>JAWWEW010000078.1:88888441-88955906 GCA_035583185.1 Anabacerthia variegaticeps
TTAAAAAAAAAACAAAAAAAAAAAAAAAAAAAAAAAAGAAAAAAAAAAGAAAGAAAAAAATGTAGTAGATTTAGAACCAACTAAAAAAAAATCACAGGAGCCCTTTTTCTCAGAGACTGAAAGAGTACTTCAGACCACATTTTTCCCTAGGAGTTGTCATGTGCCACAAAAAAGCTAAAGATCATGGAACTACTGGTTTGGGTTCTCCCTGAATCATCTTTCCTGTTACAAAGGTATTAGATTTTAGGAAAAGGATTAAGAGTGGGAGAATTTTTTCAGTATGCCTGAACAAGGTGAAATAATAAATTTTTTAAGGGTGGCATAATTGTCTAGTTGCCCTCTGACATTCTGAATAAGCTATTTCCATTTTCTATGCTCTGATGGCACAGTATTAAAAACGAGTTGTAATAAAATTGCTCATTTTGCTAATTTCAGAAGTCTGAACCTTCAGTTAGCATCATAAAAATTGCAGTTATGAAACCAAGCAGTTGGTCACTAGTGGCAAAGGATATCCTGAAGTCACTTTTAAGAAGAGTATATGATTGCTAATTCAGAAATTAGAGACATTATAAAAAGCTCCTGACTCTGCCATTATGCTTCACCCCTACAGAAGGCAATGTCAGAGAGTGGAGACTCAGACCCAAAGGAGTTGCTTAGTTGGGATCACAACTGAGGATGATGGGAGCCTTTCAATTTGCACTTAAGATGTGCTCTTCTCTGTGTATTGTATTTTGATTCATTCTGTAATTTCCCTGTTCTGAAGATACTGTCATACAATTAGGTCCCGATCCACTTTGTTTAAACACTGTTTCATTAGAGTTTGAGACAGAACTGGTGAAGGAAAAGGTACAGGCTCACATTTGTGTTCATCTCTGCCAGTTGTAAATTGCAATGCTATTTGACCTGCTGAATGTACTTCCACAACTTGTAGACTGGGGCAGAAGAATGATCCTCAGGCTGTCACGTGTACATAAAAAGGTGGATTGCTAGCTTGCAACTGTGATGTTGACTTTGCCATATAGTTAGGCCTTTGCAAGGATGTGTTGAAAACCGTCAGCATTTGTTATGTGCACCACCAAAGACCTAACAAGTGGCATTGACTTTTCAAGCTTCTCAGAAACAAATCACTGTCCTGGAAGAGGCAGGTTCTGTGCTCTGGTAATCAGCCAACAAGGGTGAGATTTCTAAGTGTACTTTCATGTCCATAAAATTAATTTTTAATTATTTTTGTTCAGTGTTTATCTGTGTACCTGAGCAAAATGCACTTTTGATATTAAAAGAGATGTAATGGTAGTTAGACAGATGGCACCTAATCATTTCAGACTTTTGAGCTAAGAAAATAACATGCTTGCAATACATATAACTAAGTTAATTATTATTAAAATAATTTGTTTTGAATTTCTAATCCCTCTGAAATTTAATAGCTGAAGTATCTTATGATGAACGTCTAGCAGATTGAATTTAGTAATTAATAAATTGATATACAGTATGTGCTTTTTACCAGGCTGCCATCTGTTCCTTCCCTCACTGGGGACGACACTTATCCAGTAATTGTCACACAGTCAGGGTGGAATAAACACACACAGTTTAGAACCTCGAATATTTTTTATTTTATTTGTAATAGTGTTACTGATTTGTTTGAATGTATTTTAATATGTCTGCAGCAACTGGATGGTGATTAACACTGTGAATATAAGGTAACATCATGCGTTTTACCTATTTCTATAATGCTGTGAGACTTAGAAAGATTTAAGTGCGGATTCCATCATGTGACTTGTCACTGAGTATCACTTTAGCTTCAAATAGCCCTATTTATTTCTGTCAAGATTCTACTCAATCTAGGTAAAATTACCACTGAAATAAAACTTGCAAGAATTGCTACGTTTTCAGCAAACGTTCACAAAGTCAGAGGCAAAGGACCTAAATTTTCAGGCATTCTTTTGGTGGAAACTTATTCTCAGCAGGTTTTTCGAAAGAGCTGGGTCTTGCTTGGAAGGATACTGAAGGCAGGGGCACATGAAGACATATTCCTCTTGCCTCTTGTGTGGGATGGCAGGTAGCAAATGAGGGCAGGTTCATCTCATACAACCTGCAGAGGACCTGCAGAAAGAGGTTCAGTGTGTTCATGAAATTGTGGGACATCTCAGTTGGCAACTGGTGACTTTCTTGTCCTTTCTCTTTTCTGCCATCATTGACTCATGCATAATTTCCCTGGTGCTTGCTCTGAAGTTGCTGTCTTCCTTTGGAGAAAAAGGAGTTGGCTGCATTTGAAGCAGGGCACTGGAGTGAATGGTTATTAGAGTTCTCCAGCTGGAGGTTTCTGCAGTGTGAAAGGTGACCCAGTCTCGCAGTATGCCACCTTTTCCCACCATTATCCACAGTGTCATATGCACAGAAGCAAACCAGAAGTTAGAGATGTCAGGTGTGTAAAATACCTAACACATAACAAGGGTAGTGGTGGTAGGGAGTCTTACAGTGCACGTCCTCATGTCCTTTGCTTATAAGTGCACATGCTGTCATGATCATAATCACTGAGCAAGCTTATCACCTTGGCTGGGTTGTGATTAGGGAATAAAACTTCAAACTCCTCTCCTCCTGGCACCTCAGTAACAAATAGAGCCGGCATCCTCGTGTTAAACCTGTACTGCCCCTTCTTGCACAATCAAATTCCAAAGGCTGGTGCCTTTACTGGAGCACACTTAGAGCTGCAGCTTGTGGTCTACGTTGCACAGGGAAAGATATAGATCTCTGCTATACAAAGCCAGGCTTTGCTTCTAAGCCAGCTGGGTGGTTGGATAAGAGAGCAGGACCTTCCATGCTGCCAAATATTGCTTCTGCATACAATCGAGCAGTGTGGCCAAGAAAATTCAAGACAGGCTTGCTAAAAATTTGGGATAGCTAAGTGTAGTTGTCGCACTTGCTTTAAATCTATATTTATAGACAAAAGATCAAGTTTGCAGTTTTGTTTCAAATTACAGGAACAATCTCTATTTTAACTGTGTCATTAAAGTTACCCTAAAAATTAATGGAAGTTAGGAGAAGTCGCTGAATTGTTGAGTGAATTGCAGTCCTTAATGTGTGATTCTGTATTTTGAGAGGAATTTCCAGTGCTAGCTGTACTGAAGGAATCACAGTCTGATCATAGGGTGGGGGTTCTTCTGTACTTCGGGTTGCAGAAGAGGATTTGCTGTGGCCATTCCTATTTTTCAAAACATTTTTGAGATTAGTTGCTCCCATGAGATACAGCAAAAGCCACTATACTCCCCAAACAGATAGGAATTGATTTTCAGAGGGGCTTTCCCAGACAAAGGGATATTTATTCTATTCACACGTGGCTACTAAGGAGTTTCAGCTCTCCACAAGGTCCCTGCACTTCACTGTGAACAGTGATAAATACAGATATACAGCATAGCTCCCTTTCCAAGATATGCCTTAGGGCAGACCAAACATCACCTTGACACAGACGGATGCTTTTGCTTCAAGCCTGATTGAAAGCCCTCAGCAGAAACCGAGCCATATTACCATTGTAGGAACACACAAATGAGTTGCTGAGGGAAGCAATTTACTGCTGTCCAATTCCTCCAGAGCTGCTGTCCATTTGCAGGTTCCTACCCTGCAGCTCTTAAGATATAGCTGGCCATCTTCTGCAGAGGAATAATGACTCAAGAAGTGTTAGGGAGCACAGCAGCTCAGAGAGACAACTGGGAGTCACTGATCGTATCCTTGTGCTTCGTTTCTTTTGAAGGACAGAGTATTAATGAGGCGCTGCCCTGAAACATGTAAGGAAGCTGAAAAGAGAGGAAAAATTGGCTTTCACTCAACATGAAATTAAGATGTCAAAGAACAGAATTAATCAAGATACCAACAAAACCAAGAAATTCTGTAATCATCTATTCATCAATATTAGAAGCTTGCATAAATAATAAGAGGAGGTTCAATTGCTCATTTGGGGACATATCATATTTTGACCTAATTATTATTACTGAAATGTGCTGGAAAGATGCAATTGGTTGGAATATTAAAATTAATGGCTACAACCTATGTAGGAACAACCAAATGTGGGAGAGAAAGGATAAGGGTGGGGCAGTCTGTCAAGGGATACATTGCCTGTTTGAACACATTTACACCAGAGAAACATGCTCTCAGATATTAATGGATTAACTTACTTTAACATTATCCAGGTGTACAAGTCTGCTACCAATTCAGGCTGAAAAGCAATATTCATCTATTCTGTATTGGTGGGAAAAGCTGTATTTTCTTCAAGAAGTTGTCTTGGTTCTGGCCAGGACAGGGTTAATTTTTGCAGCAGCCAGGAGGGGGCACAGCTAGGAAAGATGCTTCTGAAAATTGTAGGTGACTATTACCTAACCTGGAAATGTGGCATGACTACACATTTATTTGTATTACACCTAATCCTGGTAAGTGTAGGGTTTTAGTACCTGAGATGCAGATGTTCTTGATTTGCACTTATTTATTACATGAAAACAAATTACTGTAGAGATAAATAATTCTATACATGAGGTGCAGCAAGTTCTGATCAAGAAAAAAAAATAGGCCACATTTCTTTTAAAACAAACCGAATTTTAAAAGGTAGAGAGAGCAGTTTTGGGGGAGGGAGGGGAAGGAGAGAGAGAATTTTACACCAAATAGTATATAGAAACAATAAACAAGTAGTTGTGGGATACTGTTTCTGAAAATAAAAAGATATTTGGGGCATTCAGAGGGAGCAGAACTAAAGCTCAAGAGGAAGGGTGTGCATGTACATGTGTGTGTGTGTGTGTATGTGCTACTTCTTTTGCTCCATTACAAAACTGAAATGTTAATAGTGCAGTGAAAGTGCTCAGTAAAGCCTTCTAGTTCCATTTGTAGTCAGGTCAGACAGTATATGTAGGGTATGATGAAATATTTTCCATGCTAGCAGTACCATAGAAGGGTATTAAGCACCAAGTGTTGAAGACATGGTTTGTATTCTGCAGGTCTGTCTAGTTTGCACCTGAAGGCTTTAAAAAGGGATGGTAAAGAATTCTCTGGGCTGTTGATGACTTTTTTGTCTCTCTTCAGAAGAATAATGATAAATAATATACAAATATTTTCAGAAAAGATAAATGTCATTATAGGAAGGCAACAGCCTCTCATTCTGGCACATATCAGAAGCACACCAGTGAAATAGAAGGTGGAGAAATCAACTGAGTACAGAATTAAGGGAAGGAAGGGAAAGTATTTAATGCCAATTGCCGTGAGTTCATGGAAAACCTTCATCGAGAAAACTACCTTTTCTAAAATTTATTTTTCCAAGCAAGGCATTTGTACAACAGAACATTTTATGTAAGTGCACCACCTCAAAACCGTAACCTTTCCTAGTCCAATGCAATCTCTAATCTCATACAAATCTAAGTAACTAGAGTGCACAACATCCATGCAGTGCACATCTAATGTGCAAAAGTACTGCAAATTCAGAGATCTTTAAATGTTAAGAAACTGTTAGAATATGAGTGCGTTTCTAGAGACTGATCTTGGCCTTGTGACCCCTTCCACTGGTGACCTGCCAGAAAATCAGTCACTACTGATTTGGTGTGGATGACAGAGAACAGGTCACTGAGATAACAGGATGCATAAGCAAGAAAGATTTTAATGACTGAGAACAGAGTTATATCTAGTGAGTCCAGTCTAGGTGATTTTTCCTTGATGTTGGCCTCTCTTCTACAGACTGTTGACCTTGAAAAGAACTCACTGGGGGATAAGGTGGATAATAAAGTAAATGTGAATAGTGATGGTCAGTGCAGAGAAATGGTCAAAAAGTAATATGATTGTTGGATGTTTAAATTGAAGAATGTTGTAGATGGTATTTGGCTTTGATGGCAACTCTTCTGGAGCAATTTGTCCAGTTCTTGTACCTGTAACTCCAGAAGGTGACAACATGCTGACAAAGGGCGTCAAGGGTCATAAAAATAGCAAAAGAAGTGGAAATAACACAAATGAAAGCCATGAGCAGTGCCATTTGTTTAACTTATTCAAACCATAGGGGATCATTTATTGGCATGCAGAAGTGAAATCTGACACTAAAGGACTCTTTAAAATGCCAAATACAGGCATAGGAATGTCATATCTAGAAAGCAGGGGGAATCAAATAAGATGACATTTGTAAAGATAAAAGCAAGTGACCTCTACTGCAACTTGATAAGAGTGGTGATAGAAATTCTGCAGTGGGAATTTTGTAATAAAGTTTGATATGTATTCATCTCTGGAAAATGCACAACATGCTTTAGACAGATGTCAATTTAAGAGTCTTACCTGTGCTATTACTCTTGGAAACCCAGCCCCAAAGGCAGGAAAGAGAGATTCCTTTCAGCCAAAATCCAGGAATATTAGGAAGGACTGCTAGGGATTTCTTTTTCCTGTTTACATTTAAAGAATGTAAATGCAGCTGTTTCATTGGTGGTGTTTGATTTACTGTTGCTACAGCACATAAAGCTGCTATGAGAAGAGGAATGGCTTTGATCTCTGTCCATCCGACAGCCTTGTGTAGTCAGCCATGCACCACCATGGTACTGTGATACTTTCAGTGGTTCTTGACTCCCTCTGCAGATTCCTGTGGTTCTTTTCCTTCGTTTCAGATATCTAGTTCTCCCTTATCGCTTCCTTAAAAATCAAAAATAGGAGTGGCTAATGGTAGTGAAACAGTAAGAGTATCCTTTATTTCTCTTTTACTTGGTGAAGAGTTTTGATGTCTGTGTCAACAGTGAGATTGGTGTAGATGTTTTTAGGATTAGAATACTTTAGATACTGATTTTACTTTTTAGAGGATACATAGCCTTTCTACCAGTTTCTTGTTAAGACGATTTTTTTTTCTTTTATTCCTGTAGAATTAAACAGAGTAATCTGGAAAATACACCACAGCATATATGACGTATGATCGGTGACTAACCTCATAGTTGGGAATCAAAAAGAGGAAAGCAGTAACCTTGCAAAAGGATAACTATAATCAAAGACTGACAGAGGAAATACTATTCAAATCCTCAGTACTAATATTCAAGGACTTCAAAAGGGACAGAGTTTATACATTTTCCATGGCAATTAAGAGTAAATGTGACTGGGAGACATGTCAATGCCAGTTATGTGTCTGGTGGAGCAGGAATAAATAAAAATGACTGAAATAGGAATAAAAGAAGAGCCAATCAATGAATCATTAGTGTTTTCAGGGATGCTTTTCTATCACTGGTACGGTTCTACCAACCTCCAACTGACTGATTTTGAAAAGGAGAGCACTATAAAGGTTAATGGCTTCAGTATACAATACCTTCATGTTGACAGTATTTCTGAAGGCAAATGGATTTAGGTAAGCAAAATCGAGCTTAATTTGAAAGTCATGCTTTCTGCTAACAGTACCTTATTTTTTTTTTCAGAGTATGAAGGATCTGGGACAGAAGTTCAGAGAAAACACTCAAAATGTGGAGTTTGCAAATATAGGGCTGAGTGTGATGAAGATGCAGAAAATGTTGGGTATGTGATGTTTTCCGTACCAATATCACTGAAAAAAAGGGGAAAAATATTAAAAGTACATGCTAATTTGCTTGACTATATGTGTTCTTACTAATTGAAACTTTAATGCTGCCCAGTAGTAATGAGTTTGATATGTGTCTGTAAAGAACAAACCATCTGCAGTTGCAAGGTAAAGGGAGAAAACGGCAAAGACTTATACTGGACAACCTTCATCTAATATTTTTCTAACAAAGGACCTTGATTTGTCCTTGATTTCCTGCCAAGAAAACAATCCAAAACCCAAACAGAAATGTGAAATAAGTACTGATAATTCATCCCTGGGATTTTTTTTTTTCTCTTTGTTCTGCTTGTTCATAAGGTGTTAGAGGAAGTTATTTCCACCAGTGCAAATCTTGAATGTAAACATTAAGTTGAACAGGGAACCTGAGCCAGTCTTCCTGTGACTTTGGGCCTCCTAGATGCACCCAAAGGAAAATCAGTGAGAAATACTAATTACTTGTCAAAGTTCAAAACAAATTATCACGAAACAAGAACCATTTAAAGACAATCCACAATGCAGAAGCAGATGCACCCCATTTCCCCACTCAGAGTACCTGGTGGTTAGATTATACCCCAGCTGCCCAGGCTCTGTGTGGCTGTCAGAAAGGGTAGAGGCATCATGGAGGAAAGGGCTTCTTTAGACAGCCCCATGAGACATCAAGGGTTTTGGGGAGGTAAAAGAAGTCCCATCTCATGGGGCTTTGCTTTCCTGTAGCCGTTGTCTTGGCACTGGCCACCAGCATGAAAGACGCTTCACTGGAGTCAGGGCTCGTGGCAGGTCGTGGAGTTGCAGCAGTGGACGTGGCATGAAGGTGTTTGAGAGACATGCAAAGGGTACATTTTTTTGTACACAGAGGGAACAGCATCTCAGAATGACAGTGTCTGAACCTCACTGATGGGAGGAAGCACCACTCTCCCTTCTCTTGCCTTCCAGCTGAAATCCATTTAATGTTGAAATATGTCTTAATTGGACAAGATTGTATTATGGGATATCAGCATGAAGACATCTCAGGCAGTAAAGCAGCTTAGCGCTAATATTGAAGACATGTATTCAAGATTAAATCATAACATACAAGTGAAACCAAAATGGTAATAGTACTCATGAATACTAGCATGATACTTCACATTTCATAAAATACCGCAGTACCAAAGCAGGCTTGCTCTTTCTAGGAGAGAAAAATGAGCTGTAGCTGTTGTTATAATACTAATAATTTTCTGCAATTTTGCCTTGGTCTGTTTCATTTATGACTAGCGGGATGGCTATAGATTTGTTTGTTATATGCACTGAGATGTGCTTTTGGAAAATGAATCCTGAAATATTGAACTTCAGTAAAAACTTGCCTAATCTGTCTGCACTTGTGGAGCTGGCATCCCTGGAGCTATAGGATCTATAAGAGAGTTAGGATACAGTTAAGAAGAGTGGAAGATTTATTCTCTACATCCTACTCATATAAAATGAAGCCATGCTCCTGCTCCTTGACAACTCGAGGAGAGTGCTCTTTTGTCTCTAAGATTTCTTTAATGAGTCCTCATTAAAAAAATAAGTGGAAACTAAAACTTTTTATGTAGAAAATACTCAAAAGTTAGAAAATATTCCAATACATGTTATTCACAATTTATTGGATAATTTTTTCAATTTTTTTTTTAGTTTTCAAACCTATATAATTTATTTTTCCCCCAGTACTTTTGACTATTAAAACAGGCTTTAGTGATATTCTATGTTCAGGCATAGATTAGATGAGGCTCTGTTAACACAGATTGACTTCACAGTGTTGATTTTGACAAGTCACATAGCAAGTCACAAACTTGTTGAAGTGGAATTTAGGAGATGGCTCATTTTATTTTTGTTTCCTAAAATCAAAACATTATTTACCTGGCAGAAGCAAGATGGGATTGAAATCTTCTGTCTGGGAAACTCTGTTAGAGCACTCCTTATGAATGCTTTTTACTTCTAATTTTTACCTCCTTTCCTACTGTGTTCCAATGTGTGTTTGAACATCCTAAAGTTATATCATAAGATAAAATTGGCAGCACAAGTATCTTTCATTAGACTTGTATAAACATTGCTGGTCTGAATTACTATTTAATTCACTTTTGCACCATATTAGAAACACTCTTACCCCTAATTCTAGCTAATCACAAAACACCCTGATTTCATAAAGATGTTTTGTTTTGATTTTCATTTTAAGGCATGAGCGTGGCCACTGAAACTTTTTAACTTTTTTGGGGAGTGGTATAATGTCTACAGAACCACAAACAAGGAGTATCTTTAGTTCCTTTCAAGTAGATTTCTTAGGCCTGGATAGCCCTTGCTTGCATCTTGCAATGTTAAAACACCTAATAGAGCATTTACATGATTACAGAAGGCATTTAAAGAAAGTTTTGTTTCATCATAGTAACTGGGTGAGTTAGCCGAACTGTCTCCTAATGTTTGGTAGATGATCTCAAGCCATATTCATGATACATGCAGTAAATAGGCAATTATGCATTTTTTTCATTTTCTGTTCCAAGCTGTGCAATCTGAGACCTTAGAAACATCATCTCTCCTGTTCTGAGTGCTCTTGAGAAGTAAAATAATATCTGTAATCCTGATTTTTAAGTAGGGAACTTGAGTCATGGGTAAAATGTTTAGTGCATTGATGGAAAGGGAGACATACGTGCCATCAAGTGTTGAGTCGTTTGAGGTAAATGAGCTGGCGTTAATGAGAAATCTCAGGACTTGCCAAGAGGCCAAACACAACAGCCTGGAGCATAGAATAGGCAGAATCTCTCCCAACACTGGAAAAATCCTGCTAAAGACAATTTTATTCCATCCTGTCTGTGTTTTGTCTTTCGAGCCTGGAAAGCAGTGAAAGTTCCATGCAAAAAATGGTGGTGCCTGATACTTTCAGAAAAAACTGTGGGATGCACAGTGCTATCGTGGTGGGCAATTGCCACATGTCAAACCATGGGAAATTCTGGTTTGACATAATGGAAAATGTTTCTACTGTGACCATGGTTGGACACTCGAACACAGTGTCTGGCATTTCCATGCATGGAGATGGTCTGAACTTGATCAGACACAGCCTTGGGACCAGCTTGGAGCAGGAGCTGGGACTACATGACCTCTACACTTCCCTTCAAGCCTAAATTAATCTGTGAATCTGTGTAATTACCAAATCTTGCTGCTTTTTAAAAGCCAATTTAAACGAGATCAGTTGTACAGAGCTGAGATGCGCTCCAAATTACAAGTCAGTGATGTTAATTTTTTGTTGCTCCTAAATTGCATTTTCTCCCTTGAGAAAGTTACAGATTTTTAGTTTTCATGCTTGGTGTTAAAGCATTATGGCTATCTCTTGATCAAAGATGCTGCATACGCTTTTATTAGGCTAGACCACACATAGTCTGAAGAACTCAGGCTGTCCACAGGGTTTTAGATTTGTATCTTCATTTTGTTTGATTTCACAGAAACATTATTTATCTAAGCCAGAAGTGGTAACAATGTATAGTAAATTGAATGCAAAATTATAAACAACTTTATAATTTCCACTGCCTCTCCAAAAAAATTCAGTGTTGATTTTAAGTGGAGTGGTTGAGACACAGAAATAGAGTCTGAGGAGAGGGCCATCATAAACAGAATACTTAGAAAATTTGTATTCAGCTGGATGCTAATCAGTACATTATTTCTTTATTTAAATGCAAAAAGGAATCAAGTTGAGACACCTCACATAAATACTTTTCTCCATATTTTTCTTGTTTTCTCATACAACTTGTAACTCTTTTAAAGAGTTGTTAGTTTGTGGTCAATCTTTTCAAGGGCATCGGTAATCACTTATGGATGCTCTAGTCTTAAGGTGCATAAACATGTAATATGCCATGCTGTCTGAGCAGTGTTTTTCTGTAGGTCTGAGGTAACAGGATGCAAACAACAGGATTCACATGGTTTGCCTGTGATTTTTTTTCCCCTTTAGCAACAAAATTGAAACATGTCATGGGAAAAGCTGCTGCCTGAAATCATTCAGTCAATAGTATTAAAACACTTTAAATAATACGGCATGAATGCAAAACAAATTAAAACATATGTTGCTGCAAAATAGTTTTCATCAGTGTAGCACTTAAATCAACTCTTTCTTCAATGAAAGCAGTCTAATATTTGTGATACTATTGGGGCTTTTAAGAACTCCAAGTGAATTTTCGGAAAACAGGTAAATCATTTTCAGTGTAATTTTTATTAAGCTTCTAAACAACATGATGCCTCGGTTAACTACATTATGACTGAAATAGAAATTATTATTTAGAGTCTTTTGAGAGGTGAATAACTCTTTTTTTAAAATTTTTATTTTACAATAGCCACTGCAGCACTGGCAAGAAACTGGCAATATAAACATACTGGTGGAGCTGAAATTTTTTAACTATTGTGATTAGAAAGGTGGGCTCTTAGGTACATATATTTCTTCATAAGACTTCTATTTTCAAATGGTCCTGATCTCCATCTCTTTTTTAAGTTTTCTTACTGTTATCTAGTCATTTTTTCCACAACTTTTTATATTAACCAAAATTATATATTTATACTACTGTAATATGGACATTTAAAATATACTAATTCAATTGAAGAATAGGGATTTCATCTCTCATTATTTTCTTTGAAAGTGAATTATCGTTTCAACATAAAAAGTAGTATTACTTATGAGGAGTTTTATCCCCTGCTCTTGCACTGTTTTGTGTGGGATGTCCCTTTCCTCTTGCATACCAAAACATTGCTGGATACCCAAATGGAACAACATGCCAACATGTTGTAAGTCTTGAAAGGAATGTTGCTTTAAAAGGCATTTTAAAGTGTGTTTTAACTTCAGGAAAATAATATCCAAAATGAAATAGTGAAGTGTGGAGTAAGATAGGTTGGAAGGGATCTCTAAGGGGGCTTCTGGTCTGGGCTTCCTCCCTGCTCTGCAACCAGGGATGGTTCATTTGTGTGAGCACAAGGGCTTTGCCAGGAGAGGTCTGACCACCTCCATGAAGGAAGATTTGACATCTGGGCATATCTGTTTAAGTGCTGAGCTTCTCTCACTTTAAGGAATAACTTCCCCATTTTCAATCAGAATTCCTCTTTCCACAGCTTGCAACTGTTTTCTCTCACTCCTCTACTGTGCCCTTCTGAGAAGAGCCTTCCTCTGTCTTCTTCATAACCCTCTTATGTAGTTGGTGACAGCAGTCACCTCTTCTCCAGGCTGAACAATTACAGTGCTCCAGCCATTCCTCACACAGCCCATGCTCCTCTCCAGTTTCTTTAAGTATTTGCTATTACTGTGGGGTCCCAGAACCAGAGAGACTGCTTCACATGGGACCTCAGGAGTCAATGAAAGACAAAAGTAATTTCCTTCCTCCGTTGGTGACCCTCCTGTGATGCAGCCCCCCAGCCTGCTGCTCCCCTGGACCCTCAGGTCCTTTCTTGCAGAGCTGCTCCCCTACCAGTCCACCCACTGTCTGTCCTTTGGCTTTCCCATATCTTCAGACTTCTGGAGATCCCTTCACCTTGTCAAGGCTCCACTCAAGCGGTCGTATTTTTTATTTTTTTATAAGGAAATCCGTAACTTAAAAATAGCCTCACTGTAAAAATTCAACTTTGTCGTGTTGTCAGTTCTACCTATTTTTTTAACAGATGAAATATGGAAATGAGATTCTGAACATATTCAATCTTTTTTTTTTTTTTCTTTAAATAAGTGTACCATGCTGTCAAAGATCTGTTTTGACTTATAATGTAGATTTTCAAGACAGATTGACAATTCATCCCCAAAAAGACCTTTTGAGATTAGCATTTTACTTTGGAAAGGAAATGTGTCTCATGAACATATAGATTCCACGGGCCTATAATTTACACAGTATGTGTTTTCACAATGGCCAAACCAGAAATTCAGAAGCATAATATTAAAGACTAGGAATACCAGTGTGGACATTTCAAAGTCCTCGTCTCTGCCACGTCTGTATAATTTATCCTCCAGGGAAAGATTTGGCCTGTTTGAAGTCCAGCATGAGCAGTATGAGAGTTTATACTTTTCTCTTTTGACCACTTTTCACTCATTTACCAATTTTTATTTTTTTTTAATTAACCCTTTTAGGACATGATGTTGCATTGTAGATATTCATAAAGAAGGGTATGTTAATCGTATGTAAATGCAATTCACAGCTTTCTGGTCCAGCAGAAAAACACTCCTAAGTATTTGTGTGTAAAACAAACCATTCAGACAATAGACAACCTAAACAAGGCATTTAAAATTGTGTTGTGGGATTACTGAATTATGAAAAAATGGCTGCAGGATATTCTTGTATGAAAGGAATAGCATAATGGTCTTTCATTATACTGACTATTTAGAAATTGAATAGATCCTAGATGGATAATAATCCAGACCTGGTTTTTTAATGTATATTTTTAGTGATCTTTGCAGCAGTGTGTGCCAAGTCTTTGAAGGTTCCTGTTATTCTAGGGTGGAGGGAGGGTTAGGTTGCTCTAGAGAGACCAAACATCAGTTCACTGTGTGTGCTGTGAGAAGCTCACTGCAGGTACAGGCTAAATTTCTACAATGGTCAGAGAGAGCCGTGCCATGAAATTAAAAATGGGAATGTAGGGATGTCTCGAAAGTAGCTGAAGCTTATGGTATTCAAAGGGTGTTCTGCATTGCTGGGCAGAAGCAAAGACTGACAGTGTTCAAGCAGGGCACAGAGAAGCTTGTAGAATCAAATTCTACTTCTTTTGTGCTATAACTGGATTTTAAGAAACACACGAAAAACCTAATGAAGATTCAACTTTAGTCAAATAGGCAAAAAAAAATCACTTTGAAATCCAGATTTTCTTAGTTCAGGTTTCCTCTGGGAAGAATTGCACACAAGGGTAGAAACATCAAATGAAAGGTAATCCTTCATTTGGCATGGTTATATTCTTACCTGCAATTGCAACACCCCTGATATTTCAATTCCCCTAAATTTATTCCATCAAGCATACCCTTCTCCATCTGTGTGCATTTCACACACTTTGTTTTACTCTAGTGTTTCCATTTTACATTTGTAAGCAGGTGTGCCAGTGAATCAGTGAGTACCTGAGAAAGCTCACTGTTGCTGTCAGCAAGGGCAGCAAGCAGCACTCCCCATGAGGCCAGGCCAGAAAAATACATTTGTGAGCAAATCCCAGATGGACACAAATGAGGCAGCCTGATCTGTTGGTTGGAAATGCCAGTCTCCCCCAGCAGCCAAGCTCGCTCCACAAATCTGCAGTGCATTCCTTTCCTTTTTTTTCCTCTTTTTTCTTTGAACCTACCATGGGTTTTAAGCACACAGGACTTCCAACAGACCACATAACACCTTGAAGCCTGAAAACAAAAGGGAGCCTTGAAATGTGTTCTGATCTCTGGGGATCTAATTAATTTACTGATAGCAGCAAGTGCTCTTACAGCCTGAGCCTGTCATATCATTTTACTAAGCACGTTTTCTTTGTTACACCTAGTAGCCCCTAAAAAATAAGTTGTACGTCCTCATTTCTTATTCATTAAAACCACCTGAAAAATTTGTGTGGTTTAATTATATCACTTTGTACTTTCCTGAAATTCACATGCTTTTCTGTTTAACTAATGGTGTTAATGAGTGATATGCATGCAACTAACAAAAGCACATTTTCACAGCAAGCTGGTGCCTTTTTTCTTAGAGTGTCAGCTCTCTGATGGCAGGTGACAAAATTAAGGGTTTTTTTCTGTATACCCTAGTACATGAGGAAAACATCTGAATATGTCCTGTTGACTTTCCCAGGCTAAGTGAGAGAAAAGGTCTGCTGAGGACACTAAGCAGCAACCCCATCCAGCAAGAGATCAACTTGGAGAATTAACTACCTGGTTTAACCCTTTTGGTTAAAACCAGTAGGAAGGTTATAGTGAAAAAATCACTTGTAGGGCTCCCAATCCTTTTATTCCAGTGTGGCTTTGACAGCAAAAATTTGAAGCATTCATTGACTTCTTTCTGATATGAAGCATCGAGCACATTTAGTATGTCCTTAGTACACAATTCTGTGAGTGACTTTTCCTTAAGTGACTAACTCTTCGTCTGAAGGTTGTGCTGAGCAGTCACATCACGCTGAAGGCACCAGGTGGTGGGTTATCATCATGGGGGACCAAGCAGGATCATGTTGGTCAAACATATGCAAAAACCAACAGCAGAGCAGCAGTGGGGCTCAGTCTGTGGAGTCCTCATTCAGCTTCAAGCAACAGTGGCAAAACACCCAGTATTAGCAGCCAGGCTAAGATTTTGCCAAACTCTTGACTTGTACTGAGATGTGATGATGGCTTTACCCAATGAGACACAGCTTTGGCAAGCCTGAGGGCAGACTGGCACTTTAAAAGAGCAACTGGGAGAGCAGAGAAGCATTTGGTTGTAGGGTTTTGAGTGTTTTGGGTTTTTTTATGCAGACTTTGGCATGCTTATCCTCAATTTAAGCAGATAAAGATCTGCTTTATGTAACAGTTTATGCTTTCACTACTGCCGGACTTCAGGCAGTTGTTCCTGGAAGTTACTCCAAATAGCAGTAGTAAACAATTGAAAGCTAGGAGAAAGGCAGTATGATACTACTAGGATGAAAAGTACTACAATCTGCCTGGCAGAAAAGGACTGAAGGTGTTGGCTGAAAGAACATGAGCCAGCAGAGTGCCCAGGTGGCCAAGGCCAATGTCATCCTGGCTCGTGTCAGAAATAGTGTGGCCAGCAGGACAAGGAGAGGGATTGTCCCTCTGTACTCGGCACTGACAATGACACACCTCAAATCCTGTGTTATATTTTGGGTCCTCACTACAAGAAAGGCATTGAGGTGCTGGAGCATGTCCTGAGAAGGAAAACTGAGCTGGCGAAGGGTCTGGAGCACAAGTCTGATGAGGCATGGCTGAGGAAGATGAGGTTCTTTAGCCTGGAGAAAAGGAGGCTCAGGGGAGATCTTATCATTCTGTACAACTCCCTGACAGAAAGTTGTAGCCAGGTCGCCTTCTTCTCCCAGGCAACTAGTGGCAGAACCAGAGGAAACGGCCTCAAATTGCATCAGTGGGGGCTTAGATTAGATAACAGGAAATCTTTTTTTCACTGAAAGGATTGTAAAGCATTGGAAAAGATTGCCCAAAGAAGTGGTGGAGTCACCATCCCTGGAAGTGTTCAAAAAACATGTGGATGTGGCACTTGAGGACATGGCTTAATGGGTGAACATGGTGGTGGTGCTGGGTTGATGGTTGAACTTCATGAGCTTAAAGGTCTCTTCTAAGCTTAATGATTCTATGTTTAAAAGTACCATGACATTTCTGTTTGCAAGCTTTCAAAAGAATTGCTTTTCTTTTTGTGAAAATATGCATGGTTCCAGATTTTCTTTCTTAAGATCCTTCCTCATTCCCTTGTGGGGTTACTCCTAAGAAGTAAATACACCTGCCAGAGTACCATTTGCCTGAGAGACAGGTTTGAAGCTTCTGCACTGCTTAGCCAGGAGACTTTCCATGTGTGACTCCAGGAATGAGGCTGGCTGCTCACCTAAGCTGCGATTATTCCACATTCACCTTCCTGAACTGCTTCCAGCATGGAAGTAACAGACCTGGGTTTGAACCTCATGCTTTCCACACTAGAAACTTAAATACAAGATCTTGTTCTACAGCTGTTTATGACTGACATCATCACATTGGATCGTGTCAGCCATCCAAACTCAGACCAGCCTTTAGCATTTGTGAAAATATAGTGAGGTGTCAAACTAGCAGTATTTTAGAGGTCCTAGATAGATCCCTTCTCACATAAGAAATTAAGATCTACATCTGAGTAGTTTTCTGTTTTGCAGATGCTGTTGTGTGATGGATGCCACTCTATTCTTCTTTTTTGTTTTCTCATTAATTTATTTTAACCATATCTCTATTGTATAGCCTAACGTTTTTAAGCGGTGTGTACAGATTTAAAAATACAATCAAAGACTTTGCATCCCTTTGCCCATGAAGCTCAGTTTTCAGGCTAGTGTCCACTACAGGCTGGTGGCCAGAGGAGTTCAGCCTCACATCTGGGTTGTCATTCATTGGTCCTCCAGCCCAAGTCATGCTGGAAAGTGTCAGTAGCTGCCCGGCCAAGCTCAGGTTGCTGCATGTGGCACTATTGTCATGGACTGCTGGACATGGACACAGTGCTGGTGGTTGCTAAGAGAAGTGTGTAAAAGGTGGAATATTAGAAATTTTACAGTTAAGGTCTATTCTCTTTCTTCCTGGGTGGCCCTCTTGTGCTCCTCCCACACATCCCTGCTCCCCCATCATGGTCTCAGGTTTTTCCAGCCCTCCCTTCATGAGCAGCTCTCTGCATTGTCCTCTGCTGTCTTCGTGTTCTCTCCCCAGAATAAAAGAGACTTTTCCAGAAATGGATTACAATATGGGTTTGCAATTTTGTGTTCAATTTCAGTCTTAGCTGTGAAGAAAAGCAAAGCCCACAGAGTCAATGATGCCTCACATAGGTTTTCCTGCCTGCAAAAGCCTATGATAAGATGGGCCTTTTAAGACCCAACTTTTAGCTTAATAACAATGTCTGCTGTGTCTTCTCACATACTCTCTGTGTGCTGTTTGTATGGCCTGTGGGATGGTACAGCCCTGTGGGCTGTACTTGGTAACCTTGAGCTTCAACTTCTGCCTGGCTTTAGCTCTCAAACTGGCTGATGGGGCGAGTTGGCTCCTGTCAGGCTGCTGGATTTTCTGTCATCTCAGGATCAAGCTATTATCTGCCCTCTGTAGCTCTCTGACTTCAGGATGTAACATATTTTCAGTATTTCGTAGCAGGTTTGTTTGTGGATCTTCCAGTACTTTCCTGAGTGCTCTTTTGTTTCAGTCTGTGGTGGTCCTGTCCTCTCACAGGGACTCAGGCTCTGGTTTCAATCTGTTTGATGTGCAGCATCAGAGCAGCAACTTGCTCTCCCACAGTTTTACCTTCCTTCACAAACACCAAGCAGTTGAAAACAACATCCTTTTCATGTTTTCTGTCAAGAGCAGCCCTCCTCATATGTCACTGCTCCCGTCTCACAGTTTGGCACTTCCCACAGTCCTGACTGTATTTTTGGTCTAGTGGAAATTGTCTGTGAGCAAGGACAACTTCATTGCACCCTACAAAGACTCTCTGATGAGTGCAGGTTTTGTAACATGTATTACTGGCTCCCTCTGCCACCCTACTGCTGCTGTGGAGGCCCTTCTCCCTCCAGAGTATCGTGACCAAGCCATGTCCTCACCTTAACTTGTTCCACGGTGTACTTAAACCACCTGCTTTTACATGTTAGGCAGCTCTGTCGAGTAACCAGTAAGTAAGTGGCCAGAGGAATGCTGGGTGTACCATTTGGCATCATGGTTGCAGGCAAAGAAGTAGCTAATGGCTCCAGGCAGATAATCTGAAATTGTGTACATTGAAGAGATAACTGGAGCGTTTCTCAGAAAACCAGGGTCAGAAATTCACAACTACCCTTAAAACAAGCACTTGACAATTTTAAGAAAGTAATCATTTAACATTAGATGTTAAATATAAACACAGCAGGGCATGGAAGTATAAGGAGTTTCCAGTTTCAACTCTAACCTGTGATATCTCCTTGAGGAGGAAAAACATATTTTCAAAACCTTATTTGTCACCAGGAACCACAAAAGCCAACCATAATTATGATGCTGCAGACCTTGGATGGTGACTACAGACAGATTTATACCTGTTTGTACATAGAAATACAGATGGAACTAGTCTGGAGATACACATGCAAATGTGCTCAGCTTTGTCAAGGATGGCTGCTCACAGGGAGTGGTGCTGCCTGAATGCTGAGGCTGGGCAAAGGTGTCTGTAAGCACATAGCCAGTGTCACAAATTAGAACTAGCTGTCTGCTAGTTTGTGTCAATAAATATGCACAACTGCTGAGCCATGAGCCTTTTATTTCTATATAGTAAATCCTAATAAACCCCGTATTAGTCATAAAATCATGTGGGAGGATGTAAACAAAATAGTATTTCCATCCTGGTTCTAAGGTTTACAGCCATTGCCATCTCTAGTAAGAAAAATTATCATACGTTCATCATATTGATATTTATAGGCTTCATTAGTACTTGGAGGTAAGTCCCCCTAAGATGTGTAGAGACTCATTACTAGGACAGTTTTTCACTCTCAATAGGTGCACTTAAAACCCTGTTTATACTAGAGATGTTCTTTGTCTAGCAACAATATGAAGTTCACGGGCATGAAATATTACTGGGGAAACTAGATTATTTAAATTAAGCAACAAAAGGTGTTCGTGGGAAAAGAGGAAGAGTGAAAAATGTGCTGGCCAACATCAGTGTTTCTGCAACATGGAATTGGGTTCTGCTGCATGATTTGTTACTGGCTTGAGGCACACATACGTCTGTCTAATAGTTTAATTTTCCCTGGAACAGAGGAAAAGAGCATGAAAAACATGACAAGTTGGTAGCTTGCACATTTTTCCCCACGCTGTCACATACAAGAGTGAATTGAGATGAAGCTAATGGCAGCTCCTGGCAGACAGACCATGTGACCCCTGCATAGAGCTTTCAGGCAACAGAGGACTTAGTGCCCACTGGCACCTTCTCAGAAGATGCAGAGTGGCTCTTCTCACACTCACATCTGGAGGAGCTCAAGTGAGAGCTGGACATTGTGGCCACCTTATCCTCCCCCTGATTCTGCAGCCACAATCCTTGTTTCCTGCAGCCCAGAGGTGGAGAGGAGCTTGCAGAGCAATGTGAAACATACGCAGGAACCTTCATTCAAAACCAGAAGTTCAGTTAGAAAGCAAAATATTGACTAAAATAAACAAGAGGTATGGTGCTTGGAAAGCTGGGAAGTTTTCCTGTGCCATTTACACAGGTAAAGTTTCAGGACTTTTTGTTGGGGCTACAAAACTATCTAACCATAACAAGGTAAGTCATAGAGTCTTCGGCTGTCCTATGTTTGCGTGGTTAAGAACCAGCTGCATGCTAGGTCTTCATTTTTCCAACTTCCATTTTACAATCCCTAGTTGTAAATTATGGGGAAAATGCTCTGTCCAAAACAACCAAAGTGTCAATGGAATGCAATGTGAAATAATTCAGATTGCATAATCCTGTTTTAAATACAACATAATAGAACCATTGTTAACTTTCAAAGGTATGAAGGAATGTCTTGCCATAATGACACATTTAACCAAGCATATTGAGTCTATACGGCCTCTGAAACAGAACTGCTTTTACTGCTTAACAGATATGGGAGTCCTTTTTGTTTTCCTTCTCAAGGATCCTGACATCCCAAAAAGACCTAGAATATTATTCTGGTTTTGTTCACACTAGAGAACAGACACCACAAACTGAGGGAGGTATTCATGTAGCAAATCTTCCTAGAAATGTGTTAACCATTTTTGGGTGTATTCCATGAGATTGATATCATAGTAAAACTACAAGAAACATTAATACCTTAAAAAAAGAACACTGAAGCACCTATTCATTTTTTGTACATTCTGCTTGGAAGCCTGAGACATGCTGATTTCTTCAGCATTCTCATGCAGCATGCTCTTCTCTCCTGGCACTGGAGTATTAGCTACTGTTTACTCAGGGCTCAACATGACTTAATTTTTGTTTGCTGGATGTCAATTTTGTTTTGCTGTATGCTTCAATTAACAGGTGTGTATGTAATATAGACTGCAGTGGATACAGTTTTAATCCTGTATGTGCTTCTGATGGAAGTTCCTATAACAATCCATGCTTTGTTAGAGAAGCGTCGTGTCTGAGGCAAGAGCAGATCGACATCAGGCATCTTGGGCATTGCTCAGGTAGACTTAATTTTGTTTTTCTGGTAAATGTAAATTCTGACATTAGTGGGCTTGGTAGAGCTTTCCCTTTCCCATTTTTGATCAGAAGTCACTGATCCAGTTATCAGTGAACTGCCCTCCTGTAGTTTTGAGTTTCCCCCACTTTATACATATGTGCTGTGTTTACATTACTTTTCTTTGGCTGTTGTTACCTGGAAAGATGGGAAAAGCTCTTAAAAAAATCTAAGCCATTATACAATGATTCTTACATGAGGGGGTGGTAGGAAGGAGGAGAGCAAAAGGAATATGGGTGTGTGGGAAATGTTCCCTCCTATTGCTGGGGGTTGTACAGTGTGCTTCCAAGGTGAGTTGAGTTGGGCCCTAATTGCACAAGTATTTATCCATAAACCTCAGGTGTCTTTTTCCAACCTAAGTGATTCTATGATTTCCTTTTCCAGTGTTGGAATGGTGCAGTGACACCCTCTGTCTACTGCCTCGTAGCTAATCATGTGCATGACTTTTTGGTTTTGGGTGCTTGCAGTTAGCACTTTCTTGTAGGAATAACAGCTTTCCGCCATCTCTTTGCCAGTTACATCTAGATCTGTAATTTGGACAATTCCAAAACAGTCTGTCACCAAAATAATGTATGTCCATACTGCAGAAAAATTTTTAGTTCAAAACTTACAGCTTGAGGTGTGCTATGTGTTGGTCTGGACACGAAGGTTACTGACAAGATGTGCTACCAACCTGGTTGTATAGGGGGAACAATGTGGGAATGTGTCCAGCTTTACCACAATTTAAAATAATTTTGTGCATATTATTCTGACTTCTCAATTACGTACTTGTAGTTGTCTGGAAAATAGCTGTTCCTAATAACTAACCATGCATGTATTTTTCACCTAGAAACAGATGACACAAATGCAATTGGAAAAAAAGATGATGGCATGCAGTATCGGCCAGAAGTGAAAGGTACTGTGCAGAGTTTGTGATATTTGGTTATGGCTTGGCAAGATGAGAAAACAGAGCATGCAAGTCCCTTCTTGTCTGCCTTACAACTTTGATTTCTGTAACTAAGACAGACCTGTGAATAGCTTCTTTCTTACAGCATAGTGCAAGGCTAGCAAGAAGATGTGCATGATTTGTAGGTTTTGCCTGCTGTATTCCTGATGCCCAGCTGCTCACCACCCCGTACAGTGGTCACAGGATTAGACTCTCTCCAAGTGCTGTGAAAATTACTGTACTGGAAGACACCAAGCTGTGACATTCCTGATGGGATAGCATAAAACAAGTCTCCTTCCTATGGTCCTATATTTTCTGTTAACTTCTGAAAAAAATGGACGATTCTGTGTTTGCTAGGTTGTTACAAAATATTTTCAGTAAACTAATACACTGAATTGCATTGGTTGGAAATGTTTCACCTATAAGAACCTTATCTGAATTTAAATTACGTTTAATGCCTCAGCTTTTTCTTCCTCCCTATTAGTCACATGACCATCCACATCAAGTATCAATCCAGTGCTTTCTTTAGACCTCCTCTTGCTATTAAGACACTTCAAAAAGCCCTTCTTGTTATCCTACACAACACTGGCCAGATTCAACTCTAAATGAGCTTTGACCTTTTGTGTTTTCTCCCTGCATACATGAACTACAGCTCTGTACTCTCCCTCTGAAGACCTGACCTCACTTCCAGTGATCATACAAATTCTCTTTCCTCTTGTGCTTCACAAAGAGTTCCCTGTTCAGTCAGGCTGGTCTTCTGCCCCAGTTGCTTGACTTATAACACAATAGAATTGTCTGCTCCTGTGCTTCTGAATGGTGCTTCTTAAAAATTGACCAGCACTCGTGGAGCCCTAAGCCCTCAAAAGCAGATTGCCGGGGTACTTTGCTAAATAGCTCCATGAATAGCTCTAAGTTTTTTCTCCTGAAGTTCAGGGTAGCAACTCTGATGTTCTTTTGTTCTCATTATACTGAAAACTCAACCATTAAGCCCAACCATTTCATGATCACTATGGCCGAGACAGACACCTACAATTACATCCACCCTGAATCATCTATTCACAAATAACAAGCCTAAGAGAGCTTGGCTCACTGAGTACCTGTGACAAGAAGTGATTATCTCCTACAAACATCAAGAATTTCCGAGACCTTTTCTCCACAGCAGTATTATGTTCCCAGCTGATGTCTGGGAAGTTAAAAATGTCCCATGAAGACAAGGGCTACCAATTCAGAAGTTTCTCATAATTGCACATAGAATACCCTACATCCTGGCTGAGTGCTCCGTAGTAGACATCCACTGCTACATTTCCTTTTTTTCCATTCCTCTAAGCCTCATCCAGAGGCTCTCAACCACATCAACACTAATTGCAAGTACTGTACAATCAAACCTCTTTTACACAAATACCAATTATATCGTAACTCTGGGAGCTGGCCAATGCTTCCAGCTCATCCTGTTTGTTTCTCATAGTGCGTGTGTTGGTGTACCAGCATTTCAGACACGGTCCTGACCTTTCCTTGCTCCTAGGGCAGTGTAAGTGTTCCCACTAGCACTTGTCACCCTCAGGTGATGCCATGCCAACCCATGTGTCCCCTACTGCAATGCTGTTGGCATCCCATTCCCCCATCAGTTCTGGTTTAAAGCCCTCTCCATCAGTCCCTCTGATTTACGCCCAAAAGGGCATTTTACCCTTCAGGACAGGTGGGTCCAATCAGGCCCCAGCATACCTTCCATCTCAAAATCTGTTCCATGATTTATAAATGCAAAGTTTTGGTGAAAATACCAGTCCCAGAAACAGACATTGATGTCTTGGGCTCACCTGTTTCTTTCAAGTCTCCCCACAATATTGGGAAAACTGAGGAGAAACATTATCTCTGCTCCCAAATTTTTTTAGCATTGTCACCAAGGCTTCTGAAATCTCATTTGATTGACCTCAGACTTTTTGTTGCTACATCATCAGTAGCCACATGAACGAGCAGGAGTGGATAGTAGCCTCTGAAGGTTGTAATAACCTCTTCAATCTTGTGGTGACATCCCTAGTTTGGGCCCCAGGGAGGCAGCAAACTTCCCTGAAAAGAAAGTCCAATCTGCAAATGGGTGCTTCCATTCTGCACAGGAAGGAACCGCTAATGAACATCACTCACTGATCTTTCTCCTCAGCACTGATCTTAATGCAGGTTTTGTTGCAAGGGATTGCTATCTTCTCTGTTAGCTCTGGTCTTTAGTTTTTTTCTGTCATAATACTTGTTTTGCACTCCCATGGCCATCCTGAGTGAAGCCATCACACCATGGCTTTTAACATTCCTTGTGTTCTTCCTGAGAAGTTATTTAGAGCCAAAAAGCTTCATATATTTTTCTCTTTCCACGAATTCTCTTATTTTCGCTGCATATGATGTACCAGTTGGAGTGATTTAATGTCAATTTTCACTTGCATTATGAAGGTATAAAAGGCACCAAATGGAATATACATCTTATTATGTGTTGTAATGAAACACCACTTTTGCTTCCTATTCCAAAGAAGTAACAGCCTTTTATTCATTGCATATAAATTGCCTCTGAAATCTCGTTAGTGCAAAAAACACTGTTTATAATTATTATTATTAATGTATATAGCTTGTGTGGTCTCGCACTCAGCAAATGATGTGCGTGGAGGGAGTGTGCTTTGTGAAAATAAGCTGGTTTGAATTTTTTAATGCAGTAGTCAGATCGTTTTAGATAGTGAGAGCCTGAAGTGAACTACTTTGAATTAAGCCTTTTCTTCCAGGATAAGAGAACAGTCCACACTCCTATCTGTTTGCTTTTGCTTTCAATTCCTGTGAGTTATTCTTGTTAAACCCTGTTCTCTGAATGTATATTACCTTTTAGTCTCTACTACCCTGACAGTCTCCTTCTCTCACAGTGCAAGTGACTACTTAAAGTTCCATCAGAAAGATCTTTCCTCCCAGATTCAGCTGGCTTGCTGGTTTTGTTGTACCAAGATGAGCATCAGAGTTTCAGTTTTTATACATGATTGTTCCTTCTGGTGAAGTGTTTGAACTCTTATATTCAGTCACTCTTTCAAAGCTCCTACACCAGTTAAATCTTTCACTTTGAAGCTCTGAAGCAGTCTAGTCAGATTAGAAACAGATTCCTGTCAATAGGAGGGTAAATGTCTGTTTTACACTAGGAATCACCTCCTGCATTTAACATCTCTTTGCTTAATATAGGTTTTGCCTCTGACCTGTGTGGCTGCAGCTACCTGGCTGCCTTTCAGGAGATGCATCTTTCAGTCTTTCACTGGGCCTCACATTCCGTGCCAGTACATATATTAAAACCAGACATGGTGCAGTTCTCTGAACAGACTAATATAATTATCTGTAGCTTATTACAAGCCTTTGATTGGGACCAGATGTGACAGTAATTAGCTGCTTGGAGGAGGAGGGAGATGACAGTTTTGGGATGAGACATCCCCACTTTTTCTCCTCTTAGACACGCCACAACATAGTCTATTCCATCAGGGCAGTAGTGGACATATTGTCAGTACTAGACAACATTTTTCCCTTGTATTAAGTCTTCTGTATCTTCAAACATAGCCTGAATCAACAGACTTCCTTATATCTAAAACCTATAATGGTTGAGATTTTTTTCTCTTGAAACACATTAAGAAAAACGTTCCTGAAATGTTCAGGAAAAACCTAACACAACACGCCTTATTTGTTTATCTTGTACAAATACATTCTCTTTCTTGCTGCTGTTATTTCAAATATCTGTAATTGTAGAAGAGATTGTTTCTTCACGGTCCTTTTTGCTTTTCACCTGCAATTCATTATAGTCTTTTATTTGTGACACTATAGTCTATTGCCGTGGTAATGAACATAATTCCATAATTATGATCACATCTTAAGATCCCTGCTCATTAGAGAAGTTCATTATGAAATACAACTTCTGTGTTTAGGACTTTTTTACAGAGAAATTTGGGGGGAAAGTAGGGTTGAAAATGAGCATAGCTTTGGCAGTTTTGGTTACATGACAGAAGCATGAAAGATGCTGGGTTGAAGGGACTGTTTTCCTGTGCTGGGCTGTGCTGTGCTGGACAGCAGCCATGTTCCCACCAGCCACTTGCTGTGTCCCAACTTCCCCCAGAACAAGGGAGGAGGGAATCAGAAAAGCAGACATGAGAAAAACTCATTCGTCAAGACAAAGGAAGTTTAAGAAGTGGAAGGGGGAAAAAAAGAGAAAAAACCCAAGCAATGCAAAATGTCCCACCAGCAGACTGATGGCCACCAGCCAGTCTCTGAGCAACTGCCACCTTGGAAATACCAAACCCATAGTTTTTATTGCTGAGCATGACGTCATATGGTATGGAATGTCCCTTTGGTCAGCTGGGGTCAGATGTCCCGGCTGTGTCCTCACCCAGGCTCTTGCCCACTCCTGGGCTCCCCACTGAGGGGAGGAGCAGAGTGAGAAGCAGAGGAAGTGTTGCTGCTGTGCGAGGACCCTTCAGCGACAGCCAAAACAGTAGTCTGTTACCAGTACTATTTGAGCCAGAAATCTAAACCACAGCACTGCTATAAAGGAAGTTAACTCTGTCCCAGCCAAAAGCAGCACACTTCCCAAAGGAATGGGTATTTCAAGCACATTTTAATATTTTTGATTTCTCTCTCCATAAAAGTGTTTCTCTGAGGAAGACTGCTATTGAAGTGTGTTTGATTTCAGCTTTAATGACCAATGGTACCAGTCAAATCTGGGCTTCACTGAGTGGTTTTCTATCTAGTAATCATAGAATGTGGTT
Source organism: Anabacerthia variegaticeps (assembly GCA_035583185.1). NCBI lineage: Eukaryota > Metazoa > Chordata > Aves > Passeriformes > Furnariidae > Anabacerthia > Anabacerthia variegaticeps. The sequence goes on from JAWWEW010000078.1 coordinate 88,915,521, forward strand.
CAGCTTCTTTCTAACCCTTTTAAGAGGGGATTTTTTCCTCTGTTTACACATGGGAGATAGTTCTCTGAATTTATATATTAGCTCTTTGCCCCAGTGCCACTGACAAAGCTTCTGCTGATCTTCCTGCTTTGGCTTGTTTCTGTCAAGAACGCTTTTCTCATTTTTGTGAAACCTTATATAAGAAGAATATTTAGATGTCTCTGAGGATCATTTCTCAGTGCAATACATTCTAGCAAATCTTTGTAGGTGCCTCTGAAATTTTCCCCTTAAGCCTCTGCTTTATTATTCTGTATTCCTTTATTCTCTGCAAGTTTTTGAGAATATACTATTCTTGGTTGAGAGTTTTTAATTAGTATTACATAGCCATATATAATTGTTCATGTATATCTCTTTTCAAGACGCCAGTGATCAAAGAGAAGACATTTACATTGGAAACCACATACCTTGTTCAGAAAGCTTCAATGGTTACTGTATACATGGGAAATGTGAATTCATTTATTCCACTCAGAAGGCTTCCTGCCGGTAAGTCCTGCATGCTTCCAAAATGTGATTGAAATTGCTGTAAAGCTTAATCAAAATGCTCTCTAGCCATAATTACAGGATGCACCACTTTGCAGTTATCTAAGCAGTGGCACAGGAGCTGTACCCCTGTGCTGTGGGCAGCCCCAGCTGCTCCAGTCATGAGGGAGATCGTGCTCAGAGGGAAGGCTCAGTCAGTCAGATGGTTCAGAAGCTGAGTCCCTCTGAGGAGTGTAGACTTAGTACTGTCTTCTTATTTTCAGCTGCTGAATCCTGTCTAGAGAAAAAAACAAAGCAAACAAAACAAAACAAAAACACATTTAAAAAGCCTTGCATGGCTTGCTTCTCTGTATGACTCTGCCTTCCCCATTGACCTCTCAGTCTGTTCTTATGCTATCTGTACATTTTGTTCCTCCTGTTGTAAACTCTCTGAAGAGTATCAATATTTTATTTTTAACATTTATTGCGCTTTTTCACAATAATAGGCTTCATCTATAGAATGTAAAGTTGCAAAATATTCTTTAGCCCACGCTTTTTGTCTGCAGTATAATCTAGCAGCTCAGTACACTCAGTATAAACCACTCAGCGTTTCCCAGGATATCTGAATGTTCCTTAGCTCCCAGCTATTTTTTTCCTTTAGATTTCACCAATTAAATTCTGTATCTTTGTTTTCCTCCAGAAAGAAAATTTATTTTTAAAGCTGTTTGTAGGAAAAGGCCAGTTCTTCATAGTGAGATGCAGTGCCCTACTTACTAGGAGATTTCACTCCTGAACTTTTATCTTGCAGGCTTGTGGTTTCAGATTAATGTGGCTGAAGATACTATAACTCTTTGCTTTCCTTTGCTTTTGAAACTTCAGCTGTAAATCCATTGGATACTTTCACATTTTCTCCCTTGATCTTTATTGATGGATGATATTTAGGTGTTTTTTGCTCTGCCAAGACTGAAAGGTTTCAGTCTGATCGGAGAGACTGATCAGAGAGTAGGAAGCCCAAAAAGCAGAGCCAGTATGGTTGTCAACTTGACTATCTGAAAGCTTGTATTATTTCTTTTCCCATGCAAGACCCTTACATGTTTATTTTCACCTTTCCACTAGGACTGTTTTATTTTTCTCTTTTTTCTCCACTGGAACCAAAAGAACTCAACATGGCTTTTCTTCTCTTGGGAAACTGGATGCATCCCCAATATTATCTTGATGGGCATTAGGCAGCACTATCTGATTACAGTACTCTTTTGATCTGGAACTGTATTTAACACAACTTGTAATGTATTTGTCCCCAAAATATTTGAAGTAGAGGTATTTCAAGGAAAACATTCCAGTCTGAATTAACAGATTTTGAATTCCTCAGAAGTTTTTTCTGGAAGGTGCTAATCTTGTATTAATTTATTAATTTATGATTCAATGTATATATTTATTAATGTAGCAATTACTAATAGGCAATGTTTCAATTAATTAATGTACTGTCCCTTTAAATTCTATTTTATAGTTGCATTTACTATTACTACCTTCAGCTATTTATTTAAACAGCCTGAACAGTATCTCGGCACTGGACCTAGCACAACAAACCTCACGTGGTTCCAGCCAAGAATTTATGACTATCAGTTCTTAACCCTCAGTATCAGATCTCCTTTGGATTTTTATTGCCTATTAAAATACTAATGGTGTCATACTTTATGCATGTTTCCTATTGAAGCAGAGTTATTAAGGAAACAAATGGTTTATATCACACATCAATCCACCATAGTAATCATGTACTTCTATCAAAGAAAAAAATTCTCTCTTTCTCTGGCAAGGAAAATGTAATGATGAATGCTAGGAGCAAATTGTTATTTTCAAATGCTTTCCATTCTCATACATATCTAGCACATACATTGTTTAATTTGGTCCTCATTTCCTGGTGGTGATATATATGAGGGATCAGACGACCTATAAAACTGCAGCAAATACCTGCACCGAGAAAATTCTGACTTTTGCTTTGACTGGGGGCAATGAATCTCCTTGCTTATTGTGCGGCAGCCCTCTAGGATGGCCAGCGGGCAGGCGGGAGGAAGGTTTTGTAGCAGTCAATTGCACAGGATTGAGTTTAGTGGCCTTTGCACAGCTGGGATCTGGTCTATGTCCTGCTGCCCCCCTTGGGCAGTGCAGTTCTGCCCTGTCTTGATGGCAGGCTGCACCAAGGAGGTACAGTTCAACCCTTTACAAAGAAATCTAAACTTCTTTATGCTAACTCAATTAATTGACTGATCAGCTTATGTTGATAAATCCTTGCTGACCTCTATTGATCTTGCTATTATATTATCTATATAATGCTATATTATCTTGTTATATATTAATGCAGCAGAGTGCTTTAAAATCTGTTCTGCTAGTTTAAGGTAGCTTAAACTAGTGTGTAGTACTCCATCTTACCTGAATCTACATCCACAATTTCTCAGAAATAATTTTTTGTCACTTCTCTGTTTCTGAGGAAGCATCTTTGAATTATTTGTACGTGCTACTGTTGTGGCTGTTGCTGAAGGTTTTGGTTTGCCTCTTCTACATTAAAGCAGCTCTCACATTGATAACACTGCAACTGTTACATTCTTTAATGAACCAAAAGCGAAGTAATAATAAGAATTCTGTCCTCTTGACTAGCAAGGAGAACTTCTCCTTTTTGTTTGTTTTTGCACTGTTACCAACATATTCCCTGTCTTTGTTCTTCTTGCTTGCCTCTACAGAGTTCTTTTTATTCCTTTCCTGTCTACCACTGAGCATACTTATAGTACATAGGGGTTTTTCTTTAACAATTCTTACTGGGACTTGGTTCATGCCTGAACCAAAACTCCTTACACAGCAGGTTATGGCTGGAGAAAGTCGAGTCACAAGATTATGAACATATAAACCCCAACTATTATCCCTGCATGCAGAGGGGGATTAGGAGTTGCATTAGCAGTTGTAGAAAGGTCTTTGGTGTAATTATTTTGTTGCTCCAAACAGAATTAATTCCTACCCTAGCACAGAGCTTTTGAATGGATGAGTCTGATTTTTTGCATTCAGGCTTGTCAGATCCAGTTTACAAAAGGATTGTTTCTCTGCCTGCATGTGAATATTTCTTCTCGAACTATCTACTATTGAGCTGGAGGCCAAATTTATGATTCAGTAGTCCATAATGATGCATTTGCATCAGGTGATTCTCAAGGACAGCTGTACAAGGAACTTGCTCTGGGTTGTAAGTGGTGGCCTTTGATTCTGCAGACTTCAGCTCAGTGCCTTGGGTGGCTCTTGCCTTTTCTTGCTATGCCTCAGCCATTTTTGCCCAGGGACATGAATTGCTCCAGGAAGTTTCCACTGGCACATCTCGCATTGCTTGAACTGTCACTGATCAGGAACAGCCTCTGCTGAGTTTCTCATTGAGCTAACTGCTGCTTTGCACAGGCAAAGTACCATTTGGAGCATCTGCTTCTCTTCTGTCTGCAGCCGTTTAATCCCCACCCCTGGCCACTTTTTTTGGACTGTTTTATGAACTCTCTCTTGAACAGTTGTGAGCAATTGAGTTTTCTAACCCGATCTCCACCAAATTTTGACTCAGTGCTAAGGCAGGAGGGAGTATGAAGATGGTCTTGTGCAATAGATTTTTGCAAGATTCCACTTCTGTAGGTTTCAGCTTGAAAAGGGATCTTGCTTTCCCCCCATATTTCAAGGTTTCTCTTTGTCATTTCTCTCTGTTATTGGCAATGAAGCTGAGTGAGTATGGTCCATTTGTGTTTCATGAACATTCTTCTTCGTGTTTCTTTTAGCCCTTCTTACTTGTTTCACCCACTGGCTTCATTCTTCAGAAATATTGTACCAATATAATAATGACTCCAGCTATTTCTTTTAACAAATCAGGCCCTTCACCATGCTGATGTCTTTTCAGAGGGCCACTAGTAACCTTAGTCAGAAAAAGCAGAGCATATCTCTTTGCTCTCTCTCTTCTCGTGCCACAGAAATCCAAACCATTCTCCAACCCAAGCATTACTACACCTCCACCTTCTCACTAGCTCCTTCTCATCTGGAGTTACCTTGCTTTTCTTATTTCATCTGCAAAATGACTGGGTTTTGTCAAATTACAGATTCCATGAAGTATTCCTTTTCTTTTTCAGATGTGAATCAGGATATACTGGACAACACTGTGAAAAGACAGACTTTAGTATTCTTTATGTTGTCCCAAGTAGACAAAAGCTTACGCATGTCCTTATTGCAGCAATAATTGGAGCTGTACAGATTGCCATTATAGTTGCAATTGTCATGTGCATAACAAGGTAGGTAAAGACAAAAGCAGTGAAAACCTATGCATTGTATGGATATACTTTTTCTGTATTTAAATGTATGATGCCCAACATTTTGTTTGCTTTAGCATATATCCTAAAATACCCCCATAAAAACTACCTAATGACTAAAGCAGAAGAATTATGTGAGATCCTATCCCCCTTTCATTTTTGGTCACAAAAGACAAGTTTGTTTAACTCAGAAACCACCGGTAACCATTCTGAATCTCCAGACCAAATAAACAGCAGCAGAGTTCAGCCTTGAAACACATCCAAAAGGTCAGCTACTCTGTTAAACCTTCACTGGACTTATTGAAGCATTTCTGATACCTTACAGAAGCTATGATCCCTGGCTACCACCCAGTGAAACCAGAGAGGTTGACAAGATGCTGCTCCATGTGATACCACTGTAAATAGTGTTACACAGAGAAAGAATTATCTCTCATAGCATATATACTTCCTGAAAATTATTGTGCAGCTAGTCCTGTTATTAGACACTCTCCATAGGAACCTATTTTATGAAACGTGAAGATGCACAAGCACAAGAGTTCAGGTGTCTGGCTTGTCTCAAACTCTCACCCTGTGTAAAAATTGAGATGAGAGCCATGGGTTCTTTTTGATGACAAGGGATTTGGTTCAAGGACTTCAACCAAGCAAGGACTAAGGGCTCTGTGATAGATTAAGGATGACTTAGTTACCTTATAGGTGCATGAAGCATTTAATTCCTCCATTTGAGCATCCATGCCTCACTTTGCCTTTTCCTCCTCAAGTTGTCCTTCACTTTTTCAGGTCCATTTACTTTGGGCTGTAAAACTTTCCGCTACTGTGTTAGTGCATGGCTTCCCAAACTCAACGATGTAGAGTGACACCCCTGTGAATGGACAATACAGGCCTCCTTCCCTACATCCCTTGTAGAGTTCAATCTAGCAGATAGAGAGACATGTATAAAACACAGCCTGGACACGTAAAAGAGTTACACAGCTCATGCAATTGATGTCACCCCTTTTCCCCTCAACACCCTGCTAGCCAAAGCAGTGGTGTGGAAGGCTGTGGTTCAGCTCCCTTTTCAGCCTCTCTGTGATCATTCCCCAGCGCACAGTCTCTCGTGTCTTGCTGCACCCCAGCAGGGCTGCTCCATCATGCACTGCCTGCTGTCTGACAGACTGAGTAAGTCCCATTCCATTCAGAACTGTTGGCTTTTGTGAATTCTTCCTTAGCTGTGCATCTGGCCCCAAGAAAGGGGTAACCTGAGTCACCTCACAGAGAGAGATTGCTGGGTGGTCTCTGTCTCACAGGCTGCCATGAGCAGCCAGGCACCTGGAGGTCCAGCACTTCAAAAGGCTGACTGATCCAGTCTCACCATCCACTGAGTTTTAAGTTTGAAATATGTCTAAAGTAAAACAAATGCAATTATTTACCATGGAATATAACATGGCAATGTGTTTTGCTGGATCAAGGCTGAAGGACGTAGCACCTTACTGGTTGCAGTCTCAAGTTCAATCAGAGCTCCCTTCTGGATGATGTGGGGCCCTACAAACACCCCCAGTCCAGTCCCAAACAGCAGGAGGGAGCATCCTTTGGGTCAGCACAGCTCATAGGCTCCTTGCTATTGCTAAATACAGAAAATTAAGTCATTGTGTTACTGTTAGGCCTAATTTTATGTGGCATATATAAAATCAGCCCTCCTTTTTTATTTCTTTTTTTTTTTTTAACAGAAAATGCCCCAAAAACAATAGAGGACGTCGGCAGAAGCAAAACCTAGGCCATTTTACTTCAGATACATCATCCAGAATGGTTTAACTTAGTGCTTTTTATACCTACATTGACCATGTGATGTACATTTTTATTATATCTTTTTTTAAAGAATGGAAATATTTATTTCAGAGGCCTTATTTTTGAACATTTTTAGTGTAACAATGTTGGTCTGTATTCTGAAAGCATCAGCTCTAACAGCTATGGACTGTTTTAGTATCTTTGCTTTTATGTTTTTGAAGACAGTAGTTAATTTTCTGTATCTGTATCACATGGTTATATAATAGACTTGTGCTTTATCCATGGAATGTAATATTTTTGGGAACACAGATTTATTCCAACAATGGTTGTAGACTTAAATGAACCCCAACAAACCTACAAAAAAAGTCCACATTACCTAACAAACAAGGCATGAACTAAAGGTAAAAATGTTTACATCTTACTTTTCTTATGAGGAACTAGAAAACACTGTGTTTAAATACCGTAGATATTTAAATGTTTTTTGGAAGTTAGTAACTGATTTTTTAGACACTGCCTATCGCATGAACTGTGAAGCTGTGTGCTGTGTGTAGTTGTAACATATTTATAAAATGTGTGGGCTGGGTCTAAGCACTGCCGTCTTCATAAATAATTCCAACAAACTATTTTTAAAGAGGAAAATTATAAATTTCATAATTTGGGAAGTTACCTGGTATAACAGATGGCACAGGTCCAAAAGAAGTAGGTCTTAGTAGATTTAGGTATTCTAAAAATTGGTGTTGAATAATTGAACACAAACAATTGGAATAGAGCCTACTTTATCACTGTTAAAAGCTGTTTTAATACTTCTTAAACTTTTTTAAGGAAAATACATGTTTTAACACCTACAATACAGATCGTATAGTGTTTGTGATCAAAATAAAAAAAAAATAAAAGTCAATAAATTACTAGTGCTCTTGTATAGAGTATTTTCAAGAGCTAAAGAAGTCCATCCAAATTAGTCTGCTGGTCATAGTTATATTAATAGACTGTTAGTTGTCGTTTGAAAGATCCCAAGATAAAATGTGAATAGGATGTGTTCAGCTGTTTTAACATGTAGTTTAGGCTTTCAGAATTTTGCATGTAGGATTTAATAATTTGTTCAATAATAAAAAAAAAAAAAATGCTTTCAACATTTTGAACTGGAAAAGCATGTCACAATACAACGTTTTCACTATATTGCCTCTGGTTTAGTGTGTTTATTTGTTACCCCATGGGGTAATTGCAGCAAGCTGAAAACCTGAAGTTGTTTTGCTGGGAAAAAAACCACCACGCAAATTTTCCCGACGGCTTTTTGAATTCCCTCGGAGGAAAGCACTCCAGTAACACAAAAACAAAAGTAGATCTTTAAAATATGCAAGTTTGCTTTCCTGCTTAATTAGCAAGTTACTTAACTTTCCTGGATTAACACTAATAACCTCATCAGTACGGAAGCGTGACCCTTTAAACGTACGTTCCTTTCCAGATATTGCTTCCTAATTTTAGGGGTTTCATGTTGCTGAAAGTATCTCAACAATCATGTGTGGATATTTTGTAGTCAGAAGTATTTGACCGAGCTCCAGGAGCGGCGTTTCACGCCCTACTTTGAGCATCGCCGGAGCCAGCTGTCACCCTGGCTCCCTGCAGCAGCGCCAGAATCACTCTGGCAGGATCACCGAAACTTCACCTCCCTCCAACCTGGCTGAAGGCAGGCAAAATGGATCGCCGTGAAATCACCTCCGAGGCTGACAAAACACACCAAAATCGTCTCTCCAGCGTCATCGAGGAGGAAGAAGAACAAGACGCGGCTTACACGATTGTGACAGTCCTGGACAAAGTGGCCAACATTGTTGACAGTGTGCAGGCAAGCCAAAAAAGGATAGAGGAGAAGCACAGGGAGATGGAAAACGCCATCAAGACCATACAGATTGACATTTTAAAGCTTGCCCAGGCTCACGGCAATACAGGCTTCATGGTGAACAAGTTACTGGAGAAAACCAGCAAAGTCAGCTCCACCATGAAAGAGGTGCGGGCGCGGGTGGAGAGGCAGAGCACCAGCGTGCGGAAGGTGAAGGCAAAACAGGAGGAGATGCTGAACAAAAACAAATTCCGGGTCGTAATCTATCAGGTAACCATAAACCTAATTCCTTGTAGTGCTGTCGCTTTGCCACCTCCCTGGTAGCTGCCGGTAGGTGGTGGTTAACAAACCAAAAGATGCAGTCTGTCCAACATAATAGTTATTTTGTGCTTTCTTTAACATTGAGCTGTGCTTCTCAATGTCTTTCAGCATGAACCTACTGATGGCAGTACACAGGGTCTATTATTAGTGTTGGTAGGTTTCTGAGCCAGTCGTGTAAGATTAACTGCAGATCAGCAAGGACTATTTGCTGCCTCTCCGAAAGGTAATATGAGGCAGGCCCCGTAAAGCTTGTCATACAAACCAAGCCTGACATTCATCTGTTATTTTTTTTACCGTATTAGGTAGAAGTGCGAATAGCAAAAATGTTTTCAGTCTCCCTGGTACACAGGCTTTCTTCTAACACTAATTTCAAAACATGGTTTAACTTGCGGTATTGCCCAGGCTTTCGTACTGCTGACAAACTGGGGCTTTTTTATATTGTCTCAGTGTATAACAGTGTATGCACAAACTGAAGCTCAGACCCACAAACCCTTCATGACAACAAATACTCCCTGGCATGCACTACTTTGGAAATGTTTTAACACAGTGCTGTTCTTCCAGTTGTATTAGGCAACAAAATAATTTATTTTCTTTCATTGACTTTATTCTTGGATGTTCACTGTTCTTATAAATAATTGTATTTGAAAAGAAGTTTCATTAGAAGTTTCAAGGGTAGTTTCATGAAACAGCACAGTCTTGCTTGGATTCCATACAAATAGTGCAGGCAGTTCATGGGGTCTTGTCAGTGCATGCTGTGAAACCTATTTGTTTAATGGTCTGATCTTGCATTTGTGGAGTTACCTAGATCAGTAGAAAGTAAGTGTTTAATCTTTTGCCAGAAACATAGTTGCTCCTTTTTTAGCAGCAAGTCACCAAAGCTTCTTCCAAATGACTTGCATTCCTCATTAGGCATTCTTGAAAATACCACACCTCACAAGTAGCATAATGCACCCCCATTGCTCAGCTTTACACCCTGGTCTTTCGTCTGTTTGTACATCAATAACATCATTTGCAATGAATGGAGCCCTGTGTTTCACTGGGTATATTCACCACCGTGTACAGCTGACAAATTCTTCTGCATAATCTAGCTTTCTTAACTACTTCATTTTCTACTGCGGGGAAAAAAACCTTAAAAAAAAACCAAAAAAAAAAACAAAAACAAAACAACAACAAAGAAAAAGCTGAAGGTAGGAAATATTGCCTCAAATGTAATGTTAGTACCATATACAGCCAAATTGTCCCTCCCAGGTTTTCTGACTGAATTACTTACCATGGATGTTCAGGAGAAAGTACAAGCACAATATGACCTATTATTACAATTATTGCAAGCTGCACCATCATGATGGAATAGAGAACAGGCACTTTCACTTTTTCCTTGCAAATCATTTCCCAGCTAAAGGTAATAAATATTTCTGACTCCCCTGGTTAATGGCATAATGCCATTTCATTGATGGCCCTGTACCATAATGGCTGCAGCAGAATCAATGCTTTGAAAGTATTTGTTCTTAAAACAGTAGTCATTACATAATGTAAATTTTTCTGCTAGCAAGACATGAGTTATTGTTTATTTTAAAATATAGTAAAATATGACAAAAATTGATTTATATGCTGCTATAAAGAATAGCTGTTGGTGTTTTCAGATACTTGATACAAAAGGTGGCTCTCACAATGTGTGCTTTCTGTAAGAATCATCTTCAGCTAGAGTTTCTGAGCTCTCTGAGGGTTTTGCTGGACAAGAATGATGTGCACCCTATTATGTATGTTTAATTCTTAGGTGGTACTTTTTAGGAAGGGAACCAGCATTTTTTATTGTTCTCTTTCTGGCTTCCTCTTCCTACTGTAGTTGAGAACTGCCAGTGAGAACACGAATGACTCCTTTAACTTCCATTCCTTTTGTAAGGTAGATTGAAGAATCTTTTCCCACTTGTGTGGAGGAGGGGCAGATATGTTTATCCCTCTAGGATCTGACATTTAACACTTTCCTGGAGGATGATAACTGCATCACTCCATGAAAACTGGAACACACTAGGTAGTCAGGAGTGCACTGAAGCTTTAAGGCATGGGTACACTTGTGAAAGTCTCTGTCACACGAGTGCAGTGATTTTCACACTGTTGATTTATACCAGTGTAGGCATACTGCTGCAGTGCCAAGACCTGAATGACTGAAGCTTGGCTACAATGAGTGGGAGTCTGTTAATAGCTACAGAATCAGCATACTCCCCTCACTATATGTTACCAATGGTTATAACCAAGTTGTTTACTCTGTGGTTGTGATTGACAGCTCTTCTGTAGTGAGATTTTTTTGTGATGAACCATTTTGGACATTGTGATGAGGGCAGTGACCTGTGTGTCGTTGGGCTTGAATGCCTGCATGTGTGAGTGCATGGGGGTTTTAGTTTTAACTTTTAATGGAACATCAGCATATGAGGAAAAAGGGAACACCAATTAAATACTAAAGATTTTCTCTAAAGTGTATAGCTTTGATCTTATCATTGATAGAAGGAATAGGCAGGTTGAAAAGGATCATCAGCTGAAAGAGATTGTCCCAAAAGACCTCAGGAATGATGAAAAGAGTTGGAAATATCCTCACATTAAAAAGAGACAAAGTGATCATCCTTGAGCAGGATGACTAGGGAATTGAACGCATTCATTTTTAGAAGGCCATGTGGTTGAGGAAAAGATATGGTAGCAGGCAGCCCTTTTCCCCAGGCTGACAGAATGATTAAAAATGCCAAGTTACTTCAGACTTTCTAGTGAGGTCTTTGACCCGGGAGTGCTATGTGCTCTGAGACTATAGTAGGGAATACAAACGATGTTGTAGGTTGTGCAGGTCACTGCTCACTTCTGTTCAGGTTAGTCTGAGTAACCAGCTGTGAGAGCTGTCATTTCTCTGCAATCAAAGAGCATTTTTCAATTTAAATGATTCTGACTAAATTATTCAGAAATTCAAAGAGATTTTTTTTCTTTATCCTGAAAGAACTTGTTTCGTTTGCTTTTCTGCATGCTCTGAAGTTCCTCTTTGAATGGGAGTTTACCAGCATCAGAAAGTCCATGTTACAGTTGCTGGACTGTTTTCTATTATTGCTTCACATGAACATCATAACAACTTCCTATGAAGGGGCACATGCATTTTTTTTCACTCACTGCTGACTGACATTTAAAATTAATGGATATATCAGAAACCAAGTAAGGTTATGGCTTGATTGGCCTTCACAGTCATGCTACAACTGATTTGTTTGCCCAGCAATTGCTCCACCACACACGGGGAGAGGCTTGCAGAAGCAGCCTTGTGTATGCTGCTTATATTATGCATAAATAAATTAAAGTATAAGTGTTTTCCTCTGGCCAATGTCTTTCTGTGGCATAATGACAAGGAGAGTAAAAATGGTGAGATCAAGGTGGGGACAAAAATCTGGAAACAAGAAACGGAGGCACTTCCATCTGAAATGGCAGCAGAAATCAAAGTGTCAGGAGCTCAGGAGATGAAGACGCTGAGAGACCAGGCTCATGAACTCACTGGCCATCAGCACAGAGTTTTAGTTACAGCTATTCTGAGCTAAGCCTGTGAGAGTAACCATGACAGGAAAGGCAGCAAATATGACACTTCTATTTAAGAACAGACAAAGCAAATGACCTGAACCATCGCCATGAGTCTGGTACCATTTGGGCATGAGAATAGCAAGGCTAAAAAAGACTCTGCAGAACAGAATCCTTAGTAGCATGGAGTTAAATAGCTCATCAAGAACAGACTGTGCTAGGTAGCTCATATTTGATAATTTTTCTGTTTTTCAGAAACATGAGAGGTCTTATCCTTTCTCAAATTTATGTACCTGGTATTTTACATCATAACAGCTAATCTAGAAAAACAATAGAGGCAGTGGTTTATGTTCAAATGGGAAGTGAGGCTTGCAACGGGTTTCTGAAAGTGTTTGTGTTTTTAAGACCATTTTGTCAACTGTGTAATATTTTCATTAAGAATCTTGGTACAGAAAAGGTGTGATGCTCAAAATTAGGAGCTGTCAGTTCATAGAGAGAAATACAGACAAGAACCAAATTATCTTTACAGCTATAGTGCTAATTTGAGTGCACTGTATTTTAGTAGAAGCCCCTTTTAGTTTGTGTTCTGAAGCCCTGTGGTTGGAAAAGAACAGAAAATGGTGTGATGGTTTTTTCACAAAATGACAGAGAGCCCACTTGATGTCCTGGCACTTCAAAAAGTTAAATGGGGACATAAAAGGCTTTAGACAAGACGTTTCCAGAAGTGGTAGAAATGCCCAGTGCCCTAGCCCAGAATGCCTCAGAGCCCGCCTGGACTACCATGTACAGCTCTGGTCACCTCTCTTGAACTAAATTGTGTTCAGACTGCAGAGCTTTGGAAAACAGCTAACAGGAATGGGCTCAGAGGAATGGCAAGCCCTGGTAAATAAGAGGAGACCAGGAGGTCCTAGCTTGCTTTAGTCCAGCAAGACAAGAGGCTAAGTGAGGTTGTGGCTGTCATTTATACCTACATTTGGGCACAGATGAGGAGTGCAGTAAAGAAAAATGGAAAAAGATGAAACTGGTGTAAACTTTCCAAGAGCCGTCTCAGATCTGAAACCAGAAATGGATGTCTCCAGCCCTGGAGACATCAAGATCTGGACAAAGCCTTCTTCTAGAACCCATGAGGAGAGAAGAAAACTAAATTGCTACTAAAGTGGAGCCTGAAAGCTTAATAGAAAAAAATATTATGTAAGTTGACTACCTGTGACAGCAGAGCATTGGCCTCAGCAGCCCAATTACACAGGGCCTTTGTTGGAGTCTTGTAGAAGAAACCTTAAAAATATTTTTACAGGTAATTGCCTTTGCTGAAAATACACAGAATAAAATAAACCAAATGATTGTGTCAGAGAGTGTTGCAAGAGCACTTTGTTTGCAGTGTTGGCCCCACTTCAAAGTGCAGAGCTGGCCCCATGCTGTGCAGCAGCCACTCGTGGGGAGGCAGGACCAGCCCTGAGGTACCAGAGACAGCCAAGGGATCATAAATTACCTGTGATTTTTAGAAAAAACGTCAAAAGCTTTCAACCAGCTAAAGAAAAACTGTTTTTCTAGTGACACGTTAGCAAGGAACAAGGACAAAGGGAAATTAAAAAACAAGCAAACAAACAAAGCCCAAAGTTGTTGGGCTATTTCTGTGTTCCTAAAATGAAATAAATTGCATATTTCACAGGACTATGCTCATAGCAGATTATAAACTTGTCTCTACGCTGGTCGAGCCGGTGGCCCTAGACCTATCCTATTGCAATGATCCTCACAGGTGGACAGGCTTTCATCTTGGCAGGACTGCCATTGATGTTTCTCCACCTCTTAGCATTGAGTGGTGGAAACAACTGATCAAATTTACATTTGCACTAGATGTGGCTGTTCAGCACTTTGCTTGTGGCTGCCCTGCAAGCCAGCAGAACAGCATAGTTACACCATGAGCCTCCTCTGTTGGTCCTCTCCTCCATGGTCTTAGACACTGCTTGGAACGACTTACTACCAGCTGCTGTGGGCACACGTGTATCTTGGAATGGAATTGTAGAATCACTTCGGCTGGAAAAGACCTCTAAAGGTATCAAATCCAGCCATTCAGCAATACCCTTCATTGCTGAGGCACAGATTCAGGAATGGACTTGGCTGGGGACACGCAGTTGGGATTCATATTCTCAGCACTACTGAAGATAGCTGAACCTTACAATTATCCCTTTAGCACAGGAATAAAGTTGATCAAGGCACAGACATGAGGAATATATGAAGTCACTAACAGCAAGTGTAGGATCTGGGACAGGATTCATCTTGCCAGGCATTAGACATCAGTAATGCAGATGTTTGTGTATCTGGCCTGTAGACTCCCTTCAAGGAAGCAGAGAGAAGTGCATGGAACCTGATTCACCTGACCTGTTGTAAATGTCGACTTCTGCAGACATTATAAGTATCCATAAGTTTCTACATTGTGTCTGTTCCCTCCATTTAGTTGAAGGGTTGTTCAGAAATGAGTTCATATGGAGACACAGTTGCTTGGGCAGACAAGTTCAACAGCTCCTGATGAGTGTCTAGCTTTCACTAGAGAGCACTTCCCTGGTCTAGCTGACTTGTATGAGCAGTCACCTTGTGACGGATGAATGAATCAACACATTACCAAATATTTTTTGTCTTATCACACCTGGTGATGCTTTTTCTCCTTTGCTGACAACAAGCTTCCAGATAAATTGGAAGTGAGAAATTTCCCTGATTTGATTGCAAACCTGCAGACTGACCTGCAGAGCTATTCCCTGGTCTAGCACCATAAAACAATAGCAAAGCAAAGAAAGTGTGAAGCTTTTGTTTTCCCCTGGAGCTGCAGTCATCCTTTTGATGCAGCATGTGGTGGCCTGGAGCCAAGGGCTCCTCCGACTGATGTGTAACTGGGTTCTGCTTGCTCATTGACTCCAGCAAGCTACAGGAAACCATAATGAGACAATGAGCTGGGCTTCTTTGTAGTCATTGTATGCTGATGGTTGAATTAATGAATTTCTTTCAGAATTGAAATAAAAGGGATGTATGTTAGGCTTCACAGAAGTGAAATGATGGGGACTGACTGTTCTGGCCAGGATGCTTTTTTGTTATGTAAAAGTAATTCTAAATGCAAACAATATCACTTGGTTATAAAGTCTTACATGCTGAAGTGCTTATTCTCTGTGTACTTTACTTGATAAAATTCCTTGGGTGGCCTTTTAAAATAATCCTGTTTCTCTCTCATCTGAGCATCTTTTTGGCCTGATGGCAGAAATTCTAAAATGACATGTTTGCAGAAGAAATGAAGGGATCACTTGAGATTTATAAAGCTTCATTCTTAACTGTTAGAATATGAGTAAAAGTACTGAATGTTTTCCAATTGGTTATTCATCAGTGGTTTCATATTGATTTAGAGGATAATTTCAAGGAGGCATTTTAGTGATTTACCTTGGCCATCAGTTTGAGTAAGAAATCACTCATTCAGCATGCAAATTTCTAGGATTTTTTTAAACATTGTGACAGTGCAGTTTCTTGCCCATATAAGCTGCCCATCATTTGTGTCACCAGTTGTCATCGACATGGCAGTGGTGCCAGGCCAGGCCCTGGGTGACCTTAGACCCCTTTGCTTCTTCGTGCTCTGCTTCAGAATTGTCAGGTGATCACCAGTCAGTCCTATCTGGGCTTACATTAGTCATCACCTGCACCTTCCCTGCCACACATCCCAAGGCTGAAAGACGGTTGCTCTGACCTTTTCCCTGTGCCACACAATGACTCCAAGTTATGGAGTTTCATCAGTCTCTGCTCCCTACTTATGCTGTGAGCAGTTTCTTTAGGATCCTTTTGAGTCTTGATTTTATATATGCATATATACAATATATAATCATGTATATATATAAACTGAATTATTTGATTGGTCATTCTGTCTTTCTCTGCTGTTTTTTTTTTTTAAATTTTCGAAAGTTTTGTTCTGCTAAAATGTTGCTTGAAATTAGATAATAGAGAGCTGATAACAGTTGCCTTTATTTAAGTTGGCTAGAATCACACTCTTATGCTATTTGAAAAGAGAACACAAAACCAGTTTATAGCATTTCTAGCAAATATTTACATGTAAGACAATGTATTAGCTTATTTTTCTCCTTGCCAACTTCGGAAGCCTAGTCTGGACTTTGAAATACACACCTAGAATACATATGCCAAAAACCATGAAAGGACAAAGGAAGTACAGCTCTTGAACTGGCTGCATCCATTAGAGTGCCTTCATGTTCCATTATTTTTTGTTTTCAAATGACATAATAAAATTATTACTGCAATTTTCATTAAAAGTGTTAATGTACTGAAAGCCTAGGTATTTTTGTACAGTGACATTATGTCACTGCTTCGTCTAGCAAATAATGTGAACTCTAAATTAGCAACATGCATTTTCTCAAGGAAAATAAAAATACAGCTGCTATTAATTATTGATCCCACCTGTGCTTCCCAAGAGTGGAATTTTAGGTGAGAAGTTTGTGAGAGAATCTTTTCAGCAATGCTTTTCCCTTTTCCCAGCCTCATTGTCCTCGCCGAAGGCATGACATTCTTTCAGCAGCCCCCTTCGGTTTATTTGCTCCTTAGTGCAGCAGTAAGAGTGAAAGGTGTTATTAGAGCTGACCTGATCTTTGCCAGGACACCACTGCTGCAAAATACCTGAGACATCACTAAACAATTTGCTCTGCCATTTCCCCCTTCTCCTACCCAGGGATGAGAAGAGCCTGACTGTGCAGGCAGGGTTATCTAGGAGGCACATTTTGAGACACTCTCTTTTCCCCTGCAGGTTTCAATTATCTGAGCATCACCACCTCAAGGGTCCCATAGTGTTGATTAAGGGCATTGCCACATTTAAGATAATTTACCTACTGGTTTTAATGTTTCTGTGTGGTAAAAAAGTCAGCACCTTGCATTTTGTGCAGCTTAAGGAGCAGGCGCATTAGCCTTCCTTCATAAGTGCCTTGCTATATCCTGTGGGAAAAAATGCTATTGCTGTGATCCCTTCTTGAGATCAGAAGACACCAGCAGTGCCTGCAAACTGGTCAGTGCCCTCTTCTGTGGGTGAATTTTGGCAGCCATTGAAAACCTTGAAGAGTGAAAGGAGTTTGTGAAGGACACAGGCTATGTCCCCTTGAAAATTTTCTAAATGTGAATTAAATTGAAGGGAGAGCAGAGGGTGAAAAGGTCAGTGACAGTCAGACTTTGTTGGGACCCCAGTGTTAGAAATATCTGGGTTTCAGTATTCTCTGTCTCTGGAGCAATCCATTCGATCTTCTTCACCAAAGCTGAGGTTTACTCCTATGTTCGCTTGCTTTGCTCAGGACAGATGTCAGCTGAGGGGGCAGACAGAATGACTCAAAACACAGCCATCTTTGTAGCAGAAAGCTTATGTCTCTGTGTCTGAATTCAGCTACATTCTCAAGTCAGTGAAAAATGCCTAAATGTTTCTGTGTTAGTGGAAAGGCAGTGTAAGGGTGAGAAGGTGGGAGATGCAAAATGTGTGTTACACTCCTCGTACAAAACCAAGGCACCTTCCAAATCAGCCACTTACATGACAGATATACCAACGTTTTTCTGGGAAGAGAAGGAGAAGAATTGTTTTGTTTAAAGTGTCCAAGTCTGTTTTCAGTGTGTTGAGCCTTAGCTAACTTATCAGGAGATTATGGCCTATGAGCAATTGTGGCCAATGAGCGCACCAGGATCAGTGTGAACACCCTCTGCAGGTACTTCATCTAGGAGGAGTGAGGAAAGGGAAAGAGAATGCTCAGCTTCCACAGATTCGTTTTCTTATTGTGGCCTGTGCATGTGTTTGGTTTTTGCCAGTAGGCAAGGCAAGCAGAGCATATGTCACATATATTAATCAATAGACGGACCATGTGACTGCACGCCTCTTTCTTCAAGAAATCATGTTAAAAATAACTGAATGTTTGGTATCATCTTTTACTGTGAAATAATCTCCTGTCCTCATTTTAGATCTTCCCTTACCTCCCATGAGGTGGTAGTGGCAGATACAAGTCCTTCCTAGCAAAATTCTTAAGCAGATTTTTAACTAAAAGTTTACCAGCAGCATCATCAATGGCTCAACTCCCTTCTCACCCTTCCCTAAAATGGGACTGCCCAGTCCCGCTGTTTCCATCTCCTTCTGCTTTCCGGATGAGAAGAAAGCTGTCACCCAATTTAGGGCTTTGTTCTGTGCTGCTGAAATCAGTAGGTGTTTTGTCTTTGGTTTTAGTGAGTCTGTAAAGGAGCTGGTAGCTATATGCTTTGACTCCATCCATTTTCCACCTGGTACTGAAAGTTCTTGTTCCTGCTTTAGGAAGGATGAGCTCCTCTCTTCTCTCTGCCCCACTGATACCTAGTGATAAGAAGAAATGGGTATGAACAGGAGAGAGAAAGGAAGGAGATGAGAAAGCTCACCAACTGAGCCTAAATCACTGTATTTTTATTCTGAAACCTTCCTAACATGCTAGACATGTTCACTGACACTTTCCACTTTGGTAACATCCAGAAATCTTGAGAGAAGATAGAAACTCACACTAATTTTTTGCCTTGCTACATTTGACTCTGCAAGATGTGTGCAGAAACCAAGGAAAAGGAGATTTGGCAAAGATCATTCTCAGATTCTGTAGGAGAATGAAAATATTTCTCAGGATCTGCAGCTCTAGTTTCTATGTCTCATCTACAAGACCTTCATTCCACATGTTATTGTTCATAACTTTTAATTCTAACATGTTTGTATGAAAGTTAAAGCACTGTCTTCTTTAGCTAATAGACTAAAGGTAAATACAATAATAAAGATAAATACAATAAAAATTTGGCAATTGCCAAAAAGTACAAACAAATCTTCTTCCAAAGGAAGACAGCTTAAATATTGCATAGAAAATAGTCTGCCTTCCCTCTTTTTAACAAGTAATCTTCATATGAAAAGCATACTCTTCTCACCATATTGTATTCATCTCTGTATTTACTGAAATTTCAGAATAGTCATTTGGGGAACACTTTTGTTACCAATTCAGCTGAAGGACTGCGCTATAATTTAAAAACTTTGAGGAATTATTACCCAGCTGTGTTTTAGTTAATTTTCAGAAAAGAAGGGATTTTGTTTATATATAGAAGTCTTTACATAATTAACGCTAATTTGCACATGTTAATGAAGATGATTATTAGCAAAGCATTGTAGTTTTGTTCCTGCTGATTTTGACAGATGAGTTGAATAACATTCTGCTGTAATCAATGTAACATAATTTGTCCCTATTTTTTCTATGCATTAACAACTATTTTACCAGAGACTTTTTAATGAAGCCAGGGCATGATGACAGACTCCTAAGTGGGCTTTATCTGTCAAATAGCTCAATCCATGGTATCTTATGTATTGCTAGTACTCTGTAAAATAACATGACTCACTACTATATGAGTCACTGTGAAAAATAACATACATCTTCTTGGCTGGAATTAAGTTCACAGCAAAATATTCAGTAAGTCTGACTTGCTATTCATGGCTTCACAACTTCTAATATCTCTCCTATTGTCTGCATTGGGATGATAAAACTAAAGGTAGAGTCCTGGCACTCAGGAAATCACTCTGTCCTGCCTCAGAAATCAGCTGAGTTATTACTAATGGGAAACAGCTTAGAGAAGTTTTATATAGCTGTGGTGCCTGTCTGCCCAAAGGGCTGCTCCTCCTGGGAGAAAAGCACACACATGTAAGCACGTGGCAGGGACAAAGAGGGTGGCACCATCCATGTCATACACCACCTTCAAGTTCAGATTTTTCTACTCTGCATACACTAGTACTTCTAGAAATAAGTACCTCACTGCCACTGAGCCACACATCTGTAGTGTCCATGTAGACAGCAGTCTTCAGATCAGGGAAAGAACTGTATTAGGAGATTCTCCCTGTTGAGATAAATCCCTCGCTGCCGTAAGTTTTCTCCCCTCTTTTTTTTTTTCTTTATTTCGGGGGGGGGGAATGTCCTTAACCACCAAGGTAAATTTTTTGTTTACTGTGGACAGCTTTTGGAAATATCACGTGTCTTTGAGCTTTGAGTCTCTGGCAAGTTTTCTTTGGAGATGCTGCATGAATTCCTAGTGCTAAGGTATGAAGGACAGTCACCACTTCCAAGCATGCAGCTGAAACACACCAGATGAATAATACAAATATGCAATTCTGCTTGCTCATACAGGCCACCAAACCCACCACAGGAGACCAAGGTGCTTGCTCAGATATGTTTCCAGAGGGAACAAATCACATTCCACTCAGCAATGGTGCAGGTGCTGAGGGAATTGTTTGGAACTGGGTTTACTGAATAACATCTTGTTCCTTTATTGACTTTGTCCCCTTGCAGAGCCAGCATGTTAAGTTAATATGTTGGAGTCCACCTCCTTCTGGGCAGCAACAGAAATGTTCGCTAAGTTTCAAAGAGTCAGAAATGGACAACTGTCTTGGTAACAGTAGAAGCTACTGATATCATTGAGATAGTTGTTTGGAGAGTGTACAGCTGGCACAAGCACAAGGGCCTCTTTTGTGTACAGGGTGTCCACTGATATTGGTGAGGAATAATGGATGTAGGTCCAATCCCAAAGAAGCAGAAAAGCTCAAAAAAAAAAAAAAAAAAAATTGAACTATACAAGTCTGCTCTGAGAACCATTAGAGGCCAGTACTCATAGGACCATTGCATTCATTAATTTCAGATAGAACCACAGTGAAAAGAAATCTTTAATCAGGCATAAAATGTCTTTACAGAACTTGGCAAAGGTTTCTTTTGCCATTTGTATTCTGTATGGATCAAGCCTACCTTATCATGTTACAATATTATACTTCAGTTAGCACTAACTGCAAGCCAACCAAAAAAAAAAAAAAAAGGCATGAATCACCATCCCTCTGAAATACACTTGCTGGAAGATGACTCTGTGCTTTCATTCACAGGAGGAAACCGAGTGTCCTTCATCTCTCTCTGTTATCAAAGAGATGACAGCAGGTGAAACTCTAGAGGATGATTTCTTCCCACCTGATGATCTGTCTTCTGACGAAGAATATTATATCGAAGAAAGCAAAGCAACCAAGTTCAAGAAATCAGGCATGAGGCGCATTGATGATATCAAAAAGGCATTTTCAAGGGAAAATATCCAAAAGACAAGACAGAATTTTGGCAAGAAGGTAAACAGGCTTCAAACTAGAATAGTGACCCCTGAGAGGAGAGAGAGGATCAGGCAGTCAGGAGAAAGACTGAAACAATCTGGGATAAGGATGAAGAAAACCATTTCACAGGCTGCCCCAGCAAAGGAGATGTTCAAGATTCATAAAAAAAGTAAAGAACGAACAGGAGCTGAAGGTCAGGAGGGGGTCCAGGAAGCTGGGGTACGCATCGCCTCTGACCTCACAGCAGCAGAGCCCTTCACTGAAGAAATCTCTTACACAGAAGTCATCACTAAGGTAAAGAAAGACAAGAATAATGCAACAAAAGGTGCATCCCAGTCAACTGAAATAGGAGTGACTCTCCCAGAAGTTGTTCTTAAGCAGGAAAGAAAAGAAGGAGGAGGAGGTGATGATGATGTCCCTTTGCTAGACTTAAAGCCATTGGCATAAGGAATCAGTGAGCAAACATACCATACTGTCCTTACTGAGCAAGAGAGAACACGCTATGTACTCACTCAGCTTTAGAAAAATGTGTGAATTTGTGTTATCTCACAAAATGTGTTGGTGTTGTTCTATCATTTACACAGATGTCTGTAGTGTTGTCTTCCTGACAAGAATCAAGCCATGCAAACTGAATGAAGGGGCTCCCCCTCTGTCTTGGCATGTGCCGATAGCCATCATTAACCCAAATGGAACTCACAATGTCAAAGGGAGATGGAAATCTGCTGCATTTTCAAGATTGATTTAGCAGTCACTTTACAGCCTAATCACTCTCAGTTTATGTACAACAGTATAAAATTTATTTCCATTATCTTATACCAACTCATCTAATCAGAAAACAGTAACAAAGCAATTACTTCTTATTAGCAAAAGGAAGTACTATGGAAAATGTCATTTAGCTATACAAATATTATCATTAAAGGGCCCTCTCAGAAACAGCACTTAGAGGATATGCCTGCTTAATCCAAGGTGTGACAAAATGAGGCAGGAATTAAAGGTTTTGAGTAAATTTTGTTTCTTCTTAGTGGAAAAGAGAAGCTCCTGAAATGATTACAGGTTATTTCCAGAGTTCTGGAACAAGAAGGTTTAATGCAAGTAAGCACTGCATTTTTACACTTGTGGAGTCAGAATAAAAAAGAAGACGACATTAAATATGGAATAGCAGGAGGAAAAAAGAATGACATATTGTATTCATGTTTTAGAAAGATAAGACTGTGAGAAAGGCAAGGGTATGAAGCAGTGAAAGTGGAATAAAATGAATGCACAGGTTCTGGATAAATAGAGAGAAAAATTAGAATATTGTAACCAAAGTTTCCTTGAGATCTTTAAAAAAATTATTCTTCTATACATAAGATCAAAGGGCTTATGAGCAAAACTGACCAGACGCAGGAATCATTTTGTTTTCTACTCTGTGCTTTTCTGAGCTTCACTGCAATTAAAATCTGTTCTACAAAGTCACAGATGTACAGGGCCAATCCATAACCCAATTCTTTTTTCCTATCATCATCATTATTGACCAGCCACAGCCTCAGGGATTATGAGACAGACACTCTTTGGAGTATGGAATGCTGTTTATTTGCAACACTCTGGAGCGAGTGCCCTGACATCAGATATGTTTGTAAACATGATTGTATGCTGACATGGGGTGCAGGACTGTGTTGCTCTCTTCATTCTTAAATGGAGTTGCCTTCAAAGCACTTATCTAGAGCAATGTTAGTCATTACTATCTGTGTGAACCTTGTACAGTATTGCCAAAAGCTGTATGATTGTATTTAATATCTCCGATTCATTTTAACAGCAGAGCATAACTTGGTTATCTATATACATTGTTTGAGGACTCCCAGCTAATTGTTAATCTATAATTTAAATATAATTAGTTTGATTTCAAATATTTTGCCTGCCAGTTTTTTCATTTAGTCTGGTGTACATCCCATTTGAAGTGAAACAGCTTTAGCAATAGTAACTAGGGAACACTGGTTGGGGAAGGTCAATGTTATACTATGTCAGTGACATTTCAAATCAAATTAAGATTGGCAGATTGAGAGCAGCCACACCACTGAATGGAAGGGCAGGACAGGGCAAGAGAGAGAGAGTTAGAGAGAGGAAGAGAATTCTTTCAACAGTAAATTGTACTTCTTCACTTTTCCGTAACTACATGCAAAAAGAAAAAAAAAAAAAAAAAGAGTTTGTTTATAGGATAGATTGAAGGTTTTGTTTGGTGGTTTTTTACTAGTTACAGGAAGTCTTTTAGGAATCAGGTGACTTTATGTTCTTCTTCCAGTTCCATATAAAACTGTAGCTATCTTCAGTGAAATACTTTTTTGTCTGGTTCTTTAGGAATACGGCACACATTCTGTTCTGCAAGATTTGGCATTTTCCTAAACAAACCAGCAAGGTTTAGTTATGGAATTGAGTATGTTAGGGTTCAAATAAGTTATTTCTTTGCACTTCTATACAGCAGAACACTAAGTGCTAGAATATAACTGTCTATAGATTATATAGCATTTAATGTTCTCATTTTACTTGACAAAGAAAGGAAGTGATGGAATTTCCAATCAAAGTTAATTAACTCCATATCCCCTCATACAGGTAGGGGATGGGGACAGCACTATGGTTTGCAAATGCAGTTTCTATGTAACAGAACAGCGTTTTGCTGCTTGAAGTCTCCTCTCTCTTTTTCATAATTTCCAAGGTCAATGATCATGAAGCCAAATCCTTCAGCCTTCTCAGAAACAAAATTCTCAATGAAATTGGTTGACATACAGCTGTATTGCAAGGAGGCCTGGTGTATATTTTTTTGAACAGTTGGTTTCACTTGGAAGGATAATCTTGCCAGCGCTGTTGCTTCTGGCTCAGTGGAAGAAAGGCACCCTGTCCCTGACTGCTCTGTTTTCCAAGAAGAAAGCTGGCACTTTCCACTTAGTTGTGGGTGGGAGTGTGAATATCAAACTTCCTCAGGGAAAGAGCCCTGTAATTGCTAACTGCAGAGTCAAACTGATTACGGGAAGGGATAAACTACTTTCTTAGATGCTATCTGAAAAGAAACTGAAGTGTTTATACAAAAACTGAAAGTGTTTACAAGGAGACAAAAAATTATTAACAAAGCACTGATTGCAAGTCCTTCTTTCATAACAACCAACAGCAATTTCTTTTGCTTTGAATTTGTGCTATGAAAAAACACATTTTCTGCCAATAGCTATCTATTAAAAGAGAAGTAGCAATCACCTTTCAGTTACAGGGTAGAAAGCAATGGTGGTTAACACAAAAATAACTTCAGCAGTTTCAGGTGAACCTCCCAGAAATGGCCTGTGTGTCATCTTTTTTTTTTTTTTTTTTTACCTAAACTGGTGCAAAATACAGAATAAAAAACAGTGAAGAGGTTTAAATTTACAGAATTCAGGCACCAATGAATAAATACTAATAGAGCCGAATGGGTGTTCGGATATGTTTACTGGGGAAAGTTTCCAACCCTTTTTTCTCACTAACAATGGGGTGTGTGCACACCTTCCTTATAAGGAGATAGAGGTTTAGAAATTAGTTAATATGCACAAAGGCCACTACTTGGGCAAAGATAAAAACATCTGTTTGTATGACTTCTATGATCATTTACATAAACAAGTGACTGTTTAAGAAAATGGTAGCATCCCTTAGTAAAACCACCCAGTGAGTTTACAAATGCAAAATCAAAGGAACTGTGCATTGGAATATATGCAGATAAACATAAAGTTTTACCACACGTTTAATTCTCTAGTCATTACAGCTTTAATAATGCTATGAATGATAAGGTTTTAACTACAAAGTTGAAATTAAAAATAATTATAACATGAAAAATTCTTGTATTAAGAAGAAAGAACATCTACAAAAGAACCACTATAAATGTTAGAGCAGTTGTCACTATCATAAGCACTTTTTTTCCTAGTAATTCCATTATGAGCGAGTTAGTTGATTATAGTCTCACTTGTTTTATAACAGTTGTCAAATTTTACACCTGCAAATGTTTTCTTTCTGAAAATCCTAGGATAAACACATTTAGTATTTTTGCTGTGAACAGAGTAAACTGATCGAGGTACAATTAACATAATGTCTATAGATCATTTGCTAATTCCCACACCCCTGTAAGAAAGTAGCCACCACTTTGACAATAACAACACAAGTCCTGCTGGCTGCAGCTACATCTTACTAGGTGGTTCTTTTTTTAATAGCTATGGGTCCTTATTTTGGACTGCAGAGCAGTGCAACCCCCCTTAAAGTCCAATGATCAGGATTCTGCACTGTTTTCAGGTACAAAGAGAAAATGTATGTTAGATCTGTTCTCCGAGGCTTTTTGTAGACCGGGCAGGAGTACACATTTCCTTGTTGCTTCTTTGTGTCATTTAGTGCTGTTGTGCTAACAGCATACACATGGACCACAGGAAGACTTGTGAACAGCACCTGAGAATGTTAAAGGAGACAGGGCGCTCACCATTAGAGAAGCACGACAGCATATGTGAATTCTAAAGACTAGAACTAGATTCAGTGAAGGCCTTCAGCAAAAGCACCACTACCTCAGCAGAGGTACATGCGAGAACACAAGTCCTACACTCACTACTACACTGACCCTAACTTTAAGCCCATGGCAGTTCAGGGATAGCAGACATCAGGAAGCCTGATGGAAGCAAAGAAAAGCAGGAGAAACCTGGAAAACTGCATGCCATAGAAGTAGAAGGAAAAATGACAGGGTGGTTCTAGAAGGGAGAGCAACCACTGTCTTTTTTCGCCTCCTTTGCCCCAGTTTTCCCTGAACAGTGACCACAGCGTCTAATCATTGCTGCATATTTTAAATCTGCTTAGTCACATCAGCAAAATGTAACTCCATGCATGGATAACTGAGCATAAGCTCAGATCTAATACTCTTCCTCATATCAAAAACCAAACACCAGTGATTTCAAGTCAACCAAACACTGACCTCCATAGCAAACTCAGTCCAGGGCTTTGGAGGTCCCACTTGGTCAGTCAGAAGAAGGCTGACTATGGATGGCACTGTTTCATTCAAACATAACTGTGCCTCTAGGGCCCCTGAAACCAAGAAGCCCAGAACCTGATCTGGTCTGCTCTAGTGCAATCCATCCAAAATCCATCTTCTGACAGAAGTCTTTTTGTTTGCTTTTGGTGGGTAAACACTCTGTCCTCTTTCCAGCCCCACAGTGTTTCACCCTCTTAAAATCTGTTATGAAACTACCACTGCAGGCACTCAAGGTACTTCCCGGTATTCTCTGAGCACACTGTAC
This sequence comes from Anabacerthia variegaticeps, assembly GCA_035583185.1. Classification (NCBI taxonomy): domain Eukaryota; kingdom Metazoa; phylum Chordata; class Aves; order Passeriformes; family Furnariidae; genus Anabacerthia; species Anabacerthia variegaticeps. Next base: position 88,942,191 of record JAWWEW010000078.1, read on the forward strand.
TATGCCACAGTCAGTCATACTCAGTCGATCCTTACCTTTGGTGGTGACTCGACCAGCTTACTGTTTCTGCGGTCCCAGCCTGCCCCTTCGAGGTAAAGGCCGTATATGTAAACCCCACCAATGTCAGCAGGAGGAGGGCCAACAACATCTTCTTTCATCATCTTGGTCACTTCATTGTGTAAAACAACACTGTCGAGTGCCCACCCCTTTGCTACATTCATGCGAGTTGTCTCTTGCCTCACAGCCGTTAGGAATCCCTAAGGAGAAATAGAGGAATATGACACAGAGGGTTTTTTAAAAAGCCTCAAATTTAACCATTTTCAACATTTTTAGGTCCAATGTAAGTGACATCAGCTGTATAAAACCTCATCGCACAGAATTCCATGTACCTATAAACTAAATTCTCGTATAAGCATAAATTCAACAGTTTCCTACACCTTCCCAGTACCATGCATTCTTACATAATCAGTGTGCACATGTTGGTGCTAAGAAGCCACCAAGTTGGCTTATTTAACGTATCAGAAGCTGCCTGAATAACTCACCTCACATGCCTATTTTACAACCAACCAGATGGAGAGAGGTTTGCAAGGCTGCCAGATGAATGTGTTTTGAGAGGTTCCACATACAGGCAATTTCTAATTTCTCTAATAGTGTCTATATTACTCACCTTTCCTTATACCAACATTGTAAAAAATGCTTTTCAGTCAACAAATCATGAAGCATTTTACCCGACAAAAAGGAAGTAAAAACTGGAATCATGGCATTAAATACTGAAATGCCTCTGACACCGCTCAGTGAAAAGCCTTTATATACTACAATAAAAGACTATTTCAGACAACAGAAAGACAAACCCAGAGCACTTCAGCAGCACAGAATGAAATTTAACTCTGTTCTAAAGAGCTCCAAACTCATGATGTGGTTATAAGCTATCAGAAGACAAGCCAGGCTGAAGATGCTTGTTAACTTCTCTGATACAGCTGTCCATGTGCACACGCAGTGCAGCACATGGGAAGAGCCCTAGTCCTTCGGGATGGAGGGTAGACTCCTTTGCTCTTCCAGGGGTCATTCTGTAGATGTGCATCTTAATTTACTTTATGGGAACCCATTTGTGTAGCCAGGAGATGAATTAGTAAAACACAAAATTGAATATGCAAGAGCAATGAAAAGGACAACTAGGGAAGAATAATTTCCATGGCAGATTTCAGAACAGAGAATGAAAGCATCTGGAGGCAGAGAAGGGGTGATAGAGAGCCACATAAGGAATACATAAAGGTGGGAATTAGAGAGTCAACAGTACAACTATGAAGAAATCAGGAGCAATGAGGGAATTGAACAAGGTTTTTATTTTTCTTCAGTATTCACAGTGCAGGATGCTGATGCTCTGTTGTGCTACTGTTAGGGCCAAATGAATGAAGTCAGATGTGGAAACAGCTAATTGTCTACTGAATGCAGGAGCCAATCTCTGGCTGCTACGACTGGAGTGCTTGTTCCATGCTCTAGGCACTTGGTAGCCACGCAATACCCTTTAAGTTATGAGAACATGAGATGACTTACACAAACTGAGGTGTTTCTGTTGACTGACATTGGTTGCTTCTCATTAATATAATCCCAGAGACCCCAGGACAAGTGTTTTAAAGAGGTTTTGTGATAGAGCAGACAATTGTAATTGCATTTGAAGTAGTTGAGAACTCTAGCATGTAGCTAAGGGAGACAGGATTAAAGGCCAAGTTCTTCAATCAGAAATGCCAGTAAATGGAAGCGGAGTCCTTGTAGTAATTTGTGGAATTTTAATTTGTAGAAACATGCTAGAACCAATATTTTAAAATACATGAAGTGTTCACTGCCAGGAGGCCCCAGAGGGTTACTGGATCACAGATAAACTGAAATATTAAAGAATGAAGAGCCTGTAGAGGACAGGACAGAGCAATGACTGTATTAAGGGAGTCAGCTCAAAGGCACCATGGAAACACTGGAAAAAAAGTAAGCTCAGAGCTGTGAGTTGTCTTCAGGGATAAGGTTTAGATAGCAGATTATTCCTATAGAGGTGGCAGGACCTATATGCTGACAGAGGTGGGACTTTTAATGCTTATCTGCTCATTTGAATGAATCCTAGACAGTGTTTAAAGACTACAACGGTGAGCTGAAGGCCCAGCTGGGTGTCTCAGAGCAGGTGAATGGCACAACAAACAAGACGACAGTATCAAGTGTCTTGAGGTGTCACTGTACAGCTGAGGGCTTGGCTCACCCCCAAACCCTCTGTCAGGGACATAATGGGCCTCTTGCTATGACATTTATTTCGATTTCTGGTAATCCTTGCCTTTTGGTTTGGTTTGGTTTGGCTTGGCTTGGCTTGGTTTGGATTGGATTGGATTGGATTGGATTGGATTGGATTGGATTGGTTTGGTTTGGTTGGTTGGTTGGTTGGAGTTTTGTGGGTTTTTTGGGGGAAGTGGGGTGGGTGCCTTTTCCTGAATTTCTCCCTGGCCAGCTCACTGAAGCCCATGAAAGCTTTGTCCCTTTGCCTTCTAGCAACCCATGCAAATTAACTTTGAAACTCCTAGTGAGGGAGAAGCAGGCATCCATGGAAGCTATGACAAGAAATATGGAAATCGGTTAAGTCTATTGCTTTCACAATCATATTCTCTCATTTACCTCGCTTAGGAGGTTCCTTGTTTGTCACTCACTTTGCAATTTCTGCAGCGAGCAAATTATGGCAGATTTGCTACAACTAAGTGGGCACTGAGGAATGGAGGCATTATGCTTCATATTCTGATTAGTATTCACGTTGCTTTGGCATCGAAGGGTTGTAGAAGTAGGATAAGGGTTCATTACGCTGACTACTATACGACCAGAAAGACAGTTTTGCCTCACAGTGCGTAAAATCTATATATAGGACACGAGACAGCAACTGGATACAGAGATGCAAACAAGGAAACAATAAAACAGCGTCAGCCACAATATGGAAATTGGAAGGTAGAAAAGAGATATGCCTAGTGTCAAGTTTTTTGATGAAAAAAATCCAGTAACATCAGAGTAACTTCCAAGAGGGAAGAAAACTCATGGTACCTCTTGTTTTGTTCACCCCAGTTACCTTGGGCCAATGCAGACACATAGAGGGAATCAGGTTTCTTTCACACAGAAGTCTGAGCCAGCCCTCATTTGTATCACTAAAAATAAAGATTAACTTCTGGGAAATTACTGAATGTATCCTAGTGTATTAACAGTCCAAGAGAAGGCAGAGTCAGGTTTGATATTAGTTTTTATTGCCAGAATGCCTCATTTTCCCAGCGCTATAAATCTACTTTATTGTCTTGTGTTATCCAGGGCATTTATCCATTGACTATAGAGCAAACAGTGAGATATATGCAAGCAGGCAAATTGCTGAGGAGCTGTGTTTCATCCCAAAACTGAAAGGATTTTTCTGACAACTTCTCAGGTGTTACAAACAAGCCATTAAAATGGCAGCACTAATGCCTCATCACCTCAGTTTGTTTGAGAAGATGAAAATCAATTTTCTTAACGTATGACATACTAATTTAAAACACAGCAATATGACTATTACCAAAACAGTTGTTAATTAAGTAGAAAAGGAGTATTCTCTCAGGTGAATTTCTCTTAGAATGAGCCACTCCCACAACCTGGGCTACAGAAAATTGAGGCTACAAAAATAACCATCTGATTCTTAAGCTTGTGACTGTAGCACAAATAAATTTTTAAATATCTGCATACTATGTATTTAGGGACTTTTAGAGCCAGGAGTTAGGAAGGGTTTAATTTTTGTATTTCTAAAAACTTTTTCACTTACTATGGTCTATTAAATCACAATTTGTTTTGGAACATTTTACACTGATTATTCGGGAGCTCTTCTGAGAAACCCACCTATATGGATCCAAAAAAATGTAGGATGCCCAATCTGGGCTGGCAAAACTTCAGAACTGACACAATCGCAGACCACAAAAAAAAAGAAGAAAATAATAAAAAAAAGCCAGCTAAAATGGCCAGTATGAAATAAACCCAAAAGCCTGTTAGGATTGCATCCAGCCTAATCATTGCAAAAGTTACTTTGGAATATTTTAGAGTGCTGCTATCAGTGTGTTGCTAGCAAACCAAGTGCGGAAGTATAATCATTTTATTAAAACTCCTATTGCTGTCCCTCATACTTGGGACCCCTTTGCTCCGGGGTTCTCTGAGCACACTTCCATGCTAGAAGGTTGTGTTGGCAGGCAGCTGACACAGACACGATAGATGGGTATTTCCCAGCAGTAGTCCTAGAGCATATTTGCCGCTGTTGCTTTCTCTATTCTAGGCAGCTGTTGCAGCTAGCTTGTGCATTGCTAACAAGCACTGAGGTTAAAATAGACCTTCAAAATAGCTTTTTGCCAAGACTTCACAGAAACCTGTTGGCCGGATCCTCTCACAATGACTCATTTCCACAACTCACACTTCCCACAAACATCTGTGAATCACAAAAAGCTTTAATGAATGTGGATAGCTGTGCAAAGAAACTACGCATCATCTAAGTATGTATACTTTACTTCTTTTAACTCTGCTCTCAGCTGTTCCCTTTCCTGTGTTTCATTTCATGCCAGGTTTTTATTTTAGATGGTACAGACAAGAGGCTGTATTTTTTTTATGTCTCCGCAGACCATGTCTGGCACAATTCTGGGGTGGTATAAATAGCAAACCTTCCATTTCAAGAAACTGATTTGCAAGGATTGAGAGCCAAGTCCAAATCTCTTCTTCCTGTGTCAAAGTTCTGGAACTTACCATGTTTTATACTCAATGGGATTTTCATGCAATAAATAAGAAACAGGTTAATGTAACAGAGGAGGTGAAAAAAAGGAATATCACACTGAAAGGTGAAAATATGTACTTACTCAATGTCCTCACTGTAATTAAAGAAACCAAAAGATGTATTTCATTATTTCAGTAGCATTATTTTAGTCTAGCAAAAATTTCTTCAATAGATGTCAATGATAAATTATCCTATATTTATGCTAAAAATTTAATTTTGATTACACTTCATATAGTCAATATTAAATCAGCTTGAAGCTTTCCCAAGGTCTAATTTAACTGTTACACAAAAGTTATAAAGGTCAACCTGGCAATCTCACCTGTGGATTGAAGAATCCTGTCATCCAGAACTGGTTTGGACGGCCATCCTGCAGCCAGCTGCTGAACTGCTGGTTTCTTTCAAGAAGCTCAGTAAACCAAAATCCTAAAGTAGCTGACTCCCAGGAAATCCTAAACCACAGATTTGGAATTCTAGCATCATACATACTATCTAAAGCATCTTGCAATTCTTCTGACATAATTATGGTTCCTGGAAGATAAGTAAAACATTTAGAATGAACTTTCCCTCGGCTTGCAAAGGCAATTAAAACTTCCAAATGACATTCTGAGTCTAATAAAGCCTCTTTTGTTGTGCCTTAATTGCACACCTGTAGCACTGCATTCTTATCAGTTTGCAGTTAATTTGCTAAAAATTATAAGACTTGATTCAAAGTTAAAGGTGATAAGATAAATGATATTTTTTCTGTTGTTTTGATCAGAAATAGAGATACGTTTCTTAAACAACTCCTTCTCCCTCATAGACATTATTTATATTCATTATATTCACAGTGTGTTTGGAATGTGATTAATCATTTAAAACCTTTTTATATATTTTAATGGTTCCTACATGCATGATCAATGAGAGAGATACACTTCTTAACTCATCTGTATCCTAAGCATGTACTGACAGTGATTATATTCATGAAGTTCACTATTATTAATGATAACTTTGTACATTTCCATTATCCAGATTCTCAGTGGGAAAGCAGTAGGTAGAATAAAGCTAGAGGCAAGATTTTTTTCCTTTTGGCAGTGGCAGTGTGTACTCATATATTCCATTTCCATGCACAGTTCTGTTCTCTCCAGATAAAATATTGGCATTTACTAAGAGAGTGATTTTTCAGTGACACTCACCATTCCATATGTCAGAAGTTCCTACGTCTCATCATTCCATACTCTCAATAGTACTGAAATCTGGCATATGGCCATGCTTCAGGATAAGTTCTCTGTTCCAGAAACTGTTTCTACTATTCTATAGGTATGGTCTGGTAGCCCTCATACCCCTGGTCTGGGGTAGCTCCCACTTGCCTTAAATGTTCATGTCATACCAATGTTCAGTGTATCATCATACACACAAGTGCTTTAAGTGCCACCAGGATTACATGAGATACCAGAATCAGGTGGCTTTCAGCACAGAACATGTAAAGGAAAGGGAAGTGGTCTGGATGACTGCAAACAAGAACTGCAGTGATCCATCCAAACACACCTGTAAGAAAATGGCACCTGTAATAAATAAACATTTCAAATCCCTTCCTTCCATTGGGGTTGGCAGGGCCCCAGTTCAGGGAAAGGAAAAGAATATCCAGAAACCAAATGCCAGTTTTTAATCTGAAGAATACAGTGGCAAACCTAAACTGTTTAACAGTGAAAACTTGGTACTTTCTAAAACTATCAATCACAAATAGGCTTCGATTTCTTCTAGCAGATAATGAATGATCTGTTTCCATTTATATGCACTTCTTTTTGTGCAACAAATGCTATGAGAAAATCATCAACTTTTACAAAACTTTAAATATTAAAAAATGCTGCCTATCCTGCATTCTCTGTAATTGCTTGGTAGTCATGCTCAGAATAACATTTTAGGGTAAGAGTCTTTTATAACCCAATTAGTAAACCTTCTCTTTGGGTATTAATCTTCTCCAGTATACAACCGAAAGAACCAACATTTAAGAAAGAAGCCGCTCTGTGTCTTCTCCACTTTGCTTAGAAAAATCTAATATTACGCCATATGCTTTATTCACCCTTTGGAGACAGAAAAACTGGAAAAAAATAGTCATGCAGGGCATGTCGGTTTCAACTTCAGAGCAACTGTAGTGAGGGCACAAAACAAGTGAAGAGCATCCTGTTTGAGCCCTGGGGATCACTGCCATTGAATTGAGGAAGAAAGAACTCTCTCATCTCTGGTTCTTCCTTGTTTTCAGGCTGATACAGTCAACTTCCTCCTTTCTTTCTCTATTCTTCTGGCAGGCTGGGGCTTTTCAAATAGGGAGATACAACCAGTCTCTGCCCTGAAGCATTGTGAAATCCCTTAGGATGTCTGCCCGATATGACTCAGAGCAGCTGCTGAGAACACTAAGCCAGAGTGTTCTTGAGGATGAGGTATGTTCACAGCTCTGGCCATGCCCATATAGCTGCATAAATATTCCTAGTGAGTGGGTGTAATCTCTGGCAGTAGGCATACAGTGCTTGAATTTCAGCACTAAATGACATCTGTGGGTGTTGGGATGCATTCCTGCAGCTAAAATACTTTGATAAAAATAATTTAAAAAATAAAATAATTGTCAGAAATAAAATCAGTACCACAGGAGAAAAATAATGGCATCTTTCTGGAGAAAGGCAATACAGGTGTTCAAAAAATTGAGTAGTACAACGCCATAGCCTTCTCACATGTAACTTCTGAGAAGCTCAGAGCACTGGACTATATGAAGAGACTGAATGTACTACAAATGTAACATGACAGGCTTGAGCGTTCGATGAATCAGACAGAGCAGCTGTTTATAACTTTGTTATTTGCAGGGTTGCTTTGAGATATTCCCTGTCTTGAACTGAATAAAGCCCATCTCAAAATGACTGATGAAGGGGCAGGTCAAGTAGAGATATTAGGGCATTTCCATGCTTCAAAAATAATACATACTGTAACCATACTTTGCAGAGTATACACAGTTTGGAAATTAGGATTCCCCTTTTTCATTGACCTATATTTATGCCATATCCCTTCTAAACCACATCTAAGTCTATCCAAATGTTGAGTAGTGAGCAACTCAAATAAAGCTTCTCCATTCTGAAGAAAACTCATTTTTATTGATAATTAAAGTAAATAGTATGTTCTTTTAAACTGAGCTGGGTTTAGGGTGATTCGTTCAATAGATATAATGCTTTGAATGGAATACATCAGGGGCTTGTATTATTTCCTTGAGTTGCCCCTTTTCATTACCATACCTCCCACAAGCAGAATCTGAAAACTGTAGAATTTGTAAAATTTAGATCTACGTTTTGAATGTCACTTTTCTGACAGCATGTATCTGGACTAGAAAACTTGCATATCTCATTTAAATGAGTAGATAAAGTGAGAAACAAAGGAAGAATCTTAAATTCCAGCATGAACCAAAAAGAGCCTCAGTCCACTGACTGATTCTCTTCCCACAGGCACAGATGTGAATCAAGAATAATCAGAATAATTGTGTAGGGTATAAATGAGATGAGAAGAAGCTAGTTTCTGCATCAAGTACAGTTTGCCAATAGCTGATATCATTATAACAAGATTGGAGAGTATCCCTGGAGGACAATACTTGCTAGACAATGAGTCTGTTAAGCTACCCTGAACAGCACATAGAGGAAAAAGCTCAGTGAAAGCATCAGTCCATTGTTGACTGCCACAGTTGCAACTACAGAAGCTGATTTTTTCAGCCTTTAATCCCCACTCAAGTTTACGTCTCAAACAACCAGCTTTGTTATTGAAGCAGTCACACCTTGCCTCCACCACCAAGCTGCAACTCCCTCTTCTTCACTGAACACGTTGAAAATATCAACTTGCTTGTAAGTTCCTAAGTTTTCCTCCTTTTTGCCCTATGACAACAGCTAACTTGCCTGCTTTCTCCAAAGCATTATTTATTATTACATTCAAAGGTACAAGGTATACAGAGTACTAGATGAAAACATTGAGAGCTAATGTATGTTTCCCCATACCTAAAACTTTTTTTTTTTCTTTAAGCTTTAGTATGGTTCTGCTAGCTCTGTGACCACCACTGCTGTGCTGATGGAAGTCAACTTCTTTGTTTCAGGCAGTTCTTTGAGTTCTTTGGGTATTTCCCTCTTTCTTAACTTGCAGTGCTTGGGCACTTCAGCATTTGGGTATGATTCCCAGGAAGTTCTCAGAAGCTCATTTAACCCCGCCATGCTGTTTTAATTGCAAGGACCTCAACAATTTATCACCTTCTTTTGCTCCAGGTCTCCAGAACAAGAAGAGTAAATCAGGCAGCCCAACTCTGCAATGCACAACACTCTCTCCATTTTTTTGCTTGTAGACTAGTATTCTCTCCAGCTGCACCTAACCTTTGCCTCTGTCTTGTTTCCTCTTTGTTTTCCACCTTCCCTTTCTAGTGCAGAATCCTCTGATTTAATTCTTCAAGTCAGAAGAGATGAAAGAAACCGAGAAACTTGAGTAGCATGCGATTTTTCACACAGAAAAGCACACAAATCCTAGATTCTCTTCAACAACTAAATCCTTCAGTCAGTAAGAAGGCAATTTGAAAGTAACCTTGCAAATTGTTCTGAAAACTTACCAGTTCCAGTACTAAATGCTCTTAACTGCCCCCACCAAAGGAGTGAAAATAAAAATTTTAAAGCAATATTTGAAGATGAAAATCCATGCAAAATTTCATGAAAAAAGTAACACAAATCACCACACTGAGCTAGAGTAATACAGCAGGCAGATAAACTATATTCTGCACTTTGTCCTTAATTTGCAATGTGTTTTTAAACACTTGTCCTGGCCAGCATCATGGCAAGTATATGTAACACCTAGTAAGAAGTTCAGAAATGACATGTCACACTGTGAAAGACAACAGGATGCATTCTGGCATTCTTATCAGGATGAGAATAGTGGATGAGAGCTGCTGAGCCAAAAGTAACTACACCACAAGACATACTAGATTCATCCCCTCCATTCCTCAAATGAATTTGCCATTGTTACATTCCACTGTCCTCACTGAGTGCCCTTCATCATTTTCCAACCGAATCCTCATCCAAAAACAATGATCCCTACAAGCCTCACACACTCATCCTCTAAGACTTGGTAAGGTAAAGCCCAAGATCTTTCAGTCCAAAAGCCTATTTCCACTGTCAGCAAGCCAAACTGAAACTGGGTAAGTCTTATAGCATTACAAGTCAAAACAGAACAGTGGGAATGAATTCATACTTCTTTCTTTCATGGGAAATTACCTTTCCCAGGCACTATGGCAAGACTCCTTTCTTGAGCTTCAGGGTTTTGCCATTATGTTAAAATAAAGCACCAGCTACCTCTTTTGACTCTTTTGGACTACATTTATATCCTCTTTTAAGGTGCTGCATACAATGACCAGAAATTCCTTGTAGCTTTATGACACGAACACTACTTTCAAGATCATGGTATTCTGAGTTGGAGAAAAATAGCAAATCTTTACCTCTGGCTTAACACACAAGTTTGTGTAGATGACATAAAAATTCTCCATGAGTATTATAATGTATGTAGAACTATATTGCCACAGAACTGCTGTATTCTCAGGAAATATGTTAACAGAAAAAGGAACTCTCTCTCCCAGCTCTGCAACTACTGCTCAAAGTGCAGTGGGAGTTCTGTGATCATATGGCACATATATGACATGAAAGCACAAAATATCTAAGGTTTCTTGTACGGTTCGTGAAGTAGGCAGTTTCAAAGGACTACTTTGAAAACACAAAGTTACAAGGTGCCAGCAACCAGGGCCATGTGGATGCAGTTTTACAACCAAAGTAGAATCCAGATATAAATAAACGAGTTAAACGTTGGTTTCTTTCACAAGAAGCCCTTAAACAGAATGTTAAGTGGGTTAAAAAGAACCAGAATTAAAACCAAACTATAAACTGTGCTTATTTCCATTGCCAAGGATTGGATACCCACTTTGGGTGCTACTATAAATATGCTCCACTCAATTCATGGAAAACACTCAAAGGGGACTAAGGATAGCTCCCACAGAATCTCTCTTCTCACTTTCATCACCAATAGAAGACACATCAGGGTTTCAACAAAATGCTTGCCACTCCTTACCCAGTGCATGGAGGAATAAAAAGAGCCCCACAAAAATCTCACAGATAGGCTGCATTCGAACAAACTCAACTCAAAGAGGCTAGGAATAACTGAATGGGTGATTAAATTTTACTGTGTTTAGAGACACTATCTTCAGTAGAAGGAGAGGGGATTGGAAATACTGACTCTCCAGTGAACAGCTAGAGCATTAGCATTCTGTGCCAGAGGCTTCTACACTTCCACAGGCAGAAGGTAAGTACACAGGAATTCTATAGCTCATATACTGTCCTACAAAGAATATGGTCACCATCTGCCAGGGGCTCAAGAACTATTGTTCATAACCTGCTAGGATGTGGAATTAGGGTGCAAGCCTCATGTCTTACTGCTCCTTGCCTCTGAAAAGCTTTCTCTGTTTGGAATATAGCCTCTGTTTTAGGTCTCTGGAGAGGACAGCCATCATTGCTCTTTTCTGATTTATGGTGAAGTTCTGTATTATGCCAACTGTGAAATAAACTCTGGACAATCAGTAAGTAATTAAAACAGAAGTAATGGTTGGGACATAAGTGAGAGTACAAAGTGCAGCTACAATCTAATTACTACAGTTTCATCCAGAAAAAGTGTCACTCCAGGCAGCAGAGTTTATTGGTAGAGATACAGGCTTGTGGGCACGATTGCCAACAAACATGTCAGACACATGCTGAGCATCATCACCCCTCCCAAACCTGAACACTGCTTATTTTGCCCTCTGGACAGAGGGACAAAACTGGCTCTGCTAGGTCCCTCTACATCCCTCATGTTCAGCTGCACATGGGCTGAGAGACCTTTACATTACCTGAGGAGAGCTTCACATTACCTCAAATGTAACTTGGCGAGCAACATCAAAATGACACGGTTCATCAATTCACATCCAAGCTGCAGAATCAAATATTCAGACTTCCTTCCACAAAGCTACTTGACACAACCTAAAGACGCACTGTATTCTTAAACACAAAACTGATTTTAAAGTTTGGATCTGCTAAAACTGGGTGCTCAGGCCTGAACAGGCTCATGAAGCCAAAGCCAAATATGTGACCAGGGCAGATGTCAAAAGTCACATGAGCTGTTTGAGCAGACAGATCAGTTTACCTCATTCAAAAAGAAGCACCTCAGATGATCTGAGATTGCAGCTGACTAGTTTCAGGGGAGAATATAAGAGAGTCTGGGGTTTTAAACATTCTTTCCATCCCTTAATTAACCATCTACCATGTTGTCCTCATGAATCTGCCAAAAGCCATTAATTGTTATTGCTAACTATAAATCCAATTTTGTTTTCAGAGCACTTTTTTACTATATTTAACTTGCCTAAGAAAATTACATTTTAGAGAATTGCACAAGAGTTACAGCATTAACTTGATTAAACATCTGGCAGATGACTGTGCCCAGTGTGGAACTGAATGTGAAGTGCAAATAAATTATGTTACTCATCCACCCCTTTGCAGAATATTGTACATATTGAGAATTTGAATATATCTGTCATAATCAAGGAAAGATTAATACTTTCTTGGAAAACATTATTTTACTTTACTGGAAAAGGGAGTCTAATTCACATATACCAGGGAACTTTCAGCTCAGTATTGAAAGAGAGGAAAATTGTTTCTTCCAGTTTGATCCTTGTATACTTTATTACAGGATATGAAAGCTTATTAGCCTTGGGGCACATTTATGAACCTCTTTCCTAGATTCAGATTGTAGGTATGATGTTTCCGTAGCATGTGTTGTTGCCTTAGTGTTTCATACAAATGGGCTGGAAAAAATCCCTTTTGATTCTTACGTAACAAAAGTACAAATTAAACAAATCTTCCTCCACAAAAGATACTGTCAAAAGACTGGAAAACACTAGTAAGACTGCTCACAGTACTTCTATCAGCTATATCATAAGGACCTAGTTTTGAGGCATTCTGATCCCTGTGGGGACAGTTTCCTGTCTCAGATATTTTCTCACTTTCTGCTAGAGAACAGCAGACTTGGGTGAGATCTTAATCAGTGGAACAAATCCATTATTGCATCATTTTAATTTACAGTTAAATTAAGAAACTTGGCTGAGCAACAGTATATTTTCCTTCCTCGATACTTCAACTCTTGCAGATGAGCAAAATGGGAAGTGAAAACAAAAAGCAGACGGTAACATCATCATCCCTTCTTTTTCCTCACTCCTTTTCTGATCAAATTTTCCATCTGCTTCTACTTGTCTTACTCTTGATTTTTCTAAACTACATTAACCATTACTCACTTTCAGCCAAATACTCCTGTCTCTGAGAGACAGAGAGTGCTGTTTCATGCCTCCTGTGATGGCTAAAAGAAGAACCCTATCTCTCTCTTTTGACTGGCACTGCCACTCATTTCAGCTTCCATTTAGAGACGTGCTATTTGGTATACCCAGTTTCATGAACATTGAAAATCTCTCCTTAAATTAAAGTCTTTACCACCTTGCCTCCTGACTGCCCTGTCTCTCAATTATTCAGCAGCAACACTCTACCTTGTTCTACATCATTATGTCCCAGATTAATTTCATAAATTACTCCGGTACATGGCCTGTGGACCTAATCACGCAATTCAGCTCCTCTGCGCTCTGTAGGGATCCTGGAGAGAATCACAGAAGTGTAGCAGTGCTGGGGGACATGAACTGCAATACTCAAGCACATGCACACAGAATAAATTTAGGTGAAGTGTCCTTAGAGATGCAATCAGGAAGCTTTAAGGGCTAGAATTAGTGGTCATATTGACGCCTGAAATCCTGTAAAATAGAAACTCTGGACAAGGTTAATGGAGATAAGATAGAAAATACCTTTATTGTGGTCCGG
>JAWWEW010000078.1:88956006-88979363 GCA_035583185.1 Anabacerthia variegaticeps
CACCACTTAATATGTGAGCAAGAAATCCCTTAGAAATCCCTTACTTCTAAAGCTATAAAGATCCATAAAATACACACGAAAAATACATAAAAATACACCAAATCCTTAGGCATCAGTATGATAAAGAGAGAAAAAATGAGAAAAACTGTGGGAGGGAGAGAACAAAACAGAAAGGAAGGAAAGGAGGGGAAATATTTATTCAGTCATACAGTATAAACAACTGTTAGTAATAAATATTGCACTTTGATTATGATTTTTGACATTGTAACTTACCATCAATAGCCAGTTTGAGATCAGTCAGTGTAGTTCGAACTCTTGATAGAACATGTTGCATGCGGTCAATTTCTTGACGGAGAAATATGTTTATGGGTTGAATAGCTCCCATCTTCTGAAGCTGGGCTTTCACCTAAATAAGAACAGTGCAATGATTATAAAATCTAATCTCCTGTTTCCCATGCATTAATTTTTGAAAGCAAAAATATTTTCAGAAAAGAAACTTTTTAGTAACAGATGGCCATTCAAGTCCTGTGCCAACTGTAAGATTTAGCACACTGTGACTCATTAGCTTACCAAAATGAGCTCCCCCATCATCATAACGAGGGAAAGTTCCCTCTTTTTGAAGGAACACAGCAGTTCCTTCTGTCCTTGTTAGGCTGCAGGGTCTTAGATCTTAAACTATAAAAACCCCACATGCTATACAAAAGCATGTTTGATGGTGACTTCTTCATATTTCCAAATTGTGCTAAGTGAACTTTCTCACCTCTTCTTGCCCTGCTGAGCTGAAATAATGCAACAAATGGAGTTCCACTTAGCAAGCACAAGATATGTAAAAGCTGCTACTTCCAGTAGCATGTGACTTGTTCATAAGGCAAGATGCTCATGGATACATTAACTAGAGAGGTAAGATTGCCAGAAATAATACAGATGTCACAGAAATCTGTTACACCATTATGTGCAGCATTTTCAAAGTAGAAGCCTTTGGCCTTCTTAGTGTTTAAGGATAACAGTTTCACTCATCTTCAACAGAAAAAAAATTCAAAATGGAATCAGCTGTCTATGTTAGTTAAGGACATGCCATAGCAATAGTAGCAATAGCATTCCCTGTCTCACTTTAGTGTATGATTCATATCGAATGTGCTTCACACATACATTGCATATTCTGTGTACATCAAAGATATATAGAACAGTGAATGAGAGAGGATTTAACAGCACCTGTAAAAATCATGGTGCCTATCCCTCATGTAGTACCAGAATTCTTGATTTTTCAGACTTTCAAGCATTTTTCCCCACTACACTCAGCTTTCAGAAAGCAAATGGCCTTCTCCATGTATTTGCCACATGCATCATCTTACATGCATCATCTTACATATTGAAGCAACCTGGACACTGATCTTTACCATGGTCACTCATTCCATCTGCAGGTGAAATTCTGCAAAGGGACTCTCCAATCAAAGCAAGATTTCAAACAGAAAATAAGATACCAAGTGCAGATACCTATATGGCCATGAATTTATCAGAAAAGAGCTGACCCATAGGATCAGTATGCTGAAATAAAAATTTAAGACCTTATTTTGAAGTGAGAGTTAGAAAGTCTTATCTTTCCAAGAGCAGAATGTAATAAAAATTCTACTGCAGCCAAGCAAAAGCAAAAAGATTTGGTATAATGTGTGCTATTTCATCATGACCAGAAGCCCACTGGATATTCTTCGTATTTTTCCAGATATACTCATATATCTCATTGTATACATTATTATGTATACCATGCATTATATACACATAATAAACATTACTACGGATCTTATTATTACTCTGAATAGCAAATTTCTGCAAGATGAATATCATATAGCACTTGAGTAGTTATAATCACTAGTGTAAATATGTAAATGCTTTGACAATTTCCAATTTTTAAGTTTATTTTTAAGTTTCAACTCCAAGACCAATAAAATACTCTTATTCAACTTTCTGTGCTGTTCTCCTTGGGAGACAGCTATCAGCAAGGTTATTCATCATCTTTTAATCACAAGGACCCATGAGTTTGTCAGACAGAATGTCCAAGAAATAGGTGCCAGCCAATTATGCTAATGCTTTGCAGTGTGACAGTACATTTTACAGACTGAGTTAATGCGTTCTTCCTGTGAAAGAGAAAAAAGTAGTAAAATCAGCTATCACAAGACTAGAGCTAATAAACTTTTTGGATAATCCACACAATGAAGTAGTCTGATTTTTTTTATACAAAATCCAGGGAAAACTGCTTTCTGAAAAATTCACGGGAATTGGTAATTCTCCCTCTTGCCAAAAAGTAAAAACATTTGGTTTATTTTTTAAGAACACTTAGAGGTTTAGTGCATGCCACTAATAAGAAAGGAATTACACAGAATATAGTCCTTGCATTTTATACTTTAAATAAGAAACACACCTTTTTTTCTAATCTACAAAGCATGTGATCCTTTTGGGGATCATTTAGAAGGAGAATTTCTCCCCTCTGAGGAAAATATTGTATGGAAGATGTTGTTAAAGGTGTTATTTTAAAAAATATTGGTATTTATGGATCTATAAAGACGAGATGAAATAAATATTCTAAAACATTACTGTACTGATAATTGCACAATTTAACTAGTGAATTCTGAGTTTAAGCATTCTGCTTTCATGTACCTAAAAATACCTATAATGTTTTGAATAATGGAGTGAACCAATAATGCAGATATTTGCTCATCCATCCTAGATATGTTGAGAGCGCTCAGTCTGGAGCCCCAAGCACAACCAAATATCAAAACCAAAAACCCCCCAATTACATGTGTCCTTATTGTATACAAATCAATCCTGTTCTGCGGTGAGATTTACTAGGTGTAACATACCGCATTTCTTGGAAATCTTGCTGCTAAGATTATTTTAAATACAAACTCTGAGGTATGATTAACTTGTTTTGTATAAGAATTCTTACCAAGCAATCAGATGACTTACTTCCAGTGCTGTATTTATTAACACATAAAGAGATGGATACTGACTCACAGAAAAGAAACCCTCAAAAGGCAAAACTCACTACCGAAAATAGCCTTTCTGAGATTAATGTACTAATTCCATAAAGCCCATTTACAGCTCTTTTTCATTATGCAAACAGCAGTCATCTAGCATAAAACAATATGATTTAAGAAAAAAGCTACTAAAATCATAATCTTAATAGCTTTGTCTACATGATTTTGCAATGCATGTCTCTACTGTGTCAGATTCCTCTATTCTAGCCGACCTCAGGTCAGCACATACTTATAGGACATTCAACACAAAAGCAGCTGCTGAACTCCTGCCATGATCATTGATCATGTTACTGTAGTACTGACTGCCTATCATTTACAGCAAATGCTATTATTTTCAATTAGACTTAGTTGCTTGCCATTCTTTGTCAGCAGAAATGGGAAGTCCATCATTCTGTAGATGGACGATGGACAAGCCAAAGCTCCTTTCAAGTGGTGCCAAGGACCCCTTCCCTGTTGTACATACAGAAGCAGACAGTGAAATATATAGAAAATTGCTGAAGCTCTAGGGCTGGATGACTACCATATCTCATCGAGCTGGTAAATAAACCGGAGACACATTACAGAAGCATCTATGATGGTGTTTTGGTTCAGACTCTGATTTTATTTTTTTTTAGTAGCAAAAACCTGTACTGAAAACTAGACTCCAGGCAAAAAAAGTGGCTTAGCTTCAAATTAAAGCAAGCCAAAAGTTATGCTTCGGGGAGTCTAATGGGTGTTCAGCCTGCAGGCCCAGACTAGAGTTAGACCAAGGCAAAGTCCCCAGTAAAACATCTAACAAAGGCCTGGGGTCCTCAGAGGAACTCCTCTTTCCATGCAATACTTGCTAATATCATAGCCTTAGCAGACATTACAGCAAAATCAATACTAGAAAAAGTATTTAAAGGAAAACACATTGCTACTTGCTATTCCCTAGAAAGCTGTTTGTCAAGCTGCAAGGATCATTTTCATTGTAAACTTCTCTGTGTGACAGGCTGACATTTATTCTTGCATCTGTCTTTACTCACATAGACTGACTGGACCTAATCATTTTACCACTAATCTCTCTGTTACCTGTGAGGCGAGACCCAGAAGCAAAAGGGGCCATGAAAGCAGAATTCTTAATCTGAGAAAAATGAGGACAGTTTTAGGTCAGGAGGAAGGTTTATTTTGCTTTTCCATCACCTGTGTCAAACTGCAGTCTGAGAAAGCATGCAAAGGTGACTCATTTTGTTTATAGCCTTTTGGGTAAGTTGCTTGACTGGTGAGGAGCACTACAAGAGCACAACAAAAGAAGCAGCATATATCATGGGGTGAAATGGTTGCCCTGTTTTGAAAGTTGTTGATACTGAAGTCATTGCCAAAGGCTAGTAATTGAGAAATGAAGGCCCCCGTGTGACAGCCTGAATTTTCTGTGGATCCATAATGTATCAAGAGAAAATACAATCCAGAGCTCTGAATGTCAGCAAATAATTGGTTTCAGTACCATCTGTCCCTAACCTAGTCTGTTGGGTTTTTAGCTCTGAGCAAATTCACTCCATACTTTCTAAAGGGAGCCACAAGAACTGATCAAAGGTAGCAAAGGCACCTGCCACTTTCCCCAAAGAGAATTTGCTTTTAATCACCTTCAGTTATTTCCTAAATTTTTTGCGCCTTTTCTCTACGGATAGGATCTCTATACCTGGATTTTCAAAGACTAACACGCCATGGCATTACTGGAGCACAGAATTCTTCTAAAAGTAAACCCAAGCTGCACTGCTAGGACTAATGAATCTTTCTCTTTTTACTGCTGTTATCCAATGAGGCATGCATAGAAACTCTTTTTCTGACACATTCCCTCAGTCTCTTACAATTTAGGATATTAGTTTTATCTGTTTCAGATATGTTAAACTAATTTAGTATGTAATAATGTCCCGAATGACCAAATGTTGACTCAAATTGACAAACAACAGAACTCATCTTGTTGCCTTTTTCCCAGACATCACAGGAAGTAATTACATAATCCATTTCTCTCCTTATACTTGCAAGCATAATTTCATTTGCCATATTGTAGCTTCTGCTAAATCCTGTTGTTTCTTCCCTCAGAGAATATCTAAATTCTCCACTATTTTCTGCTCTGATTAATGAAATTCTTGGTTATATGTTAGGGAGCATAGTATTTTAATATTTTTTTTGTGTTTTAGATATTTTGGCCGGTGTTTCAGTTTATGCAAAATTTCATTTACAAATTTAGCTTTCTTCACAGCTCGCTTCAGCCCTCTCTATCCTTTCTAAGAGGTTCCAGAATAATGGAGTGACAGTTCAGATGAGAAACACATTTGATATAGATTTTTTTGCTTATTGTGTAGAAGTAGCTGCACTCCTGGCACATTATCAACAGCAAAGATGTGGAACTGGGCACTAATGGCAGAAAAGATAAATTCTCCTTCAACAATGACAGCATTTGTTAAGACCAAATCAAGTTCTAAGATCTAGGGAATGGGAGAAAGGGTAAATTCATTAGGCAAACTGAAGAAAGAAATATTGAAGAATCAGGAACTGGAAGAAATAATGTCAAATCTCATTAACACTGCAGAAGCAAAATCTGAAGGTGCAATGCAGCTAAGACAGATAAAGAGATATACAGAGGAATATATTATTACCAATAATAAACTCTTGGAAAATGACTAGAGGATGTTCGGTAGATAGAGCAAAGGAATGACTACCATAGTACAGAAACAAAGCATAATTTTAGGATGTTTCTGTGGAAAGGTACCGAGTCATCCATCACTAATGCAGACCGAAGAAAAAGTGTGTAAATAGAGCAGCATAATTAATCACAGTGAAATGTAATTCACAGATCAAGATGTACAGAGCCTGAGAAAACAAGATATCACCAAGAAGAGGCGGTTATCTACACTTACTGATAAGAGAATGAAACAAAGTTATATCCTGAGCTCTGAACACATTTACAAGAAATACAGGAGGAAAAAGCAGTTCCAATAGGACATACTCTGTAAGAATTCAAATCTCCTAAGTTGAATCATAAGAGAACAGCTGTCACACAAATTGAAGGCAAAAGAAGTTTCCTCCACAGCTCACAGAAGATGTAAGAGAAGCAGTACAGAAGCAAAGAAATTCTAATTTTGAGCATCGTTATAAAGCTGATTGCTTATAAGAAAATAAAACTCTGCATGTATGATTGGCAGATCATGAGAAAAGATAACAGCCTGTCATACTACTTGATGATGAGAGCAAAAGAACAATGAAAACAATTGGTGGTGATTTTTTAATACAGTCCCATGGAAAAGTATGTGTTATAACCAAATGTGGCAGTAAAATAGAGACAAAAGTGAAGGGTGGAATTGTCCAAAATAAATCCTTCAGACTCTTTGCCCTTAACTACAGCCCCTGCCTCCATAACTGGTTGTGTCCAAAGCAAAGACAATTGAGAACGTGACCGTAAAGGGAAGGTCTACCCTCTGTGTGGTTTGTGAGAACAACCTGAGAGATAAACCAAGAAGGAATGAGAGTGAATGAGACTAAGATTAAACAGAAGAGATGCCAGAGAAACAAAGTATGTGTTTAAACCATTTTTAAGGGAAATTTGGATTAAACAAATGTGTGTGTATTTTACCTGACTAAAAGTCACTGCACAAATTTCCCAGGGGTAAAACCTGAGGTTAAGTCTACCTTCTGGTTACAATATAAAGAGTAGTAAGTATTATTGATGTTTTCTATGTATTACAAATTCTTCAAGAGGAAAAAGAGTTGGCAGTTCAACAAGGGAATAAAGAAATAATGCTTTGGAAGATCTAGCAAATATATGGAAAAAAATTAGCTCAATACACATATTACAAATATGGCAAAAGCATAAATGGTACATAGGTATTCAGTATTTTGCTGCTACTGAAAATTAAAAAAAAAAAAAAATGTAAGGAGCTGAATGAAACTAGAACTTAGCTCCATAAAAAAACTTTACTCTGATAGGAAGAATAAGTGAAGAGGACTGATAAAAATCCAAGGTGTAAATCATAGGGGTAGATCTAAGGTGAAAATTATTACATTTATTAAATAGGTAATTAAGAATTATTAATCATTACACTTACTATATTTCATTGTATTTGCTAGTTCTAATATTTATTTACTATTAATAATATGAAAACTAGAAATCTGACTCCATTCTTAATCAAGTTCTACAAATAAATTATTTATATACTATCACTGAGAATCCCTCAACAAGCAGGTGACAAAAATAGAGACAAGCAGGGATGGATGGAAAAATAACAATCTGGAGACAGATGTTAGTAAACCTCACCAAAGAAGTTGCAGACTGTAAATTGCTTGCCAGCAGGGGAATGAAAAGAGAAGTTCTGAGTTGGATTATGACACTACATAAGTGGCTATTTATACAAGATATATTAAATCTGAGATGAATAGTAGTGCAGAAGACAGGAAATATTGCCAGGGCCCCAAGATTATTACCCACTGTTACCTAAGTGGACACTGTAAATTGGCCAGAGAAGAAAACAAAGCATGCATAACAAATTGCAATGCTGCACACTGAGCATTCTACAAGCTTGAACTGCAACCAGGAGGGAGAAAAAGCACTATCAATGCAAAACAAAACTGTAAAGAATAAATTCATGTAAAGGAGGGGGGTTCAAGATTTACTGTTCATGAAACACTTGAAAAGATGGCAGACCCTACTACAAACCGATGCAAGAGTCTTTATGCTGATTTTTTCCATTTAATGAGAATGTTAATTAAAAGTACAAGAAAAGTTGGACAAATGGCTCAAACTCCAAAAAATCTGTGGCACGAAAAGAAAAGGTCAGTGATGAAATCCATTCTTCATTATGGTGGTATCTATTCTATTAGGTGGTATATATCCTATATAAGAGCAGTAGGTAAATAGAATGCTGTAACCACTACAGGATCACCAGTCCTTCAGAAGAGGCACTGGGATCCTTCTGTAAGCTACTAAGGAAGTCAAGAACTTTCTAAACTCTTTAATGGCTCTCCTGAGTTAAGGTGACTAAGTGGACTGTGGCATTTGAAATATGTTTCTTATGTAGGAATATTTTAGATAATAAACCAAGACAGTCTTATTGCACTTATATACACTATTGCACTATGCATAATTTTAAGAGCTTTTTAAAACACATGCCACATAAATTTAAGAAGCACAATAAAGCTCATAAAACATAAACATACATACATGCATACATAAAACATCTGAATTATAACGTAGCACATACCTCATGAGGGTTATAATCTGGAGGCAACTTCTCTAGCATCTCATCAGCAAGTCTCTGCACCACTGCTTCTAGGGTTTCCCCTCCTCCAGCACGGCTGTCTTTGGGCTGGATGCTCACTATTGTGCTTAGCGTCTCATTAGCCAGATTGGTCTGGTAAGTTATATTGGCATTAGGGTGAAGTCCAAACACCTCAAAGCAAGAGGGAGAAAAGTAGGAAAAAACCCTGCAATTTTTCTTCTAAAAGTATTTACATGAAAGAATGCATGAAAATTGATAAACAAGGAGGAAAATTCTCAGCTCCATAAAACAATAGATATGAACAGGTCAGTGGAAGTGCATCTGTTTAACTGGCCAAGGACCAAATTACACAAAAACATTAACATAGGCTGCATATACAATAGCATCTTAATTCATACCAGTGGAGAGGGGTTTTTTAACTGATATTCTGATTATCTTCACATGGCTTACGTGGAGTACTATCAGGGGTACAAATAGATTCCTTTCCACTGCTTCAGACCAGAGGTTGTTGGAAGCACACCATAGGTGGACACTGATCCCTTACCACTAGTTCTTTGGCTCTGCAGACCTATTGCTGTTGTACCAGTTCAAGTAGACGACTCTAATAATCACACCAGTTAACATTTCTAACATGTTTTATTCAATTCAGTCTCTGAGGTTTATAAGGCATGTAGAACGGTGAATAGAATATTGCCCATATTCAAAGTACCTAAAGATGGTGACATATTGCCCATATTCAAAGTACCTAAAGATGGTGACATATTTAGGATATTTTATGGTTTAGCTATTTTTGGTTGAAATTTCTCCCTTCTTATTTATTTTCCTTCTCAAACTGAATTACTTTATTTAATATACAGTTGCACAGAATTACTGCAAAGCTGCCCTTTGTCTGAGTGATAATAGCTTTCTCAGAAACTTCCACCGAAATATCAGTAAATCTATAACTGTCAGATTGACAATTGCAACTCTTCTGCAGGAGGAATTGTATTTAATGTGACTTAATTCACAAGCCCTCATTTAATTATAGCTATTAACTATCTCTCAGAAACTTTGAACCACCCATCCTACAATGAGGTAGGCTTGTCCTTAAAAGGAACATGAAAGCCAAACAATCTTCTGTTTCTCATTTTTCATGTTTTCGCATTTTACAATAGAAATGGTGTATTACAAAAAGGCACTTCTGGAAACCAGTATTTACATACTGTGAGGACAGAATTAAAAGGGACATTTAATATTGTTACACTTGCAAATCTAGAAACTCAGAGATAAGAGATATAAGTGGTTGTCTCAGTGCCAGAGCCAGCAAAGCTGCACTGATCTACACCAGTTGAGGATCTTATCCTTATAACAGCACAAAGAACACAGTACCAACCATATGAGAGAAGGTGTGACTATAATTATTATGCAATTAGATAGGATTTAATGTTTTACACATTGTGGTTTACTCAAACTGAATATTTAGAGCTGTAAAAAGTGAAAATACCAATGCACTTTATTGCACTCATATCCTATACAGAAGGAAATACAAATTTGAAGGCACACTCTTTTCTGCTTTTACTCTTGCAGAGTAAGGGCTTATTTGTCTGGTTTTGCTCTAGCAGATTTTGTGGCAATGTTACAACCCAAGTTAGAAGCATGAAAAATATCTGCTATTGTGAATGTAAATTGGAGTGCTAGTCCAAGGGCTAACAAATATTTGCGTAATATTAACAAAGACAGGACTGCTACGTGGCAGATAACTCTGGTTCTATGGTTTTATGCAAGTGATGTATGAAGAAATAAGAACAAAGAAACCAGTGGGTGGACCAGTGTTCTGCATGTCCTGTATATTAATCAAGGAACTAAGTCTCTCATCCTTTTTGACCCCAAGCCTCTGGAAATTTTTATTAAAAAAGAGGATGTTGGATTCTCTCTT
Source organism: Anabacerthia variegaticeps (assembly GCA_035583185.1). Classification (NCBI taxonomy): domain Eukaryota; kingdom Metazoa; phylum Chordata; class Aves; order Passeriformes; family Furnariidae; genus Anabacerthia; species Anabacerthia variegaticeps. The sequence continues at coordinate 88,966,188 of JAWWEW010000078.1, forward strand.
TCAGGGTTTTTTAGCCTTACAAATCCTCAAAACCAACTGCTAAATCTCTACACTCCTCCGAAATCAAAGTAATTTTCAAGGGGATTGCTGAGTTGGGTTCACCCAGGCTGGATGCCAGGTGCCCACCAAAGCCACTCTATCATCCTCTCCTCAACTGGACAGGGCAGAGAAAATATAGCACAAGGCTCATGGTCTTAGATAAGGATTGGAGAGACAAATCACCAGTAACAGTCACAGGCAAAACAGCCTCAACTTGGGCAAATTAATTGAATTTGTTACCAATCAAATCAAAATAGGATTATGAGAAATAAAGCCAAATCTTAAAAATACCTTCCCACCCCTCCCTTCTTCCCAGGCTTAACTTCATTCCCAAATTCTCTACCTCCTTTCTCACACAGTGGCACAGGGAGATGAGGAACGAGGAACAGGAACTATGGTCAGTTTATCACATGTTCTCTCTGACTCCTTCCTCCCCAAGGGGAGGACTCCTCACACTCTTCTCCTGTTCCAGCATGGAGTCTCTCCTACACAAGACAGTCCTCCATGAACTTCTCCAACGTGAATCCTTCCCATGGGCTGCAGTTCTTCTTGGACTGCTCCAGTGTAGGTCCCTTCCACAGAGTGCATTCCTTCAGGAGCAAACTGCTCCAGCATGGGTCACCCTTGGGGTCCCAAGTCCTGCCAGAAAACCTGCTCCAGTATGAACTCCTCTCTCCACAGGCCCAACGGTCCTGTCAGGAACCTGTTCCATCCTGGACTTCCCATGGGGTCACCACAGTCTCCTTCAGGCATCCACCTGCTCCAGCATGGGGTCTTTCACTTTCTCTGCTCCATCATGGATGTGCATGGGCTGCAGGGGAATCTCTGCTCCAGCACCTGAAACACCTCCTGCCCCTCTGCTGATCTTGGCGACTGCAGAGCTGTTTCTCTCACATATACTCACTCTTCTCTCTGGTTGAAGGTTCACATGCCTGTTTTTATCCTTAAAAACATTATCCCAGAAGCATTACCACCATTGCTCAGCCTTGGCCATCAGGAGGTCCATCTTGGAGCTGCCTGGCATCGGCATTGTCGGATATGGGGGAAGCTTCTGGCAGCTTCTCACAGAAGCCACCCTTGTAGCTCCCCGCTACTGAAATCTTGCCACACGAACCCAATACACTGAGTTCCACAGCCCTCTTCAGAAGTCAATGTTCATTCTGCTCAGAGGATGAAATTACATCAGAAGAGTAAGGACACAGCAAGCAGACTGATTCAGTGTTTTTTTCTTAACCAAAACTGGAAAGGGAGGAAACAAAGATACACTGTTCTCACTAGTACAATATCCTTTGTAAAATGAAGAAGACTGGTGGGAGATTGAAAGGTTAAAGGTTTTCATGAGCAATTTTGACAGATTTTGAAATGATGGAAGAAAGTCATAGCTTTTTTCCTAAGGAATGAAACTGTGAAGGACAAAAAGATGTTTGCATTCCTAGACTTGCTCCTATTTACATAAAAGGCAAAGGTAAAATTCCCCTACCTCAAACCATACACACAGATTTTTTTACAGGCATCAAAACACTTTAAAAATACATTGCAGCATTGTGAGATAGGTCACCAAGCACTCAGAAAAGCAGATCTGTGGAAGTAGCACCTGAAATCCAATAGAGCCAAGGTTCAGACACTGATAGGAACCACTCCATGAGGTGAGCTCAAATGGATCCCACTGGTGCATTATCATGTCTGCATTCACCCTCACTTGGAAAAGGTGCATCGTTGCTGGCACAAATACCTTTGCATTCTGCTTTCACTACCTTCAGAGATTCAGAACTTTTCAAGTTTAGTTTATGACCTTGAAAACTTCTCACCCTCTCAGACAGTATATTATCAGTAACTAAAAACCAGTTTTGTCTGTCCAGTTCTGTCTCTTTAATTTTAATAGGACTTACTTCCAATGGCATTTATCAGCTTAATAGAAATGAGACAGAAATCCAGAGCATTCAGTTCTCTTTCAATTTCCCAGAGCATTCACTTCTGTTTCAATTTTAACTAACTTCATCATGTGTGCCTGTACTAGAGCAAGCAGAGAGTCACCATCGTCCATCATTTTGAGCATTGCAGTATCCGCATGTTGGGTCATGTAAAAGTGGTTGCAACCAGGAGCTACCCTGCACCCCACCCCATCAATTCAGGGCAACATCCATATCCTTCTGTCGTCAAAATGGAATAATCTCCCAATTATAACTTGCAAAATGAGACCATAGGGCTTTTTTACTTTCATTATTTCTCAGATTGCATGCCTGCTCAATCCCATATGGAATTGTAAAGCCACTAATTAGTTTGGTTTGGAAGGCGCTTCTGAGGGTCATTTAATCCAAACCCCCTGTTCAAGCAGGGTCAGCAGGTGTCAGCAGGCTGTCCACACAGTGTCCAGTTGGGACTTCAATGTCTACAAGGGCTGAGACTCCACAACCTCTCCAGGCAAACTCTGGCAGTGATTGATCACCTTCACTGTAAAACAGTGTGCTCTTGTTCTCAGATGGAATTTGCTGTTGCTTAATTAATGCCCATTGCTTCTTGTCCTTTCACTGGGTATTATTGAAAAGACTGGCTCCGTCTTCACACCATTGCAGCAGGTTTTTGTACACACTGATGAGATCCCACATGAGCATCCTCTTTTCTAAGCTAAAGAGTTCCTCATCTCTCAGCCTTTCCTCATATGACAGATACATGTCATATGACACTTATCTAACCCATCCATTGTCAACTTGTCTATGAAATTGTTATGGTAGGTAAGGTCAAAGGTCTTACTGAAGCTGAGTTAAAAAACACCCCCTGCTCTCCCCTAATCCACCAAGCTGGTCACCTCGTTGCAGAAAACCGACAGGTTGTTAAGCATAATTTCTCCTTTATAAATCCATGCTGGCTACTCTCAGTCATGTGCTTGTCCTTTGTATATTTGGAAATGTTTTGCAAGAGGATTTTCTCCAGCACCTTCCCAGGGACTGAGGTGAAGCTGGCCAGCCTGTAGTTCCCCAGATCTTTCTTCTTTGCTTCTTGAAGATTGGAGTGATACTTGCTATCTTCCATTCTTCAGGAACCTCTTCCAACCACCATCACCATATAAAAGTAATTGGAAAAAGCCTGAACATGACAAGAGTCAGCTATCTCAGCACTCATGGGTGCTGAGGCACCATGAACTTATTGATGTGCAATTTGTTTCTATGGTCCCCAACTGTTCCTCTACAACCGGGCGTAGGTTCCTTGTTCTGGATTTTTCATCTCAGGGGTCTGGGATTCCTGGAGGCCAATTTTACTGGTAAAGACTAAGGCCAAGAAGGCATTCAGCCTTTTCCATATAATTTCTCAGAAGTTCTCCTGCTCCATTGAGCAATGGTCCCACAGTTTCCCTAGTCATCTTTCCATAGTTTTTGTAAAATCCAGTTATTTGTGCCAAGAAGTCAACATTAATGCACTCAAGAAATCTCCTGCAGTGCTTGAACCCTGATGTATCACCCTTTCAGCAGATAATTGGGGTTGTTAAAAGTTTTCCATGAGGTGAGTGGGGACTGTGTATATGAGACATCTTCTAACTGTTTGAAGAAGGCCTCATCTACCTGTTCCTGATCAGCAGATCTACACTGAATACCCGCTACAACGGTCTGCCTGCTAATCTTGACATATACACACATGGTGCTGAAAAATATACCAGACTAAGTTATTTATCTGACAAAAACTCCCTTTAATATATTAAAATATTTTACCTCTGGTGTATCAATCACTGGCAATTGCTCTATGTACTGGAGATAGTCTTCAACTGTTTTCCCTTTTGGAATAACATAGCCTTTGTAGAAACAAAACTTTTCACTAAACATATGCTCTCCAAACCACACTCTTGCATAAGTATTCAGCAGCGCTTTGTCGAGGTCATCGGTGACACGGCCACCATACTGTACTTCTCCAAGCATATAGCGGACACAGCTCCAGTTCACTCCTTGTTTAACATCCATATCATTCAGATGGTTCTGAATGAATTGCACACTGGCTGTGAAGTCCGCTTGATTAAATTCATAAGGAATATTCCAGCCCAACGGACCAAACTTTCGTCTTTCCTGTAAGATAGATACATCTAAAGGTAAAAGACTCATTGATAGTAATTGTGAAGAAAACTTGAGTACAGAAGAATACATGAAATATGCTAAGAATGCAGTAGGCCAGCTGGGCCTCTATCTCACCAACTTTAAAAAAAAATATTTTTATTGTACACAGGGCCAAATGCTTGATTAATTATCTAGTAGCTAAATACCTACTCATGCAAACAAATAATAGGGATATTAACATTTTCACAAAGAAAAAAATCTTTTTTAAGTGCAGCAAATAAGTGACTCTAGAATGAAAGCTTCTGAATTTCAAAAATTAAGCTACTGCTTGAGGAAACGGAGTCCAAACTCATCAGTCATGATAATTGTCTGTGGTCCTTCTATGGACTAGATATTTTCATACCACATGCTGCCTCTTTAGGGTGCAAATGCCCAGTAGGAAGGACTGCCTCTTAGTGAATCATTTCCAGATTCAGCTGAAGTATGTAGTTGTTAGGGCAATAACTGATAATTAATTTTTTTAATTTATTTTTAATTTTTTCACCAAGAAAGAAGTGATGGGCCAAAGAAAAGCATACAACAGGCTTTCATTGGACCACAATGTGTCAGTGCATAGATGCCATAGAACTAAATTAACTAGGCTGAGTGTATAAACTAAGGATACTCCAAAATCTATCAACAGAAAGAGAAAAAGTTGTGGTTAATCCATTAAGCACTTTCTTTAATGGAATACCTCAAAGTCAAGACCCCAAATCTTCTTCCACTTACATTTCCTCCTACAGATTTCAGAGCAGAAAGGACTTACAGTAACCCTCTTAGAGCTTTTCATTATGAATGCAGCAGTTTAAGATCATGGTTTTTCAAACATCTGTAAGTTTCTTTAATGTGCCTTTATGACTTAAAAAATTAGTGAAAAACCACTTAGTTAAAAGACATCACATAATCACATCCCAAGACTTTAACAGAAGAATACTCTAACTGATCACTGGCTGATTGCCCTTTTTTGCCTCTGAAATACCATCTCTGTTGGAGGTACAAGACCAACATGACCAGAATTGTAAGTTCTAAAACAGTTGTAGTAATAGAGGTGTGTTGTTTCCTTTCTTATTTTATTTGTGTTAATTTACCAACATGGTACTTCCATTTAAACACATTTTTCTTTTAATAACAAGGTTCTTTAACACATGAAACATGGGTTTATGACAGATGAAAAGAAATATATTTTTAAACCTGAACAGTTGTGTGAAGAAATGCTACGGCATATAGCAATGGTTTCCACTGTGGCATTTTGCTCACTTCTAGCAGATCCTGAGTAATGGCTGAGTATGTTCGTTTCAAGCCAGCTTTCACACCTAGAAAATAAGTATAAAAATGGAATACCTGAGAAAAAAAATGTATGGAACCCATAAGTCCAGCATCTGTTAAGCAGAATTCTCTATTCCCATTTACAGGATCATCTTACTTATGCTTTCAAATAATCTCTCAGAATCAATTATCTGTTCAGCTGGTCATAGCAAGCAAACTTAAATAACATCTTGCTTCAGTTAGATAACACATGAAATTCAGTTCAGGAGCCTGGAAGGAATTAAAATGGAGCAATCATATTCTAAATGTTCCAAATAATCATGGGAATATAATCACTACTCAGCAACTATACGGCAATGAAAAAGACACCTAACATCATAAGAAATATAGGACTGAATATCCAAGGGTTTGTTTTGATATTTACTTATAAAATGAGATTTTAGTTATACCAAAGATAATTTTATTTAGATTTGATTCCTATTAAAATCTCAACATTCTGTATGCAGGTTCTCCAACTGGCCTACAGGCACCAAGACGATGAGATGAGAACCTAAATTCATAGTGGAAATGCTGATACTTAGGGAGGTTTGTTCGAGCGGTGACATCTCACATCCCAGGAACATCTTTGGGCAGTTGATACTGATACAGCCTAAGCTTCCATGGAATACATAAGCCGGACTACTCCCAGATGCTTTCAGGCAGCGCTGCTCAAGCATCATCTGCCTTTGGCAAACAACCTAAACATGAGTTACTGACATCAGGTCCCTCTTATAATGTCTTCCACCTAATCAGCTTAAGACAAGACTAAAAAGGCAGGTTTCAAGTGCAGTGAATAGGTTGTCCAAGTCATCAGACTTCCTATGACATAATAAAAGTCCTTTTGCTTCTCTCCTACTTCACAAAGATCCTGTAGAATAATATTCAAACACATAGCTTTTCCAAATGTAATAAGGGTATCATAAGAGTGTTCCAAAATCAAATGAAAGTGCCTTATCACATTGTGCTACCAAGGTGGCAGGGCAGTATTAGAAAACTAAAACTGTTTATATTTCATCCTGACTTGTATTTTTACATCACACATATTTCTCTTTTTAAATGCAAGTTGTAAATTGGCTACAACTCTAAAATAACCTCTTGGAGCTCTAGGTTGTTACCATTAGAATGATAAGGAGGAGGCCATAGTGCAGTAAAGAGATGCTGAGCAATGAATTAAAAAAGGGGAGAGGAGAAGAGAAAGAAGTTAGAAATTTTTAGCAACAGACTGACTACCTTGAGAGTGGAGTATATATGCTGAAACAGGATGTCTTTAACAAGATCAAACATTTTGTAGACATGCTACTAATGTTCAAAGGAAGATAAATACTGAAATAAGAGGTTTAAATGTATGAAGCTTTAAATATGACCTTGGATAGAAATTCTCAGTTCCTACAGACAACATCAACTGAAATCAGTGGCAAAACATATACATAAATCAAGGGCAAGTTAATGCATTGTTAATGCATTACACAGTTTGTTAACAATCAGTGGATTAAAAAATAAAGTTGGTGTCAGGCTTGAGGATTCCTTTTTGCTACAGTCCGAAATACAAAGTAACCCTCTCCCATCATACATAAGGAGCAGATACAAGGCAGGGTTATAAGTTGCTTCTGTAAACAAATGAAGAAAGTCTGCATGTAGCCACGTAGTTTGGGTAAGAGAGAGAGATTCAACAGCAGAAGACTATGTAGAAAAGCTGGATGTTTTCATATTACACAGAATAATACCAAATAGTTGGCAATGGAAGGGACCTCTGAAGGTCACCTTGCACAACACGTCATCTCAAAGCAGGATCAACTGCAGCGGGTTGCTCAGCACCACGTCCATGTGGGTTTTGAGGGTGGAGTCTACAAACTCACGGAACAAGCCGTGCCAACATTTGACCACTTTCACAGTGAGTTAAGTTTTTTCTGATGTTGAAGTGGAATTTCATGGATTTCCATTTGTGTCCATCACCTCCCTTTCTGTCACTTGGAACCACTAAGAAGAGTCTTGCAGTTTCCTTTACTCATTTCCATCACATATTTATATGCACTGACAAGATACCCCTTCTCTCCTCAAGGCTAAGCAATCCTCTTGGCTTCTCCTCATATGATGTTTCTCCAATCCCTTCAGCATCTTTGTGGCCTCTCACTGGACTCATTCCATCCATGTTTTTCTTGCACTCCAATTAATACAGAAACATGAGTCCAAACTGCCAATTAAGATGCAGATCATGCATTTTTCTTTTGTATATAAAACAGTTAGCTTAGAAAAAGTGGCTTAGAGGCCCAGAAAGCATCCTAATTTGAAGAAACATTCTGGAAGTGGGGAAAGATCCTCGAGACAGGGAGGTGCATAGAGGCAAACACCAGGGGATACCCAGGGACCTATAGGCCAGTAATTCCCAAGACTGGCAGCTGCAAGTAGGTGTACAGTGAAACCAACAGTACTTTCTGCTTGACCTTCCTGGACCAGCAGCAATCTCTCCTATGGGAAAGGAAGTCAAGATAAATGCAATACAGAAGGCTGGGAGTATGATAAAGTGAGTGTAAAAATTAAGCAAATAGCATAAAAGCCCTAATCTCATCAGTTCTTAAGGAAATCCCAGTATTCAAATCCACTGTGAGTTGGTATTAGCTCTCTTGGCAGAGGCTAAGGGGTGATTCAGTAGCAGCTCACAAATACTTGAAGACAAAATAAAAGATGCTGGGATCAGTCTTCAGTCAGCAGTGCCAGATGACATAACAAGAAACAACAGCCACAACTATATACTGCAGCTTTGGATGAAGTTAGGTGTTCAGAGAGTCTTCCCTTTTCCTTATTCAGTAAAGAATAGGACAGGTCCTGCTCTGCGTCCTTGAGTGGGGTCAATAGGACAGAAAGAAAAGGCCTGATGAAGTGTACTAAACTTAAGACAGGACCACTGTCCTGGAATTCTCCACAGATTCTACACAAACAACAAAATCACTATCAATTTCAGTTACAAAACCATATCCATTTTCTTCCCAAAAGAGTCATGCTTTACACATTGCAAGATTGACTTACACAGTGCTGCACTTAGCTGATGAAAAAACAGAGAATAAAACCTAAAACACTGCATAAAGTATAGGGATGCTCAGTAGGTGGGGGTTGAAAAGCAAGACCCCAAACTCAAAAAAAGCATGGTTTCCTACCTTGAGGAGGGTCATTGGTAAATTTTATAGAGGACTGTAAAAGAGTAATAGGAAACTCTGGATGAGCCTCTGTAGTGATCCACGTTCTGAAATCTTCACTCATAGACTCTCTGGTTGTGATGGTGTCCATTAACTCATTAAGAAACTCCAAGCCAAGGTGGCAGTTCTGTAGGAGGAGCCATCCTCCATCTTGCATGCACTGGTTTAACAGGTGCCTTGCATGGACTTCCTGGCCCTGACCCATTGAAATGGCATGACATGGAATGTTCTGGAATGAAAAAAGAAAGTTTCTTTTTTATGTAATTCCTTAGAATGACTATACACATGACGTATATTGATTCTGTAGGCCCACATGTAGTGACATTGTGCCACAAAGAAAACCATTGTTATCAATGTATATTGATTATATTAAAACAGAATTTAAAAAAAAAATTAAAATCTTTCAAGTTCCTTTTATCTTCCACCTGTTGAAAGAAAACTACACCTACCAGACATAGTGTTTTTTTGCTGGTCTAACAAAATCAATGGGATAAGACAACTGAAATATTTTCCCTTCTTTTTCCAAATAAAGCAAGACATAACCACAGCAACATAGATGCCTGACCATTCTTTTTTTTCTGTGGCATGGACTATCTTGAGATGAGCAGATATTAAGGCTTCAGATAATTAATGCACAGAGTAAACCCAACAATTCAGGTGTCTTCTTATAGTCTGAACATATTTGTTTAAGCTAAAAGAGAACTGCCAATGAAGCAGATAGGACAGGAAACATTGGTTCACATTTAATCATTCCTCAGGAAACATCCTGTATTGTTAAATGGCAGCTGTGGAGCCACTGATTCAGAGGATTCTAGTTGGGTGATCTGATAGCTCTAGCAGATTTAGAGCAGATCTAGATTCAGAAAAGACAAAGCTAATAAATGCAAACACAAGAATTCTGGAATTTTATGGAATCTTTTCTCCTGAAGCTACTGGAGAATAAAGCTAGTTGTTTAGAAAACCAGATGACGCGAGTTCTCCAGGGGATGACAAGGCGATCTGAAAAAGACAAGGCTGCGATCAGGATCACACAAGTCTGTCAGTAACGTGCAGGCAGATCCTCTCTTGCTTATTGCTCTTATTACTCTTGTCAGCTTGTAAGCAGCCCCCTGGCTTAGGCTGACTGCCTGACTCCTACGAGGGAAAACCAGAACCCAGTTGAGCGTATTGTTCTGTATACACGTTGAGGGCAAAAGAATCAATGAAAAGACTTTGTTTCATGGACAGTTTCATGTTCAGGATCTACAGCTGAGCAACCCTCATGCTGTGAGCAATAAGATGCACAAAGACTGATCAGTCTGGGCCTGTCTTCAGCTGTCTGAGAGCTACGAAGGTTAATCTTGAGCTTTACTGCTACTGAGACTTTCTTACAGTGAAACAAACAAAAAAGAAGGAAGGTATGTACTCCTAAACGGCGTGAATGAGGCTACCCTGCTTTTGCAGGAGAAGAAAATTAAGCATATGGACACAAGCTGTGCTGGGTCATTTGGCCGTAGGGTGAGAAAATGGGCCCTGACCTGATTTTGCAGAACAGTAAAAATACAGCTGTTGTATATGATCCTTCACATTCTGGCAAGATTAAAGGAGAAAAGAATGCCAAAGATAAGAAAGCAGGTAAATCCTACTCTCAGCTCAGTAAAACCTGAAACTGCAGCTAAAAGAAGCAAAGCTAAACAGCCTGTGAAGTTGGTTATATGCTACAGGGGTGAGAAACTTTACCTTTTCGAAAATGCATCTGAGCACAGCTAGCACTCCCATAAGTCAAGGACTACGAGTATTGCATAAGAGTGCATAAATATTCAGCTGATACATTATTCCCCAACAAAGCATCTACTCATAATTTGCTCTTCTCAGCAATGTTACCTCTCAAATGCACAATCATTAAAGGTTATGGAAACGTTGAAAGAAGGAAAAAATATTTTTCACTATGGATTGTCTTCATTCTACTCCTTCTGAAAGAACCCTATCAAAACGTCTGCATACACAATGTTTCTTTCAATAGTGAGTCATACCAATATACATGTGTCATCTTAATGCACGCTATCCAGATAAAAATATATTTTAGTCACCACAGTGGCCCTGACAGTTCTGTTAAAGGTTCTGTGCAGCATTCCCTAAAAGAAGAAACTACCTCTACAATAAAAAAAAAATAAAAATAAAAAATCAGGTAGTAATGGAGTCAAAGTGGTCAAAGGGCTAGGAATAATGAACTTCATTTTAATAGAGAAAGTTAAATTTTCACTCAATTTTCAAGAGAAAGTAAAGGGGGCAGAAATGCAACTGGTTTTAAGATAGAGCCTGTTTGGTTTATAATCAAGGCTATATTGCTCAGTAGTCACAGATACTGTTTCCATTTGGGGGAGAAGGCCACCTGGACAACTAAATTTGAGAGTGAAAAATAAATTCTGGACACAAATTTGAACATTTGCAACTGCAGATAATTGATTTATATTGCTCATATTACACTTAGAGGTACCACCTGTACTGACAATCACCTTTAAGACTACAAATCATGCCTGTAAAAGGTAAATCCTTGAAAAACACAGCCAGTATATGTCTTGGAAGTTTTTTATCATTAAGAAGAAAAAAAATCAAACACCTCCCTCCTCCTCCACTGGCTAATGAACAGGATACTTTGGAGGTACAGAATTGCATATATACCAAGATCAGACCCTTGCTACAGCTGATCTCTGTTAAAGGTTTTGTCTGGAAAAAAGCAAAGAAATCCCAAGGAAAGGCAGGAATCAGGTACAATTTACTGACAAACTAGCAAAGTAAACACAAAGCCCTCTTGCAAATATTTCTGAAAACTGTAAATGATTTCTGGATACACTTCTCAAAAGCTAGAGAACTACTGAAGTGCTCCTCAAGTTCCACAATGTTAATATACATTTTTATTTAAAAAAATATCTGTATCTGTAGTTTGAATCGCTGAATTTGAATGGCTTTAGTAAACTTGAAAGGTTTCTATATACTGTGGGGTTAGATCTTTACTTCAAGAGATTAGACAAGAACTTTACAGTTAAACATTGTAGTTGACTTTACATTACAGTTGAACTTCAGGCTCTGACAGCCTTGCTGATGTTGCCTTGTTCATAAACCATGAGCAAATAAACAAGGCTCTTTTGAAAGCTCACTTTCTATTTATTCTATACATGTTTCCTTAAAGCATGGAAACATACTAAGACTGTCCACTGCAATATGCTCTTGGACAGACAGCAAACATTTCTGGATTTTAACAGCCACGGTGATAGAGCACCTTCTACCTACCAGCACTTTCTCAGACAGGCTAAGGTCCTGCTTAAGATTTGATAGAACAGGAATGAGTTCTGTTCCACTCCTTGCAAGAGTGACTCTAAGTGACTGGATGACTTCAAGTGACTCTGTTAGGAGGTTCACATTCCTCATCCCCTTACATGGCTAATGTGATAGAAATATTCAACTCAGTGCAAGTCAGAGTTAAGATCCAGCTGTATGCTCTGAATTGCTTTCAACTGAGCCAGTGCTTCTCTTTATTGATTACAGAAACTGACTCCTACTGGAGAAAATGCCTACCAATCTAGGAGTCCATTTCACAGGAGACATATGTCAAAGAGCTGGACAGGTGAATGAAAACATCATCACAAAGGTGGCACATTTGTATTCACATCATATACCATGAAAACAGGAATCCAATGACAATCATCTAATGTGTTCACTTGAACTTGAAAAGCAACTAGAAAAATTTGCTGATTTATAGTTTATAAATATTCTTTCAATTAATTTCCAATCTTCTACAAAGTCAAAATGGTTCTCCTATCTTAGGAAAAGGAAATAGAATTCTTTGTGATGCATTTTTACAGTGCATTGCTTCCAATAAGCCTAAAAATCCTGCTCACATGACTGTTGTTCTTCTCCCTCTCTATATCTGTGTATTTGTGGCTATCTGTCTGCACAGGTTTGGAGGACAAGGATCAGATTAATAACTTCAGACTTAAGATTCCTAAATTTGAACACTTAAGTGAGAGTTAGATTGTAATTTAAGCTCTCTTCAACACAGATAGACAAATAAGAGTCCTGATTTTCAAAGAGAATAAGCATCTACAAATTCTAATGAATATGCTAAAGAGATTTACAGGTGCTCCCCACTTTTGCAAACATGTCTTATTTAGTGTATACCAAAATCCTGCACCATTAAAAGAAGATGCTTTCCAGCAAAGAGGAAAATTTATGGAGATCTACTGTAAATTACTTCCTCTTGGGAAAATTTTATATGCATCTACATTATGAACCATAACAGAAAGCACAGAGTGCCTTAAAGTGATGCTGTGCTCTAAGAAATGTTAACTGTCTCCATCATGTGAACAGATTGAATGGTAGGGTCTTCATATTAATTTCTCTTGGCATCATATTTACGATTTATTTTTTTTTTTTTATCTTCCTGCAATTGTCATTACTGTCAGCTCCTACAGTGAAGGCAACACAACAGTAAACCAGAAATACTGGTTTTTTTCTCATAGCTCAGTACTTTTCCTAAGAAATCGACTATCATTGAGTGCTGGATAAAGACAGAGGGCTCACTG
>JAWWEW010000078.1:88979463-89080860 GCA_035583185.1 Anabacerthia variegaticeps
TTTTTTTCTCATAGCTCAGTACTTTTCCTAAGAAATCGACTATCATTGAGTGCTGGATAAAGACAGAGGGCTCACTGGACTCAAACAATTGCAAAAAGCAAGACTGTAACATTTCCATTTCCTAGTAAATACATTTTGGCTACTCGTCAAAAATTAACTTCCACAGAACCCTAGTATGAATAAAAATATCATGACTGAACTTCTATAAAATGGTCAAATACCACTTCTAGTGCAAAAGACAGTTAAAATTGTCTTTATCAGCTGCAGACAACTCAGTTTAGAGGATACCTTTGATTTTGCAAGACGTTCTATACTTTCAGTAGGGTCAGACCCCACTGATAATAAACACATCAAAGGTGTTCGACAATCACTTTCTGTCCACATTGCTTCCATTTCAAGAATAAATCCTTCTGCATATTTCCCTCCAAGAGATTCTGCAATGTAGTGTCGAGCCTGGAGGAAAAAAAAAAATACTTACCAGAAATATATATACACCTTTACATTTTTAAATTTAGCTTTAATCACTGATGTGGAATTTACCAATACCTACACTGGAAGGTAATAACTTTCTAAAATTTAATTTTCAACTTCCATGTAACAAAAGTTACAATCCACGGGAGGCAACCATTGAAATTCTGAGATAGCAAACTTCAAACAAAGGAAAGAAAGAATTCTGCACATGCAACAGCCATCCTGTGAACATTGTTGCTAGAGGATGCTGAATGTTTGGTTTTTATAAAAGAACTCAAAAAAAAATCCATGCAGAATACATCCACTGTCAGCTTTGAGCACAGCCCAGATATTGCCCCTAAATTACTGAGTGCTAAAACTTGGTGGGTAGCCAAACAAAAGAGTTGCTCTATACCAGTTCCATTCTTAGCTCCTCTAAGCATGTATTGTTGACACTGTCCCTACAGCACAGTGGATTAGACAGATCTCTCATCTGACCCAGTTACAATCTTCTATATATTTGCTGGAACTTCAAACAAATTCTCCTGTCCAGTGGTTATCCAATTCAAGTCTCTTACACTGAATATCTGTTTCTACAAAACATAAACACAGCTCAGACTTTATCCTTAAAGGTCAACCCTCCCCATGCCCCTATTTTCTTCTTTTCTAAGACATTTTCTAAAAGAACTTCTAAAGCTACCCTAGTGTAGGAGATACCTTTTTGACTGACGTGATTTCCTAGCTATGCAGTGACTAGCACAGATTCTGAGGTATGTTTGATGAAGAGAAACATCCAGGAACAAAGTGGACTAAGGAAGATATCACTTGCATAGAAAAGGTAAAAATTAGTCATCCACAATTCAGTGTACCTTCTGCCCTAGTGAAGGCAAGCCAAATTTCTAATACTTGTGAAAACACAGTAGGGAAAGAAAAGATAAAGAAGATAGTAACAAAAAAGATCCCCTCTTGCCCCAACAATTAAAATAATTATTTTTTTTTGCAGCCATTGTTCAGAGACAGTCTTTCTCAAAGATGGTTGTGCCAGACAATAAGAGTATTGATAAATAAGCAGTAGCAGCTTTATTATTTCACTCTGTTTAAATTGTGGCAGAGGGAGCCCCCATACTTAGGTACTACTTGCCAGCTGAAGAATAGAAAAGGAAAAAGGATGGAGGGAGTCTTGTTGAAAAAGAGGTCCGTGAAAGAAATGTCACCCTAAATACAACACAGATGGTATCACAGTATGTAACATAAAGTTGAGATATGCAGGAAAGGAAAAGCACTACTTCACAGTATAAAGACCAAAGAACCCAAAAAAACCCCAAATCAAAACACAACCTCTCCATCAAAAACAAACAAACAAACAAACAAAAAACCAAAACAAAAAAGTCCAAACAGTGTAAAGAGGATACCCATAGGCTCATATATATGTCTTTTACACCTACACAGAGCAGACAAGTCCAAACATCACAGAATGTGGAGAAACTGCTAGTCTATTGCAATTTCTTTTATGATATTTGCCATAAGACAGTCTTGATTATTACTTCCTCAGTATGGAGGGTAAGTAAACAGTTTATCTGCTATTTTAGTGCACCTGTCATAAAAGTGAACTGTTCTCCTTCCACTTCTGTGGAAAAAAGCCCAGGAATGTACGTTTTGATTAACCAGAAGAATGCAACTGCTTTACAGGTTTCATGACTCAAATGTAGAAGCGCCACACAAAAAGAATTATATTCTTACAGCTCCAACAAAATTTGTTTCGTGTTCTGGTTTCTAATTCATTGCAATTAAATAAGTTAGTGTTTTCACATTTATTTATTATGAGGATTTCGATATTGTTTTTTTTTTTCAAAATAGCTCACTCTGCAACAAATACTATGGTAGCAATAAATTCAGAAAACATGGAGCTAGCAGTTCTACAGGAGGCGCCACATGGCATAAGCACTGAAAGCATATCTTACTTGGGCAACGGTATGATCAGGACACCAGCTACGAACAAGGAGCAGCTTACGGAACTGATCCAGTACATTGTCATACCCATCAGGAATAACAGCTTTTTCAGGTGCTTCTTCGTCAAACCAAACTTTCCAAGACTTCTCATTGTTAACAATTTGCACCAGAAGTTGATTGAAAGGGTGCAATTTAGATAACTGCACAAGATTGAGCCACGTCATGTCAAGGATCCACTTTTTTGGTTTTGGTTCCACTGAATTCATGTCCAAACTGGCACCTCCTGCAAAGAGAAAGTATGATAGAGAAAAAGAAACATTGTTAAACAGAAAAAATTACAAGAAACAAAAAATACTTATTTATATAATTTAGGGAGCAAAATCTATGTAAACCAGGATATAGAGACCTAGAACTTGCATGGAAGAATCATTTAACAAAGGCCCATTGGGGCAGTGGTCTCAGTCCCTCCAAAAGCTGATGTCCCAGTAATTTCCATGCTGCTTCTTCTCCATTTGTTGAGTTGGAATAAAACTTGACTACCTAAAACAATACTCAAACCCAAGAAAGGACCTATGGTTAGTAGAGTCTCCCTTCACTGAGACTAAAGAATAAGAAAGCACGTGGTGGATTCATTTCCAGGACTGTGGAATTTCAAGAGCCTTTTAGTTCAATCACTACTCAGCATGATGCCAACTTGCACCTCCAACACAGCTGAGTAGAAAATCAGTGTATGCCAAATAAACTGAGATGTTTGGATGCCAAATACCTTACTGTACTTATCTTTGTACCAGATTGCACTTAATATATCTTGGAGATAGTGGGGTTGATTCCCATCCAGTTTTATAAACTTTACTAAAACTTTTCTTTGTCATTGTGTCTGAGAAGTGACATACAGTGGTGGCATAATGCAATGCAATATAACAGTGTTTTACAGCATGTAACAGACTTCCACCTTTTTATCCTGATACTTAACTGTGGTACAGAGTCCTCCTGCTTATCAGGCATCAAGAGAGCTTTTGCTTATGGTCTACAATCTCAGACATAGGTATGTGGCAACTTGGAAAAGAGGCAGACAGTAGAGACTATAGAGTCTCTTACAAAGTAATGGACTTTTTTTCTGGTTTGCATGGTAAAACAGTTAAAATAATCCTCATCTAAGCACTATTTTGATAACAAATAATCTATATTGCTCTTGTTCTGGAAAATCTGTATTAATTCCTTCTTGGGCTATACTACATATGCTTTCATTCACCAGTTGAAAAACAGTGGATGCATGGGATATAACGTATTGTTAACGCAAGCACTGCAGTTTAACAGACATATGTAAACAGGTACATTCTTAGAGAAATTACCTTTGATCAGTGTCTCGAACTCAGCGTGTGAAATTTTCTTGGCCTGCAAGTCAATCTTCAGTGCCAGAAGCAAAGTAAACAGGAATCTGTGATCTTCATACATCCCTCGAACTGTGTACTTGAAGACTTCATAGGTGAGATGCTCGATTATGTATACTACCCTTTTTGCTGTGATCTGAGATTTCTGAGATCTTTCCACCGATAGGTCAAAAATGCCGAGGAACTGCCGTAAGGATGTTTGGTACATGACATTAACCAAGCTCATTTCCACAATAAGGAAATAAAGGATGCTGCCACGACCTGCAACGGGCCGATACTCTTCACGTGCAGCATTGATTTTCACCTCTGTCTGCGTTGCTATGCTTAATTTTTCACTGACCTTAAAATTAATGGAAAAGACCATGAAGATTGAGTTGTGTTACTTGTGGGGTTTACTGCGCAAGCAAAAAGAAAAGGTCTTGATTAAGATCACAATAACATTTTCAGTCGAGCAGCCTCTGTCAGTGTTTCAACAGAGACATTGTGTCTTCACATGTTCCAACACCTAGCACAAGGGGAATTGATTTGAACTTACACCTGCGAAATATGCTGGGAATATAAAACAGTATCCAGGTAACAGTTTAATTTTGCAACAATTTATGTAGAAAAAAATTGCAGTGTTTCCACTACTTATTTGTTAGGAAGTGAGATGTTATATAGTGTCTCTGAATGGAAAAAATAACCAAAACAAGAACAAAAATCTGCCTACACATAATCTTTACATTAGAATTACAGAATGTATATGCAGTGCATTAAAAAATCACCTCTTCTGCAGTTGTTTTAGTGATCCTTAGGACTTCTATCAGAGACTCATCTTCAACCAATGAGCCTTCCATACTGGTTAGACGGCAGAGTAGATTATCTTCAAGCTCCTGCATTTTCCTCTTGTTAGATGTCACTTGTTCCATCAATTTGATTCTTTCTGCCTCCAGTTCCTGCATTCAGAAGGTTTCCACAGAATATTTAAGATAAATTCAAGGAAAGATTTCTTACAAAGACACAGGAAACACATGATTTCATACACATCAGTCTTTGTTGCCTTTTCCACAACATACAGAAATACTACTAAATATCTCTGTACTAAAGCAATTTATATGTATATTGAACATATATATGCCAAATTAATTTATATGTACACTGTATTTTTTTGATCACTGCAGTGTACTGGGGAAAGAAAACATCAGAATTACCTGGAAAAGCTACTTCATAGTTAGATGCAAAAAGCACTAAAGCTAGTTTTGAATGGGAAGTGATAAAAGCCACATCACACTAAATACTTAAAATTAAATCAGACCAAGGACTGAAAGATGCATTGTGTGGATGGATTTTACAGCATGAGCAAAGTTGGCTGTATGACCTTTTCCATTTCTAATTTCTATGATTCTGTGACTTTGAAAGATACAATCCCCTACTGCTTATAAAATAGGAAATGTTACAGATATTATTTATGTCATGTGGAATTTCTGTGCCATTTCTACAAGATCGACAATGACAAGGGAAAAATGACAGACAAGTCAACACAATGCCGAGTGAAACGAGGCATCTATGCTGCACAATCTAACACAGCTCAGGGATACCCTTGCTGGCTACCTTTATTTAATCAATCACACCAACCTTTCTGTAAGAAAAAGGTAGTTAATAATAGTCTACCTACACCTATAGCTTCAGTTTATTTTCATTCTTGTCAACACAACAAGGTAGAGGAAAAAAGGAGATGTACAGAGTTATACAGTACAGGAGAGGTTCACCCATATTTCAAAGAAGTGACAAATTTCTTTAGTTTCACAAACTCTGATTTGGAAACCTGCTTGAAATATGTTCTAGGCTAAAAAAAAAAAAAATAAAATTAGAACTACACAAAAGAAATAGTTATACAGAGTAATCAAACATGCGTGTAAGTATATGCTTAAATTCCATTTAAGGATAAGGATATGCTTTGTTTACAAACAGACACTTTACTCATTCTGTTTGTATCTTTCAGAATTAGCAAATATACCAGATGCAAGGTTTTTGTTTGCAAGAGAACTCCACAACTATATCTGTAACATAAAAAATACCTGCTCTGAACAAAAATAGTGCCAGCAATTTCATTATCAAAGTTCAAAAAGATGCTGATAACATTTTTTTTCATATAGTTAACAGGAGCAACCTATAAAGCCGAGTAAAAGAAACATTTCTTGGATCATATTTCACTGATCACTATAGATCTTTCAGAATGTCTTGGTTCCTTTAATCTATTACTTTAGCTCAGTGATCATAAAGTTGTCTCTTTGTAATAGAAAACCTGTTCTTCAGAGTCTCTGTTCGTGTTCTGTATTTTTTTTTTAACTAAATTTATCAGAATCCCGTTGGCTCTGGCTGTCTACACCATGATGTTCAACTCTTATTGAGACAGAAGAGACAGAACAACCATGATGTCTTCATATCCGTTACAGGGAGGAAGTGTAAGAAATGTTGATGAGCTCCAACCACAGTTGTGTGCAGCAAGCAGTGCTGGTACTAACCAGGTACCCTTGCAGCTCTCCTCAGCTGATGTAAAGCACTGGATGAATATTTCCCAGTGACTATTTTTGACACAAAATGTAGTCTAGGTGCTGCTACATACATTCCATATGAATTCTCTACCAGTTCTGTTCCGGAAAAGAAAACCAATACAGCGCAAGGCTATCTCTGTGTGGGGAAATGAGTTTTATATGTAGGTAATGAGGAACTTATTTAACTTCTATCTTAATTTAGATCACTGCCTCCCATGAGAGGTAAGTTAGTCAGGATAGTCTCATCTACTCCTCCTGATGCTGTTCAATTTTGCTTACATAAATGTATATCTACTTTTGCATCCATAGCATTTGTCCCACACTGTTAATGGACCAGCACCTGCTGTTACAGTTTTTCCACTTTTCATGGAACAACTCACAGGAAGTTTGTGCTTAACAATGTCTTTCCAGCCCCTGGTTGTGGCTGTCAGACTGAAGGACGAGCACTTAAATTTCAGTCCTTACTTCAGTAAATGCTCATTTGAAGAAAGTGAAAGGAAGGGTGTTGGCTGAGAAAATGACAGCACCACTAAAGCACAATGGTTAGAATATGATTTGGGAAGTCAAAGAAGGTGGGAATGAATTCCCTTAAGCAGGGAACTGCTCTCATATAAGCAAGCCTACCTGAGCTACTTACTGAAAGCAGCAGCTGTGCTAATCCAAACCTTAGTTTTTTTCTCTCACCTGAGAGAGGATTTTCTTCTTTATATTTACTTCCACATAATCAATGCAAATTTTAGTAAGAGCAGAATCAAGTCAGTGTTCAGGGCTCCTTAAGAATCTTTTATCTCTTTGCACACTAAAGACTTGCTGGCAAAAATAGTTCAAGTTCATAAGCATTTTTTCATGTAATTCAAATTAAGTTTAAAAAGGAATTCAGAAAAAAAAGAGAGTTCTGACTGAACAAGAAGCCCTTGCTATATATGAAGGAATAAAGATGTTTTATGTATGTCATGTATATGCCTGTGATGTATTTTTAATGAATAACTTTCTTTCTTCTCTTTCCAAGGCCAGATCTTAAAATAAATGTTTAGGTTCCTTCGTTCAATTAAAAAACAGTTTCACGTTGGCTTTCAGCAAGTGCACAGCCCTTAAACTTTCATTCAAAATTTTGTTCTTGCATTTGATTTCAGCCATGATAGATATGTATGCATATATCGATGTACAGATATTGAACAAGCCTTCTCTTTATACAAATACTGCAAGCTACTAGATACCTGTTTTTCTGTGAGGATGACACGGCCAAGGAGCTGATCTTCCAGCCCTTTCATAGTAACAGTAAAGTCAATCACAGTTGTTCTTGCACTGATTTCTGGAGTATAGACAGGATTAGCCAGTTTTGTTGTCATATAGAGGGTAAACCCCTTCATCAGATCTACCTCCTTGTCACCTACTTTCACCTGAAAATAAAACATAGTACTCAATTTTCAAAA
The DNA here is from genome assembly GCA_035583185.1 of Anabacerthia variegaticeps. Taxonomy (NCBI): domain Eukaryota; kingdom Metazoa; phylum Chordata; class Aves; order Passeriformes; family Furnariidae; genus Anabacerthia; species Anabacerthia variegaticeps. The sequence continues at coordinate 88,987,222 of JAWWEW010000078.1, forward strand.
TCTGAATTAGGAAAAACAGTTATTCTATCCAATGAAAAATTTATTAACTTTTTTTTTATACATTTTAATTTATACTTTTTAAACTTTCTGCTTAAGGGGTAAAAAACCCCTCCAGCAAGCCCATGACACTATTCATTTCCTAAGTGTTGTGAAGGTATGAATCTCGTCAGTATTCAAACTACCTGATACCCAACATCTGTCCTATTGGGTTTTATTGCATGTTTACAATGTGTCTTACTTTGAGTGCTGAACCAGATTTTATGAAATTTTTTTCCAAGATGTTATCTAGAGCAGGATCAAGTTCCTCTCCAACATCTTCAATTAACAAAGGTCGGCCAAGGGACAAGCAGTCTTCTATATGACTTCTGAAGAACTTGTGGCTCATAGCTGTCACCTAGGAAGATTGATTCACAATACAGCATGCATTTGCAAGCACATAGAAAACAGCATCAAATCTATAGCAGCTTAAAAAAATTCCACTCATCCTGGGATATCTACACAAACAATTACATTCCAGGGACCAACACTCGCCTCTGCTGAAATGAGTGGAAGTTTTGCTTTAAACTCAACAGAATAGGAGGTCACATTACTTAATTGTTATCTATTTACTTATTTATCTGCATATCTATCTAAGCACTGTAATATCTGAATACCTTTTGAATATTAATAGATTGATGCTTAGAACACGAATGTGAAACAGGGAAATATTTATGGGTTCCAGACAGGGAACCAGTGTTACATAGGAGGCCTGACCTGACATCAGATGTTGAATTTCTAATTCAGTCCCACCAGTGTTAAAATGGCTAAAAATAGCATAGACTCCTTTTCTTTTATTTAAATATAATATATCTAACATAAGTCTTTGAGATGATAATTGAATAGCCTCTGTTAAGCCATGGGTTTTGGGTGGTTTTTTAATCAGAAAAAAAAAATTAGGGTAGACATGTTTTTAAAATATATTCTTGCCTGGCAGGCAATGCTCTTTGAAAAAAAAGTGTATTTAAAATATCTAGAGGTACATTAAACAATCTTAAACCAGTATATTATTTAAAAACTACTACTATGTTTCACCACTTTTTGCTTTGTTATACTGTGGGCATATGTGTATCCACCAAATGAAGCCTGTTGCCTACATTTTTATTTCAAAGTAAACTGAGGGATAAAGCTAGTGACCCACAATATAATCCTAACAAGACCACAACAAATTAAAATATCCCAGATGTAAAGCCATAAACTAATCACTTGGGTATTTAGACTCTTGACATAACCCTGTTCCTCCTGGACTTTATGAGGGAGAACTCAGATTGTTCTAACACAGCTGACACCTGAGCCAGGATGTCTAAAATCCCATAACTTGACGGCATTTTCATCACTAAAAGCTTCCTCTGCATTTAGAAACTGCATCTGTGTGTATTCAAAGCTGTGTAAATTTTGAGAGTTCTCAGCAGCTCAGTAGTTAAGTCCCGTTAGGATTCACAAATTTCATATGCTGGATATTCACACATACTGAACACAAGGCAAGCCTGGTAGACATTTTTTCTCTGGCTCATCTGTCAAATGTCACTTATAGTACTTGAATAGTGGGGAGAGAGGAAGTTGTATTTTAATCCAGATCTCCCAGTCCCTGCTTTGGTGAGTACATGATCTAAAATCCTTATGGAATTACTGGACCGGAGAATGGAACCTGTGTTTTCACAGACCCCTTTCGCAGGATGCACCCTGCCAGCACATGGCAGGTGCAGCCCCTTGGAGAGCACCAGTACAGACTCAGTGCTCCTTAAGGGAGGGAACAGGAAGTTGCAGCTTGAAGAACACTAAAATTACTGGGGAAAAGGCTCTCCAGCACAACTGAAAGAGTCAGTGCAGGTCCCTAACCGAAGGAGATTCACTGTTGCCACTCCTGAGCTCAGTGTGGCAGCTCTCTGAAATCCTGAGTGGGAGATCCAAGTCTCAAGGAAGGTGGAATATGAGATACAATGTTCTTTCTATTGTTTCCTGTTGGTTATTCACACTAGCCTTTCTTAATTCAATTTTTGGCAGTCAAACTAAGGTCTTATGTAATTTAGAAGAAGCCATGTTATTACTGAAGACAGTAGATTTCACACTCTCACAAAATGCCTAAACACTTCTGTGAATACCAGTCATACATTTGAGGAGAGCTTTTCATCATATTTTAAATATATACACCCATTTTTCTAAGATCTTTGAATATTGTACACATTACTTTTCTGCTTCTTAGATTACACCTCCTGTTTCTACACCATTTTTTGAGCATATTCAACTCACCAGAAGCTGGATTTAGTGTGGTATTGAATGTTTGACCTTTATGAACAGTTCTGGGAAAAACAGACTTAGATAAAGCTCTAGAAAGTTAAGGCTTTAGCTAATGACATCACCATGGTGTCATCACTCCCTGGATGTCACTATCCTTATATTCATTCTCAGTTTCTTTTTCTCATCCATTACTTTCATTTTGAGTGAAGAGAGTACACCATGGTATTCATATGATAAACTACAGTTGTAGGACAGACTTGATTTATTAACAGCTAACTCTTTAGTATCATGCTTGATTTGTTCTGTCAATATATTATGTGTGTTTAGATTTTCATCATAACCCATCTTATTATTATTGGTGAAAAAGCCGCAGAGAGTAGGCTGAGTAGAAGGTGAGAAAAAAAAAAAGACAATTTTGAATTAAATAGCAGACCCAGATCCCAAACAGGATACACTGCTAGACAGAAAGTAAAGAGGGTGGATAAATTAAGCAATAAATATTTTTATCACATGCATTTAATCATCAAGACGCAGGGTACAATTGGACTTGGCATTTGATATGCCTCAAAGATCATTAGATTTCCATTCTAATTCAGTCCACCATTCCTTTCCAATTCCTCCCTTTTTCTTTTCCCTATTTCCCACTTAAAATGCTTACATTAAAATGTTATTGCCAAGCAGCACCAACTCCCTGATTCTGTCCGGTCATAATTTTGCAAGTGTTTTACTTCCCTCTTTGTTTCTCTTTGACTATGGCAAGCAATTAAAAGATTCATCATAAAAATAGATGTGGCATAACATATCTTTCCAAGCTCTTTAGTCCTGATATTGATTACAGATTCTGTCAGTCTTGTTTTAATTTCTGCCTAACTGTATACCATAAACATGCATCATATAATGTGAAATGACACACACAGAAAAAAAAAAAGTAAATTAACTATTTACCTGAAGTCCATTATTCCTTTCCTTATTTTTAATCCAGATCTTTCCTTGACCTTGTGGATCAATAAGCAATGGGTATCTAGATGTTTTTGTGACAATAATGCCATTCTGAATTGAAAGGTCATCGTTTGGAAGACCCTGGAGGTTCCATTCACCCACTGTAGTATTGTCAACAAGCATACCAGTAAGGTTCAAGTTCTAATAGAAAATATGAAATTAAAAATTTTGTATGCGTTAGAGGAGCTATTCTAAAATATCCAATGGAAGTTTCTTTCTTATTATTCTGATCATAATGTATGATAGAGTGTATGTGGCAGTTATTGCTTAGTGTTTCTTTTCTTTAAAGTTCAGTGGCTAAATAATTGCGGTTGAGCAATAATGAAAGCGAATTCTGTTGAGGCTTTGATGTCCATCAAAGAGCATCTTAAAACTCTGAAGCCAGTTCAATACCTAATGAAAAACTGATTTTAGTATTAGCAAACTCTTTTCCTGCTAGTTGAAGAGGAAGCATTATCTTGATCACAAGAGCTCCCACCTGCTGGAAAGTGCCTCCCAAGTATGTATATGAGTATAGGATGGCTTGTGCGATACTAAGAGAAGAAAAAGATACACTATGGATCAATAAACTATCATGGAAGGTTATTTTTGCTAAGTCAAAATCCTTCAGAGTTTACATATTCTCCTAAAGTTCGATTTGCATATGTCAACTAACCTGCTTTGTTTTATTCACTATGAAAATGAGTGGCCTCTCAGAAACATGTATGTGAAGAAAACAGTATGTAAAATAGCAACACAAGCTCTCCAATTTAAAAAAGTACCTTCCTATAGATTGAAAGTTTAAAAAGAATAAAATCAAAGGGGTTTTTTATTTGCTCCTTACATTTTTCATTCAAGAATTCCTATTTGTAAGCTTTCTCTACAAACAACATGATTGAAAGAAAAACATGAAAGAAAGAAAAAGCCCGCAAGTCCTGCAAAAATCACATAATTCAGTATCTGAACACTAAAGCAAACTTCAAATACTGTGAGACTTGTGATACAATCATGGGAGTTACTGATACCAGTGGCTGCAAGACTCCAAAGCCTTTTTACCCCTTTGATTTTTTTACTGCTATAATTTATGAAGACTCTGAATGAAGCAACACAAGCCATTCTCAGAAGACAGAGAAATTTTAGGACCCAAATTCCATTTCTGCAAAGGACAGTAAAGCATTTAATAGCCAAATTTTTCAGCAATTTGAATCTAAAACCATATTTAGCTCCTTAAGCAGGTGAGTAGGATCCAAACACCTTTGGATTTTTTCTTACTGCAGCAAAAAGTATCAGTCACCCTGCAGCTCTGAAACTTAGTTGAGTGCCTAACTACACAGGGAGATAACTAATTTTAAATAGGTCTTTTTAAATTCTTATCCCTAAATGACTCACACGGTCAGTCAGCCTGTGACAAAGTAAGGCAGATGTCAAGCCTTTTGCTTGAACTGCAAAGCTGCTGTCTTTCGTGGGGCGTGAAGTATCAAGAAAGGCCCATATGCTGCCTTTTGTGACTACTTAATTCACTGGAAAAAATTAAAACTGTCTTCCATCCACTATGATTGAAATCATAATTCCATCTTTAATGGGAACTATCTAAACAGAATGGTAATTATGTTTTGAAACTCGTTAATTATGGCAATCTCCATCTAACCCAGACATATGGGAGTGGGGGGGATAGCAACACAGAAACAATCAGAAAGTATTTCTCAAATTTTCAAGGATACAGTTGAATAGTAATGCAGTCAGAACACCTTCATAGAGGCAGAATGTTAGTTCTTTACATCTTGCTTTATAAGGACATTATGCATCCAATTTCTTATCCTTAAATGGTAAGGATCTTGACAGATTTTTCCCAAGGTAAGTAGCTTTTAAGAACATTTTGTGCACTGAATTTGAGAAAGAGCCTCCTTGGGGTGAATGTATGTAGGATAACTCCCATATAACACTGGTAAAGAATCTTGCCTGAAACTGCACTGCTCCTGGTACTTGGTTAATAAATCCATCTTGGCCTTACATATTTTTTCTAATCAAGAGCTTTCAAAGGGCTTTGCTGGGCAAGTCAGAACCATTCATCTTTGTAATTCATACCATAAATTGGGCTGGACTGTTAGGTTCACTCTGTTAGGTCGAGGTTAATCAGCATTACAAGAAGCATTATGCACCACCTAACATAAAAAAATAAAAAAGAGATTTGCAAGTAACTTCTATGAGGTGAACAGACTTTTCATAGCAAAGAGACAGAGGTTTTAAGAGCCAAATCCCCCAAAACCTGAAAAGAAGAGTCAATGGTGATCTCCTTTTAGCTGTTTCACAGTGATATAGCCACTGCTGTGCACAGGTTGCTTACTAGCTCACAGCACTTTTCAGCAGCATCTGCTCTGTCAAAAGCTCTGACAGCTGAGAGCAGGAGCCATTCGAGCCTCAAGTCCTGTACTGAGAGTCCCTGAACTATTTCTCCAACCTTTACTGCAGAAAACAATGTGCACAGGTATTCACAAAACCCAGTGAAAGTCAACATAAATTACCCAGAAAGACAGTTTTGATTATTATGGCCTAAATTCTGCCTTCAGCATGAATATGTCTTCCAGGTGCAGGGAAGAATATTAGACAGACCTGCTAAAAGTCATGGAATAGCAACAAGGCTGCTGCTGACCATGAGCAAAGCCCATGCACCAGAACAGCTGTCAGGTCTGACACTCCTGAGGAAGATGGGGTAAAGGTCTCCCTTGCAAGATTCATGTAAAGGATCCAGCCCTGTATCCTAGTACCAGCATGCTGGTTGCTCACTTTAGTAAGGGTGGTATATGCAGAGGCAGGGAACTGAAGGTGCTTGGCAGGACCCTGGCTCCTGCATTATAGACCACCTCTGTCTGCATAGACACAGGCCAGTTGATGTAATGTCAGACTCACTGAAACATCCTCACTGGTGACAAATGTACATGGGATTTAAAAGCTTAGACTGGAGCAAGCTGAAGTGGTATAAACCAAGCCTTGCAAAATCCAGGTTTTGCCTAAGTTAACCGTTTCCACAAGATACTTCAAAGTAAACTAAATGAAATTATGTGAGTACACAGCACAGGGTATGACAGGAGGGTATTTATTGTTTATACACAGAGGTGCAGACTTTATGTATCCTTTTGTGAAAAGGCAAATGTATTCTAAGCTGATAAATTTTACTTTGTTTCCCATATTAGGCAATTTCCTCACAGGGCCGCTGACCTCAGACAGCATCTCTCTCTCAGACAGCATCTCTCTCTCAGATTTGCCACAGCAATGGCCTACCTATCAATCTTGAAACAGCTGACAGTATAAAGAGGAACTTCAAACATACTGGCTTACAAGATCAGTTGTCAACTGTTCAGATTTTTTATTTATTAAAAATTTGATGGATTACGACAGCCTACATATAATCATCCAATTATGTACATTTATGGAAAGAAATACTCTGCGTATGATTTCTCTTGCAAGGCAAAGAGTAAGGTCAGGACAGAGCATGAACACTTACATTACTGTATGGAATCTTGTTGTTGTTCATCTCTTTCTTCCACAACCGAAGCAGCAAATTCCTGTACTCCTGATTGAAAGGTCCAGAGTAAGAGAGAAATCCAGTGGCCAGAAGAACGTTCCCCACCAAATTAGTAATTTGATTTTGAAAGTTTTTGCTGCTTGCTGTCCAGCGAAGCTGTATGTAAAATATTACAGAGAAGTTAGCTTAAGCAGACACAAAACTAACAGGAACAATCTAACTTCAGAATTTATCTCTTTCTGATATATCATGTCTCTTTGAACCAGGAGTATTTTTTACTTTAAACTATTCTTTTCAGAAGTAAAAGTTTGCTTGGAAGTGATGGCAACCACCTGAACAAATGAAGAAAAAGCAAATTTGCCAACAAGTTGGCCAGACTGGAAAGAAGTACTTTAAAGGACGAATGAAATGGAAGGGACAGGATGACCAACAGTCATGTGAAGAAGTGGAGGACTGGGCTGGCAAATAAAATGTGTGGGATATATATATATATATATAAACAGTAGGGACCCTGTTATCAATAAAACAGGGCTAATGGAGGACCACCCTAAGCACATTCGCATAAACAAAGCATTGCCTACCAGCCAGAATGATGGGGAGAGCTTTCCTACTATTTATAGGAAATTAGCACAGCTGTGCACCTCTCTGAAGTGCTTGTACAAGAACGTGCACAGCAAGGAGAACAAAGACTCTGCATGTGGTTGCAGAGTCATGATGCTATGGGGATCATGGGGACATGGTGGGAAGACTTCCACAACTGTAGGGTGGACAGGTTGGAGAGGTGAGGAATTTTCTTTCACATGAGAAAGCTGTGGAAATGCATGGAGTTCTGCATCTGAGATTTGAGGATAGACAATATGCCAGTTGAGAGCTTATGGGTTAGAATTAGAGGGCAGACCAATGTGGATGACGCTTGTGTGTCTGTCACAGACAACGTGATTAGCAAGAAGTAGATGAGGTCTTTTTCAGACAACGGGAAGAAACCTTGCATTCACAGGCCTGGTCTATGCAGGGGACTTCAACCACGTGGTATCTTCTGAAGGGACAACAAAGCAAGACACAAGCAATCCTGCAGGTTTTAAAGAGTGCATTAACAAAAATTCTGAACACAGCTAACTGTGGGACTAATGAGGGAAAGGCAGTTTGCTGAACCTCAGATTTGTAGACAAGAAAGACCTGGTCAGGGATGTAAAGTTCAGGGGCAGCCTCAGCTGAGAGAAGTGAGTTTATTTAACCTTGAAAACAGACAGCAACTAAGATTTTTGACTGATATATTTTGAAGCACAGCTATGTAAACAAATGCTGAAGTTCCAGCCTCACAGGACACAGCGGTTGAAGTCAAAGCTCTCATCAATTTTGACTTTGTGTGGAATCAACCAAGGAATTAACAAAGCAAATAATCAGAAAGGAAAAAGTTTCCTGCTTCCTCAGAAAACCTTCAGGCTGAAATCAGAAACACCTGCATAGTAAAGGTAAATTTCAAGCTCAGTGCACAGGATAACAATTACCCATAATTCTGTAAAAGGTTCCAGCAGAAATCTGAACTTCAATTCAATTCAATTCAGGAAATTAGTCAAGCTTCAAATTTGTATCCTTGTATACTTGGTGAGAAAAAGAGAGTAATCCTTCTTATAAATATTTTAGGGCAATTATTTAGGTTAAGTCTAATTCCACTTCTTACTAAAGCTAAAAGGAATTTGGTTCCTTGGCTTTAAATCTGAACTTTATCCTCATATGAGTCATATGACATGACATAAATCTTTATACAGAAGAATTAACACAAGAAAATGTTTTACTCTGTTAGATACATTAACTTCAAGCAAAACAACCATACATATAACTAAAACCAGTGTCATATGATATTGAGATGTCACCATGCCTTGACTTTCTTGAGCAATGCTAACAATCAATATGCAGTATTCTCAAAACTGCCCACCTACTTTGTTCTGGAAACCTACTCGTATGTGCCAATACCTTTTCTCCACCTAAACCTTCAATCAGAGCTGTGGCATTGTTCATCTTCCTTCTGCATGCCTCAGCATCATCAAGCAAGGCCTGCTTCTTTTTCATAGCAGCATCATACATGGCCTGTACTTCATCCAGTTCCATTTGCTTCTCATCCAGCTGAATTTGTGCACTGTTCAGTTCTGTTTGAGCAGCTGCAAGTCTTCCCTCTTGCAAGGCTAAATTTGCCTAAAAACATTTCAAAGTAAAGAGTAGTTAATTCCTATTATTTGTCAAGAGCAAACAGTGTTCATTCCCATACTGTATTGTGAACATTTAAAAATCATACATGTTTAAGATGAGAGAATTCTTTTTTCTTTTCACTTCTGGAACAGAAGCATAGCATTAAAGTTATTCAAGGTAATCCTAAAACGTTTCAATAATATTTTCAGAATTATCTATATCAGAATGATCAATGACCAATGATTTTAAATCACAATACACTTGGAATAGTGGTATACTAGATATATGAGGCAACCTATACAATGTTTTCTGTAATATATTGTCAGGGCAAAAGAAAATTAAGATTGTCCTCCCTGATTATAAAATAATAGTAATGATAATAAAAAGTACTCTTCTCTCTTTTTCCATCAGTTACTTCTACAATAAAAATATAACAAATGCTTTTTTGCTCCTCTGGAAAGTAAACCTCTAGAGACATTTCTCACATTTCTATATAAATTTTCATGATGAGTTACCAGTCATTTAAATGTGGCCTCTTAACTTTTATATTCCTAACAACAGGGAAAAAATATTCTGTGAATTCAGAATGCATTTCCATATATATCTCTGCAAAGGATTAGAGCCTGACAAAGTTCTTACAAAATTCACACTTAGAGATAAAGGTTGTTTCCATTTACTCTGAATATTTAAAACACTTGTTTAAATATCATGTATCTTATTTCTTTTTTTTTTTCTTCTATAAGAATTATGAAGACAGAAACAAAGAATCTGTAAAACTTGTTTTATTACAAATATGAAACTTGACACTCACATTTTGTCACACTAGAAGAGTATCAGTACAAGGCATCTCTGGGATGACTGTTATTGAGCAGTATATCCATGGGTTGGGTTTTTACATAAAATCTTAACTAAAAATATAGATCTAATTCTTGTCAAAATATGTCAAAATCAGCAAATTCTTCTTGTTTTGCATAGGGAAGGAAAAATATTAAAAAAAGAGAGAGAGAGAAGCCAAGGCTGTAGTTTGAGATCAAGGCATAGCAAAAAATGCAGAATGAAGTCTGGTGTATTTCAAAAGACAGGTCTGTGAGCAGGGAATTAGAGAAGCACATATGTACTAATCAATGAAGCAGATTACTAATATCTGTGCACATGTATGTTGTATACATGTGTATTGTACATAGGTAAATTACATGTATCTATGTATATGTATATTAGTAATCAAAGTATAGGTAGACAGTATATGTTAGAGAATAGCACTGTCAGCAAAATCTCAATTTACTGTAGCCACCTTGTCTGTTGACAGATCCTAGAGATAAAAAGATATTTCAGAATCAAGATAAACCAGTAAAATGTCTGTTCACAAAATTTCCATCATATAAGAATGCTGAAATACTTTTTCTTCACTGTTTATCAAAGCACACATTAAACAGCATCTCCTAGAGATAAATACTGATAAATCAGTGAATCTTTTTAAAATCCAGCTAAACAGATTTCAGAACTACTGCTGTTATTTTTCAGTGAGTCTTGGACCATCAGGGAAAGTTTAAACAGCAAGGAGTTTTGAGGAATTGATGTGCTGGTACTGTGTCTTGCACAAGGGGAGAGACAGACAGGGTGAGGTAAAGAAGAGAGAGAGAGAGACAGTGCAGGGCTCTTTCTGGATCTTAATAAGAAAGGCCTGACAACAAAAGCCTTAAGAAGAAAACTGCTTTAAAAAGACTCATGAGGAGAAGGTAAACATAGATAGTGAGTAAACTTTACATCTCTTCAGATGTTGGGCACCCAGCAGCATCAAACAGAGTCTGGCTAGTTTTTCTCATGGCACACTGTGCAGAGTAGATCCTGTCCATGGAGAGAAAACTCTCTCTTTTGGTCATTCAAACTATTATAAACTCTTATTATTCTGTCTTATTAAAGCAGTTACCTCACTAAGCCATCTGTTGTCAGGCCTTTCTTACTGAGATCCAGAAAGAGCCCTGCACTAGCCCTGTTCTTCCCCACTGCAGAGCATCCTCTTTCCCTCAGATTCCCAGAGGGCTAAAAGTGGGATCAAAGCAATGTTATGACACATTGTTTCAGCCCCAGCTGACAAATTGTTAGGTTATACAAGAGAACAAGGTCCTTGGAGGGTCGAGAAGAACAATCTAGGCAGAACAGCTGGAACAACAGAGAACTTACACCTGGCTGTGTGGATTCATATTTTACCTTGACATTTATCGCAGCAGGATGTGAACTTCAATGGAAAAAGATGGGCATGTGAATTCCCAATACATATGAGCAACGATGCCTCGTAAATATGAAAAGCAGACCTCTGTGCAGCAATAAACTACCCAGAAATGTGCAACAGATTGCTAAAACTGACTTTCCCATTCTTAAAAGTTCTTAAAAGGCTATCAGCTTTGAAGATGTAGGGACAATGAAAAAATATTCCAAATTAATACAAAGAAAACATATATTGTATTATAACATGAAAAAACCTGCCAAAATTATTTACCCAAGACTCCAAGACTTTATGGGTTCCCTAGAATATGAGTTACAATAAGAAACTACTTTACAAGCAATTTAAGCAAAGTTCTCAGCCGATTTTAGGGTAATCATAACAAAGTATAAGACATTTTAGTATTAGTTTGAGTTGTAGGTTACTTAATCACATGTGATGAATTATGGTTGGTTGCACAAGAATGACAGCTAACATACCACGACATACCTATACCTGTATATAGGATATACCTATGTTATTCCCACAGGCAGAAAGATTACTTGTTTCAGATTACCCTTTGAAATCAACACTATTTGCTCTCTCCCTGTTGGTTTTTTTCAAACTCAACTTCTCAAAACCGCATGGGTAAAACACAGCTTTTGTGTTGACATCACTGGCAGGGTGGCTGGCAGCTTCCTTTGTAGGGCTTTGCCAGGAGAGCAGGAGGTGAGTTCTGCTGCCAAAGAGAATCTTCTGCCCAAGAAGACTATTACAGATGCAAGCAGCTTCATGCAAAGATTTCCAGCCAATAGAAGGCAGGAAGGAAATGTGTTTCCCAACCACAAAGAATAACTGTACCCTTTCTAATTTTAGTGGCATTTCTATGCGAACAAGCTTCACACCCTTCATTTCATCCCTCTGAGTCATGCAGCAAAGTAAGGATTCACAATTTGTTCCAATTGGATGCAGTGTGAAAGCCTGAATAAATGGATTTTATGTGAATGAATCATGAGAATTCAAGACATGAGATCCACACTCTCATTTGCTGCCAGAGAGGTGGGGCTACACTAGGACATGCCTAGGCTCAGGTGAGAACAGCAGCTTCAGCCTTTTCTTGCCATTGGCATTGTGAGGAACCAGACAGACAATCCTCTCAACATCTGCTCCAGCCATTGCCTCTGCCTGGTATCTGGATCTGTCTGCATGGGACAAGTATGGAAACAGTCCTGTGCCAGCAAGGGCCACAGACTACATAGTTAAACAGCTATTTTGCCTTCTTCCAAGCTGTCCTCATAGAGGACTTCATAATAGTTGGTAAGGTGATCCAGTCCCTTTTAACCTTTTCGTATTTCGCATAAAACCAGAACAGATAAACATGTAATTAGAGTCACAGCTATACTCTTACACGAAACACACCCCAGACCTTTCTCTGGCACTGAGGTTAACTAGCATAAAACAGCCCACATTAAGCTCTCCTAGTGTCTAAAATGGTATGACTGCATGCAAACAGTGTTGTGGAAATGGCCCTTGTACCAGGCTAGTTCCTGAAAGGTGCCCAGAGATTGTTCAGAAAATGCTGCTTAGCCAAGACCAAATTCACATTAGGGATCATTCTAACAATTTAACAGTGCACACGATCACTTTCCAATGCCTAGAAAAAAATCTCTAGTACTATTTAATTTATTAGTATTGACACAGTTGTTAAGTTTCTCTCTGATTCATTGCAAACACAATTTTGCAAAGTACTGAGTATATCTGACCCAGATCCAAGAAGACAGTTCAATAAAAATGACTTCTCTAACATAAAAAGCCTCACACCATTTAATTCCATTCCTGCTCTTAAATGGAATGTCCAGACCAACCCCAAATCACTCTGAAAAGCAACTCAGTAAATTCAGGAAATGCTACTAGGAGAATCCATTAATTTATTTTTTTTAAAGCATCCAAAATTTTAGAGTTCACTACAGGTAAGGTAGATTTGGAGCTTTCCTAGCGCTTCTTTTGTTTAAAGGATTTTAGCTTTCCAAGTTCACTGTTCTTACAGTCCATTGAGCACTCACTGCTGCTAGACTGTGCCAGAAGGCTTTTTGCACTTGGACTCTGCCACTCTGCTCCTGAGTCTCAGGGGATGTGCTGAGTAGTCATCTTTGCCTTTTGCTTCAGTTCTGTTATGAGCACATGGCATCTGACTGAAAGTCTTCATGGAAATGCAATCTCAAAACAGCTCCTCTCAGATTACTGCAGATTTTTCCTATAGACACTCGGTTGCTTTTGTTTCAACTTTCTCAGACATTCAATATCATGATATGCTTGTATCCACCATTATTTAGGGAAACATTTTGAAAGAGGCAAACACATACACAGGTTTTGCAGACATTCCACAAACAATCTTTTCACTTCACCATACAAAAAAAACCCAAAGAAAACAAACAAAAAAGTCCCACGTGTACATATATATACATATATACATATGTACACATGCAAACAGAACGATGCAGAGTGACATTAATAAAATCTTGGCCCCACTTTCTTTGCTATTACTGAACATTCTTTGGGATTAAAATAACCTTTGAAAGGCACAGAGATCATGTCTCTTATCTGCTTTTCACAGTCTCTACTAGCTACTGAATGACTTTCCATAGTTTTCATTCAATTATGTATCCTGACTCCATTCTCTTAGGTGATCTAATCCTCCCCTTCAGCCCCCCAGAGTACATGCTCTCCTTGCACAGTTATCATGGGCCTTGAATTCAGACTTGCATACTTGTTTTGCTGCCCAGTGGGCATCACCTTGACAAGGACACATGTATTTAAATGGACAATGATCAAATTTCAGCGCTTCTTGACTATTACCTCTTCCTCAGGTGCAAATTTCTTTTCATTGCCTGCTGTGGTTTTTAGTTCAGCATGGAGACAAGCAAAAGCAGAAAAGGCAATAAAGTCTCAAATTCAAAACTCAGTTTGACAGGGAGAATCCTCAATATCAAACAGAATTTATAAACTGTAGACAAACTTCCCTTGATCATCATAACAGGCCTAAGGAAAACTTAATTAAAATCACTAGAAACATTTCTAAGAGAAATTATACTTCTATACGCAGTATTTTAATTTGAGGCTAACTGAATCACAGGAAAAGTCAGGGCTTCTCCATTCTGCTGATATATTCTTCCACTAACAGACAAACACCAAGTGCTGTTTCAAAATTCTCAGGTTAATCCAGCAGGCATTTTTACAAAGCTAGAGAGGAATGGCTCCCCGTCGTCCCAAAGGAAAGACATGGTGACTGCTGTATGATAAGCAACCATACAGCATTGTATTTGCAGGCAACCTTTGGTTATACTTTCTGTGTTTGATTCTAGTTAATAATCCTTGGGTTGCAAGCCACGTATCTAAAGAATGTCGGTACCCATTCCTAGGAATGAGTTCATTTTTGCACACTGTTTTTACTAAAATATAAGTCACTATTAATTAGTTTTTACAAGTTGTCTTATTTAAGATAAACAAGGCACTGAGTCTCACTTAAGATGCAATTTAAAAATACAGTGGATCGATTTTGCAGGTGTTGAAGGGGATTTATATCCTAGAACAGTCATTAGGATAAAGCAGCTTGATTAATTCATTCAGTAAACCTGCTTTTAGCACTGGATGACTTAGCCTGTGCCAGTGCTTTATGCAGTTTAATTGCACATTTATTTTCAATTATTTTCTTAGCATCACCCCACTGCTTCCTGCAGTCTCCTGCATACTTCAAACACTTCCTCCCTCCCTCCCGCTGTCATCTTCAGTTTTTCAAACATTTGTGACTGTTGCTATACCTGACAGGAGGCACCACTTCACCAAGAAATATATGTTTTGGGTTTTATCAGCTGCAGTGTGACAAGAATGCAAACACTTGAACCCAAAGTTAAATTTATACGTAATCCTATTTAAATAAAAACTCCAAGAGAACTTTTTCAGCTTTCTGAGTTGCATTTGCATACAAAGCCACTATTTCCCCTAGGTCTTGCTCTCTTTTATAGCTCTCAATCACAACATTTCAAATTCTGTTTTCATTAGTGAACATTCCATTATTTGAAAAGGGAATAGCTACTTACGTATCACAGAAATATAGCCGTCTCTATCAGTCATTTGAATAAAAAATATACTTTTAACGAATTTGAATCAGATCTGTCTAGGTATACTAAAAGATTATGCCAAGAGTTTTGAATATACCATTGATACAGTGGTTTATTCAATAAGAAACTGAACATAAGCACAGCAGAAGTGTAACTGACTGAATGTATTTCTTCAGAAAAGAGCCATAAAAATCCCTGTAGAAGCAATAATTATAAATCATTATATAAATATTCAAAGCCCTTTTTTCAATATGCTCATAAATGAAACGTTTCCAAGACAATAAAACTATCCGTAGGAATGCAGATAGCAGTAGCTGATCCCCTTTTACTGTAGTTCAGTGTCACCACAGAATTCTGTGCCTGGTGGCTACTTACTTTATTATCTATGTGCACTTGAATATAGCAGTTTGAAACTCCAAAACCTTTTTAGAGAGACGAATTCCAAACAAATTCATTAAAGAATACTTAGGTGCCATGAATGGTTTCTCCTCTCCCACATTCTACCCAGATTCACAAAGAGTAGGCTCCTTCCCAGACGAGGAGGACTGAGGAGTTCTCTTGAAGCCATAGTGCCTGGCACGAAGTCTGAGAGCAGAGAGGGTATTGTTATCTCCCACTTACCAGGGAGCTAACCAGGCTCTATAAAGAATCCACTGAAAAATGACTGTGTTCACACAAGGAACAAATGTACCACAGGGTAGCTGTGTAAGGGGAAAAAATTGGCTGGACATATTTAAGCTGTGTATGCTTGACTTCACAAATGCATGTGAAGAAACAAGAATCTCTCGTAACTCGGAATCTTTTTATAGCCAAGATAACACAACATTTTTTCCACTCGACTATATTCATCCCTCAAAAAAATAAAATAAGCAAAATGAAATACCTTAAGAGGAAGAACTTCTTTATTAATACCGTAGAAGTAAGCCATCGCTTGTGTCCATGAGCAAAGACCTGCTACATTTCCACACACTTTTTTAGCCATCTCAAGATTATAATCCTCCATAGCCAAATAAGGCTCTAAAAGCTCCACAGTTTCTCCTGTAATTGAGTCCTAGTCAATGGAAACGAAAAATTATTTTAAATGGATTTTAGAGTAAGTTTTGCTTCACAGAAACATTTTTATTTTTAAAATCATGGGGCTATTGCTTCTTAACAAAACAGCACTGTTGCCTTTCACTCTTATAAAGGACACATTAGTAGTTTTCTGTGAACTCATGAAAGTAACTCCTACTTCCATTGCAATAGATTGACTTGAGCTGGCATTTAATATCCCTATTTGACCCATAGGACTTACAGACATTACTTTCACTAACAGCTCCATGACAATTTAAGCTGATTTAAGTTATTGCTGCTACAACACTGTACCTTCTTTCCTTTCCCCCTCAACCAGGTGTTCTTGCCCCATCTTTAATACCATCACCAATGCTCAGTGACTTAGTTTGGAAGCTATCATAGTATCATATCATAATATCATAATGACAGAATCATAAGTCAGCAAAGTACTGATTAATTTATTTCTAGTCCAGTTCCTAGAACAAGCTCCCTATGGCATCAGGCAGGCACCAATGTGAGCACAGCTAAGGCAGTCAGACATGCAGCTTTGGGAAGGAAAAGGGTGAAACTGCAAGGCACTGACTTCACTTCCCTGAAGCTAACCCTTTTCCTTAACCTTAAAAGAGATTTCTTTCAGCTGTTATTGTAATATCAGGGTTTTTTCCCCTTTCCCAATCTGTTGAGAACATGAAAAGCCAGATCTTTGATGATGGTGGTTAATCTATAATTATGTAAGTGTCAGAATGAAATGGAATTCATCTCCTTCAGCAATGTAGAGAGTGGAAGAGCTTATACAGGGTAACAATGGTTGCTTAACAATAGAGGTGTTAGGAATCATCCTTTTTTATTATTTTTTTTTTTTTTGGCAATGTATTAATGCTTTTCTTTTAATGCATCTAAAAATCAACCACCATTCATACTGTCACAGCAATTTACCCTTTTCCTGTTTTCTGCACAGCAGAAAGGACTGCCTTGTACTTGTCTGGTCCCTAGCTACTCTAATAACAAAGGCATTCACTATATTATTCCCAAGATCAGCCATGGTAGTGTTTTCACTATGATCATTTGCTAAAATGTAAAACAATGCTGGACAAACATTTCACCTTTTTTTTTTTCTACTCAAAGTTATGAGCTAGCAAACTCACAAAGGTGAAGCAAAGACCAGTCAGCATAAACCTCAGTTCAAAAGGTTGGAAAATGTCACACTTTTCCTTCCAAGTAATGAATTTTAAACCCAAGGAACTACTACATTCGCTAATTTTCATTGCCTAAAAACATTAGCAAAGAACAAAAATCTCACAAATAAGTAAGCATGGAGTCTACTCAGGATTCCAAACATAACAAACTTGCTTGTCATATATACTCAGAAAAGAGAAATGAGGCAGGAGGACAGCATGTGAGGTACCTCATCAGGCACAGAAGTAGTCTAGTATTCTACACCACATTCATCAGTATCACTTCCTGCAAGCACTCGGTCCCACAGAAGTTGTTCTGACTCCTCTGAGTAAAGTTAAATGTGTTGCAAACTACCAGCAGGAATACATACACTGTTAATAAGTGCCAAAACTGGAAGCCTCATTAGAGAGAGGCTTGGGTATGGAGTGAATAATTAGTCCCTGCTATCTTTAAACTCATTTCCTCTTTCTGTTTAGTGAAGATAGCACTTGGAAAAGTGGCCAGATTTACAGCCCCAGGAAGAAGCTGTCTGCAGAGGCAGTGCAAGTTTCCACATGGTGCCTTGACAATATGGCTCCTTGGGAGAAATGGCTCCTGGGGATAGTGAGAATGAACTTTACAACAAAAACAGTCCAACAGCTTAGAAAAGGCACTGGCAAAACTCACAGCTGAAACAGATTTTAAAAATCAGGGTATAAATGAAAGAGTATTTTCTGCAGCATTGCCAAAAAAAACCCCCAGCAAAACAGGTTTTGCTGCAACCTGGCTGGTTTTCTGGATTTAAAAGCTGCACCATGATTCTGCTATTTCATATTCCAGCCTAGGTCTTTTCCTGGTTGAGCTACCAGGGACATCTTTCTTCCCCTCGTTATAGAGTATTTTCCCTTGTCTCACAGTTCAGAGAATCCTGCTATAAAAAGGACATTATGTTCTGACAGAAATATCTGTGTTTGCTGTTATTTTTCTTACAGTTGGCATTAAGATTCTCAGATCACTCTTCATTTTGCTGCTTTTCTAGTGAGAGAACCCAAAAATTCCCCAAGCATGTCAGTATTCTCCTGACAGGATGCTCATTTTCTTCTGTATTTCCTGATAACTCCCTACAAAAGTGGAGGCAGTGCTCTAGAGTGCCTTGTAGGAAAGCAGGCCTGGTAACATTGGAGAAGATGAGCCACTTGAAAGAGCAAGAGTGGACCCTTCCAAGGCAAACTCCTACTTAGAAGCAGGAACTGCCTGAAAAAAGATAACACTAAGCTTTTCAAGATTTGGTCTAATGTTTGGGATAATTTTTTCTGCCATCAAAACTGTGTGGCACAGGAGAAAAACTACTGAAATAATGAACCGTGAAAATGAAGAGGAATAGAGTCACGAAGGTACCTACAACTATAGATACATGAAAGTCTCATCTGTTTCAAACTGCTTTGGATGGTAGAAGACACTTTCATGTGACCTCTGAAGGCAGTTGTAGGAGCAGTAGTGCCCCTATTAACTTCTTACCTTCTGAAAAGTAAGCAACATGCTAAGAAATCCTGAATTATTCATTAGCTTCTGAGCCTCAGTCCACGATGGCTTCACACCTGGGCGCTCTCGATCTAGTGCTACGGCATCTACTTTTCTTTGGAATAAAAGTAGCACACAATCCATAATCTGCATTATCAAGTGAGGAGGTTTACCCAGTTTGCGAACAGTTGCAATGTCAGAAGGTTTTATTGTCTGAAAAATTATAAAAGAAAATATGAAATGGACTGCATATGTAATGCAATTATGACAGGTTTGCAGGTCACTCAGATGCACTTCCACAGAAAGTCCTTAAAGGTAGTACCACTCAGCAACTACCTTATTACCTGACAATAAAGTACTGCCCATCTTACCTCTTCACCTTTTCAGTCTTCAGGTTTTTTTCAACAAGGATTTACAGGCCAGTGCTAGTTCTTTCAATCTTTCCTGCCCTACCCCCTACAACCTCCCCCCAAGTCAGAAGCATAAGCCATGTTATTACAAATAATAATCATTAACTACAGGCATGTTCAGAGTATACTTGATCCTGACCTGCAGGGCTGCCTCGGCTTCTTCCAGTGCGGGTCTTGCAGCTTCAAGTTTCTCTTCTGCTGCTGCTTTATCAATGGCAATGTCATCCACAATAGCCTGAGCCTTGTCTTTTACTTTTTGCACCTGCATTTTCACTTTTTGAGCAGCATGGGCTTTCATAGTTACTTCTGATAAAACTTCATCAGCTTTTTTTGAAGCTACAGCCAAATCTCTCTCCTTCATAGCCAACTCTTCAGAGAGCTGATTTACTGAAACCTCAGCTTCCATCAGTTTTGCAAGACCTGTGGTGGACAAATTCCATTTTAGCAACAGGAAGATCTACTAAGAGAGAAACCTCAGTGAAGCCATGTGGCTATTTAAAACAAGTCACTCAGATTCATATTTAGGAATATCAGTGAGTGATGCCATTTGTTGAACATAAAAATCAAGCAGGGGTAATATTTTATTTTTCTTTCCTTCAAAAGAGACTTTTCTTCAGAGACTGAATATTAACATTTACTTACCTTCTATCAGATTTACTTTTAGCATGCTTAAATGTGAAAACTAGGATCTCAGTAGTTCCTTGGCATGCATACAGGTCAAAGCAAGAGTTTCAAGTATTTTAACTGCTGACTAATAATCTGAAGATTCATAAAGTCCATTGAAACACAACCTCTGCATATTTTTTAATCACACACAACACAGCTGAAAACATATGAGTCTGCTTCCAAATGAAAGTGAGCTCACAATTCAAGTCCATAATTTTAGATTCTTCTATTCAGATTTTTCTCACCCTTTTAAAAACCAACAAAGAAACAAAAATCAAAAATATTTTACAGTACCTGTTCTCATGCGTTCAGACAAATATCCAACACTGTCAAACTTTTCTTTGTAAATAGCTTTGTAGCCTCCAATGAAGTACAGGTAGGATTTTGGAGTCACAAATGTTCGTCGCCTATATCGTTCAAAGTATTCAACACATTTTTCAGCTACAATATCTTGAATTGTCCCCATGGTGTTAACAACACTCTGTTTCACTTCATCTGTACACTCAATAGGGTAGGAAGCTAAGAAATGCTGTGCAACTGCTACAAGAGCATCTTTAGGCCAGCGCTGGAACCAGTCCATGGTACAGCCTGAAATCAGACCTGGAAATTTGAATGCACGAGTTCTGAATTTTTCCCCAACAGGAGAGAAACAAAGAACCACATGCAGGTTATTCCGAACTCGAGCAAGAAAGTAATTATAAAGATTTTCACCAGTGGGAGTACGCCTTGGGTACTCCTTCTTCATTGCTGGTATCAGGTCTTGTGTGATTTCATCTATTTCATCTCGTGCAAAAAGATTTGAGACTTCACCTGAAGCCAAAACATTGTTCAAGTACTCAAGAAAAGATTCGTCTCTGACTTCGTTGTCCGTGAATATAAAGACAACGCCCTTTCCTTTTTGCCCAGCAATGCGGTACAAGATTTTTAGATCATCCAAAAGGTTGTTGATTGCATATGTTCTGGAGTAGAGAAGGATAAAGAGAAAGAAAACAAGAATTACAGACCATTTCAGGAGATATCTGTCAACAGGATCAGCTTCCCTAAGACAAGAAAAAAATCTAGCAAGGAAATTAATACCGTATCTCCTGGTTACATTTTTTAGGCTTTTTCTTAAACATTTTCCCAAAGTGAATGCTCAGTAACATAAATCATGTGAAAGCAGGTTAAATCAACAAAATAATGTGCTGGAAAAAATCACAGTGAGAGCAACACTGTGTCTAAGGTAATGATAATGCCATTTGCATCACCACGTTTGCAGATGTAAATTCCTTATTAGAAATGTAGGTTAATACAGCTGGATTAAATTGTCAAGTAGGTTTTGATAACTGTAAACCATTACGTAAATACAGCTGGATTATCTATAGAAGATATTGAATGCAGGTTAAGGAAATCCTTAAGAGACAAGAGACAACAAAACTGAGGGGGTTATCATGTTATATGGTTTAACTAAAATCCAGCCCCCGAAACGATGTTGGAACATTATCACATGGGCTGATCCACTCTGCTGCGAATGAAGACCATGACTGGTTCTGTCATTATGCTTCTTATAGCTGGTGCACACAGGTAAGATTCAGATGAAGTCCACACAAATTCAACTACAGATTTCAGATTGTACAATATAAAATGGAGTAAAATGAGCTTAATAAAATGGCAGATTTTGTCTTTAGCTAATTAAAGCTGAAATTAGGACCTTCTTTTCTTTCACAGAAAAGTCTAGTCTCTTTTTACTAGTCTCTTTTTTACAAGTATCTCTTCAAAGTCATAAATAATTCTTGCAGTACATTCATGACCCATTCTTCACTATTTGAGAGCCCCTATTTTTTATATAAATATGTTATGCAGAAAGTATTCCAATTCTCTTCCAGCTCCATCTTACCTCTGCTCCACAAACAGCCCTAATGTAAGCACTACAAAGCTTGTGAAACAATCTGGCTCTTCAGTTTGCATGGTTCAGCTGCAGTTTTTACAGTGATTTGTGGTATTCTGATAAGAACAGAAGAATTTCTCTACTGAGTCAGAATAGCAGTCTATCTAATTCAATAATCTTATCACCAGCAATGGGAAATGATACTTAGAAAGAAAACATGTGCCAGCATCTACTTTCCACTGCTCATGCTGTTCTTCTCCCCTCCATATCCAGTGCTATTGTGTAAATGCTGAAAGGTATGTCCATCATGTCCTCTCAGTGTCCAATTATGGATCAGCTGATATTGGGTTCACAGCCTCCTGTGGCAAGTTACAAAAGTGGACTATCTGCTTGGTACACACTTTTAGCTACCTGCTTTTAGCCTGCTTCCAGTTAGCTTCAGCAAATGAACCTTTCCTAAGTGACTGAAGTATATATCTTAGCCTTATTTATGCATTTTAAATCTCGCAAGTCTAGGGGCTCTGTTCTGTTACTCTTCATTTTTTTTCTTTCTTTTTCTGGTTTTTTTTTGTGGTTTTTTTTTTGTTCCCACTGTTCCATCCTTCTGCTTCTGAAATGCAGGAAAAGATTGTGACATATCTTCCTTTATCTTTCCTTTCACCATAAACCTCATAACATTATTCAAAGACCTGATATGTGTTTCTAAGGAATATTTCTCAGCACATCAAATAGTTTGCAAAGTGAAATACACTCTGCTGATCCTCACAGCTCACCCCAGTAAACTCTATGTCAAAACAGACACAGAAGGAAGACAGTAATTACTTCCCAAACCTTCAAATTTCTATAAATTACTTTTGATCAAAAATATAGTTTACAACGAGTGATACAATGTTTGAGAGGTTTGCATTTCTCTAAGTTCATTGTGAGACATTCATTTCTGTGGAAAATTAAGGAGCTAATTTCTATGTGCATTGCATTGTGTTACCTTGTTAAAGTAATCTGAAAGCTCTCATATCCAGCAATATATGATGCTAGTCTGGTCAGACTCTGTTTTCCAGATCCACCTACACCCACCAACAATGCATTTCCTTGTGGAGTACGAACAATCCGTGATATTTTAATCAAATGGATGATTGCATCCTGTGTATTGAGAGAAAAGGGGATGAAGAAGTGTAAAAATAATGCAATATATTATCAGCTAGAAGCATGTCATCAAGTAACTGCCTCTTACCAGCTAGATGACTTCTCTAATGCTTATGCCAAAGACTCATCAAAATCCACTTATCAAAATCCACAAGAGATTTCCCCGACTTCAGTGGGCAGAAGGGCTAGCCTAAGAGAAATGTCCTTATATGAAGTAATGTAATATGCACGGTCTGTAGTGAGCAGAGCAGAGGACATGCTCTGTAGGAGCGTGTAGGACTCCCCCAGCCTTTCAGCTGAGCTATTTACAGGCTCTCTCAATAGGCTGACAAAAGTGAAATACAAATATGCTATAAGCATTTCTTATTCAACTGCTGTATTTATCTTAGAGCAAGAATTAATCTGAAATGCCCTAAAATCCTACCAAAGCACCCAATCTAAGGCTGTAGAAAGAATTGTGCATCAAGATCTTTGAGAAGGAGGTAATTTTCAGGAAAGCAAGAGGAGATTCACAATGTGCACAGTATAAACAAGTTAGTTGTCGTTTGCATTATGCAAAGAAGGAGAAAGAGAAGATGAGGAACTGCAAAGAGATGGAATCATTTGTAGGCAGCTGGAGATGGCAGCATGGCTTTATAGAGCTCATTTGTAAGGCTCTTTGGATACAGAACTAGCCATCCTGAGCTATCCCAAAACAGTGTGATAGAAACATACAAGATCTATGCATCAATAAGTGCAAAAGACCAGGCAATTTCTGTACTAATATATTTAGAAGCAGCAATACCTTGAAAAATACTAAATCCATCTTTGATCCTCTGACAGTTTCATTGTATTGTTGCATGAACATCTGTAATCTTTCAGCCAAATAATTCAAAGATGGGACAGGCTCATAAACTTTTGGAGCCTTCAACTCTGCATCGTCGGGTTCCTCTCCAGTAGTCTCTGGGACATCACGTAAGAAATCCACAAAGTATAATTCTGTGGATTTATCTTCAAATAGATTTTGACCATGTTCTGCAGAAACAATCTACAACAATACATTATGGATTGCTTTAGTAATGAAATATGTCATTGGCCTATTTCTGTGGCAAATACTAGAACACTATTTGCTTACCTTTTTCATCATATCTTCAAACCAGTCTTTATCACTTTGGCTGATGAACCTGTCTGCAATAACACGTCTGCATTCATGTTGGAACAAGGCTACCAAAACACTGATGCTCTGGCAGACATCAGAAGTAACTGCAAGTATTCCTTGCCAAATACGACTGAGGTCTCGTAAATTGAAGATGTAATGAAATTTAGCTGGAGTTGGCAACATCTAAAAAATAAGTCAGAAACTACACTCAAATAACTGCTAAAGAAAACTATTTTCTACTTAGTATTAAATGAATATGGAAATTTTCACAAACTTCAGTCCTACATTAAAGCAAAAATACATGCTTGGCATTTAAAAGGCAATGGTAAAAATGAAGAAATTATGTTAGCAATGGCCAGCTCTTTATTTCACATAAATTTCATTTGAGTTTCTTTGAATCTTTCAATTCCCAGAAACATGCACTGAAGGGTAGCCAAGACAGGTTAGTTAATGATGGCATCGAAGGCCACACTAAAAATATCAGCATTGCTTAACCCGTGGTGTTGCTCCTGCCCTTTCCTCCAGACCATTTCTGTTACTCTCTTTTGGCCTTTCCAAGAACATGTGAGGAGATGTTCATGAGGAAAAGGGAAAGAAGATGAGGAAAAGAAAACAAAACAAAAGAGAGTAGAAAAATAAGAAAATAATTAGCAGTAATAAGCACCATTTCTGTTGAATAGTGTGGTCAATATTGACAGATCGAGAATTTCACTAGAAGTCTCTCTATTTCTCTGTGTAAGCCAAGTTTATGCCTGTAGCGAGTTGTTTGTGAAATTCTGACCAACCTCTTCTGGACTAGAAAGTATAATTTAACAAATCCCTGTCTTTCCACCACTCTCTTTTGCTTTTCTCATTAGAAGAACAAATTTGACACACATTTCTCTGCTGAAATTTTACTCTTTTCAAATTTTGTAAAATTTGCTTAGGAATTACAGTTAAATGTTTTTAACATTCTGTTTGAAATGGAAAAAGTCAATATTTAGACTTCTTTCTTTTAATTCAGGTCTTTAAAATTTCCCACAATCCCAAACATCTTTACAGAAGATTTCTATTGAATTTTTAATTTCTGGTTCCTTGTGCCCTTGACATTTTCTCAGCCAGAAGATCTCTCAATCATATTATACATATATATTCTTCAGTATACATATATATTACCTACAGAAGACACTGCATGTGATTGTGTTTTTAGTCAGCTAACCAGGTCCTGAGAGCAACCAATTCAGAACAGAGGCATCAACAAGCAGTTACACACATGGGCCACAGCTTCACAATATGAAGTATGAACACATAAGACAGTACAAAAGGCCAGGGTCAGATATTTCAAGGGCTTCATGTATAATAATAATATGCAATAAGTAATTTTACCTTTCCTTTTGTCATTTGCCAAATCTTTCGACTTGTAGATACTAATGCTGAAGCCAGTTTACGTATTTCTGCAGGGAAATGCCGTTGTTCACAGAAATAACCTTCAGCTATTGTTTGAAATATTTTATCAATAGAGGAACTAGAAGGGAGTGTGCAGTTGTAGATGGTGAACTGGCGTTTCAGGCGCTGTGGGATGTCATTCCGACCTCCCCCAGGGTGAATCATAGCAGCTACAAACTGGACGTCAATCACATTTGTGAACTCTCCTGGCTTCTCCAAACTGTAGAAACCTTTCTGTTCCATCAGCTGTCTTACAATCTCATTGGTGATCTAGATATCAAAAAAAAAAAAAAAAAAGAAAAAGTTAAGTGGCATGGCAATCAAGCATTCAGATGCAGTGGATCAGTGGATTGGCCAGATGTTAAGCTTCCTGTGATAAGTAGTTGTGGACAGGAACTCAGACATTCAGCTAGATTTACATGATTTCAACTGAAGAAAATTCAGCGCTTTAAACTCCCAATCCAGACTATATATTCTGATTAATACAGGTGCTTAAATACTGACTAAGCTGTGTCATTAAGTGCCACATCCATATGTCTTTTAAATATCTCTGGGGATGGTGACTCCACCACTTCCCTGGACAGCCATGTCCAATGATTGACAACCCTTTTGATGAAGAAATTTTTTCCCTAATATCAACCTAAACCTCCCCTGGTGCATCTTGAGCTCATTTCCCCTTGTCCTAATGCTTGTTACCTCAGAGCAGAGATCAACATCCACCTGGCTACAACCTCCTTTCAAGCATTTGTAGAGAGCAATAACATCTTCCTTGAGCCTTCTTTACTCAAGGTTTAACAACTCCAGTTCCCTCAGCCACTCCTCATAAGTCTTGTTCTCTAGACCCATCACCTCACATAATACTAACTGCAATTTAAAATCCAGAGCAGATAAAAAAAAGGAAAGAATCTCTGAGTGCTCCCCATATTTGCATGCTTCCTTTCCCAGACTGGTTCTGAGAATTGCTAGTTTGGAAATTCTACTAGCTCTGCATGTATCCAAACTGAAATACTTAAAAGCTACAGTGATTGCAACAAGCAGCTAGAAACTGTTCCTGATCTTTTAGGAATGACAATTTATTAGTCATGTCAAAAACTGGCTCGGGGAAATTGTTTTTAGTAAACATACTTGGTCTAGTCTGTATTATGATATCTTTTTTTAAACAGTCCCATTTTTGTAACCCACAGATCAGTTTTCCATCTGCAACGATGGTAAGACCACCAACTCTCAAATGTTAATATTTTTGTTTTACCTGATCACCCCACTCATTAATCACAGGCATGTTGATGTCATCAATAAAGACAGTCATTTTCTTCCCTGCTGGAGGACCGTATGTGGTGCCCATTCTTTTGTCTATATAACTTTCTATGCTCCTTTGGAACATATTTGGCAGAGTTGCAGAAGAAAAGTTTAGGCATTTGGTCAAGTGAACATCAGGATCATACTTGCTTGTATAATTCTGCAAGACAAACCAATTTTAAGTAAAGTGCACCAGTAATTTCAGATCAATACAGCCAAAAGGAGACGCAGATGCTCAGCAGCCCTGCAAAAATCGCAGTCCTGCTATTAACTTTAAAATCTCAAACCCCAGTTATTTAAGGTAAATATATCATCTGTAACTTGAAATTCAAACAAACTGTCAGTTATTGCTTTGCATAAAATTTCTAAGTATTAAAATTTATAAGCTTTTAATAGACTTCACTAAGTGTTACAACAAGTAGATATGTGCCAGCTCAAGATGCAAATAAACTTTGCATTAGCAACTGTCAGGGTTTTTTTCTAAATTCAAGCCATTAGTGATGATCTATTACAGCAGACTGCAAGGAACAAGTGAAAATCCAAATCCTTTTTCACGTTTACACTACAGCACCATAACTCACAACAAAAGCAGTGCAAAGGAAAAGTAGTTTAAAATCAAACCCAGTTACACTGCATTTCCTAATAGCCATCTTCTCTTAGTGAAAAAAGGAATCCTTGAATTTTAGGAACACCTACAATTCCCACAGCTGCTGAGGATGCCCTAAAGCAACAAAGTCACACTCTTCATATTTAGTGAGGCTTCATAATAAAAATACGTAACCCTGGAGTCACACCAAGGGATATATGTATAGAGAGAGAGAGAGAGAGAGAGAGAGAGAGAGGGAGAGAAAGAGAAAGAGATAGTATAGGAACTATTCTGTTTAGGAAAAGTCCTGGGTCATAAAAACAGTTTTAAAAATTCCATTTTTCCAACATAGTTTCTTTTTAAAGATTCAGTTCTTCTGTAAGGATGACAAAGTTGAAAATCACTTAAATTCTTATCTGTATAAGAGGGTTGGCTAGAAATGTTCCCATTTTGATACCTCAGAAGGATAAATCTATACCATTGCTGATAAAGTGCTCTAAGAACAACTCCAGTGAGACATATATTTCGTGTGACAACAGAAAGGAAGATACAGCTAAACACCCTCAAAATATTTTGATGAATACTGTTAAACTGTTAATTTTGTTGATACAGCGATCACAGCTTAAGAAAAGGTGCCCTTCAGAAGCAGGTTTTACTCAGACCTCATACGAACAACAGTCTACATGTGCAATGTATATGCAACAGTCCCATATTTGGTGTATTGACAGTGCTGGTGCAGGTCACTGCTCAGACCTCTCCTCAGCACTCCAACAATTTGTGCAAAGCTGATATGCCAGGTGTTGGCAGCGGGGGCTGTGGGGAAGCCCCCTGGGAGAAGAGGATGGGCCTTCCCCATCCCAGGCACAGTCGGTTCCGGCCACCTCCAGCAGACACACTGGAGACACTCAGCCTGTGTAAGAAAAGGCAAAATGCTGCCTGTAAGCTGAGAGAGAGAGAAGTGGGGGAAAATGTAAGAGAAACAGCCCTGCAGACACCAAGGTGAGACTAGAAAGAATGGCAGGATGTGCTCCAGCACAGATACCCCTGCAGCCCATGGTGCAGACCATGAGGAGGGAGACTATTCCCCTGCAGCCCATGGAGGTCCACATGAGAGCAGATATTCACCTACAGCCCATGGAGGACCCTATGCTGGAGCAGGTGAATGCCCAAAGGAGGCTGTGACCCTGTGGGAAGCCCGCACTGGAACTCCTAGAAGGACCTGCAGAACCATGGAGAGAGAAGCCCAGGCTGGAACAGGTTTGCTGGCAGGACATGTGACCCTGTATGGGACCCACACTGGAATAGTTCATAAAGAGCTTCAGCCACGGTAAGAATTGTATCCCATGGAAGGGACCCCGTGTTGAAGGAAAGAACAACAAGAGGACAAAGGAGAGGCAGACTGGAGCTGTTATGGACTGACCAGAGCTCCCATTCCCCATCCCCCCTGTGCTGCTCTGCTCTCCTTGTAGAGGAGTCAGGCATGAAGGAGTGAAGGTGAACCTGGAAAGAGGAGGGGGTGAAGAGGGGGTAGTTTTAATACTCTCTTTGTTTTTCACTATCTAATTCAATTTTTAATTAGAAATAAATTTTAAAAGAGTTTCCCAAGTCAAATGTTTTTCCTGTGATAGTAATTGTTGAGTTGGGATGTCCCTGTCTTTACCTTAACCCCTGTGCTGCTGAGGGAGGGGAGGGAACCAGCAGCTGGGTGGGGGTCTTGCAGCTGGGCAAGGTCAACCCACTGCAACTAGGAATTCTTAACCATTCAAAAAACATGCTTTTGTTTTAATCATTATGACATTTCAAACTGTTTACATGGTAACTGTAATATTGAATAATACCTAAATGAGAACTATATTTGAAAAGTAAGAGATTGTTGAATGGGATTATTTTTGTTAGTTAAACTGTCAGAAAATTTTCAACTGACTTAGGTTCATGTTAAATTTTTGTTTGATGCAATTTATGAATTAATAGTACAGAGAATAAAGGTCACAAATTAACATTCAATTGTAAGTTCTTTTTATTTTAATTTATACTATAATTTATATATTGTTTTACTTAACACTGAAGATTACTCAGATTAATTTAGATTACTACCTGAAGTGTTACATATGAAACTAACCGTTGAATCTGGAAATTTCTTTTCCACAAGGTGTAGTAAAGCAAAATTCTACAGAAGGTGAAAGCAGAAGGAGAACAGTTGTGAAGGCAGATAAAACTCACTCCTAACCTTAAATGAGATCAAATATCTAGTGGCATTATGCTCTCTTGTGTAAGGAACATACTCTGCTCTATAGCATAGACTCAGGGTAAGCAACTCCCAGGAATCAGCTCCAATTATTTTTAGGGACAGGAATGGCATCTGAAGGCTGGAGGTTGCCAGTATCTGGACAAAATCCAGTATGTGGAATCTCAAGACCACCACCCAGACCCCGCCTCTGCACTCTGCTAAAATAGTTCTCCAGCTGGTGCCAGGAACAGAAGTTGACATTACACCGGCATGCATGTTGGCATCGACAGCCAAGCTGAAAAAGTAGTATTAATGGCTGCTGGCATGGCTACAACTCACTTTATGTCAGGGCTCAGAAAGCACATGGCTGGAGGGCACAAAATGGCTCCAGATTTTAAGAAAGCCAAAGGTCAGTTTAGGCCAGTGTTTTTCAGCTATTTCAATTTCAAGACCACTGCAAATCCTCCAGTGGTGGTACAGATGCCCGTATGGCAAATTCAGCTGTCCCAATGGCAGATCGGTTTTATTTAGCTACCTCTCTTTGATCAAAGAGTCTACAGACTCCCCTGGAAAACACAGACATCATACTGAAAACCTTTACACTTACATTTTTTCAAGTAGGGCATGCCAAGCTTGGTATGACATATGAGTTTGTTCAGCCTTTTGATTATTGACTTTTTTGTAGTAAGTCACTAATACTTGTAAGTGACATATGTTTAATCTGCACCATTTAAAATACAGAAAACATGTACTTGTTTATTTAATAGCAATCCAGTTGTTGCTTTCTTCTAAAGAAATAACAATATGTCATTTTCAGAGAAGAAATTGAGAGAACAGACAACAAGCAATAAATTTGCCCTCTGAAAACCACTCTGAGTAAAGAAGGAAGTTCTTTCTTTTTCTTCAGTTTGCCATGTGAAGAAAGGCTGTGCAACACGGGTGTACAAAAGATTGGTTCACACGTGGCACCACTGACAAAGCACGGGAAAATAAAAAAATCTCCAAGGATCAATATTTTCTTAGCAAAAGCTACAGTTTGACTTCTCAAAAGAAAAGAAAGCATATAAAAGGGCATTTATCACACGACCTTGTGGCCACAGACAGCAAAGTTTAAAAGAAATCTTTATAATAAAATGTGGATATTTGGGGTTTTTTTGCTTGTAGTCCATGTGAGTACTGGCAAAAGGCCTCAGTAAGAACGCTAGTATGTAATCTGAAGAAAAATCACACTACTGTTACATTTCAATTTCACATTTGTGCCAATGTCAACTATTGCAATGCTATCATACTAATACATTACATATGTTTTTCCACTCCACCTACCTTAATCATAACTGTTTTGGCTGTTCCCTGTTCCCCAATTAGCAGAACAGCTTTTCCTTGCCTCATGATAGTGTGCATTAGAAAGTCTGTTCGGACGCTGTCTACGTTTGGAACTAGAATGGAAGTATATTCTGGTACTGAATCTTTAGGATAAATATATTCGGGGACCTGCATAAGGAAGATATGCATAAAGCCTGAGAATTTCTATCTGCCCACACAATTACTTTGCATCAGAACACAAAATCAAATGTACTTTATAAGATTTACATTAACAAAACTTTTCTTCCTGAAAGCCAAGCATCCATTTATAATCAATCAGTACCCTGCCAAGCTTTTCTAAAAGGCTGTTAAGACTATATTTTCATTCTACTATTCTCTAGTACATGATAAAACCTTTTCCTTGCTGGGAGTTCTTAAACAGCAGGGCAATAGACAGTAGACAAAGCTAAGATCACCCCTGTTTCACTTCCAAAGCTATTTCAAATACATGTTTCTATTCTCTGCCAAAGATATTTATGGAGAAAAAGAAAAACATCTTTCAAAAAAGAAACCCTGGAGCATTTGGTAGGATTAATCTTCCTAACCAATTATATAGGGTTTGCAGTAATAAAAAAATGTGGCTCTTACCAAATATATCTTGTATACTCATAAGGAAAGCTTAACATGTTGCAGCATACAAACCCTCTTTGACCAGTGCTCCCACTGGCCACAGGAATCGATACCGAATTCAAACATTGTTTCTTCTCCCTTGACAGCTGGTAGTCCTTTCACTGCAGAGTGCTTCCGTAGGAACAGCTCCATTTTCAGCTTGTCATCTGGTTCCAAAAGAGCTCCAGCTGACCACATCACAGCGAAAATGAACAAGCGAGCAAGATGTTCCTCACCGAGCTGCTTCTCATCTCGGTCAGAAAGTAAACCCTGCAAAGCAGATGCAATATATAACTACTGCCCTCCTAGAACAATGTCCCAGCACAAATAACAGAATCAGAGAGAGAAAAATGGAATGCCATATCTACCTGTAGGAGGTCAATAGCTTGTTTGATGTACATGCATTCTAAAATTGACATTTTTGGTGTCACAGCAGAGAAAACAAAATCCATCACATCCTGGGAGAGAAAAAAAAAGTCATTTAAAGATTCTGTTTCAACAGTATGATTTATTCTTGGATTAGACCAATTTCTTAATTTCAAATATATTCTAAACTTAATCCCAAACACTATTTTTCCCCATTTCTGGGATAATATTCAGACTTAGATCATGTTTTTTTATAACAACAACATATTAGAAAAATAACTTTGATGTACCACAGCTGGCAGAACTATTCATATGAGCTCCAAACAGTAATTTCCCGAAGAGCAATTTGAAGACTGCTTTTCAGTTGCATCAGGGATCTGCCATTTGTGCTCTCCACTGGAGATTTTAATCTACCATTGCCATTTTTGAAGTAGGAAGATAAAAGTACTAGAATTGCTGCAATGATACATATATAAATATATATACAACCACAGAATCACAGAAGATGCCAAGTTGGAAGGGACCTACAAGGATCATCGAGTCCAATGCATAACCTCACCACTATAAATTCCTGTCTATCTGATCTGTTCTGACTGCACCATAATGTCCCCTTTGAAACCAATACTCTCATTTTCCTTTGGAATCCTAACAGGATCCAAACGGAATTTTGGAATTGATTTTAATGGAACTTAAGACTTTCCTCAGGTTTCTTCATAGTGATGGCTGCCATGTCTGTCTTTGCCAAGTGTTCTCCAATATCTTGAGCAAAATTTCAAACTGATGTTTCAAATTGATTTTCAAATCTCTCTGAGATTTGCAGTGCAAAATTGTTTAAAATATCAGCTGCCACCCATAGCACAGACTGATGTAAATTATAGCCTATTTGCACCTCCATTTAACAATCTTTAATATAATTCCCTCATTATGCATTCCATTTGCCTTTGTAATCTTTGGAAATCAATACTGCCCCCTCATTCTGAGAAGTGAAAGTGCAAAAGGGACACTATGGGAGGCTAATTTTGGAACAATTCCACTTATAGCTGTCATATCCTGCCAGGGAGAAAGCTAAGTGAATGAAGATGTTCAATCACCCAAAGATGTAAACAATTACCTAGGTATTTTTTAAAAATCACTGAGCTGTTTACCCACATTCTCACCAGGTTTGTTTCTATAAAGTTCTCCAACTACCCTATGCGGATACTTTTTGGCACAGAGACTGAATAAAGATTTTTACCCATCCTCCTGAGTTCCATCTCACTGGAATACCAGGTAACACACAGACCAAAAATACATATTGCAATAAAAAAACTCACTTAGGCAACTAACCTAGAATAGGGCTCATGGATAAGTGGTTTAAAAAGACAATCTGAACATGGGCACACATAGAATCATAGAATGGGTTGAGTTGTAAGGGACCTGAAAGCTCATTATGTTTCATCACCCCCTCCATGGGCAGGGATGCCACTCTATCAGCTTGCTTTTTTTAATATTTCTCCTTGCCTAGCAAAAATGTTTCCACCTCTGTGTGCCGCTTTTTATAGCTTTGCCTCCAAAATGCCTGGTTTGCCCCAAACAGTACATAGGGTGCTCGGCTGAGTAACTGGGGGGTTGTGGGTGCCACAAGAGAGTGCCCACAAGCAGTGTGGGAAATTAAAGTCTAAAGACTTTTAGAATTTGGACATAAATATTAGTGAGATTCAGCTTCTTCATCTGTAAAATAGACTAGATGTCTCATAAGGCACTGTAAATTGTTTAATAATTGATTTGACACACAGAGAATAAAGATATTTCATGCGTCAAAGTATTCTGTGCTGCCAAGAGCCCAGTTTACACCAGAACTAGTTTAATGGTGCTTATGATTCCAGTGAGGTTTCTGTAATTCTTGTTCTTTGAGTTTATGAAAAAAAATCGGTTTCATATATACTAGTATTTTATTACTACTATGATTTTTAAAACAATAGATGGCTGGAAAAAGGATGCAATATCAAGATAAAAATGTGCATAAATGAACTTGCATGAATTGTTGGGACAGGGGGACTGGAAAAATTAGTTGGGTTGTAACAAATACTCATAGATTGTGAAGAATTTGAATCAGGAATTTACTATCCCTTACAAGAGACTGAAAAAGGGAGCCAGATGCTAAAAACACATATGAAAAAGAGATCCTTTTCCGTAATCACTATGGAACTCACTAGACTCTTCAGAACAGGATGTTAGTAATATACTCAAAGGGTTTAGACAAGCACAAGAGCAACTCAATAACATAATTAATATTTGTAATATTAACATCAGCATTTCAATATTAAATTTAAGAAACTGTTTGGATTATATATTCACCTCTATGCTGCAGGGGCAATACCAGCCTTTACACAAATTGGATTACTGTGAGATTTAATGTGGAGGAAGGAATTAGTCACATCTGAAGCTGAAGTTCCCACTAGATTTTTTTCATTTAAACAATACATAGACATACTGAAACCTGTGTTACTCACATAGCATCCATCACTGGTTTGAGCTTCGCACTTTGCAGGTAAACTTAATAACACCACTCAGGTAATTATTTTAATTATTTCAGTTCTTTGAAACTGTCTCAGAGAATTATTTCCATTAGCTAAGCAATTCTGTTGCTTACAGGTAGCAGTACCGTTCACAGACAAGGAATTGGCAGGAGAGCTTCTAAATTTAAGAGCACAGTCTTTTTATAGGAATGGGAGTTTACTTGAAATTACTGCTAAGCAGGAAATGTTGCTTACAAGAAAGGGAGGGTGAAAGCCCAACCCCTCAAACACTGTTTTAAAAAAATCCTGTGGAAATAGAAAAGACTACAAGATAATCTTAAATCAAAATGAGGTTGATTTTGGGGGGTTGTTTGGGATGGCACTTTTTGTCTTTTGTCTTTTGAGTTTTTTTATAATTTATATTTTTTAAACTGATACCTTACAGTGTAATTTATAATATACATTAAGAGAATAAATACGTTCTTTCCACTGATTCACAACTATTATTCTCTGCTGTTTCCTCCTCCATTACTGCTACTTGCTCTACCTTTATTAACAATGATTTTATCCAATGTGAAGACCCTCAGTGACAAATGCTATTTTGATTACCATAAATAATGAGAGTCTTTCATAAGCAATTTGGAATTACTATAGCAGTTGTCTTACATTTATTTTGGTTGAATTTAAATTGATTTCAAAAAGTCTCTACATGTCTACTTGAAAGACTGAGTCTCCTTAATTACTGTATTTCCATCTATAGCCTAATCTTCATTTTCTTTGAAAAATCAGATATTTGTAAGATGTTTATATCCATTCTTTTCTTAATATTAGCATTAAATTCACCAAGATATGTATTTGGGGTCTGACTACCACTGCTGATGCATCTTATTTCAAAAATTTTCTTTTTGAATTTTATCCTTTTTTTTTTAATGTGTGAGAAAATAATAACTATAAAAAGAGACATGTGAACACAAAAGTAGTGTTACTCTCATCTGTAAAATCACTTTTATTGCTTCTATTATTTGAGAAGCAAAGACAGCACATTAAAAGTGAAAGAAAACTGCCAGCATGACAGCTTTCATTTACATTTTGATAGTTCTAAATGCAGCCTTCAGCACTGAACTAACTTCATATTTCACTGCATTTTCATCTCTCAATCTAATAAAATACATATTTTTCTGGACTTTATTGCTATTGCTTCAGGCTTGGGCATTTTAAATGTTGTTATTATGTTTTCAGAGCTAGTTGTAGCATAAAACATAAATAGAATTGTGGCACAGAAGCAGTAAATTGACCCACATATACATTACTTTGGAAGCATATTTTAAAATTCATTATCAGAATTGTTTTTCTTGCTGCTGCAGTAAATACTATGTTGTATCATTATGTTTTGGAGGTAGAACAAAATGAATAGCTTGTTAAACATTGGGTTTAAAGTAAATGGGCACTGAAATGAAAAATATTTGTAAGACATCTGTTAACATTCAGGGCATTCCAAACCTGTATCAATCATCGCTTTTATCATGATTTATTAAAAAAAAAAAAAAAAAAAAAGGCCTTCAATGTCACTCAAAGTTCATTAAAAACTGCATTTTTAAAATGCAACAGCAATGAAAAATGTGAGGAAAAAACCCCTGTGAAATCCAACACCAATTACACAAGAAAACAGGCAGAAGCAAGCTGATGGGAAACCAAGGCATGTGGGCAGTTGCGTTTACTTCACTGATGCTGAGGAAATCAGAAAATAACAACAGTGAAAGAATTGCAAAGACATACCTATTTCTTGAAAAAAATTCCAAAGCAAAAATAAATATTTCAATGTAATTGAAAAAGTATCCTACAGAGATTATGCTTTTATACCCACTATCGAATATAACCATCCATAATACTACTGATACCTTTCTAACCATTTAGTAAGCTAAGGCCAAAAGGAGGTGGGGAAAACATTCAGCATTCTTGCTTTGGATCTACTGATTAAACACAGTTTAGTCAGACCATGTAGGAAAGAGACACCATTTCAAAAATCTCCTTTGGAAGACAAACATGGATAATAAAATCAGAAGAGAAAACCTACCCTGAGCTTTCAAACAGCACAGAGCACAGAACTATCCTACGTTAATTCAAATTTGTCTTTTAAAAATAACTAATGGACCAAATGCATTCCTGTTTTACCAGAGTAAAATTAGCTTAATTTCTTTATGAATTTACTTCTTTATATTTAAAACAAACAAGTTTACACACTTCCTTTGTGTATCCTAACAAGAATTAAAATTGCAGCAACAATTACAAGAAAAAGAGTATCTGTTTTGCCAACTGAAGTATGCAAACAAAACAAAACATCCAAATTATTCATCTGTTATAGTTTCAGTCATTCATTAATGTTAGAGATAATTTTCTCTCTCTCTCTTTTTTTTTAATCTTTCATTTTTATTTTTTTACATAAACAGATGCAAATAATTGAAAAAGCACTTAGGAAGAAACAATGATTCATTAAATAAAGAACAAGAGAGGCAATTTTTTTTCCTGAGGTGGTTAAGTCAGTACCTGAAATACAGAACTAAAGCAATTCCATAGGACATCAGAATATGTAACAGGTAGTGTTTGCAGCCAAGCCTTTAAAACGGGCTTCCAGTCTAACACTGAGGAACTCATGAAGACCATCCCGTTACGAGAAACTGTTGCAGGGGAAGCATTGTCAATGTTGTGAGGTTCAAAAATAATTTTGCAATTGGGGGACATCGGAATGCGATCTCCATTGGCCAAAGTAAGGGTCTTATTATCATCCAGAACAGAGTTCAGATTTTCAATCCATATTGCATCAACAGGTCCATCCAAAACTATCCAGATATGCTCACCCTAAAAAAAAAAACAGAGAAGACACACACATGCAGCTTTAATTACATTGACCAAAAATACACATTTACTTCATGTCAGAGAATGTATGCTTAAATACAAATAAGGAGTCATCATTTGGTGCTCAGCATGGAATGCAATTTTTATCATTTGCTCAGTGATTTTAATCCTTCCTTTGCTATCTTGCGTCACCCAAACAAGGTTATTAAGGATAGTAACAAAAATTAATTTGTCCTGTGCTGAGCATAAAGCTGTATCTTTCCTCTATAAAAGTACATCATCCAGCCCAGCATCCATCAAGATGGATGAAAACATTTCCCATTAAATGGAGTCACAGATAAAGCCACAAGGTGAATCCATGTGGGATGTTACCCAAGTAAGGCTTCCCATTTTCCAGCTGAGAACTGAGTGACTTTTCAGAAGATCTGAGTGCAATTATGATTCCATAAAACATGATCTGCAGGTTTGATAGAAGAATTGGGAAACACCAATATCAATTTCTTACCAAAGACTCTTACATTCTGATACAACTAGAGAAGTCCAGACAGGAGAAAATTAACTTTTCTGTCCTTACATCAAAATATGAACAGGCCCTGCTTTTGTGTTTGAATGGTAGGACTACCTGCTTACAGAGGGAAGCAAATCCCTTAAAAGCTTTTCCCAATCAATTCTGGAACCTCAAATGCTTGGGAAGCCTAGTGTTATCTGGCATATATACATAATTCTGACTCTTGCCTCCATTGAGCTCATCAGACACAAAGCAGAACTAACACTGCATATTCCCATTTGTTTTTATAATGGAAGATCTTTCAGATAAATGATAGGTGATGAGACCTTACGGAAACAGTATTAAATGTCTTTATTAACTATCATGATACAATATCCATTACCTTCTTTGCTTTTAAAGTTTTTCTCCATAATGTAGAGAAAATACCATCTGTCCAGTCATTTGTAGCAACATCAAGGGTACCAAACATCTGGGAAGCTGTGATTGCCTTTGGGTTCATTCTCATCTCTTTATGAGGAGCACCACAATCTGTCATTGCTTTCATCAAAATATTAATGCATTTTGTCTTTCCTGCACCAGTTGGACCTAGAGTCATCATACCTAAAACAATACAAACATGGTTTAAAATGAAATGCCAATATGTCATGCTACCATTTAATGGTTCGTTGCACCAACGATCCTGGTTTTATTTTTATCAAAAGCCAATACAAAAAAGATGTTTCTCACTCCAGTTAATGTTGATTGAAACAGAATTTGAAAATATTATTAAAAGGCCTCTATAAATGTCTGTTCTATTACAATAAGCAAGCCTATGTGGGTCTGTATCCTCCCTCAGGCAGTTCTTTTCCGTTTTCTAATGGGAAAACACAACTGCCTTTTGATGTTTGCATGCAATGACATTGATATGACTGGTGGCAAACAAACCCAGTAATTTCTAAATACATTTAATGAGAATGGAGTAGCTCCAAATTACATACAAAATTGAGTGTATCTTTCTGAAGCAAAAGTAGCAAAAATATATACCTGCATCCACCCATGCTAACATTTTAATACATCTTACATAAAAGCGGTTAACAGCAACTACACTTAATTTCATCAGTGTATACATATGTTGCCTAAGGAAAATGAATCAAGTCTTCAACAATAAATTGAGCCTACAGGTGATCTTCTTTAGTTATATTTTCTAAATCACCTGTTCAGGAGGCCCAGAATCTGTCCAAAATCAGGTGGGACATTCAAATTGACACTTCCAAAGTCATTTAAGGGAGCTAGATAACCCCTCTTAACCCTAAAGGCAACTGGACAACATAATCCTTAGTTGGCTTTGAAAAAGAAAATATCTTCAACAAAGGTATCAAAGGAACAATAAAAAACCAAGTTACAAACCTAATCTAGTACAATCCAGATTGCTTGATGTTTTCTTTAAAACTAAAGGGAGCTGGATGTTCCCCAAAACAATCTGAGGACCCAGAAAATCACTTATTTGTGCCACATGTTACATATGGGGAAATCTAAACAAGCCCTTCAGTGTTAACAAAATGGCCTTTCTGCTGGTTTCAATGGTATTTCAATCAAAATTGTTATGCCAGACAGATTTCAGGATCCCTGCACTGAATATCCATCCATACATGCATGTATGTGTGTACAAGCACTTTTTGTGTACATCCTGCCTCTATTTCAAATGTGAGAAGTCATACATTTTACAGATATTTTCTTATTTGAAATCTCACGGTGACCTCTCCATAAATCCATGTATCATGAAAAGGACAAATGGAAGTCATGAAAAAAATTTTTTTTCCCTCTATGCAGTAACTTTTGTCATAGAGAGGCCTGAGCATCCAATTGTTGGAACTACATGACCTGGGAATAGTAGGGATGTGTAGAGAGAAGAGGCATCTCAGCATAATGTCACAGTGGATCCTGAGGATTTTTGAGGAATGCTGGATCTGTGGTGTCTCACAGCTCAAACAGCTTCTTCTAACAAGAAACGCTTTTAATAATGGCTGAAATAATTAAAACTTCCGCAGTTCCTATAAAGAAGTAGCTGTTATGGTTTGATATGGAACACTGAGTCTGGCTATCTGGATGTAAATTACTAACTCTGCACACCACTAATCAGTTCTTTGGTCTAACCGATAATCTGAACTAAAAGTGTGAGGCATTAAGAGCTCAGACTGTGCTACTGAATGAGTATTTCCTTTTATTAGTTTCGTTAGTATAAGCTTACTGTTCTTACATATGACATGATAAGGGAGAATAAGAAAGATGACATCTTCACAAATCTTTGTTCCTTTAGTTACATTTCCTTTATATTTTTCCTTTATCATACTAAAAAATCATTACTTGTTAGAGCTTAGGGGCACAGGGGACATTTCAAAGTAGGGATATTTTCTTTTTTTCTACTCAGCTATGAATTGTAAACCTGGATGTACTACTGTCTTTGATACCCTTCCTAGGACAGGATAAACTTTACTCGATAGCATTTTGTGCACTGTAAAAATGCATTTTCATAGGTTTGATGTTGGAAGGGATCTCCGGAGCCTGTCTTGTCCAATTCCCCTGGTCCAGCAGGAGGCAGGCTTATTTCTCCTGAGTATAAACGGCAAGAATCACTCACAAAGAGAACACTTGAATTTAGATAGCTCTCACATCTTAATCACAGAGCATTCTGAGTTGGAAGGGATCCACAAGGATCATTGAGTCCAACTCTTAAGTTAATGGCCCATACAGGGATCAAACCCACAACCAGAGTGTCATTATATTGCATGCATGGGGGAATCTATCAAAGTAAAGGTTTGAAAGGTTATTTTTGGCAATCTTCTCAGCATTATAATCGCATAGTAACATTAAACTTGAGCTTCATGACTGAACTCTGTCTGATGGCAACAATTGTTTTCAGAACACTAAACATAATCACTGTTTCTGAATTCTAATGCAAATATTTCAACTTGTTCTATAGAAATTTCAGTCACTGAAGGCCACACTCATATTTCCCACAAAAATGTAACACAACAAAGCTAAAATCTCACTACGTGTGCATTGCACACTAAAAGAAAGTCATAACTGCTTCCTCGCAAAATATCCACACAGACTTTAAAAATGACATCTGTTCAATTTAAAAATACATTCTTCATGAAAATAATCTGCCTTCTGTAGCAGATTATATATAAAAAATATTGCTTGTATGCAGTCTCAAAACCTCATCTAGCATGCTAACCATGTCGGACTCGCTGAGTTTCATACAGCTGAATAAGTTTAAGCATCCATGGTGGATGATGAATAAGTCCTGCTTTCTCCGTCTCTTTTTGGATGGCTGACTGTAGCTCAGGATAGCCAGCTTTATCCAGAGTAATTCCAGGGAACAGGTCATTAATGAGACTCATAAATAAAGGTTCATCTTCATCCACCTGTCAAGGATAAAGTAGGGGGAAGTATATTATCTATTTATCAAAATTATTATAGCTGTAAACAATCTTCAAGAACATGCCATTTAAAAGAGGGAAGTAGAAAATACTATCTTTTCCAAAGCAAATATTATAATTATCCATCAGTTTTATGGACTGAATTTCATACAAGGCAATCAGAAGTAGTAATTTCTAAATTCAATACTTAAAGCTTATAAAAATGTTAACAACTTAATACAGTTTTCTTCAATATATACACACATACATTTCTTAATTTGTTACATAAGCCAGTAAGATTCCAATTGTATTTTGCTTTAGAATTTTTATAATTTTCTCCTTCTGTAAATCACTGAAGCATTGCTATAGGTTTGAACACATGTACCACTGCACTGAAAAGATTAATATCAGAAAAAGAGTAATTGTCTCCATCACAAACTGGCTCCCAAGGTAAATACACAGAGTCTAGACATGCTATAACCTTTTAATTACAGCAATAAAAGGAAAGATGAATACTTTGCATAGTATTATTGAAAGACATTAGGCTATACAAGTAGGTGTTAGCTGCTTCCAATTACCTCACTTACTGCAATTCTTACAAGGTTCTGAAAAGGCAACAGAATCCCAAGAAATGTATAAATTGAAATTCTGGTTAAGAAAGAGCTTTGATGACATTATTAAAAGTTAATACAATGTATTCTTCCTTTCTCTCCTTAGGACAGAAAGAATTAAAAACAAGAACCAATTAGAAGAGCAGGTAGGACCCCTAGGATCTGATGGTATTTCCAATGATTTTTTCAGGTAAAGCTTCTGACATGTTTTCCTCTCTTTAAAAGACAAATAGTGCCCACACAGTAACTGTATTTTGATTCTCCACTCACTAATAGATCACATTAAAAACTACAAAATAATGTGTTCCAACTGCTGAAGGAAAACAGCTTTCCAAAGTGCATAATAAATGCCTTTAAAAATGCAAACAAAATACTCTTTTGGGGAAAGTCACCAGTGTTACAGTACCAGTTTGGAAAGGTTCATGTCCCGTAGAACTCTCATCACAACAGTTTTCTCTGGCTCTTGAGGATTAGATCTTTTCACTGCTCCAAGTGTTCTTAAAACAGACAGGATATTTCTAAGCCCAAAGTCATAGTGAACCTTGAAGTAATGCATAAACACAATTGGTACTATAAAGATCAAACACCTCAAAATCAAGAGACAGCTGAAAACTAAATTCATTAAATAAATGAATGTTATTGAACTTTTAACTATGATGAAATTCACAGCTCTTCATCTTTTCGACTAGATTTCCAGTTCTGTTGTTATCAAACCCTGCAGATATTTTCTAGTGTTGGAAGTCCATACCCACGAAGTGTCCTTTTTGGTGGCAGGTCACAATTTTCACAAATCATCTGTAACAGAGCTGCATTTTCCAGCATTTTGCTAAATTCCTTATTTGCCAGATACACAAACACGTGTCTCTGGACTACCCTCTGTTTTCTGCTTACACAAGGACATCTTGACATCACTACTGGGATTCATGACTAAAAGGGCCAATGTGTTGCTGATATTAAAAAACATACTGAAACTATTCAGATACAATTTGTCACATGCAAATCTATCCCATCCTGTATGCAACGACTTCCTGCTTTGTGTATGGTTTCATAAGAACTTGGTTCAGAACAGAAGGATTTAATTCCAAAAATCATGTGCATCCTAGAAGTGTGTCTAACTAGCTTTGGACTTCGACAGGTAGGGTCTGGAATATCTTCCCTTTCCTTGCTGCACAGGTGAATATTTGTAGTCATACATACTCAACTAATTTTAGCACTTGTACCTGAACATACAAATCTTATTTAACACAGACTTGAAAACATATACAAATATTCTGCAATGTATTTCCTCTTTGACCATTGATGCAAATCCTAGAAGGAAAGCTATCAGGAGTTTAAATTAGAAAGTCTTCACTTCTGCCAGCTGCCCAGAAAACTGAGTGGTAAAGACAGACATGGAAGGAGATAATTAAGATACTGTTGTATTTGGGGAGTAGCTGCTCCCTGTGATTGATCAGAGATGTTTTTGAGGCCAAGTGTATAGACTCTGTTATACACTATCTATTGTGTGTTGACCTTGTCCAGCTTCCAGATGCCCACACAGCTACTGTTT
Source organism: Anabacerthia variegaticeps (assembly GCA_035583185.1). NCBI lineage: Eukaryota > Metazoa > Chordata > Aves > Passeriformes > Furnariidae > Anabacerthia > Anabacerthia variegaticeps. The sequence continues at coordinate 89,030,746 of JAWWEW010000078.1, forward strand.
CCCTTCCTCTGCTCAACAGAACAGGGGGAGGAAAGATAAAAAGAAAGCTCTTGGGTTGATATAAAGACAGAAACATCATTTACCAGTTGCCATCAAAGCCAAAACAGACCTGGGGAAAAATATTTTAATTTATGTTCAATTAGACTATATTTGGGTGGTGAGAAACAAAGACTAATTAAAACAGCACCTTTTGCACTACCCCCATCCCTATTTTTCAGACTGATAAACTGGAACAATACATTGAGTAAACCCCAGAATTTTCAGCAAGAAATAGCTTACTGATTAGGTTTGCAGACAATATGTATCTGGTGACTAGACCATAACTGGATTTCAAAATTACCAAGAGAAATTCTGTACATTATCTCTGTGTGATGCAATTAAATAAAGGCAAGTGCAAAATACTAAAGACAGAAACAACCAACTGCACAAATAAAGAGTAACAGCTCTTGTTCATTGAGTCAAGAAACAAGTCAGGTGCAGAAAGATATCTGACAGAAAAATATCTTTGCAGAAAAATATCTGACATTGGATTGAAGCCATAAGCTCCCCAATGAGAAGCCCTACAATTATAGTAGGCTATAAAAATAGAAGTGTCCTCTTTAGGTCAGTTGAAAAGATATTTCTGTTGTACTTAGCACTCTATGCTGTGCCCAAAAGCTGGATTCCACATTTGAAGATGAACCCTACTGAAGAGAAATTAGAAAAGAAAGTTTTCAGTTGACATAGAAAACATGCTATACGAGGAAGAAGTAATACAGAATCTACTGTATAAGTAGGAAGAGTGAAAATGATAAGTAGGATGCGTTACAATAAAAGCCTTCAGCATACACAAGATACCTGCAAAGAGGAAGACAGGAGAAACAGAAAGGAAGTAATGCACTTAAATAGAGCAAGCAAGATTTGAGTTAAATTTTAGAGCAAACACTGTTACAATAATGGAAGTGAAACTTCAGAACAGATTGCCTGGGAAAATGCAGGCTATATGTCAACAGAAAATGTTAAGGACAGTCGCAAATGTTTATAGCAAATTATTTAATTATTTTTCCTCCAGAAAGGTAATTGGATGAACCCCCTTAAGGCTCTGCCCAGCCTCATTTTCTATTATTCAATCAAGTGCCAAGTTGTTACCAGTTGAAAAAGGTAGGTGTGAACATTCAGACATGTACTGCCAGAAAATCTCATTTGCAGATGGAAGCCCTAAGACAAAAAGATAACAACATCGTGCAATGTTAGGAAAGTAGATTTTATGTTGATAATGAAGTCAGGTATCGTTTGGTAAATGGCATGTCCTAGTGAAATGTCCAGAATCATGACAAGGGCTGATATATATTTTTTTTCCATGCTAGATGACCATCATTAACATACTGGAATGAGTCCAGCAAAGGCTGACTAAGTGAGAGGAAAAGAGGCAATGGCCAAAATTTTCAATGCGGGAAATTGCAATGGATTGCATAATTAAAAGATTCTTTATAGTAAGGGTGGTCAAGCACAGAAAAAATATCCAGAGAGACCGAGTATCACCATGCTTGGAGATATTCAAAACTCAACAAGTGCTTTAGCAATCATCTCAAAATTGATCCAGGCTGAGCTAGAATTTGGACATTGTGACTTCTAGAGGTCCCTTCCAACTTACTGGAATCCCTGATTCTGTAGAAGCAATGACTGTGTTAAATTTGAAGAAATATTTTCACAGCTATTAAAAAACGTAAGGTAAAATTACTTTTAATGACAGGTTTTCTGGTGCATTCCAACTGACCTACATGATGTGACCATCATTTATTTACCTTAATCAGTCTGGTAGTTTTACAACTGCTTTGCCTTTCAGAAATGGCACAGAACAGCTAAAATTTACTGGCAAATGTGGATGATGAGTTATTTTCTTACTACATCTTTTAACAGCAGGGAAAAGGTTTCACTTGAGCTAAATGCAGTGGTATAGTCGATGCTCTTGTAAGGCAGAATTAAAAAATCCAAAAATAAAAATCTCAGTACTAGAAGCATAGTTTGCCCTGAGGAAAAAAAGAAAAAAAGGGATATCAGTGGTTTTCTCCATATGAAAGCACCTTAAACAGATGATCCTCAAAAGGGGATTATTGCCTCATTTGCTTTCAAGCTTTTTTAGGATTTTCTTTTCAGTTTCTATGGTTTTCCCTAAGCTGAGTGAGGCTTTGTGGAAGAAGGCAGTAGGGAAGAAGTCCTGTAACAAGACAAATAATTCAGCTTTGGGGGCTCTGCCAGAATAACTCTTTCACAGACTTGCAGACATTGTGGACTTCTTATATTTGTTAAGGACTATCCTTTTATTTTACTGTTTATTGTTTTTCTTTACTGAAGGAGATGACAGCCAATCAGGATGCCTTTGGCTACTTGTGAGTCAGAGTTCCTCTTTCTACAGTCTGCATTTGTGTGCGTAAAATGCCTGGAGGACTTCACGTATTCCTTGCAGTAAATTCCTTTTAGATTTTTTGAGACCTAAGTTCAGCTGGTGAAAGCTTGTTTGTTTTATTTTCTTCTATTGATACATTGCATCTGCTGAAAACAGGCAGTATTCTGCCATTTCCTATTGCATTGGTTCTTTATAAGACCCTGATCTTTCCAGTCAACTGCCTGAATACCCAGCATTACTTAATTTCAATTTTCAAATTTACCATTAAAATTAAATAAATAATTCCATAAGGAACAACAGATCACTATGAATCATAGAATCACAGAGTGGTTTGGGTTGGACGTGACCTTAAAGATCATCTAGTTTCAACCCCACTGTAATGGACAGGGAACCTTCCACTAGACAAGGTTACTCAGAGCCCCATCTGACATGCCTTGAACACTTTCAGGGATGGGGAATACAGAACCACACTGACCAACCTGTTCCACTGCCACACTATCCTTATAGTAAAGAATTTCTTCTTAATATCTAATCTAATAAGCCTATAATAAAGGCTGTTTGTACTTTATAATTTTAGTTTCTGACTGCACAGAAGTGATTTGTATCCCACTGTACTTCTAGAAACATCTGTATAATTGCATCAGATGTATTCCCCAACCTACAACAAACTTCACATGGAATTTTGGCAAGCGTTTCAAACAATCCCATTACTACTAGGGATGGGAGATAACAACACATTCAAGTGAAGAAGTGGTGGACCCAACTAAGAATCAAAAAATCCAGTCTGTAGTGGACAAGAAAGACATCAAGAACAATGTAGAAAGTGGCTCAGCTCATGTGCATGTGTGCAGACAAGGAAGGGTGAAGAGAACAGCACCATGGCAGAAGCTGTCCCAGCAGAAGCAGCTGCCAGTTTGAAGTGTCTGTTCACTAAGGCACGCAGCATGAAAACAAAACAGGAAAAACTAGAGCTCTGTGTGCAGTTACAGGGCTACAGCCTAACTAGGAAGTGTGGTGGGACAGCTGCAATGGATGGATACAGGCTCTTTAGGAAGGACAAGCCAGAGGGGCTGGATGGGTAGCTGCCCTTTAAAGTGAAAGAGCATAGCAACATTTTGCCTTAGGATGGGTAATGAGCCAGTGGAGAGCATTTGCCTTAGAATTAGAGGGATGAACAGCATTGTGGCAGATGTCTGCTGCAAACGTTCCGATGAGGAAGAAGCTGGTGAATCTTTCCTCCAACTACTGGAATTAGCCTCATCTTTGCAAGTACTGATCCTCACTAGGGGCTTGACATACCCCAGTATGTGCTGGAAGGGCAACACAGCAGGGCAGAGGCATTCCAGAAGATTTCAACACTGTGCCCAATAACATCCTTACAGAAAAAATGGTGAGTAGACAAGGTGGTCAGACACTTCAATAGTTTGACCAAAGAGGCTGTGCAGTCTCTATCCTTGGAGATATTCAAAGCTTGTCTAGAGAAGGTGCTGAGCCACCTGCTCAATTTGACTTTACTTTGAACAGAAGTACAGGACCTGTCAGTCTCCAGAGGTCCCTTCTAAACTCAGTTTTTCTCTGATTTTATAGTTGTTTATAACAGATTTAGACAAGATCAGGACTGCCCAAAGGGCAGCTGACAGGCATAGGCAGGATAAAGGGTATGCAGAAGGTTGTACTTCCTGGCTCATATTACTGAGTATAGAATGATCCACAATATCATATATGATGTAAACTGTTAGAAGAAAAGAACAGCATAGCAACCTTCTCTGATGGATACTGTACAAATGTTAGATGATCCTGGATAAATGATAAATACACTATTCCCTGTAGGCATCATAGCTTGCATAGTAAGAACCAAGAAAATAAAGTTATCACAGAGATATAAATATATGAAGCCAGTATATAATTGTGATGTAGCTGGGTGTAAGGGCTGTGCCTATGTGCACATCCACAGCACTTGGTCATTGATTTTCATCACTATCAAGGAACTCCCTTGCTAGCACCAGCATATATGAAGCAAAGGACTGACCTGAGACAAGGTGATTGAGCTATGTGCCTTCACAACAAAGCATTTGACTAATGGCACAGGAGTTTTCCAGGTGAGAATTTCAGACAGCTTCACAGAGTCCTCCAGGCAGTTCCTACAATCCCTAGGATAACTGATAAGCCTTATTTATACGCTTCAGTATGTTAATTAACACAATGAGTGGAGAACCTTGCTATCTCAGAGGCTCCAGGGCAGTTTCTGCTGCAGAAATGACTAAACTACACATAGAAACTCTGTGCGGACGCAGCAATAGTCATGTATAAAACATTGTACACCGTTAAGATAGTTAAGTTTTGTACATAGTTAAGTTTGATTTGGGAGTGTGCATCAAATTTTTAAGTAATCTGTCCAGGACTGAACCACTTCTGAGACAGCAGAAAACAAGCAAAGCACTTTTCCAGAGGTAGAAGGCCAAATTTCTGATGCCTGCTTTTCACACTGAAGGAAAGAATCATGTCCAGGGCAAAAAACCACCACACAAACTGAAGCAATAAGAAAACCTCGTCTATGGAGGCAAAGCCCGAGGAAAAAAGAAAAGAGATGCATATTCAATACTCTGGAAACAAGCTGTGCTTTTGACTGCTAAGACTGTGCATACACAAATTTTCCTAAAAGTTGTCCACAGACTCCACTTAAGAGAAAGGTCTGAAAACACAGCCTATAAGCCTGGTAGCTATAAAACACATGCAGATGACAGGACAGAGAGAGTAGGTTGAACAGTAACAAATGTACTAACACTAATAATGCCTTGTCGGTATAGGGTGATTCAGACTGTCTAAAAACTAATATGAAGGCTAAAGTAGATGTCCCGGCAATATTACAGGGAAGCCAGTAGCAAATAAAACCTGTCAAAACCAGTCTACAACATAAAGCTCGTGAGTAAAAATAAATGTGAGAGAAAGGAAAATTTGAATCCAGTTTGGTTATATATATATATTGAGAGTGAATTTACAGAGGAGTGAAGAAAGAAAATAAAAATCCAAATCTGTACTGGTTTTGTTTTAACTTTGAAGTAATGAGGACAATATTTTGCACCATTATCTTATTCTGTTGTGGTCCAAGATTCTACATGGAATAAATACGCTGACTAATAAATATGTGGTATAGAACTGAAATTACATAATGGAGAATATAGTCAATATGCCCAGGTTCATCAGGATCCAATGGGCGTTTGTGCCACAATCTATTTACCATTCATATGATTTCTCATTGAGACCCTCTAGTGGACAGCCAGCACAGGGCATTCAAAAGGCAAGAACTACTTTTGTTTCTATTCAGATACCCCATACCAAACAAAACAGCACTTTTCTGTTTCCAGCAGCACTCGGGTAAGACAGTGCCTTGTAGGCACTCTTCAGTTGTTTACAGTTCTTACACTGCCTCTTCAATGGATCCAGCCTTCATAAGTGGAGGCATTGAAAAATGTGTCCTCTGCAAAGTTCGGCACAGCAATATGCACTTTTCCTCATAACTTCTCCAATAACTGCACTCTGTTTAAGAATCACAAATCAAACTTCCTTTAGTATTCAAATTACTGTGAAAAATAAAAAGAACATGACCATTTCAGACTCTATTCCTGGAGCTTGAAACTGAAAACCCTAAAAAATGAAGAGGCTCATAAGTGTAAAAATAATGACACATTCTATAAAAGTATATTATCTACATATCCGTCCAGTGACAGCTTACAGTAGGAAAAAATATTTATTTTACCTGTTTAGATAACTGCTCTTCACAGAGTTTGTAGAGTGTATAGAATTTTTGACTAAGGACTTGGTTGTCTCGGAAACCAGCACTTGCCAGCTTGACTCGCATAATAATGCTACGGTCAGGCACCATCATAGCAACCATGCGAAATTGAATCTTCAGATTTTCAGGAAGTTCCTGTCGTCCTGCATAGCCAGGGTTCTAAAAAATGTAATATATAAACCAAAACACTGTATAATGAAAGTGGAATAGGAAGGTTTATCTTCTCTGATAATTATTTGTCAAACACAGAAGTACATGTGAGATTACCAGGGTGACTTGTGCCTATCACAATTACACATCACTACACAGTTGCCTCAATACTGCAGTTCATAAGGTATGGGGTATCACATGTTATTTGGAGATGTCCAAGACACACAGGTATAGACAGGTAACCACTTACAGACCTTGTTGGAGCTGGTTTAAGTGGTTACTTCCTCGGGGTCTTAATAGTGTTCCAGTGCTGCAAGTTACTGTCCCCTCTGAGCACTCCCAGACCATTTCAGTGCAAAGTCAGTCAAGCAATGCAAGCCATTACTGAATATAATTTAAACTAATGGATCTGACCTCTCAGTGCAGATGTCTAAGTCATTCATATGACTACTGCATGGCTCACTTGTGACAACAGTAGTCACTAGCTGTGCAGTGATAACTTCTTAAACTCTTCCAGCTCTTTACAAACTGTCTTCCCACTGGCCTTTGCATGCCACTACTTTGCCCCCTTTTTCAAATTACAGTGATACCATTAACTTCTTTCCAAAGGTAGTACACTCTAATATAAAGAAAAATGCTTCTATTTGGAGTTGTGGGTATGTAGGTAGCTAAGGAAAGGAAGATACAAGGATGCTTTCAAGGTGTTCTTATACTTTTCTACCGCTTTGCCTCTTGCAGTGCTAGAAGTAGTCCACAGGCACCAAAGAAAAATCTTCAGCAGGTCAATGAACCAGTGAGGGTGGTTTCCTTCATGCTGTCTTGTAGGATTATTGTCAAAAGTTCTTCATAGGCAGTAAAATACTCACCAGACCAACTACAGTAGTCCTTGCAGTGGTCAATTACTTCTGGTTTACTTTGACAGACTTTGACTAAAACTATGAGAGGGTTGAGTTTAAGCTTAATCTGTCACATATTCAACTAAAAATCTCCTTAAAATATGTAGTTAATGATAATGGTGCACCTCAAGTCCTAAGTTCCAGTTTAAAAATACAAGCAAGAGAAAATAATGCCACTATTATTTTATCAAATCATTGTCCAAATTGCATTCACTATTTTCTAAAAGACAGTCCCAATGACTTCAACTGGGAAATTTTAACAGGAAATGAAATGGGACAGATTTTTCACAAAGATGTCATTTACACATATTTATAGACATACCATAGTCAGAAATATACCAAATTCTCTGTCCATGTCAACAATGTCACCATCAGTGAAAGTGAACTGAGGTTTCTTTTTTTTCTTACACTGAAGTACAACGTATATCTGCTGAGCAGCTACTGATAAAACTGGAAGATCAATGCGGTTAAATTCATCAAAGCAACCCCATGCACCTGACTGAGCTAAACCTAAAAGAAGTGAAAAGGAAAATATTTTGTTAAAATATCAGATCAAACAAGAGTAGTTTGTATATAAAATAGAGCATAGTCTATACAACTTAATGTAACATGAGAAGGACAGAAAACATGAACACAGAGTAAAATGAGAAGTAAATTTGGCTTAGCATTTAATGACACCACAAAAAGAAACACCTTTGAAAGAAAGATATGCAAATTTTTTTATGAAGAATGTTACACTTCTATAGCAACCATAAGGCAGAAAGTGTTCAATAATGTAGTACCTAGTAGCATAAACATCCATATAGCATAGAAACTCATCCATGCAGGGGATGAAACTGTCAAAGATGAGCTTGAGAGATACCTACCTAAATGAAAAGTACAAAATCAAATAGAAATCACTACGTTTCTGACAGGAGCATTGCAGCATTTTATAACAATTAATTAATATGTAAAATATTGTTGGAGATTAGCATCCTGCTGATCAAGAGAGAGGAATGTGATGTTACACTTAGAACTGTTATTTGAAACAGGTCATGGTGTTCTAGACAGACAGTATTACATATAAACACGAAATTAATAGCTTTTGGGAGGTTCAAGTACTCCTCCTTCTGTGTGTGTCTTGTTCGCAGGATTGAAATAGGAGAGTCTTCAGTGGCAGCTTTCCAGAGCAGTAGTGGGAAAGGTATGTAATCCTCTGTTGTTTCACATCCATTTCACAAAAGACAAAGGCTAGTAAGTCTATGTAGGAGCTACGTGGATGCCATCCCTTCCTTCTCAAAGCCCACACTGGACTAGTATTTCCTGCTGCCTGGGGCCAGCAAGGATCTGAGTCAGCACCTACAAATGTTCACAGGTGTTTAATTCACTCCGCTGGGCTGGTGGAGCTCAGCTTGGCTTAAGCTGTTTGAAGGCAGTGCTAAATGCAGAAAAAAGCACATGCCCAAGCAAAGGCATGTTTGCAATGGTGAATAACTCTGCCCAGAGCTCCCCCAAATCCCCATACTTTATATGTCAAAGCCTATAGCACTGGTAAAATAAATCAATGGATGGTTTATTTGTAAAGTTAATTCCTCAAGACACTTAAACTAATTGAAGAGAAAGTACTCAAAATCAATAATAATATGATGAAGACATACTTTTCACTTTGCCTTGTTTTCTCTTTCGTGTTTTTTCTTCTCTTGTCTTTGCTCAGCCTGTTCTCATATTATTCTACTTCCCTTCCCTCTACTTTTCCTTGTCTGTTCTTCTCTTATCCTTTAGGGTGTTCCTCTAGGAACACTCATCTTACTCTAAATCCCCTTGAGGCCACTCTTATTTTCTTACATTCTTTTTTTATGTTTTTTTTCATGACCATTAAGAAATTCTTTTAATATTCTTGCATCGATTGGTCTTTTTTACCCATGTAATTTTGGAAGAACTCTTTAACAAAATTAGAGGTGTCAAACAAGATCAAAACCAGTGGTAGTACAGCCAAAACTGGCTCCTTAAGATTTGATTCAGTCAGGGCAATACTGCATGTCTCCCTTGAAATTCATCTCAATTCCATATGTAATCTTTTCCTAAATTGCTTCTAATTAATTTCTGTGATACTATAAGGAAAAAGTTACTCCAAAGGAAAAGAGTTTGAAGAGAATAAAAAGTTTCATGGAATTAATTAAAGAATTTAAGAGCAAGCAGAATACATACAAACACCACAAGGTCATAATGACACAAAGTTTAAAGTAATTCTATAGACAGTTACCAAATTTAAAACATGAAAGACTGAATCCTACTACCTTTAAAAACAAATGCAGAATGTTCCTTGACTTCACTGAGATGGTGGCAAGTCCTTTGACTGCTGTTCTCCCTCTTGTATGCGGAATATCAGGGCCCTGGATGCAACAAGAGGCCCCAATTGCCCTGACCAGCCTTACCTGGGTCTTCTACACACGCTCTGTTCTACTTCCAGGAGCTCCATTTCAGCTCAGGTATGTCTGAACTGTGTTGTGTGTAGTGTTGTGCACGGTTCTACCTCCTCTTACGCTGAACTCCTGACTGAGCTTCCTGGAGGACCCTAGGACTCCACAGTCCTACCTCCAGTCCTGCCTACTGCTGCTTCTGGCTGAACTTCCTAGATGGATCCTGGATCCAGCCAGTTATTTCACATTGCCTGACAGTCCCTGTACAGCTGATGGAACAAGCTGTTGACAACCTGTCCTGTTTAGGCACTGTGGGACTGCACTCTGGTGAGTGAACTCCCTGCCCCTGCCTTTATGGTGGGCACCTTGGCTTGTCCTCCCTCATGGAGCTGCCCCATTCTTACTGTTCCCTGATAAAAAAATTATTGCAGACATTTTTCAAATGCATTTGTCCCCTTTTGTTACATGTACTGTATGACTACTAGGACTCATTCTAAAAAGAAACACAAAGTGGGGTTTTTTTACTTTATTAAACATAAATATCTACTCTTTGGGGTGCAACCAGGAAAACCTCTAAAACTGGATATTTTTTAACTGGGAAACTTAGTTCCATATAATACTGTCTCTTACACTTCTTGTCTGTATCTTAAAGGGTTTTGAAATCAATTTCTCTATAGACTGGTGAAGTTCAGTTCTAATCAACTAACCTTTCCTTGGGAAAGGAAAAAAACATTCACTTGTTCTGTAATGCCACCTGCTGCATGGAGTTAGGAAATCTGACTCTTGGGCAAGGCCTCAATCTGACATGGGAAAGGATAAGTTACCACAGTGGCCAGGATAAGAAGGCACAAACAAAGCAAGGATACAGAGGTTAGATGTCTGAATTGATACAAGTCACAAACAGTTTAACAGAAAGAAGTGAAATCACCAAGGAGTCAGGAGAAAAGGCGGTAACAAAAAGATACGAACATTCTCACAGAACAACTAGAGAGGAAGGCGACAGCAGTTTGGTGAGATCAAAGACAAACCCACCCCAGTGAGAAACAAAGGCTGACACCCTCCATCAGCTGATGACTACAGGTATGGCAGAGACCAGCAAACGACTTCACTTGGTGTTATGAGCATATACCTAGGCAGACAGCAAGCAGGTCCCAGCCCTCTTCTGCTTATTACCAATGACTGAAATAAACCTGTGACACTAAAGGTCTGCACACACAATAAAAGTTGTGCAACTAGAAGTTGACCCAAAGCTCTGGGGATTACAAGAGATGCTTTGAGAAACTTGTGACCTTAACTGAAGATATCCATATGCACAGTTAGTTCAGTTTCTAGCTTAGAAATATCCTTCTGTTTCAAAAATTTTGGGCAGCTTTGCTGGCTTCTCAATTAAACCAAGAGATTTTCTCCAGGCTGTATTTAAATCTTCAGGTTATATTTCAGCCTTCACAACAGTGAAAATTATGTTTATGATAACCTGTGTTCCACCACTCACAGAAAATGGTGGTGTTGTATGATCTGCCAGTCTGTTTAAACAATGGTAGCTATATACAACAAACTTATCAGAGTTTGACTGCTATCTCATTTACCTAGTTTCATAACAATTCCAGAGTTTGAAATAAGACACTGCATCACTTTGCCCACTTCCCTGCCTCGCACAACATCATTGAGCTTCATATATGATTGTCCTGTTTGACACAAAAATGTCAGAAGAGGAGTAAATATCCTCCCACCTTGGGATGAGTGTGATAGAGGCATTAAAAAGAGCAAAAACATCAGAAATTATTAAAATGGAAAAGAAAAAGAAGACAGAGATAGGAAAAACCCTTCAAGAATATAAAACAAACACACACAAACAACAACAAAAAAAACCAAACCAAACCAAATAAAAAAAAAAGAAAAGAACACCCAAAAACCTGGAAATCATGCAGGAAGAAAAAGGAAACAAAAACCATAGAGAAATAATCAAATATCAGGTAAAGTTGATGAGTGCCTGGAAATAAGAGGAAACAGAGATGAAAATATCCTATTAATCATTGTTAACTCACTACTGAAAAGCAAAAACAACTCTAAAATGAACAAACCAGGTATTTTCTTACCTTTATAGATACGACCAAGTCCTCTATAGTCCATTTGGTCGGAACAATTGAAAACAACAACATACTTTCCCAGACATTTGCCCATATCTTTAGTTGTCTCTGTTTTCCCTGTCCCTGCAGGTCCTGCTGGTGCACCACCCATACTCATGCTCAGGGCCTGTGCCAGAGTGATGTAACACCTAAAGACAGAGAAAAGAAATCTATGAATCTTTTTCCACTATCAGTTACTGGAAGTCCATTAATGCAACCACAACAGTTGTACTACACAAAGCTGGGAAAGGGCACAGAAATGGCTGTGCTTCCATGTGGTAAGTCCTCAGCTGCTGCCTTGTCCAAAGACAGATACGCCTGTTCTTTTTTGTTGTTGTTATCATTATAGTTCAAACTCATTCAAAAGACTCATTGTCTTCAGCCATGTCATGCTGTGCTCGTTTTCAATCTCCTGTTACAAAGCACCTGGTAGAATCATAGAATATCCTGATTTGGAAGAGACCTACAAGGATCTTTGACTTCAGTTCCTGGCTCTGCACAGGACAAATCCCAAAACCACATCACATGCCTGAGAGCATTGTCCAAACACCTTTTGTGCTCTGGCAGGCTTGGTGCTGTGACCACATTCCTGGCTGCATTTTAATTCTGTGAACGAATTTTGAATTACAACATTTCTTGATACTGGCTCTCCTAATAGGCAAAACTATTGTCAGTATGGTAGTGCTGCCATACCCACTAGCGCACAGCATGTTCACTGCTGCAAACTGACCTCTATCTAGCATAGGAACAGCAGGGTGCATAACACAGAATTTGGCAGGCGTGTTACATATTAAAAGCCACGTATCCAAGTACAGGGTTTTGACTTTCTTAAACAGCTCACTGGAAATAAATTTGGTTCAGAAATTGGCAAAAATCTGAACTTTCACTAGTAGATAAAATCTAGTAGCACAGAGACTGCAAAGACAATTCCAACATTAATTCAATATGGGGCTATGAGTAATGTGGTCTAGTGGAAAATGTCCCAGCCCACGACAAGGCAGCTGGAATTAGATGATCTTTAAGGTCCCTTCCAGTCCAAACCATTCTATGATTCTATAAATGACTGAATGTGCACAGTATTTTGACATTCCCATCCACACCTAAAAGAACAAGCTCTGGCATAGCAAATACCTCTGGCTCTTGCCTAGCTGAAGCACTAAGTACTTTAGGAAACTAGGCATCTAATGGAGTTTGAACTGTGCTGTATAACTTAACACTCCAGCATTAAAAAATTCTCCTTATGTTTGTCCTCAGAGCTTTTTCTGTGTTTGCAGTCCTATAATTCTCTATAGGCCTTGTTTAAAACCATACTGGAACTAGTTATTCAGTGCTATGCCCGGACTTAGTGTTTTTTCCTCCAGGGTGACTTCAAATGAATCACTTGCCATAATGCCAAATTCTCATGCAACTACTACCTTACTGAAAGCAGCAATATATTGGGTTATAGATATGTTCTGTTTAGGCTGGTGAAGTGTGTGGAGTTCAGCTATATTTATCTTCAGCACAAGTAAGTTTTTCAATGCCTATCACACCTCATATAGCTCAAAGGGAATTCAACCCGCTTTCGGTAGCTGAACATATGAGCACTGGCCTCTGCTGTTCACCAGCGATATTGCAGCATTGTAACGCAACCTAAGTAATTCTGACACAGACGAAAGTTAAAGGAATTAAGTCAAAGGAATTACATTTTAGATCCACTACTATGCACTGCATTCTTTCATTACTACCTGTCAGTTAAGGGAGTTATAACAAGCCTGTCTGTACACCCTAAGTATTCATTGCAGTAGGTGAACTCTACATCAGTGATTCTGATAATGCATTTATCCAAGTCCTCAAGAAAATAAAATCGAGACTGTTTTTGCCATTCAAAATCAGATGGAGATTTAATGTTCATACGGACCTATAATGGAAAAGGAAAATCATTAATACAGAAATAAACTGTATAACAAGTATCTTAAATTCCATACATTAAAAAAAAAAAAAAAAAAAAAGCCTCCTCCATACAAATTCCTGACCTGGAAGAACGAGCATGGAATCTGTCAGGAGTCAAGACATGCAGAATTATCTTTACAAACCTGTCTACGAGATGGTCTGAGCCTCCTGACTACTTTGATTTTCTTCAGAATTGTGCACAGAAGTTATGAATTGTCTTACAGAGATACTGAAAAACAGTGATGGAAAACTTCACAGAAGTTGAAGTAACAATACTGGTTACACAGTACAGTTTCTGTGCCATTACTCCCAGAAATACTAAACTGAGGACAACATTTGAATTCATCGTACACACGTCTATGTGCTTGTTTATTTGGGATGTATTTTTCAGTGTGAACTTGCCACATACATATTTAAATTTGTGCTAGATTAGTAGATCTTGACTCATTATTTTTGACACTTGATCTCAAAATCACTGGCCTTTTACAGACTATGTAGTCCTAGTTATTGGCCTTGTAAATACAGTGTAATGTGAAGAGGAGGTTCTGGAATCTCAGCCACTTTCCTGTACTTTATCTCAACACAGAAGGATATGTTTAGCAGAGAACAGAATATTTTGAGACAGAAGGATAATATTACATGTACCAATTAAGAACCCTTTCTCCAGATCTGGACTTGCCCCTGACTTTTTATGTCACGTAGAGGTCTTACAAATTTAACCAGTTTTGTGTGATTTAATTTTAATATAATATGACATTGAATTAATTGATAATGAGATGTCCAATTCATAAAATAATTATTGAAATAAATTAAAAATTACAGGCAGAGGATAAAACTCCATGCCTATATTAGAAGCCAGCAGTTTTCTTTCTAGCTTTCAGTATTTTTTTTATAATTTTCTATCTTTCTTTACACATGCACTTAATTTTTCTTCCTAACATACATATAAATTAAGCAATACAGTATTGAATTATTGACCTTTGTATCATGCAAGATTTTTGAAAGTTATTTTACTTCAATTTTCATAGTTATGCTTTCATTAATTCAATATACTTATCTAAAGGAAGCCTGATGCTACTCAGTTTTAATAAAATTAAAATATCTGTTCTGCTTATTGTTGCTACTGTTTTCAAATATATGGAGCCTCACTGCTTTTACCTTGAATAACTATGACCTTAAATCAATACATAGGCTAGCCTGGAAACTACATGATTGATGGCAGTAGTAAAGGGGCCTTTTTAATTCTTACATTTCAATCAAATAATGCATTAAATCTTAAAATTGAGAGAATAGTTTAACTTTAAAAGTTAAATTCTTTTGTTCACAGCAAATTTGAGTATATATATCATGGGTATAAACAACCACTTGAAAAACTGAAGTCTGAACTTATGAACATACCTATATAAAATTCACCCTTATCTCTGCATGACATCTACATGAAATCAAACTAAATCTGATATGCTTTATCACAGCACTAATGTCAGAGCCACTTAAAGGGAAGAGATTGCAATATTTGTTTTACATGTTTTGATATGTGCAAAACCTTCTACAGAAAGTCCCCTTAAGGTTTTCCAAAACTTACCAAATCATCAAAGATATCCTTTTGGTGCACATGAATGGTGATTAAAGTTTCATATTTTGTGCGCTCCATTCTTGTCAGATTGTGTGTTGTCATGTCAATCAAATAATTTAAAAGTTCCAAAAACTTCTGATTTGTAGTGTGCATTACCTTTTCCACACAGCAGGAACATACATATTAATACAAACACCATTTGTTCTTCCATTGTTTAGAATAAAAAGTAGAAACATTTGGAAACATATAAACATAACTGCTTTGTATTTATTAGGCTCAGAACCCTAAATTTGTGGTTGCAGTTTGCCCTCCATGCATGTATTCTTACCCAACAGAGTACAATAAGGTTATATGTAGGGGAACAGGTCACAATGTAAGATTTTATTCCAACGCTCTTGCTCCTTTTACTACACATTACATTTTCAGCGGACTGCATCCCGACATATATTTAGAACCATCAGTTTCTGAATTTGGGTATTATACATCAGCCCAAGCAGCATCTATCTTTAGGGGAAACAGAAACCTGGAGATCTATCACATCCTCTAAGCAGAGGAGGGGGGAAATGTAGTGTAATTTTAGATGCCAATGCCAAAATAAAAATTCGTTTTGTGGTACCAGACATGTTACAAAATCCCACAAAATACAATACTGACTCTACAATACTGACTTATGTAAACAGCATCAGCCTCTATCAGTGATACACCTGATACACAATAAATTATGAAGCACTGAGGTTTCATAAAGAGCAGCTCATTTATACTCTTATTTCAAATGTGTGAGAGAACAACCACACTAGCTTTCTGTAAATATATGCTCAACCTAAAATTCACACTGTTTGCTGAGAAAAAAAAACACTAAAAACACTGTTAAAATTAACAGAGAAGTAAATAACCTCCCTGCCCCCCAAACACACACACATAGAGTTCAGCCAAACAAAAAAAAAACCAAAAAACAAACTGCTTTCTAGTTAATGCAAAAGAATTTTTACATCTAGTTATTCCATGAACTGGAGTGGACTAAAACCAGGTCTATGCCCTTTTCAAACTTTGTACAATGCAGAAAATGTAGCACTACATGGTCTTCTCCACAGTCTGGAGTCCTTCTTTTCATTATCAAAGTAAAGCGTAGTACCATTGCCTGCATTTACTTTTATGGTAGAATGGTGTTACTAGTTCTTTTTTTTCAATCTGACTGTATATTCTCGATTAATGGTAATTTGCAACTGTTCATTTTACACCCTCTCCTTCCTCCTTCATAGATTCAGTGTTAGTAATGACACCTTGGTTGTTAACAACATCCTCTCAAGCTGTTTGAGATTAAACAAACACCTCCTCAAATGGTTGCTGTTATTTCCCTTCCCTAATAAAAGAGCTCATCAACTGAAGAATCTAATACATTCAGTTAGAGTAGACCAATGTGCACAAGCAGCTATTTCCCCAAAGTTTGGAAGTTCTTATTTCTTTCCTAATTTAATTTTGGGAAAGCAATAGGATAAGACTCCCTGTATTCCCCAAATGAGAAACTGTCACTTCCCAAGATGACTGCAGTAACAGAACAATAGAGAAAATCACAGGATTAGCAACAATTCTAAAGCACATGCTGGGGGATAATGAGGAGGTGTGACTTCTTAACACTTCTTTTATCATTCTGTTTTTCTGTGAGTTTATTTGTTATTCTGGTTAATTAACTAGTACTTTGTGCTTTTTTCTACATGTTACTTTTAACTTTTCACAATATGTACTGTTACAAATGATGCTTTTAATAAATCCCCAAAGATTTATTAAAAACTACCTTTTTGTCAGTTTTGGTACTGTTCAGTGCCTTCTCTGCATCTCTGGTCCAGATCATTTGAATTCCCAGAAGTCCTATTTGAGCAGGAAACATTGCCTGAAAGTCACACAGCTCAAATTCTGAATCGTTAATGGCCATTGATGCCTGTCTAATGATGGTGTGGATTGTTTTCCTAATGCCATTCAGCAGCTGACCTAACCAGGATTCCACATTGCCCTGAAATAAACAAGAAAGTATTTTAAAAAATTAGTTTATGAATAATTCACAAAGAGCAAAAGCTCTACATGACTTTTTTCCCCCATCCCTCAGTCCCTCCATATTCCCATTTCCCTCTTTGTTATTCTCTAATCTTTAAAAGATTCCTTTCCCCTTTCTGCTCCACTGCCCTTCTAGACATATGTGATGGATTTGGCACTTCACAGCAGTACTGCTGAGAAAACAGGTAAAGCAATCGTTACAAAATGACACAAATGTCCTGTCCTTTCTAGTCTTTGCTCTTGCTGTTCACATTGGAAGGTTTCCTTTCAGCTAGTCAAATAATAGCATGAACCAATACTGGTGGTCTCTAAAACATAAATCTACTTTAAATCAAGTTATGAAAAACCGCAGTATGTATTTTCATTACCTGAGCTAAAACAGGTTCAATAATATTGACCCGTTCTCCCTCTTGAGATTCAAAGAATAAAATCTGGTCGTAGTTTTTTTCATGAAATCCCAGTCGGTTAACATTGTCGAACAAACTTAATAAATGCCCCTACAATAGGATCAGAAACAAAAACCTCCATAAAATGATCAGATATGGCATTCTTACCTTGCCTTTAAATGCTGTATTAGAAGATTCTGTTAATTTTTCTGTAAGTGAAAGAAATTCTCTCAAATAAATAACTAAATTCTCCATGGTCCTCACTCAGTATTATTGACCATAAAAACATTATTGCTTTATTACTGGTACCTGAATAGTGTGGGAATCAGATGCTTGACCAAGGATTTCCAGAAGAGCAGGGTCAGATACAAAAAAAAATCTTGGAAATATTAACCGTTTTTTTTCCAAATAGCCAGTCAGTGACTTCTGACAGACTTCCAACTGTTCCAGCAAATGTGGTAATAGTTGTGCCAAAGTCTCATCTCCAACACAGCACTGCACAACGTTTGATGTTTCATGGGCTCTCTGCATAATTCTCTGCCATGATTTATCAATGTTCTGAAATCTTCTGGCTTCCTGAAGTACATGATAAATACATTAGCTTTTCCTCATATTTGTCACATTCTAAAAATTAAATAATCCCATAAGAGAAGGTAACAGTTCAATATTTCCCTTGTTCAAGTATTACTTACAGGACTAATGTATGAATATTTATAGCCATGCTTATGATGATCTGTGTTTATAGTGACCAGAGTTCAAATTGCAAGAGAAAGACTACAACGGAACAGCCCTCGAAACGTCTTTTACTTCATGCTGGGCACCGAAATTGTTCACACAAAAGGATTCCAACACACACCAAAAAACTCAAACAGCGGCCTTCTCAGAAATTACAGCCTTCCTAAGAGCAATACACAATGTCATCTAAGTTGTTAGTAGTAACCCTTGACCAATAAAACCAGTATAAGCAATCTGAAGCTGCCACACTTGTAAGGTAGGTGAAGAGAGACAAGTTCTCAAACTGGAAGCTGAAGAATAAATATTTTTATACACTGGATATGTTGACATTAAAAACTCTTTCCTCACCTACAACATATGATATGGCAATGGAGTCATAAATTTTCTGAGAGCTAGAATAGATTTCAAAATACCACCCAAAACAATTTGTCTGTCACAAGGTAGGATCATACCCAAAATATCTGTCTATCAGGTGTTTAGGAATGCTCAGTGATGGAGATTTAGAAGCCTCTCCAGGCAATCTTTGCTACTGATGACTGTTTTAATATCTAAACTTAATCAGATACAGAGAACACATTTTTTCTTCCTATTGGGAACAACCCTTATATTTTAAAAAACTTATCACATCTCTTCCTTTTTTCCTCTCCTTCAAATGAAACAAGTCTAATTTGTTGACACTTTTCTCGTGCATCATCCTTTCTGGGTAGTTCCTCATTCTTACTACCCTCTTCTAAGCTGTCTGAAATTTGTCTGTGTGTTTCTTTGGCCAAAACCAGGTGCAATATTCTAGTTATCAGTTATTGCTGCTTATGCATCCCTCTCTTCTGCCTTCATTTTTAGACACCAGAAACTGAAACTCATTTTCTGGTATTACTATCGGAGAAAATGTCAAAAGCCTAACAAGATATTTGGCAACTACTGTTTCTCCTCTATCCATAAAGCTCTTCACCCACCCTAAAAATAATTAGATTTGTTTGACATATTTTACCCCTAACAAATCCACACTGACTGTTACTCATCTCTTTGTTAACTTCCAGATGTTAACAGTTACTTGTTGCAGTATTCATCCAGAAAGTGCAATTAAGCCCACTCATCTATCACTCCTCCACCAAGCTGTTTTTCCAGAATACTGGTTCATGTCACCACACTTGCTTTTTCCAGAATATTGATTGATGTATCTATCATCCTTGGAAGAAGTCGCTTTAGCAGTTACCAAATCCCTCAGCTGCACTGCAGCATTTGTTCATCTGCAAAAACTGCTCAGTGATTCTGTGATAAGCATTAGCAACATAAATATATCTCATGAACTAAAAGAAAGTATTGTTATCTTAAACAACAGTTAAAAAACCTTTCTCTAACTTACAAAAATTAATGTTAATTTGGGGAAATGTAAGCCTTTAATTATATGTGGCCTAAAATAAATTAATATTTAATAATTTCCCAATAATCAGGGT
Organism: Anabacerthia variegaticeps; assembly: GCA_035583185.1. Taxonomy (NCBI): domain Eukaryota; kingdom Metazoa; phylum Chordata; class Aves; order Passeriformes; family Furnariidae; genus Anabacerthia; species Anabacerthia variegaticeps. The sequence continues at coordinate 89,050,625 of JAWWEW010000078.1, forward strand.
TCTGTTAAGTAACAGAATCAGTGTGTTAAAACTGTATGAAAACCTCTCCTTAGGAGACACAACAAAAAGGATGACTTTTTCTGCTATTTTTCTACTGCAGAAAGTCAGATCATTCCTTAAGTGATCATTCTTTAGCCAGTTCCCCACCATGGAAGGTCCTAATTGTCTTTTGAAGAGTTTGAAATAGTTCACACAGATTAGCACCCATGCAGCTCCCAAGCCTTGTAGCATCTCCCTGTGAGATTTCATTGCACTATGTCCTAGTAGGTACAGAATTCATACAGAAAATCTGTCATTCTATTATTACACAACTTTCAGCCTATAAATATGTGCACATGGGGAGAAAGGGATGTTTGTACATATCACAAAAGTGATAAATCCCTTCGTGCCATTAAGTAGTTTGGAGCCCTGTACTATAATATGATTCACTGATATTGCAAGCTGACGGAAATATTTGAGCTTGAATTACAATCAATCCTGTTCCTCTGGGTTTGGCCAAGTTCTAAGCAGTTAAACCAGGCAGATCCCAGTTTGGCCAAGCTTTTTCTGAACTGCTATGCACAGCCCACAAAGCTTGTATGTATTATTTTTACTGGCAAGTAAACTGTGAGATGTGGCAGTCTCTTGGTACAACGTATTGCTATCATAAAGCAGTATACCTGAGGTAGTTGTTTTGCAATGTCTCCACCAACAAACACAGCTTCAAGGTAAATCCAGAGGTTTTGTACAGTGAGCCAGTTTTCAATTATCTCTGCAGTACTGGTCAACTTCTGAACCCACTGTTGTACAGTGGATTTAAATGGTGCATTATACCTGTATGAACATGAGTTAAAGGGGAAAAAAATAACCTAAGATGATCACGGTTTAATTTGGGCATTGATTAGATTTACAAAATATGTGCATTTACTAAACTTTGCACCTGTTGCTCATGAGAGACCCCAGTATCATTAGGCTATCTTCCACCAGAGCTATTTTCTCTGATATATCTGATCCTTTCAGAAGGAGTTCTCCTCGAGTTTTGAACTGGCCAAAACTGAAAGAATGAGTATCCCACTCACTGATGACATGTTTCAATTTTGCTTCAATATCCTTTTCTTTAACAGCACTGATGCAGATATCCTGTGTGAAATTAAAATAGTAAATTACATTCCTGTGAGGCTAATATAAAGCAGAGTTATAAAGACTATTAAAATTTATTGGCTAGATCCTGATTTCAGTGTAAGTTCTAGGTAATGAAAATATACATCTAAACACCTCAAAGTCATTAAATTACAAACAAGATTATATTCTAATACTACTTGGAACAGGTACATTTTATGTGCTATACTCCATCTTCACTAGTACTAGCACCTCACACGCGCAAAATTCACTGTCAGTGAATCTGCAGGTAGAATTTGCCTCTCTGCATGTATTAAAATTTGAAATCAAATAAACCAACTGAGGAGCTTAAGGAAATTACACATTACACAAAACCAATAAACAGTCCAAGAATAGAGTGTAGAAGGATAATATGACTGTCTGCTACTTCTTGAAGGCAATGAGGACAGGACTGTCACAAAATTGGTTATTGCATCAGAGAGAAACGGACCAGCTACTCAGACTGGACCCCAGATGCAAGGTTCAGGAGTATATTGCATTCTATCACAGGTTTAAAGTGTTTCCTGAAGTGTAAATCTGGAACTCTGAACCTTTCACAAGGCTTAAATTCTTGTCTGGAAATTGGGTACAGCAGAGGTTTTATTTCATGTTTTTATCTTAAAAATGTTCCTTTGTGGAACAAGGTAAAACAGATCACTAGTCTGGAGGGACCACGGATTTAGCTAGGTGGAAACAGAACTGAAGTTACAAACTGTTAGGGTTTTACTTATTTTTAGCAATGCTTTGTTCTGGTAAAAGGTAACAAGCATGAAGCTAATGGACTTGCCGGATAACCACTGCCCCTAAAATGAAGGAGACAGTAGCTTTGAGCTTGACCACACTACATAAGCCTTCTCATCTCTCTGTGTTCTTGTGAAGAGTCACTTTTGAAATACAAAAGAAGCTCATTCTGTTTTAATCCTGTATCTTCCACTTCTCCTGTGTTCCAAGGATTTTCAGCACTTAACAGGATCAGTCTTACATCAACTATCTTTTCTCCATTTAAAGGGAAGAAAAAATATATAAGTAGGCAGATCCTAAATCAGAAGCATGACAGAATCACACTGCACTTAAAACAACAGAAGTCCTTTTACGGAAGGATTAGTGTAATACCATCCATCCATTTAATCCTCCTCCAGAATAAAAAGGAAATAAACTAACCATCAGTGCTACTATCAACTTCCAGGCTCCATTTTTTTCAAAGGACTTCTTCAACTAAACCAATTTTTTTTAATGTTATAAAGCTGACTAGAAGTAGGATTTCAAAAGCACAGACTCCCAGACCACAAGTTATTAATTAAAAAAACTCCCAAACAACAAACAAAAAAACCCTACTCAAAACAAACAAACAAAAAACAAAAAAAAACCCCAGAAGAGTACATGTACCTCAATATCTTCTTTATATTTTAATAAAGGGGCATCCATTATGCTCTTTAAAGAGAAACTTTCAGAGTCAACATCAAAGTGATGCCCAGTTACTTGTGCAATTCTTCCCCAGTGTCGTGACAACATTGCCTAGAAAAGTCCATACGGATGGTATTTTAAAAATTGTATTATTTTTAGGACTAGAATGATCACATACTTTCACACTGCATCTGTTAAACAAATAGAAGGGTTTTGATTTCTATTGCATTGAAAGCATTAATAGTTCTTGTAATCACATTATGAAGTCTTTTGTCTTACTTTTCTGTAACTAAGCCTAACTAGATTTTTACCATAAATATAGCTGCTTTTATCTATAAAAAACAATTGCGGAAATCATTTTACGGTCATAGAACATAGCCTTCAACACAGTTTTTCAAGTAAATCTTATCTCTAAATTACTATGTTGAACATACTTTGTTTGTCATCATTTCAAGCAAAGGACAGCTCTCTGTGAAGTCATCAATTATTTTTTTTAGGTCTTGAAAAGCTTGCCATTCCTTCAATGCTTTTGGTAACTTTCGGAGTCTTTAAAAAGCACAAAAAGAAAGAAGAAATATTTTATTATTAATAAGCACAATCCACCATTTAATAACACAATGTATTGTCATTTTTCAACCAGCGGACCAGTAGACTGTAAAGAAAAATCCAGTTGCAAGCTGGCAACATCATATACACCTGATTGTCTGTGACTGCTAAAGACAGTACAGATCACACTGGAATGATTTGGTTTCTAATTTGTACTAGTTTCCAGTTTGTACTAAAGGAGGTTCATCTCATGTGCAACCCATGACTGAACTAAAGTTTTTGCACTGTCATTGTTTTATTAAAAATTTGAAAATACATCTGACTTTGTAAAGAGGTAAAAGGATTAGACAAAATATATTTTTCAAGCAAAATAAAGTATGCCCTAAACTAAAACTAATCTGCTAACAGAAAAAGTTATGTTTCAATCAAACAAGTCCTATTTTTTTTATCTAGTTGGTATGAAAGATAGTTAAAGAAAACTTTTCCTTTATGCACAATTTAAGAAGAAAAGAAATTGAGAATGAGGAACTCTTGTACTGCGAATTTTCACAGCTCCTCTCGCTTCTAACAAGTCATGCCAATTTTCATCTGCCAAAGCTATGGATCAAAGACTGGCAGCAGTACTCTTATAGCTCAACTGCAGAAACCAAAAGCTGCATAAAACCAACTCATAATGAGAACATCCTTCAAAGAAATTTTCCATTTTTCACAGTTCCAAATCAGGCAGATCTGTCACACAATGCTGGAGCCTGTGTAAATTCTTCACTGCTTGCTAGAAAGAGGTAGATGAACATATGCATACTGTCATGACACTACAGTAATTGCTATAGTTTTTCATCCTGAATCTAACAATAAATAGTATTAAATATGCTAGAGAAAAGTGTTGCAGAATGGGAAATTATACTCTGCCTTGTACCCATAAGGCTTTAAGAGGCAGTTCCTGGCTACTTCTATCGTGAGGTACAGCAAGTAACATTCCAACAAACTTTGCCTTGGGATGGCTCTTGGAAGGGGGATCTCCTTTGTAATGAAAATGATAATTTTTTTAATACAAATAACTTTTTCTTTTGTCTTAGTAATATTTTCTAACAGCAAATTCTATGACCTGCATATTATGTAAAAAAACTACTCCACTGATTAGTTTTAAATTTCCTTCTTAAATTTACTGGACATTCTCTTTACAACATTATATTACAACAAAATATGAATGGAAACTTCTCTCTAGCTGTTATTATAAACATCTATAATGCTCTATACCACAGTTTTTTTTCTATAAATATTTCTCCTTTTTATCACTTTCTAATTGGATTTATTTTCACCTACAGTTTTTTTCTACCCATGATTCTAGGTTTTCTACTATATTAATATGTTTTAAAGGAGTAGGAAAAAGTACAGTAAAGAACTATGTGTCTTTACTATTAGGCTAAAACACTAATTGCATTATGAGTGTTCCTGCTTCTTTCATAACACAGCACATCATCCTATCTATTTCTGAGTGTACTCCCTGTACACTTTAAATTTTTCAAGGTTTAAAGATAACAGTTTGATCCAATAATGCTAGCAAACTGCCAAAGGAAGGATAGTACTGGGTTAGACTTTTTTTACAAAAAAAAGCACTTACTGCCTACTGGTAGTCACCTTGCTACAAATATTGCTTGGAGCAATTTTCATAAGCTAATTAACACACAGAGCTGAGAAATAAAAACTGCATGTACTTCAACAACAACAAACTTACTTGTTTTGAAAATCCAGAAGTTCATTGTTAATTTTTTCAATATTTATATCACTCCAAAGCATTTCATTGTATCCATCAATACTAGCAGTAACTGTATTATAAAGACTGTAAAGTTTCTGAAGTAACGAAAGTTCACGTTTGATTTTGTGCAGTTCAGGATACTCTGTTTCAAATTTTAAAATCAGAAAGTTGTGTTAATGTGTTCACGAACATAAAAATCCATGTATTTCTAAAACGGGTATGTAATAATTAGAGGAAATCCAACTTGCAATTTTTTATGTAATGTCTAGAAAAAAAAGCTTTTCCAGTTACATTATGTAAGAACATCCACTTTTGATTTGCACACTTATTGGTCAGATGGCTGATTTTTTAATAAATATTCTTTTAAGTGAGATGCTGCACCCAGCTCTGTGACGGAGACAATGTTGAAAAAGTAGATGAAATGGCAGAGGCACACAATGTAGTTTTAGAAAGAACTGAAATATCCCCTATCTCAACTATACTATTTATTTAAAAGGTAGAGGCTGGGGATGGGGATTTATTTCAAAATAAAAATCTAGAATATACCAGAAAAGAAAATGGACATCCTCTAATGGAAATGTTTTGTTTAGTTTCTCTCATATCTTTGGGAATTCCTAGGTAAATATATTGTGATTATTTCATATATGCTCAGGAAAATACACTTAATTTAGTATGCACAAATTAAAGTGCTTATCATACATTCTGCTGTAACTTCAGTTCACACCATAGTCTTCCAAACAAACTGTGCCTGACTTGTAGACATAAGGATATTGCAGCTCAGTTGCACAGCCCAAGGGAATTCATTATGTAACTGGAACAGGGACAACTTGAGTGCTTTGGATACATCTTTTCCAAACTGGTACAGGGCAGAACACTGACAGGAGATGTGCTTAGCTCTGAACAGAAAAAGCAAGCGATCTAAGCGTCTGGACCCTGAGATACATGGAACTGTGCAATATTTTTCCACCTGATGTTTATGTATGTGCAGACACACAGCTGCTTTTCATAGGAAAGACAATCATAATTTACTGCAAGGAGTTTTTGTACAATGAATCCAGCACTGAATTCATCTAGCAGGAACCACAAGAAAAATGTAATGGCCTAGTAATAGGTATCCTTATCCCCTGAGAAACTACCTGTGATAGGAAGACCAAATAATTCTTCCCCAGCAGAGAGTGATTTATACTTCCTCCACAGTTCATCAAATTTGGCTTGAAAGGTTTGTAATCTCTCACTTGCTTCATGGGGAGGAATATTTTCCTTGCTGGGGCCCCTGTAAAACCCAAAACAAATTCAGTAGAAGTAGCAACCATATGGGTTTCACAACACAGAACATACTTACTGAACAGTATTTAATATTTTCTATTTTTTTTCTAGAAATTTTTACAGAGGACACTAAGAGAGAAAATGCCACATATATTCAGTACACCAAAATTACATACTGAGTAGTCCCTGAAAGAAAGCCCAATCTGTTTTTTAATAATAAAATTCATCTTGGTCACCATACATATTACAAACAGCTAAAATAGTTTACAGATGTTTCATTTTTATTTTCTGTTTATTCTGTAAAATACATTTTAATAATTATTTTAATTTCTATTTTAAAAAGGTAAAGATAGCAGATATATAAGTCAGGAGCGAAAACTCTGGTATCTGGTACGAGAACCATAATTAAGTAGTCAGAAAAAATAAGAGAAAAATGTTATTTTCCCTAATGAGCATATCTATAGGACTGGGTGCAAATCCCATCTCACTCCTCAGACCATTTCTTGGCTGCATAATAATATTTTGGGATGGGAACTCTAAGTATGCCATCTTCTGTTGTGCCATGATTGTTTCTAGAAAGAAATTCAGGTGGATGGGCATTACAAAGCAGAGCAGGTAAGGAAAATGGAACGAGGAGGTGAAAGCAGTTACACAGTCAGCAGAGGCAGCCAAGGCCTGACCTCATAGCACCTCAGCAGGAAGAGCAGGGCAGGTTAGGGGATGGGAGTCAGGTTTAAAAGACAGACCTGATCTTTAGACAAGTCTACAACAATTAGACAGGACAAAGATCAAGCAAGGAATGTGATTCAGCAGGTGAGGGTCAGGAGTAGGTCCAGTGAAGGTAACCAGGATGAGATGTAGTCCAGCAGGTTCCAGGCTGTTCTGAGGTCAGTCTGAGGAGTCTGTGTGTTGGGATCCATGTTCAGTTGAGTAGGGTCCACGGCCAGGCACAGGCATAGCCGTGGCAGAGCTGGAGCTGTGGGTCAGGGAAGCAGTGAAGTACCAACTTAAAGGACACCCCCAGGGTGTCAGCCCTGCTGAGGTCTCCCAGCTGAGCTGTGTGGGAGTCCTCTGTTACCAAAGGAAGAGGGAAGCCCTATGAGGCATGAGCTCTCAGTTGGCCCTGAGCCCAGGCAACTGAACCTTAAGGATTAGGGAATGCTCTCAGGGTCCCTACAACTGGTTTCAGCCACATGGTATTTCCGTTAATTCCACCAGACAACTCTGAGAGCAGATCTCCAAGCAGCAGTATGCATGCATGTATCCATATTACCACCTTGGGGCTCTAACAGGTTCCTTTAAGGTGCAAATTTCACCTTGTTTCTATAGCGTAACCTTGAAGCTTGTGCTCAAATGCACTGCTAGTGTGCCTGCAAGAACTTGCACTCCTGGTGAACTAAAGGTTGAAGCCAAGCACCTGGTTACCTTTCGGACCACCAGTGCAAAAGCACCTGCCCCAGCAGAAGAGTGTATATTCTCCAAGGCCATCCAGGAGTGTGTGCTCTATGCGTGAACTGAATTCTTTCATAACACCAAGGCAGCCTGCAGAGGCTCTACTTAAAGCTGCTTCACACTGCCCACAGGCTATCGGTGTGCAGTGAGTGCCCAGGGTCAGCTGTTAACGTAAACCTCATTGCCAAAATCCACCTACTGTGCATGCACTGTTCTAGAACCATAAGAGATCACAGCAAACCAAGTCCTGTCTTTCCTTCTTTGTTGCTACTGTAGGAGTGTACAATGAATCACAAATATCCCACAATTTAAATTTTCAAAAGAGCCACAGTAAGTTCAAATTAAGACTAAGACTCAGTGAATTTAGAAGTACCCAAAACTGGAATCTCCAGTCACATTAAAGGCACCACTTAAAAGCTTCATATTAAATATCTGCCGAAGTGCTTCGTTGAGCTTAGAGTCCTGAAAAAACTTTAAATTTGGATCTGGATTGGGAATTTAATTTTTTTTTCCCCAACCTATTAACTCGTACAAGATCTCACTGATTACAGCACTGAAAATATGGTAATGAATCTGTGACAGTAAGGCTGTGTGCCTATCTTATATTAATCTGAAATTAGAACTTTTTTTCAGCTGTCATATATATAGTGAGGCTGTGCTGTGTTTATTTTCTGAAGCCCTTTAGATACACCATTTTCAATCAATCCCTAATGAAGTATAATTGTATTGCACCACAGGTCACCTACTTTTCATTATAGTTTTTATAAAATCCTGAAGTTTCAATCTGGAATTTTTGCACAGTGCTCAGTAAATCTGTTTTCATGTCCGGTTGTACCTTCAGCAGCAAGTCTTCAACCTGTCGTGCCTATATGCAGACAAAGAGGAAAATCAGGCACAAAAAATGCAGAAAACAAAACAAAACAAATTAATTAGGAAAATAGGTTTGTTCTAGCATTTCAATTTTAAGAGAGCTGACAATAAAGATTTGAGAAATAATACAACTATAATACCTGCGTGTTTAGGTTCTTCCAGGCATAGGCCAATCCATCAACTCTTTCTGTATTTCCATCTTGAAAGAGCAGATTGTGTTTATGAAGCACAGAATAAGATTCTTCTATAGGTCCAACTGTCATATCAATTTTAATCTCATTCTCTCGAATTTCCTTTAGTGCTTCCATTGCTCCCCGTACATCGTCAAGGTCATGGATAGGTCTGCTTAACCTCTTACTAACATTTTCAAAGAATGAATAAATTTCATCCATGTCTGCAGCAGACTTTTTATTTAAGGCTAATCCAAATGTTCTTTGTCTTGAGCGACATTCCTGAATTAAAGCTATTTTCAATGACTCTGTTGCAACATCCACTGATTGCAGTGCACAGTGATTGGGCAGTTCTCTAATTTGCGTTTCTAATTGCTAAAACAAACACAAGTTGTCAGCTTTTAATTTCACTAAAATTTATCTGAACAGTTCATTTTTATTAAAGATAACATACTTACAGAAAAGTATCTGATTTGAGTTTGGAATTCAGCCATTGTTGGTTTAGTATCTATAAATTCCTTCACTTTTTCCTCTGGATCCTACATAAGAGAAGTTTATTTTATTACAACAATTTTATTTTATTACAGCAACCTACACAGCTGCCTGATGTACTGTGCAAAACCAAATGTTCCCTCTCTAAAAGAACTTAAGACACAAGCATTAATTATTATAAGCACAAATTATTTTACTTGAACTGCTTTTCCTCACTCTTCATACAACACTCTTTAAAGAACTTGAAATCTATCTGTAACTCAAAACTGACATGGATCAGGATATCCCTTATCCATCCAAATATTACTACAAAATTTACAATGTTGCTGCTAAAACTTTGTTGGAAATATTTCCTTCCCAGTTTCCCTTCTGTCTTCAATCTTCCCAAAAGCAGCTCACATCCTCTAACAGGTGTTTAAATGGGAGCAATTGTACTCAGCCATCTTCACTCTTCTTGAACCAACATATTTAACTGCCGTTTCAAGCCACAAATGGCCTGGCCATTTGAAGAGATCACAGTTTGGCTGGGAAGGATGGATCTAAGGGAGGAGAGAGCATTTAGCTTGTTGAAGCTTGTTTAAAGGCAATACAGCACTGAGCATCCTTCCTTTTCATAAGGTAGGCCAGTCTCTGCACATGTGAGAACATCAGTGTCACCAGCTCAAGAAATATGTCATATTCTCAGTTCAGTTACAGAAAAATTATCTTTGCCCAGTTCACTGACTCTACAGTCTGCACTGTGAGCTCCATGAGAACTTGTTTACAATTCTCTGGCCAGCAATAAGTTACCAGTGAAAGTTCCCAGTAGTCCCACAGAGATTATAAAGATGGGGGGAATAGTGACAACACATGAATTTCAACTTTAAGCAGCAGATTAATTAACTATTTTAGAAGATTTTAGTGAAAAGAAACATCATGCTACTGCATCATCCAGTCTGACTGTGTCTGGCCTGGGTGAAATGACACACTATCAACATATGGTTAGCTCAGACAGTGTCCCAAAAAACTGAGGTAACTGAGCACCAAGATTTGGAACCTCAGAAGCCATGGAGAGGTGAAAATGGCCTATGTCAGCCTGGACAAAAGAGCCAGATGTGGGAACCTTGTCGCGAGTTGATTTGGGAAGGGGAAGTTAAAATAGTGAGCAGTTGCAAAGGCAAGATTGCTACTGTTCTGATTGCTTGTTTCTTGGCCTGATTAAAGCACCTCTGATAGGTGACCTGTAGTTGTTGATCCACACACAGAGTTGAGTTTCATTAGCCAGAATGGACACAAGGTTTTACTTCATGAAGTATCTCCTGCCAAAATACACCTCAGAGGTTTACCATTTATGTGACTGGACCCATTTCCCAATGAAGATATTCCACCAGCCCAAATTCACTTTGGCTTTGGAATTCTTATTACTGAAAGATTTCCTGGATTTAGCTTATATATATATATAAGCTAATTATATATATATTTCTGTTTGTTTGTTTGGGGTTTTTTTGTGAAGAAATACAGAAGTATCTTTCAGCAGTGGTTACTTGAGAAGAACTAGTCAGTTTAATACTCAGGAATAGCCTTGTAGTCTCAGAGATTCTGCTAGATTGCATAAGCTTGTTTATGCTCCGAATGTTTATTCTTTTGTGTTCTACTTTCTTTCTTAGATGGTTTAATTGGTAAAGATTTGAAAGTTCTGGTCAACACAAGAGCAGAGGAGGGATTATTGGTATAAGGACTCTATCTATTTGTGCTTCCTACTGAGCACAAACTCCTTACACAATCAATACTATTCTTAAAAATTTATTTAGACTTCAAAACACAGCAACATATTATATTAAATATGCGTTTAACCTTGTTCCAGATGCCTGAAAATTCAGAGAAGCTGTTCAGAAGATCCAGAGCTTCAGTTTTAAGAGATAAAATAATTGTACTTAGTTGGATCACCACTTTGTTTACATCCTTATGTTCAATGACCTGCTTGTCTAAAGGTTTCAGTGCCACCATCCTGGTGAGTTTGCTCTCATCACCTAGCTCTGCAGCAACAGCTTGTTCAACCTGGCACAAATTAAACAAGAAAAAAACATATGTCCACTAGTTTGTTTGGGTTTTGTTTTTTTTTAAAATTATGGAATGCCCAATAACACAGACATAATAAGTACTTCTAGGAACTGAGAGAAGGGGCACACATACCATCCACAGAGAGATTCCCTGTTCTTAGCTTGGATTTTTACAGAACTACAGTTCTAGTGTCAATGGTGATTTTATAAAAAGTTGTCATACGGAGCTCTATATTAATTATATCTAAATTACATCAGTCAAATACGTGCCTTATACAAGCACAATTGGGCTCTTTTCTCCTTCTACACAACTGCCCAAGTCTTCCTGTTTTCTTTAGTGTACAATTACAATCTGTACCCATTCTTTGCCATAGATAGTTCTGGCAGCAGTGCAGGGTTGGCAGCTTGGAAATAAGCAAACAATTCCACTTGACAAAACTGAGTTCAGTCCGCTCTTGCCTAGTTTTTTTTTTGTTTTGGTTTGGTTTTTTATTATATATTTGCAGGACTTGAATGTTTTTCTACCACTGAAATGAGCTGATCTGTTTTTCATGTCAGACAGACAAAACAGGAAAATATTTTTACGAAGATACTTCTTAGCACAGATCTATGTAGATCTATATCGCATTACCAGATGAGACAATTAAGGCCATATGATTACCACTACTGTTAATTTTTTTACTTCAGCAACTTTGAGTTTCTATCTCTACCTCAGACCTCCTAAGGTTTTTGTGATAATTTTGAGGCCAGCTAAAATATTTATAGAAAAATAATTACTGTAGCATTATAGGTGCCAAGTGCAGGCCAAAAGTTTAATTTAAGATACAGTTTTTGCCAGGGAGGACTGATAATTTATATTCAGCTGGTAGTACTTATTGCTAATGTTGGTTCTATGCTGGCATCATCATACTTGAATAGTATATTTAAAATATTTTTTAAGCAACTTTTGATTTTATTATTAGAAACCACTAAACAAAAGGTTTATGAATTATTACTCTTATGTCTAATTGCCACGTATAGAGATTAAAAACTAGGCTTTCTCTTTACAGGAAGATCCACCAGGTAACTAGTCAAAGTATTGGCATAGAATGTAATCTTAAGAAATGTTGACTAAATTACCAAATTTTTTAATTAATCAAAATAAAATACTTACCTGCTGCTGTTTATGATGTAAGTAAGCAAATTTCCACAGGGGAATATCTTTGGCTATTGACAATACAGTATTTACCGCTTTGTTTACTGTACTCTGAAAAAGGCAAAACATTCACCTTGAGCACTAGGAGATGATATGACAAACAGTGAGTGGGGAAGGATCCTCCAAATAGTACCAAAATTGAAAAATTATACCTCTATCTTTACAGGAAATAGTCTAATAAGCATGAAGTAGGATCACTCAAAATACATTTGGTAACAGGAAAGAGTACTCCATCAAGTTTTATCACAGTGCTTCCAAGTTTATGTGATTTTCAAACAGGAACATAAGAGACTATTCATGAACAGTAATCATGAATCACTGGGGATCATAACTTATAGTACTATTTCCCCTAAACTGGTTATAAACATAGTTATTTATTATTAACAATAGCTTTCACATTCACATCAGAATGCCTGAATACATTTGTCTGAATCTCTGATGGTACAGTCTAGAATCTCCATAGGCAGCTATATAAATTATTGTGTAACTTCTTCTATCTCTGGCATTTTAAAATCACGCTTTGTGGTCTGATTTCTTACTGACAACACCATGAAGGCTGCAAATAAAATCTGAGAAATAATTCAACTATTGATTTTGACAGTCACCATGATAAACAGAAAGTCCACAAATCAATACCATAAACAACTGATACTCAGAATAATTTCAGATATCATAGGACATTACAAGTATACATGTAAGAATTTTGCTGAATTAGTATAAATTTAAAAGAGTGTTCAAATTTTTTCACAGCTTAGGGCTTCAGGCTGATAATATTTTTCTTTACTTTTCACTACTGCTGAATGCTGATTTATGAATGACACTTTAAACTGATTTTGTATTCTGAAAGAGTTTAAGGAGACCAGGAAGTCAACCAGACTGTACTGATGGCTTTCATTTTTATTTCTGCATTCTTTTTGAAATGTTTGCCTCTAAGTAGAGTTTTGTGAATTACTGAGTTACTGAGCTTTTACCAAAAATGTTCCTTCTAGCGGCCTGCATAATAATCATGAACCATGGCTTCCTGTCCCTAGCACCCACTGTTGTCATGAACTCAAGTGACTCTTTTTTTATTCCCCTCCTTTTAGTTCTTATATCATATTAAACTTGCACACGTTGCTTTAAAACAATGCATTTATAAATGTTTTATCATAAATTACTGAGATGTGAAATTATTTTGTTACCTGAATATCTTCAAGACTTGGCCTCAAGACAACGTTTGGAATAGCCAGTTGAATTTCAGTTTTGAACAAAGGAACTCTCTGTGTCTCTACAAACTTAGTCATCTGATACCTTGAGTCAATAACATGCAAACGACGTCTTAAGGATTCTAGCGAAATCTTCGTGCCTGAATAAATACAATATTCAGTGAGATTATTTTTTGTAACACAGTAACTTCTGGGAGGAAAAACATTAATGTTTTATTTAAAATATTAAGCATATCTGAAAAAGACAGACTCACATCTGACCAAAGAGTCAGTGTTCTTCTGACAAAGCTGTCCCACCAGATTATAGTAACTACAGGACAGGCATTCTTGGCAGCGTGTTTTCTGTTTCATGTCAAGATCTGTACAGGCATATGAATCCTGAAGGGTGAAAGGGAAATTCTTACAAAATCAATCATATTACCCAGGATATAAATGAAATATCAAATATCTGACTAGGTTATAAAAAGTTACTTTTTACACGGTAGACGTCTTACCTCCAGGGTTCTTCCAGCATCTGCGTTCAGCCTGTGCTTAAGAGTATCTACAAGTTCATACACAGAGCATTCCACTTGCTGACTCTGCCTACAAAAACAATCTTACAGTCACCCACAGGGAATCAAACATAAGGAACACCCTTTGTTATTTTTCAGGCACACATCCCCAGTCCCACCGCACCGTGAAGAATTTTATGTACAGGAACATACTCTTTCAATGCTTTTCAGTTTGTTCGTATTGCTTGGGCACACAGAGAATTTAAGACATTAAAATATGCAGACTAACAATAAATCCATTTGTCAGACTCTGTTATATCTGATTTAACTGGACTTCATAATAATTTAAAAAAGAAAAAAGCTTTTTCCAGCTATAGTTGCTAAAACAGGTTTATCATGATGATGCAGTAAGATAATCTGTGAAATCAGAATTAGTAAAATAAAAACAAAAGAAGCATTAAGAAACAAGCCATTAACATGCGGATGAGATTTCAAGTCTTATCCATTTTCATTTTTCTTGCTACTGATCAGAATGGCATAAGAAGAAATGCAAGAAATGCTAAACACTACAGATACTTTTTCACAATTGCTGTGGCCAAGGTACTTCAGAGTTTCTCCCATGCATTCTAAGAATATCATTTTGCTTTAAACTAATACTCTGTTATAATAACATTTTAAAAGTAAAGTCTGTATGCATACAAAAATAATACGTAAATAAACCCTCCCAAAAATGGTCTTCAAATCTGTGCACTCAATAAACCTACTGAGACAGTTTGCAACCAGCAGAGATAGCAAGCTTTTCTATCTGTTCCAGGAAAGAGATCACATCCATAGGTTTATCTTCTGGCAAAATTATCAGAGCAGTGTTCGACATGTTCTCCAGAATTCTTTCAATTCTGCACTCTAGGGTATCAGCCGCTTCTTTGACTACATAGTCCAGCTCCCTCAGGGTACTATAAACATTCTGGATAACTAAGCAAGGAAAACAAAATGAAAACAAATAATGCAAAATACAGACCTCTTAAGTCTCATCTCCCCTTCCCAACACCACCACCCCCCCACCCCATGTCACCCCAGGTATTACAATAAAATGAGGAATTAATGGCAATGAAATATGCAATGAAGGCCTGAAACAGAAACCTGAAGGACTTGCTCTACTTTTGAACTAAGTGCTATAACACATTAAGCTAAAGGTAGAAATGACTGTTTCTGAATATTCTTCCTCTTTCATACTTCCTCTGCAAAACAGAAAGAAATAGGTCACCTGACACCCTTTGTCTCTTTCCTTACCATACAGTGTCATATATATATTTTTACTCTATTTAGAAAGAAATCACTATGATATCTAAGGCATGACACTGTGACAGTGGTGCCCAACTACTGATGCTTTAAGAGGAAACATCATTTATTGCTATTAGGAAGTTATTGATGGAGCTTATCTTTTTTGTTGACTAATATGGACAAATAATCCAACAAATTACATAGATTTTAGGTAATCTTAAATGCATTTTTCTGCCTTGTATCCTCAGTTTTAGTCTAGAAGGCAACTATGGGCCTCCATACTTCTAGATGAAATGTCAAGCTCATGGACAGTGAGTTCTGCACACTGCTGGCAGTTAACAGCTATTTTGAGTAAACTGAACCAATGACTAATTTTTGAGCGTCCAACATACATTCTGGGCATATTAGACATTGCACATCTTCAAAAAGATACAATGCATACACTCAAGAAAAGAATTCCTTTAGGGTTAAATTAATTTCAGCTGTAGCAGCAGGAAACAGCCCAGATACTCTTGCTACATAACCTCTAACTTGTTAAAACAAGGACTAGTTCCAAGCAGAACAAATGGTAATACAGAGAACCAACACAGCCTGAATTACATCTGTTCAGATATCTAACATAGTGCAGAGAGTAACTACATTAAAAAATAAATAAATAAAAATATAAATAACTTCCTTATGATGTGTTACTAAACTATGCAAACAAAGGGCAAAAATTCATTTTAGAGCTATAAAACAAATACAAAAACCACTTGCCATTGGGGTTTTGTGCTCTGGTCAGGCAAAGGTCAAGCAAACATTAAGGGTGACCAGCCCTGCCTTAAGCACTGGTCAGAGCCCTGTGCACTAGTGCCACATGGCAGAGTCACAAATGAACAGCTGCACAAACCTGTGCCCATTTCACTTTCAGATTTAGACCACATCTGTTCCTGTTTATCTTGCTGCTCTTCATTTTGAAGAAGAAAAGTGAAAGCCTAACATCAATCAACCTCAACTGAAAACTGATTTACAGGCACAAGTTACTGTTTTCTCACAAAACTGCAACATAAAAGTTTTGCTGATGGTTTTATATATGCCCATTTCAATGATACTTTTACAAGAGGTAATCAGTTTTATGCTGTATTTGATAGCAATAACGTTGTATCTTACTGGTTTTGTGGAAAAAAGCTCAATGCCTAATAAAAAATTGTTTCTTTGAAAAAAATTAGGATTTGTGCAGAAATATCCAACCTTGATTTTTGACATGTCACTTCTAGGATTTTTGGTGTAAGTTACAGATATTTCTTTTATAGAAAAAGATAGATATTATTAAAACAACCACAGTCATTGTCTTGTCTCACATTCTTGTAGCAATTGGGCTAAAATTATCTACCTGAAGAGGCCAGTCACATTTTTCACATAGAAATAAAAACAGAATGCAGGCACCTAATGATATGAACAGTTCACCACTTCTTTTCCTACTACATACATTTATTGATGTTCAAAGAAGTCCATGACAGCTGTGTCAGGCCTGGAGTAAGGGCATCCTCAACCTGTCCTATGAATGGCTTCATCAGTGGTTTCAGCATAACAGGAATCCCATTCAGACGTTCTTTGTAACTGATCAACAGATTCTGGAGCCTGAAAGACATGATCATCTTTATAAGGTGCTTAACTCAAATATTTGAAACATACAGAAGTTTGGACATGTTTTCTGTTAATGAGATTTGTAAGTTCTGATCCCATCTTCAAAATAAGAACTCTTCCCAGTTCTTCTAGCTTGAATTAAGCCTATTTCTCCTTACCAACAGCTGAATCAGAGGGGAGACAAAAGTACCTCCAGTAAAGTGACCATGATCAATTTGGAGAATTTTTCTTCCAAGAAAAATAATTTCCAACTAGAAAAAAAACCCAAAAACAAAACAAAAGAAAAAAAAAACCAACAACAAAAAAACAGGAAAACATGGCATTTTGGTTTCCCTCTCCCTATCTCCCACAACATGGCATGAAATTATGCTCTTTATTAAGAAAAACAAGATCCAAACAACTTAGAACACCAAATCCCAAAGAAAAAGAGGCCAAATTCTGAATCAAGGCTTACCAATAAAGTTCCATAAAAATGGAGCTACACAAAGAAGCTGCATAAACAAGAATTAGAAGCAAATACAACTCAAAGGTCAGATACATAATGGGTTCCTTACAAGAACTGCTGCTGCAATAGCCGTGCCCTGTGCCAGATTAAAATCAGGAGTTTAGATATCATTGTTACAAACAATATACTGAGATAGCCCATTCACAGTGCACCCAGAAGTGTTTTTCAGATGCTGTTAATTAAAAATCTACAGCCTTTCAGTATTTCTTCTCTGCCTGGGAGTCAGTCTGAAGTATTTTTTAGAGTAGAAGGTAAATTCCTTTTTTATTGCAAACATTTTCTGCACTCTATTTTTTCCTGTTTGATGGCCAAAGTTGGGGCTGTTGCTTTTTGGAGGTCTGTAACACAGAGTTTGCCTTGCACATAAAGAAGTTATGGTTATTTTGTCCTTAAACGCTCTACAGAAAATCAATGAAAAATGTCACAATGTAAGAGTGAAAGACTGAAACCTTTAACAATTGAACAAGGGAGGAGGAGTTGAAGTGTTTATGAAACTCTTTGAACTTTGTCCCTTTTTGTCCAATTCCATTTAAAAAGGCTCCTCACAAAGCATTGCTTTTTTTAAGATCTTTCATCCTTCCTAGAGAATCATCCATCCCTAAGAATGAAAAGAGCTCTTGGAGCAGAGATTTGGACGGTTACAAGAAACAGAAAGAAACTATTTAAAATCAACAGGTTATTTTAGATATTCAACAGGAGAGGGCTTGTTATAACTTAGGTCATGTATTACCTATATAAATGTTTGGGTTGCGCTGAAATCACACAGAAAATTCCAGTTTGAGTTTCCAACAGAAAAAGAACCAAAAACTTTTGATGTTAACTCTAATATCTTGGAGTGTGATCCCTGTGTTACAGTGGATAGGTGCCTTAGCAGTACCTAGGAGCTCCACTTACAGAGCAGCTGCTGAAGTAACAAAACAAAAACATGTAGGCATTTCCTAGTGATGAGATATGTGTGTAAATAGGAACAACTGCATGTTAATAGTATTGATATGAAAATGCACAGGAAAGCAATTAAAATTCAATTAAACTCCATCAAAGAGAAAAATTATAATAAACCAAAAGCAATATATGAAACAGACTCAAAGGTAAGGATTTGGAGATGAGAAACAAATCCAAAAAGTGTTCACTCACTCCATTTGATGTGTTTTAATCTGTTCTTCATCTGCACACAAGCCAAGGACAACATCTGGAACTTCAAAATGCATTTTTTTCAGGTATTTTGTTTCATAAAGTACTTCCAGGACCATTGGGTCTAAGTTTACATGTAATTCCTTCAGGTAGTAGTAGAGAGGAAAAAAAGAAACAGAAAATAAGACACTATTTTGGAAGTTATGTATAGTGTGATATAACTGGATCATATAAAAATACACAGATGACTGGAGAAGATTTTTTAAATGGATACCTATGTTTCTACACAGATCTTCAACCTTCTCTACAAATATATGGGTTTTCCAAAGTATTAATCAACCAATATCTTACACTGATTTCAATTTCTTGTGACTCACTTTGCATTAACCACTTGGCTCTCATGACTTCCCAAGTTTAATTCTAGTTCTGCAGCTACATTTTGTGGAAGCTAATTTGCCTTTTCATTCAAGTTTCTGCACTGGTAACTAGCAAGAAATATTGTGAAGGTTAATCTCTACACTTTTGGGGGCTCTAAGTGTTATTAAGATGCTAAATAAATTTGAAAACTGGGTTCTAGTGGTCCATTATGAAATCATTAGTACAAGAAATGCCACGGTTTAATCATATTTTCTCTGCACTACAGCAGAAAAAAATAATCTGAAATAAGAATGGTAAGATTTTCTGTCTCAGCAATGAGTTTTGAAAGCAAATTAATGCATTATTGCAATATATTCAATGCAGTGATATTGATCACTACATAAAAGACCACAATCTAATAAAAAATTCCTTCGTTGGCTAAAATTCTGATTAGCACAGAAAATAAACAAGGAAACAATATATACAAAGACGTAGATCAGTCAATAGTAGATATGTATTTTCTGGATACTGCCTCTTTTATACCCTGAATAAGCAGAAGCAGAATAAGGCAGAAGCCTTACGAAGAAGAGACAGGATGAAACAAAAAGAAAAAAATATTCTAATAGTCCAATTCAAGTAGTTCACTTTTTAACCCTATTAAGGTTATTTTTAAGCCTTCTTGCCTATTCATGATATGATTAAAGTAGCATGTGTCATACTAAACCATGTAACAATAATACAAAGAATACATCACATTTACCTTGGTTTCTGGGTGCCTGACAAGTAAGGAAGCACACAGAGAATTTCTAGCTTGGTCAGCAAACCTGCACCAAGCTCTGTGATAAATAAGTTCAAATTCTAAAAGAACTGCAGCCATTTTATTGTAGTTCTTAGCAACCTTTTTCATTTCCAGTGTCTGCATTTTAAAGAAAAGAAAAAAGCAAACACTTAATGAGTCTAACATAGGAGAAAGGCACTCCATTAGGCTTTCCCTCTCCACCCTTAGAAAAACAAAAGAAATAGAAAGCTCCAAATTATGCTATTTTAGAGACAAGGTAAGAAACAGAAATACAGCAATATATTTAGGAATTCAACTATTACAAAGTATTCAATGCTCTAGGCAACAGAACCTTTTTCCTGATTTTTCCTCCCACTCTTGCCCATAAAACAACATCTATACTATGACCTATATAAGGCACTGAGAAAGCTGTACAAATTATGTTCTTTCATGAATTGTGACTAGTGTTTGAGGTCCTCTACATTACAGAGCACATCAAACAGAAGACCTTAAGCTTATGTGCACAGCCAACAGTGCTACTCTCAGCATAAACATGAGTCAAACCCCAGCAGAGAAAAAAGCACCGATCTAAATCATCAGCTTAATGCCTCGAGGGAAGCCACTGTCTCGAGTCAAAGAATAATAATGCTGCACTGCAAAAAGGAATTCAAAACCTGGAGCAAATGCTAACACCTACTGCTCCTGTTGGATGAGCTTGGATGCAAGCTGCTAGAAAAGTGAATGTAGGAGTATAAAAATAAATCGTGTGTCTGTTAATAATATCCTTCAAAGCTTAGCATAAATCCTCTTCTACTAATTTCCAACCTTCAAAAGTGTGGTTTTCTTTTTAAGGAATGTCATTGGATGGTCAATTTTTCTGAATAACTGCTGAGCCCACATAATCTTCCCTGTCACCTAAAACACAGAAGGTAAGAGGTTATATTTTCATTAACTTAGAACAGTGAAGAAGTAAAGTAATTTTTATCTCTCATTTATTTCATTCTTACTGGTGGTACATTACGCGGCATAGGTGGATTTTCCTTTTCCTTCTGGTAGAGTTCTTGAATAAACTCTAAGTCTTGGCTGTACTGCTGAAGGACAATGGTATATTTCTCACTAAGGTCAATATTATTTTCTCCTATTTGTTCAAACTTCTTCAGAAGTACCAGCATCTGTTCAGTCTAAAAAGGAAGATGGAGAATTTACTGCAGAAGTTGTTAACAGGTCAGAAAGCCATTGTTCATACACTATTTCATTAACTTAGAATACGCTATGTAAATATGTAAGTTGTTTTCTAAGAAACAGAAAAGTCCATCCACAGAAGTTTGTGGATTTTATTTCTATATTTTGTCCAATATAGGATATACTTACAATAGTATGAACCAAGAAACTGCTACCACTACAGTATTTCTTTTTTCCTGACTCTCAAATCTTCACTCCTTTTTTTCTGCAAACAGTTGTGTTAGAACACCTACGTCTTTACTCACGCTTCATTAACATCTCATATCATGATCAGGATCTGAATCAATGCACAGCCCTGACATTAAGGAAACAGATGGCAGAATTGATTTCATTAATCCTGCCAGTCAAGTAGGAATAGCTTAGAAATGCAACAAGAAAGTATGGGGAACACCAGGATGAAGAAAGATAATAAACTTAAAAATAGGGGCTACAAAATTGGTATGGAAAGATGAACATAAGCCTGGCACCAAGTAAGAATGAACATTACTTTCCAGCAACTACTTTTCACTAGTTCTGCAAACAACTTTTAGAACATTTGTAATGGGCTTGATGTCCTTCAGCGCTATCTCAGCCACCAGCACAGTACAGAAGCCTGACAGTAATGAAGAAGTTCAGTAGGAGCTATGGGTACTCAGGTTTTCTAAACACCAGAACAAGGGGTTTGCATTTGTAATATCACTTACAGATAGGGCCTTCTCAAACCAGGAATCCACAAAATCTTGTATGGATTCATACAATGCTGCAATTTGGTTCTTAAATTCAAGGTAATCTTTTTCAAACTGGAAAAAGAGCAAAAGAAAAATATTATCTACAGTGCTGCCTTCATTTTATACAAAATCCTTTCCCTGTAGCTTTTGGGGAATTTGCTTTATTTGCCCAGTGCATGTGTCCAGCACTGAATTAAAAAGAACAGGAACAACCCCAGGAACAAAGGCATTTATGTTTTAAGCAAAGAAAACAAAATACAAGCAGTGTTAAATGACTGATATCTCATCTTCATGAACAAAAAGCAGCATAGAGGAACACAGACAGGAGAAGGAAATCTCATAACCTAATCAGAGATAACACAGCACACTCACCAGTAACTCACAGCACGACTACAGGGGAGCACTCGTCTCACTGTCCAGGTACAAAATCCACCACAGGTGAGCAAACTGACAGACTCTCTAGAGCACCTCACTGACTATGGGAGGCAATTAACAAATTTGGCAGCTCCTCACTAGAACCAGTTTGGGTATTTATCGGTAACAATTTTTTCTTAAAAGTGAAAAATACTGAGGGTCTTCAAAAAGAGTTCAATGCAAACTCCCTCTCAAACTGAGCACTCCACAAGCTTGGGAAGACAGTCCGTAATATACACAGCTCAAACCATTTACATGTAGAAAAAACACACCCTTTTTTAACACCTTCAAATTCCAGTTAACATTAAATGCTCTTTTTCAGAAAGGGGCCACACAGCAAGTAACACAAGCCAACACAACAAACACATTAACCAACACAAGCCAGAGAAATACAAGCCATCAACCAGTTAAAAGAAAGCCAAAAGTACTCCAAACTTAAACATTTAAAGGAAAGTTATGACAGTTACAAGCAGTAGTTCAGGAAGGCAGGAGAGTCATTCAACATTTCTAGAACTTCTTTTCTGATACTATTACCTCTGAAAAGCAAGCAGGCTATAGTTCAAAATAAAAAAAAAATAAAAAAAAGGCAGCCCAATTCTAGCATGTACAGGATATATTAAAACATGAGACTGAAGCAATTGAAAAGCCACTTTAGTTTTTATCATTCTGTTCAGCACTGAAAGTGATATAATTTCCTTCTCCCTCTAAAACGTGCAACTATGTGACTTTATTAACTTTACTATAATACTGCCATTACTACTCCACTAAGTATTTTTAATAACACCAAGGAACTCTTACAATTAGATACTGTATTTAATGTGTTGATGTGCCTGAATTAGTGTTCATTATGCAGTTCAAACTGTATGCATCTCAAAACAATCAAGTTTAGGTAAAGTTGTTTGTAGCATTACCTGTCACACAAAAACATTTGAAATAAAACCCAAATTTACCTTAACACTTTCAAATTTTATTAAAAGGTATGAAAGTATTGGTATTGTTGTTACAGCAAAATAATACATGCATTGTTACAGTATTTAACATTCTTTGCATAGCTCCAGTGAGAGGCACAGAATTAAGGGAGTGATTGTAACACAAGTGTTAAATACATGTACCTCTTTTCTTCTGTGATCCAGAACATCATACTCCTTGGATTTGGTATTCATAGCTATGGTCTGGTAATGAGTAGTGATCTCTTCAATACCTTCTATTTTTATATGCTGGAGCTTTAAAAGGCTTTCCATAATATTGCTCATATCTGAAATCTTCTCCAAACGTTTACAGAATGCATCAAATTTTCCAAATATATAGTTTTCACTAACAATAACAAAGCAACAGAGGAATTTTTATGCAAATCTCTTTGCAACAGACTTTTTGTATTTAACCCACATATATTCTACCAGAACTGCCATTAAGTTGCACACCAAAAAAACGCTCACGCTGTAATAATACAAATCAAGTTAAAACCATTTTAGACTAATGGACATAAACCAGAAAATACTTAATCCTATATATGTGACTTAAAAGCCTTTACCACATTTCACAGGAGTTACTCTTTTTTAAATAAGACTTTTGCAGGAGATCAATATGTGAATGTACAATACTATGAAATGCCCCATGCTTTAAGTACCAATACAGGTAAAGGTCCCCTTGACATTGGGATAGATCACCCAGCCCAAATCTGGCTAAATCCCCTTAGAGTGTATTTACCTATATTCATTACTCAAACTTGTTGGGATATCAGACTGTACATATATATTTGAATTAAATTGAAATGTACATAAATTCCCCTGAATTCCTCTTGGACAACATTTGGATCAGGAACTGGCAGAAACCTGTCACTGGTTTTTTCCTGAATAAAATTTTAAAAAACCAAAACAAAAACCCCAAAACAAACAAAAACAAACAAACAAACAAAACACCAAAAAAAACACCTCTGCAAGGTCATGTTCTGATTATAATAGATGCATAATTTTAATTGAGAAATTAGATTTCTGTTAGCCAGCAGATAAAATTCCATCTCATTTATAAATTGTATGTATCAATATGATTCAATATTAGAGTGAATCGTTTACCTGAAATCAAATTGTCTGTCACTTGGATTTTCCTTTAGCTCCTTCCTAATTTTCTGAAAGGATGTTTGGTACTGTTCTTTAAGGGAAATGCATTGTTGTATCCTCTTTAGCAATTCTTGCCTGAGGAAGAAAGCACAGAAGACAGAGAATCATCCTAAGGATGTCTTCAAAAGAATATAAATAAAAATGAAATATTTCAGTCAGATAGGCAGCTTTGTAAAATAAAACCACAAAATTATATGTTATGTAAAAAACATTCAAAGTATGATGTTTACATGAAACGTTTTTGGTTTAAATCTGTTATCTAGAACAGATATTTTTAGTTCAGGTTATATTGTCAATAACCCAAAACTTTCACAGCATAGTCCAGAAAGGATGTATAGCAGGTTAATGCTGGCTACTGAATGCCTGTGGTTTGGCCATTTCTCATTTTCTGTATTGAGTACTGCTGATAGGTTTTCCTTTGCTTGTTCCTTTGGTTTTTTTCTAAGCAGAAAAGACTATGAAGGTATTTTTCCAGACTACAGTAAGCTTGAGGAAAGCCTTGTTTCTTTAAAAAGATACACCAGGAAGAATTTAATTCCTAAGGCCACAGGTAGTTACATCTTAAACACTCATCTTTAAGATACACTTGTTCTGCCAGTGACATCAGCATTCACCACCTCTGTGCTGAATGAAGCATTTGGACAAGCAGCTAACTCATTCCTTCCTTGAAAAATCTCCTTTATTTCCCCTGGTAGTGATGTCCACAAAAAAATCCAAGGGCATCACAACTGTGCTGAAAACACCGTCGCTCCAGCTGACCAACACTGTGTGATTGCTGTTTTATTCCATCCCTCTCTCCTCCCACCATCTCAGTATTCAATTTCTGTACTTCAGATTGCAAGCTCTGATTATGATTTAGATGGCAAGCTCCTTAGAACTGAGGCAAACTTTTTGTTCATTTTCTCTATAGTGTCTAATATTTACTGAAAACCATGGCCTACTGTTATACTAACAACTGGACTAAGAACAATTGGAAAAAAGAAAAAGACTAGTCTTAGGCATGTTCAACTAGCAAACTTACAGTAAATCCAGCTTTTAAAATTTAAGATGCCTCATTATCACCATTTATGCTCCTCATACAGTGTTCTCCCCAGAATACTCAGAAAATACAAGTCTGAATTCCATTTTACGACACATATGCCTTGCTCCAGAGTACAACTGAATTGTGATTCTGGGCCTGGCATATATTGCCCCCTTCCTCAAACTGACTTTACTGTGCACTAACAGTAAAATATAAATCTTAGATGGAAGTTTTCCAGCCTGTTTTCAGAACTCTTTTATGAAGAAACTTAGATCACAGCTCTAATTGCTGTTTTCATCTAAAAAAATGCATGGAGACAATATATCAAGTGTTGTATACTAGTATACAGGCTTTTTTCACAACACATAGCAAATCTGCTCTTGCAGAGTACTTAATTCAACACAAAATTAATAGTTACAAGATTAAAATTAATGTGGGAATCAGTACCTGGTAGGAGAAGAAAGGGCTACTTAAATTTGCCTATTAATAATCTTGATGACTCGTGTAATTTTACTTCTAGTGTCAACGAATGGAGATGAAATTATTAAAATTCTCTCACCTGTCCAGATCCCAGATTTTTGAAACACCTTCACACAGATGCATCTTGCAGGTGTTAATCATTTGATTAGTTATTTTAAGAAAAAGAGATGTCATGCGCTCTGATGTGTTGTAGTATGGTGAGGTACAGTAGATCATACAGATGGTATTCATTAAACTGGGTATGTGTTCCATCATTGTTACCTACAACAGGAAAAAATGGGAAAGTCAGCACTTTGAATTTCCTGAAAATTAACACAGTAGAAAATGTGACAGCTCTGGGAATATGATTGACAGGGGATAAACATCTTTTTGAAAGTAACACATTGCTCTTGTAGATATCTCATTATAAACTGGACCATCATTTACAGGGACCTACCAAACTATGAGCAAGAGAAAAAAGTGGGAAAACAGTAATGAATAAATGAATAAGTCTTTTTCCAGAGTGGGATTTTCCAGAGGAAAAGTTTCATGCCCTTCAATTATCTTTTGGAATGATAACTACTTCCTACACACGCACACACAAAAAAAAATATTATTATCTCTGGCTAATTCAAAATCCATAAACTCAAATCACTAATGCCTAAGGAGTTAAGCTGTTCACTAATCATTTAGCATGAGTTAAATATTGAAAGGAGACATATCATTTTACAGCAGCAAAAGCCCTTCCTTGCTTCTCTCAATTTCGCATTAAGTGCTTTTAGAGTACAACTTACAGGTGAAGCATTGGCAAGTGGACCAAAAAATTTATCCAAGGTATATAAATATCTCACATTGTCTTTAGCTTCATTGGCAGCCATTGTTATACTACCATCCTGAAGGGAAAAAAAAAAAAAAGAAATAGCATTATTACTGTGAAAATTTTCTGAACAGGTTCTTGCTCTTTTGCAGCACACACTACCACAATATATGATTCCATCTTGCAAACATTTTCTCACAGAAGTGCTTTCAAATATGCATTTATTTTTTTCTATAAGAAATAACTGCTTTTACATGCAAAAAATGGTAAGGTCTTCTCAGCAATCAGCAGCATTTTGGATGTGGTTTAAAGGAAGTCCTTACTTAGACCCCCCAAAAAAGCTTTTCCCTCCTCATGAAAGTACACTAATGTGGCTCCAATAATCCAACTCCAGCTTTAGAATAGTTTCAGCATGGTACCCATTCCACAGAACTTAGACAAGATCCCTGAAATGCACCAGGGTGTTTCTCAACATTTTTTAATAAACACTTGTTAGTGGAAGTGAGTTCCTAACTAATGCCTCTATATCTTTCTGTTGATGTCAGGTGGAACTATCCAGTACTTAGAGGGCTAATTTTTATGAAGAAAGAAATCTAGTTCATCATCCTTAGCTTGTACATCCTCGGCTCTGTACAGACATTTTCATCCAAATTCCATTTGTCATAAAAGTCTGCAAATATGGTAAGCACAAAATAAAAAACTCTGTTAGGTTTTTCTGGTCTATTTTCTATTTGGTTTTTCTGGTCTATTTTCAATATAGTAGAATACTTTCTTAAGTGCTAGAAGATCTACATTCTGGTGTTTGGGGGGGAGGGGTGGTTGTCTGATTGACTGTACACACTTTACAGCTTATTTTCTGGCTTGCCTACAATTTTGACTGATAAGTTTACATTACAGATATCCACTTATCTGAAGTAGTAGTTATGCTACAGGAAGTCAGTTGTCAATAATTTTAAAAGCAATATGATAAATTTTCAGACATCTCTACAGTTGGCCTGCACAGGGTTCATCTGGTGAGAGACAGAAAAATGTTGCGTTGCTACATTGTTTTACTTTTACACAACCACTTCACCTGTTTGGCTAATGAAAGACACATAACAAAAGCACCGACTTCTTTGTAAGTTACTATTTAACTTCAGAATCATTGATGTTATATGTTCCAACAAATGGATATTTACCACAGTACAAAACTAGCATAAACACTGAAAGCTATTTTTAGCATTGTGTTCAGTTCTGTGTGTATTACAAATACTTTTCTGTAATTATTTAAAACTTTAATCAGAAAGTAGTAATTACCAGTTCTTTCCACTGTTTCAATGTCTTTGATCTTGCTGCCTGAAGAATACTTATAATTTTCTTTACTCTTGAACTCTTTATCTCATCTAAAAGGCTTTGAAGAAAGAAACACATTTAATACTCTCCTTGGAATGAAAGTTTACATTTATTTTTTAAAATATCTTTTTTTCCCCACCAGACTATGTGAGAAATAATTGAGGGATTTGACCTGTTAAATGATGACATTCTTGTCTTCCAGTGTTCCAGTTCTGCAGATGGACCAACATCATCAGCTTCTCTTCTAATTTGTTCACTCTCCACTAAAACTTGTCTGATCTGTTTGGTCCAAATCCTGACTGCTTCTTCAAGTTTCTCAGTGACCTCTGTGTTACTGCCTTCAAAATCATAGAATTGGACAGTTTTATAAGCACCAGGAAATAAATACAGAATTTTAAAATACAGAAGTAAAATGTTCTTGCCAAACATAATCTGAGACTTTGTAAACTGAGTATTTGAAGCACTGACCAACAACAGGAAAAGATTAAGACTCTAACAACAAGAAGCACACATGTAAACCTTGGGTTTTATTACTCTGTTACTATTGCATAACTTTTACAATGGAAACAGTTAAAAATACACTGAGTTCATAAGGAAAAACAAATTACAATGTGGTTTGGGGAGAATCATGTTTCATAGGTCCAAGAAATGCATTAAAGACGTGTATATTTTTCTGTTTATATTTCATAAGTAAAGGCTTACTTAATAGTTCTTTCTTTCTGCCACTGCAAACTATTCCACATTAAAAGCATGACACAACAGATGCCATTGTTAACAGTCACAAAAAAAAACAATACGATCTTTAAGTCAGCATATATTTTAGATTGCCCTAGCAGCTGACAGACTCTAGTTCACTTGGTGCATTATATTTAGGACTCATGGAGCTTGTGCTACGAATGGACCTAAAGAACTTGTCCAGCTATACAACATTACTATCTCATCTTAAGGCTCAGTAGTTCTGTGGAAGCTGTCATGCCACAGGCTTATGTAGGGTTGAGAAGGACTGCAAAGTATTGACTGGTTTGGCAATATTTCACCCTGAAAATCTACATGGTGATAAGAAATGGTGGAAAGCTATTGTTGAAAGAGACATAACTACTCTTTTTCTTGCATAAGCATATACGTATACATATAAATTTTTATAAATACATCTGGTTTTATTCACAGAGTCGGACTTAATATTGGATAGGATTTTTCCAGTATCAAAGAAAGTGAATAGTACACACACTAGTGTGGCTTCACTCAGCAACTACTTGGCCAGCAAAGTAGGAGAGACAAAGACAACTGCTTACATGATAAATCAAGCAATTACCTAATTCTTTAGGAGCTGCAAATTAAAGGATGGGCAAATGATTGATGCATATGATTATGCAGTCAGAAACCTGGCACGAGTAAGGAGAAAAATGTATACAGCTCAGATAAGATGAAATAATTCTTCAAAATAAATGTTTACTAATGACATAACATTTATTTTATAAACAGCACAATTGTGTTTGCTTTACTTTAGGAATTACTCACCTGCAGTTATGTAGTCAGATGGGTTCTGTAAGTTGCTGACATAAGTATCAATATCCACTTTTGTGAGCTGAATTTTATCTTCTATATTCTGTCTTGATGATGACAAAGTACCAACAAATTTATCCACTGAATACAGAAAGTCCTGTATCTGGCTGTTCTTCAAGCCTTCTTTTACAGCTCCCCAGTTCTGATTATTTTATCATTTATGAAAAAAAAAAATTAAAATGAGAGTGAGAATCACACTTTCATTTGTTTTTTGACCACAAAAGGCATTTTTCATTAGAAAGGTATTTTGTGGTCATAGCAGTATATATTTATCAACATGCCCTTTAAAATACACTCATCTTTAAAGAGTGCATTGATTTAATTATTCTGTTAGACAAGAAGAGACAAACTAGGACTGGACACTTCTTTCAATCCAGGCTTAATCTAATTTTTATAATGTCATCACTGTTTTACCTTAGTATGGATGCTATGGTATGCTCTCCTTTATCTTAATAATTACATCTGGCAGTATTGCTTGGAAATAAACAGTAACTACATGAACTTCAAACATTTGTATACAAATTGCATGACTCCCCTAAAGGTCTGTATTAGACTTGTATCTTCTTGTATCCTCTGTTCTATGTCCAACCGATTCACAAACAGAACTGAAGCAGCCATATGCCCTAATTCCACATGGTCTTGAGGGGGGGGAGAAATGAAAAAAGAAAAGAAAAAAAGAAAAAAGAAAAAAAGACTAGTTGTTGATTACCTGTTGGGATTTAAGTGCTGGTATCATGATGTGGGACAAGAAAAATTCCAGGCCCTGAAGGATATCTCCATTAGTACAATCAAACATGCCAAAATTCACTTCCTTTGGGAAGAAACAAAAATTAGCAGAGTGCATACAAACTTCTGCAGCATTA
>JAWWEW010000078.1:89080960-89163949 GCA_035583185.1 Anabacerthia variegaticeps
AATCAAACATGCCAAAATTCACTTCCTTTGGGAAGAAACAAAAATTAGCAGAGTGCATACAAACTTCTGCAGCATTACACTATTTGAGTGAAATTCAGATACGTGGCAAACATATGGCAGTTTATAACTACATAGGTTCCATGAGGATATTGCTGCCCAGCTACTGAATTTGGATTGGACACAGATTAAAATTCACCTGAAAATTCCAAGACTTGCCTTTAAGTCACCATAAGAGTCAGTCCCAAATTGTAGCAACACTCCAGCAACCAATTCAAATTAAACATACAACATCAATGCATTAATTAACTTTAACACAATTACATGCCTGTGTTTCTCATTTATGGGAACAGCTTCCATCTGTCATAAATGCCTAAAGAAGGACAACAAATGTATCAGGCAAGAAATGCCTCTCTTGGTTGCAGAGTTCTCTCCAGTCCAATGTTAATGAGCTTATGCTCAGGAAGCACTCCCTTACTGAGAGGGTAAACACTGGAACACGTTATCTAGAAAGGCAGCTGGTGTCCCAAACCTGTCAGTGTTTAAGACGCATTTGGACAATGCCCGTAACTTTTGGTCAGTCCTGAAGTAGTTGGACTAGATTGTCATTTTAGGTGTCTTCCAACTTAAATATTCTATTTTATTCTATCCTATCTTATTTTAGTTAATGTGAAGCAAGTTGCTGAAGCTGGGGAAAGGGAATGACAGTCCTGATGGGTGGAGTTTTACTGCAGAACACAAAGCACAAATTGGAAGAAGCGAGGGATTGCATCTCTTCCTAACACCATCCCACTTATGGCTTGGTTGGCTTCTCTGTCACTGGCATTTTGCTTACAAATGTATACATCCTGAATATGGGCTGTGCACTTTCTACTATCCTTACTGAATAGCTGCTTTGGCTCTGGATACGCCTCTTTATCAGAAAGGGAGCCTCATTCAAAACTTCTGAACTGCACTAACACACACTGATTTTGCCTTCATCATCAGGGCTTCACTGATATGGGGAAAAGTGTACCAAGTTCTGTCCTGAAAGATTTTACTCCAACCTTTGGCCTGTGCAAAGACAGCAAGTTCAGAGTGGTTTAAAAATAGCAACTACAAATTACTTTTTTTGTAGAGGTTTTGACATTCTTGACTGTCTTGGTCATTAACTTCACTAATATTTTCTTCCCAGCTCTCCACTGGCATGCAAAAGAACTGCACTTAAAACATTTAGTTACTATGCATGGGTGAAGTACTATGTCCTAACAATATTACAGCATTATAATCCCATTAGAGTACAAGAGGCTGGAAAGCTTTTTCTCATGAAGTGGAGGAATTACTGATGACAATCAAGGCATCATTCTGACTGAAGAAGTTTGAGGAAGACCAGGTTTCTTTGCATGTCTGAACATGTTCCCTGGGAGGCAATGCCCACAAGAGTGTTAATAAGAAAGTGCTCCTAAATTACTTCCTTCTACAAGAGGGTGTGCTAACAAAATAGCTGAAGGAAGCAACAGAAGGGCAATGAAGAAATGAACTTATCTCTATTTTTCCCTTCCAGATGCTTTTAGCAATGCTAATTTCTCCCATACAACAGTGTTTACATTTGTTGTGGGGAAGGGGAGACAAGGAAAATTAAGACTTCTGAATCCCTATGACAAGGGCAACATACTAGCTGATCCATTTCTTTCCAATGGATGCTGAAGATTCAGCTCTTCCTCTTGAAAAACAGGAGGCAAATCCATGTATTTCTAGGGGGTTCTCCTTCCAACTTTTCCTACAGAGCTCTTCAGGATAAAACAAAATTTGTTTTATCTTCTATAGCACCCAAAAATATTGCCTCACATAATGAATGAAGTTTGATGAAGATACATGACAGCCCCTGTCAAAAGAGGGGGATCACAAGAGAAGTGCAGAGAGAAAGCACCAAGGCAAGCAACTAGAGAGTTTGGACAACCATTATTTCTTTAATGTCTATTCTTAGATGTTAGTATCTGGATGATCTTCTATTACAAATATTTCCCAACAACACGAGTATCTCTGAAAGTCAGAAAAGGCTGTTACAGCCTATTTCTTATATACAAGAAGCTATGAGGGGCTGGAAAACATTACCTTAGTTACTTTCAAGTATCATCTTTATTTCAAAAGCCTAAAAGATTCATTTCAAGAGTATCATTTTCATAATTTAGGCTCATTACTTAAAATAAAATCTCCCGGTTTATGTCTTTATTCCCTATTGCCATTAAAATTTATATTTTAATTACTAATTAATGATGAATTTTGATTAATTTGAATCTTGTTTTTTAATAATATTGCAGTATGTAATTTGTAAATCATTAGAATTTTACTTTATCACAAATACTTATTCACATGCAAAAAAATTTCTGTTAAACATAGAACCAGACATTTTCATAAAAGCATTCCTCACTTCTGACTCCAGTTGAGTGAATAAAGATCTGAGAAAATATTAAATACATGGCAAACAGTGCATGATTTTGGACTGACCTGAGAGACATTTGATGCAGTTATAACTTCATTTGATGTCCTTAGGAAAAATGCACAAGTTCCAGTAAAGTTCTTTGAAAAGAACAAAATGCATACAGTCAAAAAGAATATTTATATAGTAAAAATAATTTACTTAAAGATGTGCTGAAAACAAAATTGTAAAAAATTAATTACTCAAAATGGTAGTGAACTGTTTGCAGGAGATTTGAAAATCTGTCCCACTCAAATCAAATACTATTTTTTTCTGTCTGACATAAGAACATCAAACATGCCCTTCTGGACAGACCAGTTCAGTATTGCACATCTACTAAGAAAATGCAGTTCAGGGAGAGCTTTCAAGTTAGGCTGTTTTCTGGGCTCCGTTCTTGTACTCCCCCACCATCTGCAACTGTGGTATGAGAGCTGTTACATGACATATTCCTGTCTAGTCATTTTAGAATCCATTTATGGACCTATCCATGAGACTGTCTAATCTCTTTCTGAATCTGCCAACATAAATTGACTGAAAAACCCCACAGATATCCTCAGCTTTCAAATATTTAAAGTTCTTTTCATAGATACTTAGACCACAATGGATCACCTAAGAATAAGATTTATTTCATTTTCTAAAAAGGGAGCTTTCCTAAGAACTTCTGATCCAAATACCTTTTAACATGCTTTTGATGGATTGAAGTAATAAAGAAGTTTCAAATTAGTACTTGAACAACGTTTATTTTCAGTCTATTAAACCTAATAATAACTCAACTGTAACTATCTCAAAAAGCCATTCCAGTTGGTGCAATTGGCAGAGGAATGAACCTCACTTTTCCCCTGAAAGCAGGAAAGAATCCTTCAGCTGTCTTTTCTAACATTAGTGTTAACATAGGCTCTTTGTGAACAAATAAAACAAAAACCCAAAACAGCACCATGCCTCGTTCAAAGAAAATTGTATATGGAATACTCAATTTCTCACAAAGGAGATGGAAAGAAAGAAAATTAATCAGAATATCTTAATGACTACTCTGAATATGCTGTAGAATAATGATTAGACATTACAGTGATGAGGTTGTTACAAGAACTTGAATGAAATAAAGGATTTATTAAGGGTATTTTTGGAATAATGGGCAGTATTATTATATGCAAATACCTACAAAACCAATTAAGAACTGCACTTTTAAACTAGAAGTGCAAAAGCACTGAAAAATACTAAACATGCAGTCATTAAAAAAAAGTTAGAATCTGAGATTTTTATAACAGGTTTATTTGACCTGCTCTCCTCTCAAATTGTCAAATCACTGTTTGTTTACTGGTGAACACCAACATCAGTCCAAGAAATGCTGAGAGATCCTACATTATGACAACAGGGACTACATACTTAAATATCTATCCAAGAATTACAAAAAGTTATATAACACTGTTATGTTTTGCTTTTTTTAACATTTTACTTTTTAAATGCCATCTAATGAATTTTTTTAACCATACCTCAGTGGAACCCATGGTAATAAATAACTTCTTCTGAGGCAAACTGTTCGTTGACTCATCTGACCGCAAAGATGCATTTGACTTCTGCTGGCAAAATTATAAATAAGAGGTTAATAACATAAAAACTGTGCAACACAAATAGTTTATCCATTTGAATATGTGAATTATAATGAAGCTCATTCTGACTCAGTAATTCCCTGACAGAAATTACAAGGTTGGCTTTCTCTAAAGAATAAGTTTTACATGAATCTCACAGTCCCCTGTAAACATTTTCATAGTGCCAATCTTTCAGGGAAACAAATCAAATAATAAGGGGGAAAAGCCTTAGAAAACATAAGAAAATCAAATCTGAAGTGTTTTCTAGAGCAACTTCCTCTGTGAAACCCAACTGGATTTCTTGCAGAAAGAGTCGTGTGCCTGGTCTGCCGAGGCAGAATGTAATTGTGAGTGGGATTCACAAGCAACACTGTCAGCTGGGTCCTGCCAACAAAGCAAGGAAATTTAGCTTTCTGCCCATTTCTTTAACCATGCACCACTGAAAAGCTTTCTCTCTGAGAAGCCCTGCTGCCACTGGTCCCTCTCCACTGGTGTGCATCTACAACCTCTTCCCTTTAAAACAACAGAAAAGTTTAAAGCCTAATAAACACCTGCTTCCCTCTAACTTTCTGTCATGCATTTTGAAAATAATCTGTTGAAACTTGGAAGAATGTGCAGAAAATAATGTGGAAGGAGTCTGCAGGTATCTTTCTCTTTAAAGCTGTGGAGAGCCTTCTTTCTAAAAAGTCAAGTGTTCAGCTCCTGCTAGATAAAACATGTGATGAGTGATACACAGTGGTGGCTCCCCCTTCCACCTCAGATCAGCATCTGCTGACCCCTATGCACAGTTTCAAGTGAACATCATGCACCTAAGCTGATGAAAAAGAGAGATGAGAAGGAGCAACGAAAGGAGCTTTGATAAATCTTGGTAAGAATATGCTTGCTTGTCAGGCCAGTGGTCTGCCCTGGCCCATATTTTGTCTCCAAGAAAGGTCAAAAACAGGTAAGAACAGGGCAAGCATATATAATACCACCCTTGAGTAGTCTCCAATTCTCCAATATGTTTGAAATCAAACTGTTGACAGAACAATCAAATTAAAGAGCTCTCTTCCCTCATCAGAATGCAGTGGAAGATGCTAGAGATGGCATTCATACTTTCCATCAGAAACATTCCTTTTTACGCTATGCTGCTTCTAAAACAGAATTCTCTTAAATTAATTTTCTAATGAATAAAAAGGTCAAAAATAAAACAAAATTAAATGCAGCAATTAAATGTTTCATTTAACTCAGGGTGGGCATTTATTTCTGACTTGTCAGTTAAGGAAAACAATGCCAAGATTTTTAGTTTCATCTTGATTTAAGCCAGAGAATAGCACATTCATCCCAGAAATGTGCATGCACAGTCCCAGTGAAATGAAAAACTGATTAAACTGTTTTGACAGCTGAGCTCATCCTGTGCTTTGTGAAGTCTCTAAGCAATTCCAGTAACACTGAAAAGTTCTGTTAATTTAGCTAGGTTATAATGATTCTGTAATTCATTCTTGCATTTAGCTGATGATCGAGCATTATCAACCAGTTTTTCTCCTCAACTAGCCTAAAATACCACCATATGGTGAGTTAGCTCTCCCTGTCATGGCTCCTCAATAGCATAATCTGAAAGGACTGATGAAGGACTTCTGCAGTTCTGGAAGCCC
Organism: Anabacerthia variegaticeps; assembly: GCA_035583185.1. NCBI lineage: Eukaryota > Metazoa > Chordata > Aves > Passeriformes > Furnariidae > Anabacerthia > Anabacerthia variegaticeps. The sequence continues at coordinate 89,086,636 of JAWWEW010000078.1, forward strand.
ACAACAGTTGTGTTAGACAATGTCAAGGTCACTTGGCACCTTCCGATAGCACACACCCAGTGGAAGCTGAACAAGTTATTTTGCTCTTTATACAAAGGCTGCTCCTTTTCAAAACTCAAAGGAAATAAAATACAGCTTGGGGACCACAACTGCCTTATTTCTAGTCTTAGTTTTCCCAGCTTAAAATTATTTTCTGCAGAATGGGACAGACCTGAATATGAAGCCACCTTAATTTAGAAAGAAATTGCATCACTTTTCACCCCCTTGAATGACTGCTTTGCCCATAGTAGAGTTAGTGCATTTCAAACCAAAAGAAGACGAAATAGTTCTTACACAGACACTTCTCCCATTTCTATAATACTTATGCTAGCTAATTAAGTATTTTAAACTCTGAATACTGCGAACACTTCTTTTCAACTGCCTTTGTCACTTTTGAAGTCCAGATTTTACCCTACTTTGCCATTTTCAAATTTTCTTTTTTGAAAACAAGAACAGTATCAAATCATGCCACATCCCATTTCCATGTAAGCCAGGATGGCAGTATCTAAACAATGAGATCCAAGTTCTTTCCACATTGGTATACACAGCAAAAAAAAGAAATCTGTTAAGATTTTCTGAATTTTGTAACAGTGACGTGAGTCATTATTTTTTAAAATGTAACTTTGGTTTTGTAGAAGTAATAATGGAAACACACCTGCAATACATCTTGGTAAAAGAAGAGCAACTTCTTAAGTCCACTAGGGGCAAAGAATTGTTCTATAAGTTGAAACTGAAAAAAAAATATTAAAATTTTAGTTAATTCTGAAGTAGTTTCAAAGATTGAAAATGTTGAAATATTTTAGTAATACTAATTCGATATTTACCTTGTCATCAGAAATAATGGCCTCCTCCACATGCTGCTCACTCAAGTCTATCCCATCTGCTAATCTTGATATCAAATACTTGTGTCTTCCATCTATCTGAGCTCTTCTCTCTTCTTTGGTTACTTTAGCTTGCTTGCCTAGTTCTTTTTTACTTTCACTGGAAAGTACAATGCTTTTCTTAACAGATGTCTAGAAAATGAAAGTTATAGAGAGATTATTTTTCTCCACTTAAGGATTGTATTTTATAACATTGACCTTTAAGCTCGTTTCTTAAACTACTTCAAGTAGGAACATAAAAAATTGCATCTAAGAAAAGCACAGGGAAAAGAACAGTAAGACTTAGCTTGTTAGGTCAGAATTATTCCTCAGTATAAAGCTGCTACTATGGAAACTATCATATCTGATACTTCATATCAGGACCACAGAATGTGGATCCAGACTGAGGTCACAACACCAATTTAGTGCTATAAAGGCTCTAATTCAAATCTCATCTTTGTGAATTTATCTTCCAAACTTCTGTATGTCCATATTTCAGATTTGGAACCAGACCTATCTCTGTACTGTCAGCATTTTAATATATAGTAACAAGTTATTACCCTAAAGGAAATAAATAAAAAAAAATCACTATAAAATCAGTCACCACAGAAACAAATATACAATTGATGATGAATGTGCAAGTCATATAAAGATAGCAGCAGAATAATAAAGGAAATTTATGTAGAAAAAGGATTTTTCAAAATTTTCACATTAGTGTGAACCACACTGGAAATAGATACAGTAAAAAACATTTTTAAGTCAACAGAAAATCTTCAGAAGCTATAGGAAAAACTAAAGATTTGGGGAAAAAAAGACACCACACTGATCACTTCCCTCTACACACAGCTCCGACTGTCATGAGTAGCTGGGGTTTGGAGATGTCTAAAGTGTGTCTGTACCTCACAATTTTTACTGGAGAAAAACAAAGGTAAATTACATCATCTACCCAGTACTCTAAACTAGGAATTGCAATGATCAATCCTACTCTTCGATTAAAAAAATAAAAGAGCTGTCCAGAGTCCACCTTTGCCTCCCACCATTTGGTCTTACCCCAGACTGAATGGATGTTTGACATTACTGTTGCCTCTACCTGCAATGGATTGTAGGGAAAAAAAAAAATAAAAACCCAAAAACGAACCACATCAAAGAAACCAAAACCCTAGTAGCACACATTGTCAGCACAAAAAGTCAGTGGCCTAACACTGTAGACACTTTTGAGTGGTTCACTCTTCTTTTTTCCTTGCAATTAACAGCAACTGAAGGAACTCAGCATGCTTCAGTATTAGACCAAGCATTTGTCCAAGATGACTTATCTGTATAGAAGAAAATTCCACAGACAAAAGGTACTTGAGTCACCAGCTAATTTAGAATGAAAACACTTGCCGGAAGGACAGCAGTCAAAGATGATCCTGTGACAGCAGGTCCTAGCTCAGTGCTCCTTGCTTTTAGGTTCCCTCCACGTGTACGATATTTACTTTCTGTGTGTAGTTAAAAGAAAAGGCAAGTACTAATTATTCAGGTATATGCACAACAAATGCATTTACAAGACCTGCAGCGTTGTATCCTCGTATCTGCCAGCTAACCACTTCTAGTCTGGGGAAAATGAAACATGAAAGGACCATTAGATAACACGTGCCTCACCAGAAACCCTTAGAAGGGAGGGAGCAAAAGATGTCACATAATGGCCTTTTATCTCAAGCTGAATTTCAAAAAATGCCCACAGATAGCAAAGAGGTAAGAAAAAACTATTTAAGGTACTAGCTTGAAGAAATCCGTTCTGGAAAAAACAGAGACTGATATATTCTCACTTTTCACACTTGTTATTGTCACCCAGTTACTCTTGTTACTTCTTTATCTAAATTTTCATTATCAGTCTCACGTATTTCTGGCAAACGTGCTACTTGCGAGACAACCTGAGCACATGGAATATCTGAAGAATAAAGATTGATAATATTGCAATAAAAACGGGACATATATTGTTAGGGTGCAACTATCTTACGGTGGGTAATTATCTTCTGCTGATTGTTTAAGTCTCCTTAAGAGCTTTTGAAGATCTTTAGCTTATTTAATAAAAAAATAATTTCATGCCTTTGGGGTTTTTTCTATAAATTAGGATTTAAATATTTTTACATAATTTGAGTAACAAAAAAGAGTATTTATGTTTTCCTGATACTAAGTACAATAACTTATCTCCAGTCAGCTGCCACTTCTCTTTTAAAAATTTTAATTACGAAGCATTCCTAAATATTGCTTTATCTCTCCTTAACAGAAATACTATTTTAATTAGCTTCAAAGAGATAATTCTTTGAAAGCACTTAACAATTCTATTTTTAATTTCTACATCTTAGTTTCACTCCATATCTCCAAATATTATATTTATGTTCCATCACTAGCAGCAAATAGGATTGCCAGTGGAGCATGCAGTAATGCTAAAGAGCAGCTCACTGAACTTTCATGAATTACTATTTAATCTGTTCTAAATATATGATTAGATTGTGATTAAAACTAAAATTCTAATAGCACTAATTTCCTTATAAAATTTCTTACAGATTATATCTCTTTTCCCTGATTATAATGTATTATTCAAAGAATCACAAAATGGTTGAGATTGTAAGGGAACCCTAGAAATCATCTGGTCCAGCCTCCCCCGCTCAAGCAGGATTATTTAGAGCCAGATGCCCAGGACCATTTTCATATGACTTTTGAATATCTCCAAAGATGGAGACCCTATAACCTCCCTGGCCAGCCTATGCCAGTGCTCGGGCACCCTCACAATGAAATCGTATTTCCTGATGCTCAGAGAGAACCTCCTGTGCTTCAGTCTGTGCCATTGCCTCTGATGTTGTCACTGGACATGACTGCAGAGAGTTTGGCTCCCTGTTCTTTACACCCTCCCTTCTGGTATTTACATGCATAGAAACGATCCCCCTCAGACCCAGCTCTACCAGCTTTTTCTCGTAGGAGAAGTGTTCCAGTGCCTTCATCATCATCACTGGACTCTCTCTGCTATATCCATGTCTCTCTTGTACAGAGGAGCCTAAAACTGGACACCTCACTCCAGGTGAGGCCTCACCAGTGCTGAGTGGAGAGGATGGATCCCCTCCCTTACCATGCTGGCAATACTCCTCATCCAGCCCATGGCATCATCAGCCTTTTTTGCCACAGGAGCCCATTGCCAGCTCACGTTCAACTTGGGTGCCCACAAAGGCCCTCAAGGTTCCTTCCTGTCAATCTCTTTTCCAGCTCTTCAGCCCTCAACTTTTACTGTTGCATGGGCTTGTTCATCCCCAGGTGCAGGAATTTTCACTTCCTCTTGTTGAACTGTCTGAGGTTTCTGTCAGCCTGTTCCTTCAGCCGTTCAAGGTCCCTGTGGAGGACAGCACAACCCTCTGGTGTAGCCGCTATCCCTCCCACCTGTGAGTCGTCAGCAATCTTCCTGAGGTTACCCTCTGCCCCATCATCCACATCATTAAGGAAGATGTTGAACAGGACTGTACCCAGTATTCACCCCTGGGGTACACCACTACCTTCTGGGCTCCAGCTGGACTTTATGCTGCTGATCACCACCCTCTGAGCTTGCCCGTTCCATCAGTTTTCAATCCATCTCACTTTCTGCTCGGCCAGCCCACGTTTCAACAGTTTCTACAGGAGGATCTCACAGGAGTGAAGGGGAAATTTGAATTTTAACCTCTCTGCTGCAGTAATTTGTAACCCAGGAATGATCTGGCACAGAGAGCAAAAAGGCAAAACTGAAGCTGGCTGGAAGCAGGAATGCCAGAGGCAGAACAACTCCCTGTAAGGGAGTTTAGTTTCCCTTGGTGATGAGATAAGAAACAGCCACAGCATTGTCTTGTAGCCACCCTGCAATGTCAGGCTCAGAGGTTGCCTCTGGGCAGCAGAGCTGGTGCTGGGGGATGGACCCAAGGATGGGCTGAGGTGCTCTATACTGATGCAATTGTATATAAAGAATTGCTTCATGAAGCGTATTTGCAGACTTCTTACAGAATCGGCTACTGTGTTAGCACTGTCCAATATACTGTTTATTATTTTTTTAATATATATATTTCAGCACAAATGTGTGTTTAATCCACTTCAAGGGGCACAATAAAAAATTCCCTACAGGAGAATGTCAAAAGCCTTTCTGAAGAAAAGGCAGACCAGAGCCACTGCACTCCCCTTATCTACTAAACCAATCACTTCATTGCAAAAGGAAAGGAGGTGAGGCACGCATTTTTTCTCTCCGTGAATCCATGCTGACCACTCCCAGTCACCGTCTTGTTCTTCATGTGGCTGCAAATGGTATCCAGCATTAGCTGCTCCACTACCTTCGCAGGGACTAAGGCGAGGCTGACTAGCCTGTACTTCTCCGGGTCCTCCTTTTTGCCCTTGTTGAAGGCAGGAGAGACATCAGCTTTCCTTCAGGCCCTAAGCACCTCTCTCAGATGCCACAAATACTTATATAGATAGTACTTTTTAACATGATCATCTTCCACAAGGTCAGGGAACACTTAAGCAAAGTGGATGTACATAAGGGGTGCACACGCAGGCACAGAGGAAGCTGGCTGATGTCGTTGTGAGGCCATGTTTAATAATCTTTGAACTAACTATCCAATCTACTACCACTGTTAATATAAGGGAGATACCAGACTACATGCCTTACTGTAGAGTATGCCATACTATAGAGTACTAGTTTTAATTCAATGATAACGGTTCTAATCATGTTACTATGATTCAACAGTAGGAAATCTGCTAAGGGATTAGAGTTGCACTGTGGATGGCCCTGTAAATGCACATACATAAAAAAATGACCCTGTAAATACATACATGTATATAAAACCATATATGCATTTGATTATATATACATATTTATTTATAAAGCTGAAAACTAGACATTGCAGTCCATGCACTGGCACATTCAGAATAGCGGGTATATAAACTTAAACACTCTACTTAATAAGTGGTTTCCCATTTTCTTCCTGGATTTCTTTTCCATACAAAGCCAATGTGAAGTACTTGTAATTTTCTCCCTTACCTTTTTTTATAGCAACGAGAGGTGGACAGAGATCAATATGAGGTTTGGAAGAAAGCTGGGTTGCTCTCAGTTGTTCTGATTCCTGCTGTGCAGAGTGACTGTGAGAGGAGCTAGCTCTTTCCCCTAACTCGGACTCGCCTCCCACAGTCTCCTCCATCACACAAAAATCAACCTAAATCAACAATACAGAAAATGTAACATCGTAATAACCACACCTTCAGTATTTTTATCCCTGTTACAGCATCAGTATGACAGACTAGCAAGGAAAGAAAATAAAAAATTCTCTACTTTCGGTCGCTGATTTAAAAAGATGTAAGCAAGTTTTCAAAATTAGAGAAGCTGCTCTACGGTTGCGTGTTACCAGAACTTTATTTCTACCCGCACGGCCGTACCTCGCCCGCACTGCCCGTGCCGCGGGCGGGAGCTCCGGTGCTGGGGGAGGCGATGCTCCCCTGGGGGGGCAGTGCCCGGCGCCGAGCGGGGCTGATGCTCCTCTCCGGGGCCCGATTCCCGCAGCTTTCCCACCCGCGGTCGGCGCTGGGAGCCGCGGGAAGCTGCTATAGCAACCCCTACACAAACCCCGCTGGCTCCGACGCGGACACGCCTCGTGTCGGGCACGGCTCCCTCTGCACCCCGCCGGGCGGGGCTGGTCTCGGAAACACCTGTCTGCAAAAAGCACCGTGTGTTTTTGCCTCTTACATAGAAGTGAAACTCTAAGCACGCAGCCCCCCGAGCCCCGCGGTTCTGGGGTGCCCAACAGGGTGAGGGGCAGCACCCTCCGAGGCACAGCACCCTCCGTGGCACAGCACCCCGTGAGGCACAGCACCCTCCGAGGCACAGCACCCCGTGAGGCACAGCACCCCGTGAGGCACAGCACCCCCCGGCGGGTCATTCAACAACCCCTCCCGGGGGGAGCCGCTCCGTGCGCTCCCTTTTTGGCTCAGTGTGTACCCGCTGCAGCCGGTGACCGCTCCGACCCGCCCCTCCCAGGACCCGTGCAGTCTGTTTGTGTGTTTATTTATCGATTTTACCGCTCCCGGTGCCCCACACCGTGGGACCGCAGAGAGCCGCCCCCCCCCCCCGCCCCGCCCCGCCGCCAGGGGGCGGTGCGGCGGTGTGGCGGCGCGCGCGGTGCGCCTGCGCGGTGTGCCGTGCGCGGTGTGCCGTGCGCCGGCGCAGCGGGGCCTGTCAGCGCCGTGCCGAGCAGGGCCGGAGGGAGGGAGGGACGGAGAGCCGGCCCCGGCCGCGGCCCCGGCCACGGTGAGTGCCGCCCGCCGAGCGCCGCGCGGCAGAGGGAAGCGGGGGGGTGAGGGCGGAATGAGCCAGGGCGATCCGGGGAGCCCCTCGGGCTGGCGGGCCCGCAGGGGGTGCTCGGGGCGCCTCCCTCTCTCCCTCCCTCCCTCCCGTGCCGGGGCCGCGGCCTTTGCCCCGCAGGGACGGGCACCTGCGGCCGTGCGGGTGGCTGGGGCTGAGCCCCCTCCGCCCGGGAGGAGCCGGGCGGGGCTGGCGCTGCCTCTCCCGGGCCGTGCCCCCAGCCCGCCGTGGGGTCCCTTCGGGAGGGGCGGGCCCCTGAGACCCCGTCGCCCCCCCTGCCTCGCTGCTGCAGCGGGAGTCCCGGGGACACGGGGGCGCTTGCAGCTGGAGCCTTTCCAGGGCTGCTGGGGACTTGGTGTTGTCCCCGTTCCGTACTTCAGCCTCGATTTTGCTCTGAAGGTGTTTGTACTTTTGACTTACAGCCTCTGTGTAAAGCTGTCATGGTTTTCTAAACTTCGGTCTTCCTTTTGAGGGGTTGGTGGTTGTGCAAGAGCCTGGCTGACTCGGCAGGTTGGTCACAATGTGCTTGGCTACTGGTTCTCTTCACAAGGTCTGCTTGATGTGCTGGGTGGTGGCTTCTGTGGGTTAAAGCTGTTGTAACCCTGTGAAATGTATCCACTCTTTTAATAGTGGCAGTAATTCCGGATAAAGCCCTCTGCTGCGTAATAGTGTTTCTGTAGTAAAGTAATATCTGAGAGTAACTACCTTATTTTTTATTTATTTATTTTAGACAGAGCCCAGATAGGCTGGAAACGGGCTGAGCCCCACAAAACCAGAGTATTCATTCCAAAGTGAGTGGAAGAAATAGAACCTGCACCTTCAGATGAAGAGTAGGAAATCAAACATGGTTTGAGCTAGACAGGCCAGTGGTAGAGAAGTGATGTGTCTGGTTGAACAGCTGGGAGGTAAAGGAGGGCAGGAGTTCACACTGTACAAGTAATTCTGGGAAAAGTGCATGCTTATGCATTTAACTTTTGAAGGTGCTAGAGGTAAAGATCTTGACATATCAGATGAAGGAACATGAGACGTAGACTTCGGGTCTTGCAGACTGGCTTATGGGCAAACCTTGCCTGGAATGCTTTTTAACTGATAAATTCTAAAATGACTCATTCTACTAATGCTCTAGAGAGTCTGCTTGAGATGAAGTTAACTTTCTTTATAACAGCCTGTATAGTGCTGTGGTTTTGGATTTGTGGCTAAAACTGCTGCTCACACTGCAGTGTTTTGGCTGTGGCTGAAGGGTGCTCACACGGTGTGAAGGCTTGGAGTGGGCTGGGGATAGGCAAGGGACTGAGAGCCCAGCTGGGACATCTGACCCAAACTGAAGGGAAATTCCTAAGTGTATAATGCCTTACTTAGCAATAAAATACAGGGTTTTTGCTTCCAGAGTGGCTAATGTTCAGAGACCAACTGGAGTATTAGTTTGCTTGTGAGAGGTGGTGAGCAATTTTCGTTGCTTCAGTTGTTTTTCACATTTTTTTGAGGTGGGGGGTGTCTCCACTTTCCTTCATTTATCAAGCTGTCTTTCTCTTGCCCATGAGTTTTCTTGCTTTCGCTTTTTCAGTGCTGTGCCCTTGGCCCAGTTCTTCATCAGATCATGATTCTGTTGAGATTAAGTGATGTGCTGAACGCAGACTGCTTTGAAAGTGGGTATCTACTTTCAAAGAATAATATGAATATGAGAAAGTATAATTTCTAGTTGTGGCAGCAGAATCTAAAATATTCGTTTTGATTACAAGACTGAAGACATAAAATGATGGAAATAATTTGGAAGCAATGAGGAGCTCCAGATATGTTCCTCGAAGTTCTGTGAAGATCATGTCTTGCATCCTTGCTGACTGGGATCCTCCCTGCTTTCTATTAGTAGAGCTAGTAAATTTTGAGAGAACAAGTCTGGCTTGATAGCCAGCAGAATTTACCTTTTCTGCATACGAGTTTCCATATGTGTCTTGACTACACTAGAAATTAGAATTAGGTGAAATACATGATTAATTTTTCCCTGCATACCTACACCTCTGGTGGACTGGACTGATACTGTGGAAGAACTGAAAACAGGAGTAGGAAATAAAAAAGTCAGAAGTTTAAATGGAAGTGCTTTATAGTTAAGTCTCTGGGTTTAGCAAATTTGACCTGTTGCTGCAGAGGGACTCTGGTTCTCTTGGCTTCACCAGATTCTAATTCAGGAGGAGTTAGAATTTTCGCTTCAACCATCTACAAGATGCCTTTATGCTTGTCTCATTTCCCTTTTGATAGGGAAACCTACTCTAGGATTAGATAGAATCTGGTTTAAATGAAACTTGGCTGTTCTTGGTGGTGGTAATAGTTTTTTTTGTGATTTGCTTTTTGTTTGTTTTTTTCTTTTATATAAACTTACAGAGAGGAAGGTAAATATAAGAACAGCAACCAAAGAACATTTCAATGAAACAAATGAAACAGAGTTAAGTGATTTTAAATGCAATACTTGAAGAATTCCAATTACTCCTCTTTATAACACAGTCCAGTGATGCTTCTGCCAAGTTGCACTTTTTATTGCCAAAATTAAATCTCCAGTTGTTAACTTTGAAATGTCACATAGCCATCAAATGAAAAAAAAAAGTATTTTCCCAATCTTTTTTATTTCTTTTCAGTACTGTTAAGTTATGAAGGCATTTTGAGGCCCTAATCAGCAATGGAGGAAACGGATAGGGAAGCTGTTGCAACAGCTGTTCAGAGAGTAGCAGGAATGCTTCAGCGTCCTGATCAGCTGGATAAAGTGGAGCAGTATCGCAGGAGGGAAGCTCGTAAGAAGGCTTCAGTAGAAGCTCGACTCAAGGTATGAAGACTGATAAACCTGAGTGTCTGTGCTGTAGCATGAATGTACTTTTTTTTATTCTTCTGATTTTTTTGATTCTACATTTTCAGCAAGATAGATAGTTTTAAACCATGGACTTCAGTTTTTGGCATGTCCAAAACAGAAAATTTTTATTCTGGAAGTAATGCAAAGTAATGCTGTACATCTTACTGACATTTTAGTCAAACATTTCAGGTGTTCGTATGTCCAGTACTTGTGGGCAGCTACCCTTGTGCTGTGTAGCCTGTCAGCCAACAAACCTGTGTCTTAATGATTGAATACAAAAAATTGATGATTGCATCTGGAAAAGGATAAGTTGGTTTCACCTCTGGCTTTTCATGGGAATTTAGGGAAGACAGCAAAATTACATCACGTTCTTGTCTCTTGTGGAAATGTGCCCCATGATTTTCCCCCTCTTTCACATGTGCGCATGTGAGTACATTCATGTTCACACACACAGACAGCGTGAAACATGACTATGGTCGTCCTGTGTTTATTGTCCATATCTTACTGAGTTCTGTATTTTCTTCCTTCGCCGGTACTCTCTAGCCAACAGTCGTTTTAGACCACTATATTAAGTACATGGAGTAGAGTCTTAGAAAAGTGCTTTGGGAAACATTCTCTCAGATCAAAATGGCTGGTATACACTGTATCTAATCATATATTTCCGTATAAAGTATTTTATCTTACATCTATGTAATAGCTCCTTGTGGGATTCTGCATGAAGTAGAAGAAAGCCACTTTTCTTTCACAGTGAAGAAATCTGTTAGCAAATTACGTTTGTTCTTGTCTGTAGAATAGAAACAAATTTTTCTGATGACTTGGACTGGGTTTTTCAGATTGAAGTCAGGAAGCATATAGTGTGGAGTCTATTAATAATGCATCAGCTGTTTAGTTACTGTGAGCTATTTATAATATATGAGAACAGTCATTTGCCTGGAGTACTTTATCATTTTGCCTGGCTGCTTCTATAGACTATCATGACTAAACTTTGTCAGTGTAGTGCCTAAATCCACTTTATAGCTAGTTTCCTTCTTATTTGCGTTAGGTTACTTCAGGCATCTGTAGGTCAGAAATACCTGTTCAGAAAAGAAGTTCAGTACCCCTTAATCAACTCAGGATGGATTCCTGAAGCAGATGATGACTAGTGATGCAATGGATAACAAAGCTGTTTTTCCCATAAGAATTACTGTAATGGATGGGAGCACAGAGAGGATGTAAGAAATACTCTTGCTCTGCATTTAAACTGTATGTAACTATGATGTGGAAGATGGAGAGATGCAGACATCAGGATCATCAGCCAGAGGATTTGCTTATTTTTCAGGCTGGATTACTGCTTCTTCTGTGTGAAAGAATATAGGAGAAATCTTTCAGTGTGAACATGTTAGTGCTTCTTTCTGACTGAATATGCTTTCACATTTGTCACAATTTTCTTCAGGTGAATCTACATATCCTCTCTATATCCTCTCCCAAATATTTAATTATGTCAATTTCTTACATATTTCACTGCATTTCTTCCTGTATAACAAAAATTCTTACAGGAAAAACGGCTTTCAAATGTGTCAAATTCATCTCTTTGATAAATGAGACTGGTGGTGGTTAGTAAGCAGTATTTTTGAGGTTTGGTTAGAAGAACTCTGAAATGATGAGCACCTGGTAGCACTGTAGACTCGTGCTTGTGGGCAATGCTGTCCAAAATATAGGTGAAGAGCTTCTTGCAGTGTATTCCAGACCCTGTAAAATTATAGACATTGACAACTATCTTTGTACACTTAGTCAATGGGAGAACTTCTCTGTGAAGAAATACTGTATATATATCCTAGGAGAGTTTTGAGGTTGTGCGTCTTCTTAAGTCTAAAATTGAATGAATCCTCTCCATTTTGATTCTTAGATGCTGTGCAGTCATGAGTTTGAACCGCAGGGCTCTAGGGAGACCAGGCAGCCAGGATCCTGTTTCCGTGGCTTCATGTTGAGGGCTGTGACTTGAAAAGACATAAAAATGAACTTTTGAGTCCTGTGCCCAGTATGGCATAGATTTGTTTTCATTTCTTTAATACAGTGATGGTCAGTCCAATTTAAGATGAATATATGCATTGTAGGAAGCAAAGTCCACAATGCATGGATACTTTGCTCCATGCCCCCTCACCCCGTTCTCTGTCCCCTTCTGACTATTAGAAGACAAACTCAACAGGGATGGATAGAATTTCCCTTATCCATTTGTGTCAGAAACCAAGATCAGAATTGTTTGTTTAACATAATCAAGCTTCTGCCAAAGTTAAATAAGCAAAAATTTGGATATTTAATACTGAGATCATCTGCCTCGGAAGAAATTGAAATATCAAAACAAAAGTACTGAACATTTAATGATCATGTGATTTTTAAAATACTTTATGGTCAGCTGCAGAAGGTTGTGTATAAGTATTGTATTGACTGAGTATCCCAATTATCGTAGTTCCTGTAAGGGAAGAATGTGTTAATGCAGCAGTACTATAGATAGATACTGCATAAAAATGCCTTACCACTGCTTAATTGTACTGAGTCTGGCAGGAAAATACATTTTTATCAATAAAATCAGCATGTCATGATTTGAAAGTACATAAATAACACTAGTTTAAAAATCACTGCATTTTTCCGGGACTTTCCCAGTACATTTAAAACACAATAAATGTTGTTCACGGTTACCAGGATTTCCTCTTTGGCTTCCAGCATCAGACAAAAAGTTCCATGACTGTCCAAGTTTTTGGGCCTTAAAAGTCTGGCAAAAAAAATGTGATTTGAGCTCAGCAAAACCAGTATTGCCTCATTTCTTTACTGATTACTTCAAGCCCTTGAAATATGCAACGAATTTTTCACTGACCACTTGTCTTTGGCTTATCTTTTGAAGTTTGTTATTTGTAGCTGTATTTTCCACTCACCTTTTGTCACCTTCGTCACATCTTTTTAAAAATACTTACATAAAAACCATGCAGGGGATGTGATCTCATTTCTTTCACTCAGATATGCACCATACTGCATTTTCTTTAAGGTGTTTGGACTGTCAAATGATATTCAGGCCTAATAACCTTTTTGTAGAGTCACTATGTCAAGTGTCACCTGTTAAAAGAGATCTATATCAATAACCTGTCTTTATGCCAAAATAATCTAGTAGTTGGATTGTTGGTCTGGTTGTTGATGTTTCACAAACTTAAAGTTTTATTCCATTTGAGGTTTTTTTGTCTGTTTTGACTGAATCACTTTTGATATTTATTTTTGCCTTCAGGCATGACAAGCTAGAGGGTGTTTTGGTTTTTTTGTTGGGGCTTTTTTAGAACATTTCAGAACTAATTTTTTTTCAATTTTTTTTTGCAGTTGCAGAAATTTGTACTTTCTTTAGTAAAATGCTGTGAGAATCTGTACATACCAAGTATTCTGTTGAAACATCGGGATAAGCTTTCTTTTAACATCCCCCTTTGAAATTAATTTATGAAGGAAGTGCAAAAAAATCTCATTCTGCCTTCCAGTTATCCTGGTTTAATACAGATTTATAAAGCTGGTGATCTATGATCTGCTTAAGACCCTGTGTTATCTTTGTAGGTGAACTGATTGTATTGAACGAATTGTCCTTTAAAACTAGATAAAACTTCAAAACTTGAAAAAAATAATATGTGGATACAGACAAAGTTGTGCATGCACGAAGTTGGACATTTACATAAATTACAACATTTTCTTTTCATTTTTTTCCTCTGAAAATGATAGGTACTGAAATTAAAATTAATTATTGAGAAGTGTTGAAAATTATGGAACTTATCATGATTAATAAGAGTTCTTTTTGTTTGTATTTAAGGCAGCAATACAGTCACAGTTAGATGGAGTACGAACAGGCTTAAGCCAATTGCACAATGCTCTGAATGATGTGAAGGACATTCAGCAGTCTTTGATAGATGTCAATAAGGACTGGAGACAGAGCATCAACACTATAGAAAACCTCAAGGATGTTAAGGATGCTGTAGTGCAACACAGCCAACTAGCAGCTGCTGTAGAAAATCTCAAGAACATATTTTCAGGTAATTTATCATTCTTTACGTGATCCATCACATACTGGAAGCTCTTTAAAATGATGTTAACGGTGTAAGGTTCTCAAGCAATGTCAAGAACTTCCAACCTCCCTGGGAATGAAGAATTAAGGAAGAATTGCCTACACATCCCATTCAGGGAAGTAGCTGGTAACCATTTATAATAGATGAAGACTAAATTGTGCTGTAGGAACTTCTAGTCTGGCCTATCTCATCATCACACACAACTTGCAAAGAAGTTTCTTGCTAGCAATCAGTAGCAGGGATAACGTATTTAATATAAAAGACTGATATATGCAAGCAACAAATACAGAAAGAATATTTGTAAAGTTGTGGTATGTTGCCACCTGAGTTGGGCACCTGCAGTAAGCCTGTTGGGTATAAATAGTCTCAAATGATTTTAGGAGGTGAAAATGTTTTGCAAACAAAGATAAGAATGTGAAATGGCAAGATGTCTAGTTAAAGATTCCCCTGACAGTCTTTCTCACACAGCAGTTAGGAGCCTCAAGGGTTTCTTTTAATGGTGTTAGCCTAAATATAGATTACCTGAAGTTTCAACTGTGCACAGTCCGTGCTTCAGAATTAGAGAGCACAGTCAAAGAAACTAACTTGTGCATAAAGAAATTACAGATGGAAGACACTTAGTTTTTGTACCACTGCACAACCGTGAGGGTTTGCAGAATTACATATGGTTAATGTGATACAGTGGATACTGTGAAGATAAAGAAAATGGGATTACCTCTATCATTCTTGCAGCTTTTTTGGTGCACATTACATTCTGTCTTGAATCATGGTGAATTCCTTGCCAGGACTTTTCTGCTTGTAAATAATTTTAAGTATTTTACCTCTATAATGGAGGCTAAGCATACACTAATTTGATTTTATTTAAATAGTCTTTTCTCTCCTCTTATATCCTGATATTAATACACAAAGTGTACCTATAAAGAAAAGTTGTTTCCCAGTTATACCAGGTTGATCAGTTTACTCTCTCTAAGCCTGCATTTAACTGCTGTGGTACCAAACTGGGATACTGTGCAACTTATACAAGAATACTGTTTACATGCAACGTCCAGCAATCAAAAACAAAGAACAACAAAATTATGCGTGTTCCAATGCTGAGTTGTTTTGTTTGTGTTGTTTCCTTTTGCACAGATGAATGCCATTGAGACGATAAGCCTTTTATTTTCGGGCATTCTCAGAAGTTTTTAGTATGAAGCATCTCCCTCTGGAATTGCTAAAGAGTATAATTGTTTTGTGCAGAGCTCATCAAATATTTTATAAACCAAGTGATTTTCATCATGATTCAAAAGACAGTTACAGTCATTAAACCTTTTTGGTGGCTGCCAATTTTATCACTAGCTGCCTTTTTTGCAGTGACAATTTTTCTGCTGTGATTTTTCAGTTCCCCACAGGATCCTAATCCTCTTCTGTAGTATTCTTCAAATACTGAAAAGTAATAAAAAAAACCTTCTAAGTAGTTTAGCAGCATGGATAATTATCCCTATTTTTTCTTCGCGCCTTAAGCAGGCAAAAACTGTTCTTTCAAGGAGGAGGTAAAATTTGGCATTTGTTGGGTTTATGCAGCGTCAGGTTCGGCATAGTAAGCGACTTTTAGTCAGGTAAGTTAGAGGGGGTTTGTGTAAGGTGTAAGAAGGCTACTATTGCAATTTGTTTCATAGTAGACTTTCCTGGATTCATTTATTTATTAGGGGCAGGAGGGAGAGAGGAAATTTTGTTCTGTTGGCACTATGATGTTTGTTTAGCCACTGATCAAAATGGAGCACTGTAGTTAATAATGTATAAAGTTACATTTATATATAAAATAATTCACAAAGTATAGAATTTACTAAAAAATGTTGAATACTTCAGAGTAATTTCCTTTAAATTATTTTAAAATAATTTCTACAGCTGTTCTCCAGCTTTTTTTCCTAGTGCTTTTATTATCCTGTATTTGTTCTTTGTCTTTTGACTCTGTGGTGTTGTACCCTTTGTGATGTTTCTTCTTTGCCTTTCTTTCAGTTCCAGAGATAGTCAGGGAGACCCATGATCTGATTGAGCGAGGGGAACTTTTGCAAGCTCATCGAAAGCTGATGGATTTAGAGTGCTCCCGGGATAACCTCATGTATGAGCAGTACCGCATGGACAGCAAAAACACGCATGACATGAACCTCATCCATACGTACTTTGGGGATATGCAGAAACTGTCTGAGGAACTGGCAAAGCAACTGTGGATGGTGGTTCAAAGATCTCTTGTCACAGTCCGTAGGGATCCAACCTTGCTGGTTTCTGTTGTGAGGATAATTGACAGGGAGGAGAAAATTGACAGGCGCATGTTAGACCGGAAAAAACAGACTGGGTTCATCCCTCCTGGCAGACCAAAGAAGTGGAAAGAAAAAATGTTCAACATTTTGGAAAGAACTGTGAGCACACGAATTGAAGGCACTCAGGCAGATACTAGAGAATCTGACAAAATGTGGCTTGTGCGGCATCTAGAAATCATACGTAAATACGTCCTTGATGACCTGCTCGTGGCTAAGACCCTGCTGGATCAATGTTTTCCTCCACATTATGACATTTTCAACAGATTGCTAAACATGTACCATCAAGCTTTGGCCACCCGAATGCAAGAACTTGCTGCAGAGGATCTAGAAGCAAATGAGATTGTTAGCCTTCTCACTTGGGTTTTGAATACATATAATAGGTAAGGCCCCCTTATCTTTTCTGTTAGCAGTAGCTAAGTGTGCAAAACATACCTGGTGTGTTAATACTTGCATGTCTGTTAACATACAAGAAGATAAAACAAAAAAGGGATAATATCAAATCAACAAGTCCTTTACTATTTCTTACACATTTTGCTTTCTGGAAATTGCTCCTTAAAACTTATTTGCATTTTCTAATAAGTAATTTTGAATTGCTTGAAGTTTTAATGCAGTTAGAAACCTGCCTGAACCTACAGTCCCCTTGTATTTGTGTACCAGTTTGGTGAAGTACTGGGAAGAGCAGAAGAGCTGAGAACTCATGTGTGTGAACCAAAACATTTGTTGTGGCCACAGCCCTGGAAGATCTGTATGTTTATTAACTTTCTATTGTTCTTTTTTCCAGGGGTCGGGAGTGTTTCAGTTGCTTCGTTACTATTAAATGGAAAGAGTGTAGTAACTTCCTTCAGGTTTTCTCTCAGAACTCTGAGGTGATTTGATCATTTAGGAGAATTTCTTCTACCAGGTTGTTTCCTCTGATAGTCTTAGACACATTTCTTTTGTGTGATCTGTTAGGATAACTTAAGCATTATGGGGAACTTTTGCCCTTTTTTTTTCATCCTCCAAGTAGAAACAGCTCAAATGGCAACTGTTTAGTTTTTGCTGGCTGTAGTTACTAGAGCAACTGATTTGTTTGGGAAAAAGTACTGCTAGCCTTTCTGTGGTGTATGACTGTAATCCTGTTCTGAATAGCTGGCATTGACCCAGATACTGTGCTGTGTGTGCTTTTACTGTCTTCAATTGTTCAGTCTCACTAATGAAACTAGTTGAATGCTTGATACGTTTAGAGTATAATACCATAAAGCAAACAGGTAGGAGATAAGACTGTTCTGTAGAATTTTTATAACCAGCTTTAAGATCTATTTTATGTTCAGAATTCTGGGCTTTAGTCTACACTGCAATGTTCTGCTTTTTGTTCCCTGCAAGGAACAATGAGGACCACCTACAAATGCACACTTAGATATCCATGCAGGGTATATGAGAGATGAAGCCACTAATAAGGAGCCAAGTTAATTGGCCTTTTTTTCTTTTGAAGGCCAGAGAATAACTCCACAGGGAATGAAAATGAGAAATATGTGAGTCCTTCTACCTATAATGGCATGACCTTGGCAGAAATCCTGCTCCCAGGTTCTTCATTTATGTCCTGGGACTTATGTTCCAGTAAGGCAAATCTTGGTCTTAAAATTGCCTTTCTACTTCTCCCCCAGAAAGCAGAGTGTATTGTTGCTGAGTTAGACAGTTCAGAGCTAAAGCTCTCTCAGTCTGTGTGTTCCATCATTGGAAGGGCAGAGGGAGGGAACAAAGCCAGTGTTGCATCTACTTAGAAAGCAAACAAATCAAAAACTTGCTAAAGCAAGTTATGTGGCTTGTAGCCCCTGATGGCTGAGTCTTTTGAAAAAAGTGAAACAGTGAAGAGTAGACACAGTACAGGGTGTCTGATAATGCACTTCTGCCCTATAACAAGTGGGATGGAAATTAGAGGCAGTATCTTGGGGGAAAAAATTAAGGCTTTGACTTTCTTCTCTGAAAATGAAAACCAAGAAGGCAGTACAGGAATTGCATACGTGCATATTAGAATAAACTGTTATAAAGAGGATGTTAGTGGCTGGAACAGGTTGTCCAGAGAAGCTGTGAATGCCCCATCACTGGAAGCATTCAAGGCGGTGTTGGATGGGGCCCTGAGCAACCTGGTCTAGGGGTTTAGCATCCCTTCCCATGGCAGGGAGTTTAGAACTCTAGATGATCTTTAAGGTTCAACCCAAACCATTCTGTGATTCTGTGGTCATTAGCTGTTGTGTATCTTTGTAGTGCACAGTGGAAGAAGAAATCAGCTCAGGTTCGAGAGTGGGAAAGTAAAGTTTTCAACAGTTTATAATAAACTGGGAAGGGGGGTGGACTATACGGCATCATGAGAGCTGTGTTTCTGTGGTATTTCACCCTCTTTTCCCCTGTATGAAATACAGTTTCTAGACTGTTGTTCCATTCCTTCTTCACTTCTATGGAACACTCTATGGTGGAAAATAGTTTTGTCCTACTCTTTTTCTCTATTTTTATTAAATGTAATTGAATATTAGAGGGAATATACACATTTGTATTGTATTTGCATATTACGGCTGCACTTCAAAACCAACTCAGAGAACACTGACCAACTGAGAGAGGCATTGAGGGTTTTTTACATGTAATGAATTTATAAGAAAGTACCACATAACTTCCGTTTACAGTATGTGCAAGATACACTTTATTAAAGAATCATAGGGGTTTTTTTATCAGAGCATGCCTTGGAAGCTGTTTTTAGAAACGTGCTCAGCTCATAGCTGAGAAATAAGTGATGCTGCTACACGTGGAATAATAGCCTATAATATTTGAGTGGGATGCAGTTTTAGTGTCCTAGACGTATTTCTTTCATGTTGAGGTCAGTGAGAGTTTTGGAAATAAACTGTTATTAAAACTACTGAGTTGGAACCAGGACTCTAATCTTTAGGGACAATACAAGTTTTGTAAGACCCTGATCCCATATTCATAGCATCATTTTATCAGATACTGCTCGGGTAGTGACAGAACTGCTAGATGTTCCCCAGGACTGCTACAGACAGAGTCAACAATCTTCACTCAAGGAACAGAAGGAATGCTACTGTGTATCTAGCTCGATGCTGTCTCTGAAGCAAATACCTCTGTTTGCAAGACAGCAGAATCAGTGGCAAGTCTGGCATAAGTGGCACAGTAGAAGTTTTCTAAAATGCTTCTTTCCAGATAATACAATTCTGTTTGAAATTTCAACTTGATTATAAACTTTTTGTTGAAGGTAAATAACTTCTCAATAGTTAGAAGCCTCGTGAAACTTGGAAGAGGGTTGTCTGTCACTTCTTTTCCTCCATACACTTGCACGGCAGCAACGAGAAAGAAATTGTGTGTAGGAAGAATTTTTGTCATGTAGGCCAGAAGTAGAAGCTTTTGGTCTTTGTTTTGGGGTTTCAGTTGATGTGCTAAGAAAGGGTTAATGTCTCTGTGGCCTTGTGAAGAAGGATAATGATGTATAATAAGGGTAGAAGTATTTTCTAACAGGGCACTGTGCCATAAAAAGCTTCTCACATTTCCCCTAAATCAGCCTAGAGCTGGTCCTGCTATTACATGTATTCTTTCAGTAAACAGCAACAGAATGGAATTCAGTTTTCTGAATAGACTGAGCCACTTAATGTCAATCTCTTTTCCTACAGGCTCAGGAAGATGCTACAAGTGTAGAGTGCTCAGTCACAGTAGCTTTTGTGGTTTCAAAGACAAGAATTTTGGTATTTAAGTCGTTAGCTGTAATGGCTTTTTCAGTGCTTTGAGATTTTTACTTTTTGTCATGCCACAGAAGCACCACTATGCTGACTCACTGCATGTACCCAGAGAAGGACTTCAGCTTGCAGAACTATACAAACAGGACACTTGTTTAGGAATTTATTTTTAAGTTACTGTTTTCATAGTAGCTACTGCAGATATAGAATTTGTGGTTTCCTTCTGAGAAGCACACTATAAATGAAATGTGAAACAATTCATGTTATTATGATTGAATGTATTTCCGCCAGCTGTTAATAAAGCACTCTCTGAAGAGTGTGGTTTTGAGCTATTGATTTTTTTTTTTTAGCATGAAATATTAAGAGATCTAGCTACATTGTGCTTTGGCATAGTTTTGGGCTTTGTTTTTGATTACACAAGCAACTCATTATGTAATCTTTATATAATAAGATGCCAAATATCACTGTAAAGTATTAATTTTATATAATCCTTGTCAAATTATTTTTGAGGGTTACTCTAGTTTCTTTCAAATCCTATAAAATAATTTTCCTTTGCAAGCAAGTGCTGTTATGCAGTACACATGAAGTGCACTTTTGAATTGTCATGAAAGGACTCCTCCTCTTGTATTAGCTGTATTCTCTACTAAGACAGGAAACATAGGTAGATTTTCTTTTAATATATTTTAATTCTTATATAGATGTTTTGCAAATAGCAAAGCAGAAGCTCTTACGAGGAGGTGAGGACAATAAAAAAACTCACTGATCTTTCCCATTCTAAAATTCAAAATGTGTAAATTGTCTGTCGTCACCTCTGACATTAAAAGACATAAAAATGTCCCCTATTAAGAGCCCACAAGTTAAACCAGTTGGCTTTTATTCAGTTTTAAGTAATCACTAATTCTTGTACATAGACAAGAGGAATATATAGAAAGGTGGAACATTTAAATGTCTAACATTTTTTTATTATGATAGGCTATCGCTTTTACATTCTGCTCCTTGTTTCCTATAGTTTTATTTGCACTCCTTGTAAATGCTTTTATTGTTGCAGTTAGTATTAAGAACTTTTTGACATGTGTAGGTATTGGAAAATCTCCCTTTATGGTAGACATAGAAAAAGCTGCATAGCCTAACTTTTAATCTCATTTTTCTTTAGTAATCTGCAGTGCGTTCTTTTTTTGGGTTTTTTTTCAAATTCAGTGCAGAGATGATGGGCAATTCAGAACTGTCTCCTGAAGTGGATGTAAATTCTCTGGATCCTCTGATTTCACAGAGTGTGGTAGACCAGCTTCTCAGCAAGTATATGTCAACGCTTACTGTGAGTAATAATAGTGCAAAGACACCTTCAAATGAGTTTATAGCTGCATTAGTACCTCGGTGCTGTTCCTCCATCTGAGAAAAATAATGTGACAAGTGTGACTCCAGCACCATTACTTTTATAAATTTTCATATCCTATCTGTAGGTTTCTATATAAAGTTATAATCAGATGGTTTTATAGATATAAACCATGACATTTCAAGGAGCAGTTATGCTTTATAGACCATTATTAAAAGACACAATGCAGCTTGGTCCCTGTAGTAGCTACACCAACATTTATTACAGATGTGATCTTTTCAAGGTAATCAGGATTTTCATGTTTGCCAATTCGATTCTTTTTAACAGCCTTTTTCCTTTCGTGCCTGTCAACTGCATGAGCATAATTTCCTTTTGTGAATGCCTTTCAAGTGCATCTTAAATAAAACAGCACTGTTTCTTGTTTATCCTGAGAGTCACTAGAAATTGGTCCACTACATGGCAAAGCAATCATGTGATTGTCAGGTTTGTTAATGTATTTTTCCTTAAAGATCGGCTGATTGCCTTTGACTGGCTGTTGGACAGTTGTCGCTTTGAACTTGCAGTTCTTACATTGTTCAATGAATTCCCACTCCTCCTAAGTTTAGGAGCTCTGGAAGCAGAGGAGGGAAATTTTTATGCTTCTTTGGATGTGTCAGCTACTAAAATATGTCTAGCAACAGCAGCTACTTGGAGTTCATACTCAATAATATGAACCAATCTTGTTATGTCTCAAGGAAGTTGCCAGTAGAGGATCTGCTTCACATTAACTTTACTAGGACTTTCATGGGAGTTTATTTTTCTGCACTTACCTTTAGGAAAAAAAATAATTGGTTTTCTCAAGCTACCTTTGGCTTGATTCAGTAAATGCCTTTGAATTAATTTTGTCCTCGCTTAGGTTGAAAAAATATATTGGTTTTTCAGAATTGTTTTTTCCCTACTTACTGAAAAATATTCCATATAGAATACTGCTTTATTTTATTTATAGAGCATAAATAAAACAAAGCTGCTACTCTGTTAAACAGAGTGGTCTTCTCTTTGCTGGTTTTGATTTTTGGCTGTATCTTCTTTCTAAGGCAGAAAATACCAAAACTACCTATTTGTTTCACTTCTGCTTTTTTTCTTTTGATGTTGTTTAAAAGTGTTTACAAACAAAATATAACTAGTTCTGTTTAGGTAAATGGAAATATTTCATAATTGTGACTATTAGCTTAAATACTAATCTTTACATCAATAAAAATGTCTCATTTTCATGAGAAATGAAATACTAATAGATTTTAACAGATTTCTAGTGGATAATTTTTTTTCCAATCATCTCAGCTTGAAAAAGTTCTTGTAAATGCTGATCTTGAGGTGAAAAAAGTCCCTTGGGCAGCTGCCTTTTAAAAGATTAATTCTTCTTTGTAAATATATCTCATCAGAGCAGTTCCCATGCTTCTGAAGCAAAAAGTACATTGTTTCACAGAATTGGAGATAGTACTATATGGACTTTTTTGCCCTTACTGTACATGCCTGTTACATATTGGAAAGGAGTAAGAATATATTACTCGGGGTTTTAAGCACATGTGAACAAAGTAGAATAAAGGTAGAAAACATGAACACAACCAAGAAAGAAATCAAAAAATGCTGTTACATATTTAGCAAGCATGCTGGCCTTTAGTATCTGCTCTTGTGAAAAGGTCTGTGTTATGTGTCATGCAGAAAACTGGCTTGATCTAGTTCTAAAACCAGTTGTTCTTAATGTCCATTTGCTGTATAATGAGCTTGTTGGATGGGAAGAGAGCCAACTATTGTATTCATCGCCATGGTCTGCAGCACTCAAGTTCCAAGAAACACAAACCATTCAATCTAACCCTGGGTTTTTGTCCTCAGCAGTAACAAGCATCAGTTTCCTAAAATGTAGGTGTAAAAGGAACTAAAAGCAGAATTATGCTGGTTTTTTTTACCTTAAGTTTTACTCTAACTTTTTCAGCTGTTGAAAAATTCAGTTTGAAACCTAAAGCCTGAGCCTTAATAAATGCTTCCAAATTTAGTAAACGTGTATTCTTACAAACTGACTTGCCCTTTTTGTTAGGTGCACTCCCCTTCCAAAATGTGTGTAAGCTTCAAGCTACCTCTCTAGTCTACCTGTACTAAACTTTGCCTTTGTCAGCACAGGTTTTAATTTGTCTTTGGTACCTATATCCTGTAGGAATGATAAGAATGGTCAACATTATCTATTACTGTGCCACTCTTCATTATGGAATTGACTGTTATTTCAGATATTGTAGCAGGGTGTTTTGTTGAATCTTTTCTTTCTCTTGGTTGCTTTATTTGATGAAGTCTAACATCATTGGCTGGCTACGAAAAGCACTGGAGACAGATAAAAAAGACTGGATAAAAGAAACTGAGCCAGAAGCAGATCAAGATGGGTACTATCAGACTACGCTCCCAGCTATTGTTTTTCAGGTATAAGAGAATGTGGTTATTCTAGAAAATCTACAGAACCAGTACATGGATTTGGGGGAGTGTAGGGATGTGAGGGGGAATGCCATTGTTTCTAGTCTTTTGAGGTATAATAGAGGTTTTTTTTTCCTGTAGAGTTGTTAGAAGGATTGTTTCTTTTGAGGTTTTTATTTGCCTTTTTTCCTTTAACATTTAAAGTCTTTATTCTTTTTATGTGTAGCTTAGAAACATATGTTTCCCAGCCTGTTTAGTTGATATTTGTGCTTAGTTTAACTGCTTTTATTTAGGTCTCTTGATGTAAATTTGTAGTATAAGCCTACAGCACAAGATGTTTGTAAGTTATTAGTGTTTGTTAATGAAGTGCTGAGTTAGTTGGGCTGTTTGTTAACACGGTGCTGAGGTGGTTAGGCGTGTATTTATTCCTATAAATTGTTCATTATACAAACACCTTAGTACTAGAAGTTCCATTGAAAGTCAAAATGGTTGCTGTTTTAAATGCTACTTCAGTTAACATAATGCCTCTCCAAATTATTAAATAGCCTTAAAACGGAAAAGATAAGACTATTTCTGAGATCTTAAAAAAAGGCCACAAAAATACCCAAACCTGCACCACCCTGTTGTCAGTAGTGGAAAGTTTTGAAAGTGATCTTTATCAAGCAGAAAAATGTCAGCTTATTATGCTCATTTTCTAATTTTTCTTTACAAATATTGTGTTAGGTAACTTTTATGAAAGATAGATTGCCTCTTCTTCCTGCATTTGTTTCCTGCGTAATTATTTTCCTGGCTTATACCAGGGTTTTTGCTACATTCTTTCACATTTGTATTAGTGCCAAGGTTGACTTCATCTAATTATTTTCAGCAAGTGTGTGATCTCAAAGAAATTGGTAGCTGATTGGCTCTAGTGTTATGCTGTCAAAGACTGCAGTGTTGAAATTCAGGTAGCAGTGAAACTTTCAAAATCATCTCAGCAAAAGCAGCTCATGTTTCCACCTGGTTTTGCACCCTTTCTTTCCAGTTCCCTTCCTCTCAAACACAGTTGCTCATACATTACCTAGACCTTGTGCCCACTTGTTGTTCTAAAAGTTGAGGGGCCCCTTCACTTATGTGAAATGATTACTTTCATGTGTGAGAAAAGCAAAAGAATTTGAGTTACAAGGCTATTCATTACCAACTGCAGGAGCTGACCCAAAAACTTTAGCACACAGTAAAGCCAAATCACTACTGAATTAAAGATACTAAATACTGTTTGATAAAGAAAGAATGCAGCTCTTTTCAGCATCAGGAGAAAACTGCAGTATGTATTAATGGTTGTCAGTAATATATTAATTATTCTTATGGAAATAGTGACTTTTGGTTTAGTCAGCAGCAGTTGTTGGGCTTGTAAAAAAAAACCAAAAACCACCACACAAACCAAAAAACCCAAAATAACAACAAAACCAACAACACAAAAAGCATGTGTGGAGCTGGTGCTACCAAGCATCTCTTTATAACTAATCTATTTGTATCTTAGATGTTTGAGCAGAATCTTCAGGTGGCTGCTCAGATAAATGAAGATTTGAAAACAAAGGTACTCCTTCTATGTCTTCAGCAAATGAATTCATTTCTAACCAGGTAACATAATGTTTAAAATAGCTATTTTATCTTGCCTCAGTCTTGCTTTGTTCCTACAAGTCCAATTCTTCTTTTTTCTTTGGATATTTCTTTATTGCTTTGTATTTCTCCTGTCACTTTCATGCCAACCAAGCTTTTATTCTTTGATTCTTCCCTCCTCTAGTTTCACTGCAGAAGTGAATGGTGAATGGCACTTTCAGTTCCTCTCTGCTAATGCCTCTAATTTTTTGAGTCAGTTCCACTTCCTTTTATATCTCAAATTTACATCTTTTTCTCAGAAGATACTTCTTTGGCTTGATTTTGCCTGGAACAGAGAGACTAAACATCACATGAGAAACAAGCCCTTTATAAAATACTTCTAAATACCTGACAAGCCCTTACAGAGCCTTTGGTCCTAGTTATTACATATTTGTATGTGTTTCATGCCATTCCTTGTCTATGTTACAGGTACAAAGATGAAGCGCAGTTGTATAAAGAAGATCATCTTAAAAATCGTCAGTATCCTCAGTGCTATGTTCAGTATATGATTGCAGTCATCAACAACTGTCAAACCTTTAAGTAAGTCTGTATGTTCTTGCAGTATTGTGAGAAAAATAGCTATTGATATTTCATTCATAATACTACCTGTTCCCGGGACCTTCTCTTCTTTTGTACACAAGTTGGGTTTCGGTTAAGATATATTAGCTGAGTGAACAAAGCTATTCCCATTTTAAAAGGCAGGTGTTGTGCTTGCCCCTCACCGGTGAAAATCTACTTGTTATTCCAAGAATTTCATTGCCATAGAAAAATTTATCTTCAACTTCCGGAATTTGAAAAGGTCATTTCAGTTAGTTTGACTGGGGCCTGCCATCTTTTCTTACATTGGATCTCTCGCAGATCACCTTCAAGCAGTGTGCTCAAGGTGAACTGAACCGGAGAAAAGTAAAGGTAGACCTTCTATTGAAAGTGTCAGAACGTGGCTCATGTTTCAGTGTTCAGCAATGCAACACCCTGTTCATCGGTGTCTGCTGCCATTGTCATGTCTGCAAATCAATGCACAAGTAGTCTAGGCTGACCATGGTAAAATTGTGCTCCAGAGTAAATTAAGGCTTCCAAAGCAAGCAGCAGGCATTGTTTCCCCTTGCAAAAATAACTGTCTGCTATGTCTTTTTCTGTGTATGCATTCCAAAAATTTAGTAGTAATGCAATTGTGTATCAGTGGATGATGAAAAGCTTTTTTTCCTTTGTTTTTTTTTTTCCTTTGCTTTTTTTTTTCTTTTTTTTGTGTCACAGAGAATCTATAATCAGTCTGAAAAGAAAATACTTGAAAGTTGAAATGGAAGACACGTTGTCAATCAGTCATGCAAATATGGATGCAACTTTAGACATCATTGCCAAAGAAGGATGCTCTAGCCTGCTAGATGAAGTCTTCATGGATTTAGAGGTTAGAACTTTTTTCTCAAAAAACCCAGAAGTATTATTTTAAAAAGAAAAATAATTCAGGAAGGAAGTAGTTGTGAAGCCTTTTGATTGCTAAACATGTAAGATATGTAGTGTGCTAGGAAAATGCCATTAAATGTCAGTATTGCTCTTCCCTGATACAGTTTGCGTGTAGGAGACTGGAAAATTGCTTAATTATGTTTCAGAGGATGACTTCAGGCAGGCACTTTGTACATAAATTAATATTTTCTAGCAGATTGTACTTAGTCTTATATTTATGTTATTGGGTTTTAAGAATTATATGGGAAACCACTACTGATACTAAGTTGCCATCACAGGCAGAGTTCACCTGTATGTAGAGATCGGCCCTTTCTGACTGATAGATTTCCATGTTTAGAAATTCTAGCTCCTTGTATAGAATCCATCAGGGAACAAAATTATTACTAAAATGAAATTGGGAGTATGGGGAGGGAGGCAGTGAAATTAGAGAAGTGGTAGGGGCGAAGAAAGATGCTCTGGGACTCATTAGATTTCTAATAAAATTTTGAACTAATGTAAACACTTTGAATGGTTAACATGAAGGATGTGGGGGCAGTATAGTTTAGAAATGTACGACAGTTAAAGTTGTCTCCCATTTTTTAGTAACTGCACTGATACAATGAGACTGTCAAAAATTCAATCTGATCTATTGTTTGTTACCTTCTCAGCCACACCTCAATGAGCTGATGACAAAGAAGTGGTTGATGGGGTCTAATGCAGTGGGGACTATCTGTGTCACTGTAGAGGATTATTTCAATGACTTTGCAAAAATAAAAAAGCCGTATAAAAAGGTAGGTGCAAAATATTCTATGATAGTTTGCCAATGTCCTCTGAACATCATGTTGATTTGGAATTTGAACAGTAAATGTGAGGGGAGACCTCATTGCAGTCTACAGCTTCCTTGTGAGGGGCAGGCACTGATCTCTGTGGTGGCCAGTGACAGGACCCGAGGGAATGGCCTGAAGTTGTGTCAGGGGACATTTAGTTTGGATATTAGAAAAAGGTTCTCCACCCAGAGGGTGGTTGGGCACTGGAACAGACTCCCCAGGGCAGTGGTCATATCACCAAGCCTGCCAGAGCTCAAGAAGTGTTTGGACAATGCTCTCAGGCACATGGTGTGACTCTTGGCAATGGTCCTATGCAGGGCCGAGAGCTGGACTTGATGGTCCTTGTGGGTCCTTTCAAATTTAGCATACTCTGTGATTCTCTAAAAGGAATTCAGAATTGGAATACAAAAATTGTAATTAATTCATCACTGGAAATGAAAAAATGTTCATCATCATATTGCAAAAGTCTGAATCTACTCTTTATTTCTCACCTTTTTTGTTCACAGCCATATATTGTCAAAGGCAGACCTGAGTTGCAGGATTTAGTGTAGAAAATTTATTGGCATGTTACTAGATATTCTTACCAGCTTGTACTTTTTTACCTCTCCTCAGAAGTTTGTAGTCAGATAAAATCAGTTTTTCTGAAACTAGTTTTGCTGGTCTGTAATTACATTTTTTTATAAATGCACATCAAGTAATTCCTCATTTTATTATAGACAGTGAAGCATAGTGAATTTGGTGCCATAGGCTTTAACTCATGCATAGCTATGTTTGAAGTGCTCTTACAACAGCATAATGTGCTATGTTAGGTTGTCTTCTTTTTCCCTGTGGTCTGTCAAAGGCTGTCTGGATTTCTCTATTGATAGAAACAAGTACAGTAATACAAAAGATTAAAGTCAGGTTTGTGTAGTTAAAGACAGCATGTCTTAAATGATTCTCTAAGACTTAGGAAACTACTTGAAGCTAGCAAGATCAGTACTTAGGTGAGATCTTTGAAGAAATTCTTTCTAAGTAGAAGGGCTTAAAAGACAGTCTCCAAATCATACACTTAGTCTTTCTTACCTTAATTTTTAAAGTGATAAAGAGAACTGCTCAGAGCTTCTCTGATGATCTCTTAACTTTCAGTATTTGCAGATCCTAGAGGCCTTATTAAGAATAACGAATAATGTGAATTTTCAGTCCAGAAAAAGTGCACAAAATAAGTTAATCCCAGAATCAGTCTACCTCCATGGAACAGCTTTCTTTTCCATGCTTGGCATGTGTTTCTAGGTGTTAATACCAATCTCTGTAATCACATATGTTTCATCATGTAGCTTTTATTGCCACCTGGTGGGGAAGAAGATTACAAACAGATTTTTTGGCATTCATTATATCTGCTATTTCACTGTCTCTTAGCACAAAAAAAAAAAATCTCACATACAAGACACCGTATGTTCTAGCACTGAATGGGACACACTTTTGTTTCCCTGGTTTGTGATGGGATTTTTTTCTGGTTTTAAATATCCTTGGATAACCCTGTTTTGAAAACACAAGTTTTAAAAGTCACATGGAGAAAGCACCTACAAGAAGACTGTAGTCCAGTGGGAAGGACGCCGTTCTGGAACAGAGGGGATCTGGATCTAACAGTCTCTCTGCTTTGCCATTTTCCTCATGCTTGAAGTGAATGCCCTACCATCGCACTGTTGGCTTTTCTGCTCCTCATTTTTCAGCAGGATGGGGCACACATGTCAGTTTTCCACAGTCTGTTCTGTGCAGTTCATTTTTCTCTGTGTAACTGGCATCAATGCCACCAAGGCAAGAGAAGCCATCCCTGAAAAACCAGTAAACTCTGGTATTTCTGCACAGTCTTGAAAACAGAGTTTGAAATTGTATTTTCTGTGTCCCGGGTGAGGGCTGTGACTTTCAGTACTTTGCAATCTGTTTTCTCCCTTTTTTTGTTTTTCTCCCCCTTCTTCTCTCCTTCCTGAAACCTTTCTCCAAATTTTGACTGAAGCACATGTTAATTGAAACTGAATCTTGATATATACTCCTAACAAAACATGATAAAAAGTTTGTGACTACCTGTTATGCCAGCTTTTTCTTAATTGTAAGTAACTATGCCACCATGCTTAGGGGAAGGAAAAAACCTTCAGGACTTGTGGGATTAAAGGACTCTCCTTACATTAATGTTAAAAAATAAGCATGTGGAGGTTTTGGGTTTTTTGTTTTTTATTTCCAAACCTCAGCATTACTCTTGCACCAATACCAGATGCTTCACCTAGGTACCAGTAGCTATTTCCTATAAAAAGACAAGTGCAGAACAGCAAATAAGTCAAGGAAGATCCAAGAAGGTGACTGCTGCTGGCTCTTCAGGTTTCTTACCAGACTTGACCTAGAGCACAGATAACATGGGCAAGATTTGCAGTGCTTTATGCAACCGAGTGGAGTTGATCAGCAGAAGCCTCTGTGGTGGCTGGTCATTCCTTCCTTAGAGATCCAAAGAGCAAGGCTGCAAGGCCAGGCACAGGTCTGTTCTAAAGATCATCCAAATCACATTTCATGTTTGTTCTTCTGTCTTTGGTGCTCCTCAGAAATAATTCAGACATGTCATTAGAGATATCTTGGGGTTTGTTGTTTGTCTTTCTCGTAATTGGCACATCATTAGGGAAGGACAGATTTTCATTTCTGTTATCACTGTGAAAATCTAAACCCACTCAAAATCTGTAGCAGCAGCAAAAACTGTATACTGGTGATTAAATGCAAATACACAGTTCAAAGCCTGATAATTGTTCAGAGCCTGAAAATAATGGATACATTTGCAGGTATCATACACTGGCGTAATCCACCACCTTTGTGTTTTCTTTCAGACAATGACTCTTGAGGCCCACCGGAGAGTAGTTGTGGAATACATCAGAGCAATCATGTTAAAACGTATATCTTTCAAGAATGCAGAAGAGAGAAAAGAGGGTGCAGAAAGAATGATCAAAGAAGCAGAACAGTTCAGATTTTTGTTTAAGAAACTTGCCGCTGTAAGTACTTGCTTTGGGTAATGGTGTTAGCCTGGTAATTTAGAAAAAACCACACACATTTACCGCTTGGGGAAAATGGCTAGGGTTAGGTCTCCATATCTCCAAAATGTTGAGTGATCTGTGAATATCAAGGATGCCAGCTGAGGGCGCAGAGTTTCAGAACACACAGGTCTGCTGCTAAAATTCCTGAGCACCAGTTTCTACTGCTTTGTGCTTATACAGCTCTCTGCAGCTGAATATTTGAATGGTCTCATAGAGGTGGGTACCCTGAGTTCATAATAGTAAATAAAAGAAAAAAGCAGTTGTTTGTTCAAAAAGATATATTAAAAAAATTGGGCTTTGCTTTTCCTGACCAGAAGAAAGGGTGATCTGGCATTGAAAATATGCAGTTACTTATTACCTTCCTGAGGAGCATGTAGTGTATTCATTTGGATCAACAAGACAAGTATGTTGACCCCATTTAAAGTGCAGTAGAAATAGAAAAGACAGGCCAAGTATTTGAGAACCAATGTACAAGATAGGCCTAAGATCTTCAACTGCATAAGGAACAGGAATCTTCAGGAAAGCTCCTAAGGCCAACAGATGACAAAATGCAAGAAGAATGCGCAGAAAGATAAAGCCTGAAAAACCGGCAGAGTTTATCTCTGCTCTCTGTGGAAGATGTTGGGGTAACTCCTGCATCAGAGCCCCTTCAGTATGTGGGATTCTGTGTAAGATCTGTTTCAGATGAAGGCATTGATAAAAGATGTTGTGGAATAAATGAAACAATACCAGACTGGCAGAACCGGATGACCTGGAACTAAGAGCACTAAAAATAGACCAGAGATTAAATAGCTGAAGTTCAGTTGATGAGTTGTTGAAAGCTGTATTGGTGGCCAGATGACTAGAAGGAATCTAATGCAGGGCCAGTTTTTAAGTAATGTTTCAGAAGAGAGCTGGATTTCACATCGGTTATTCATAATGTTTATGCTGGTAGATTACCCGAAGTTGAAGACTAGAATGTATCACCATGTGGATAAGTAGAACATCCTGTTTGTAGGACGTGACTTTCTTCACTGATATTCTGAGGGTAGGTCTCTGAAAGGAAAAACAGGTAAAAAAGAGAGAAGGGGATTATGGTGACAATTCACAAATGTTTTGGGGTTTTTAATGTCTGAAGATTCAGCTCTTCAGGAAATTCAAGAGCGTTGTCAGTCAAAATATTAATTACAGGATTGGTTTTAGATTTGAGGGGATATTGCTAGTGTTTTGGGGCTTTTATATTTTTTTTTAATTTTTTTTTTAAACTTTTGCAGGGCTCTGGAGAGGACACTGAAGGACTCTGTGACATCATTGAAGCCATTGCAGAGGTTATCAAGCTGACTGATCCTTCACTGCTCTATCTGGAAGTTTCAACTTTAGTCAGTAAATACCCAGACATCAGGTAATTATCTTTGCCCTCCACTTTAAAAGAGAGATAGATAAAAATTACAGTTTGTTCTTGGGCAGATTTTAAAACAATGCAAAAATGTGTTCATATTTTTTGTATTTGAGAATGTAACCAATTCCGTGTGAAAAATAAAGCTAATGCAAAATGTATGTGAGCTGGCCTAGGAGTTACATGTACTTGAGTACCCAGTGGTACAGCAGAGGAATAATTAAAATACTTCAATTCTCTGTTTGGGGAGGATGAAATAGGTTTTAGAGTCCTTAAAGCAGCCAAAACAGTGCTTTATACTGAGCTGAAAAAAGCCAGTTCGGAGCTACTAGATTAAGAATTGAAGTACATGCTGAAACTGAGTGGAAAGGATTGCCAACTAAGTTCTGTTTCTGACAAAATCTTACTCTGCAAAGTTTCCTAATGCCAGTTTTACCATTTTCCTTTGGCAGGGATGACCATATTGCAGCTTTGCTGACAGTGAGAGGCGATGCCAGCAGAGATATGAAGCAGACTATCATTGAGACTTTGGATCAAGGTCCAAGCCAACCGAATCCAAACTATGTGCCAATTTTTAAAGAAATTACAGTTCCTACCCTAACTGTGCCAAAACTTCTTAAGTAATTGACAACTCTGTGTTTGTGTGTCATTACTGCTCTGGGATCAACAGGTTTGAAATATTTGAGGGCAGATTTAGCAATGCTATTTTGAGTGAAGTTCAGTCTACGTTGATACTTGCTAGGCATGTTTCTTTCTAAAGACTTGGATGTGAGGAAATGTAAAAAAATTTCTGAAAGAAGATGGATTAAGGGTCATGTTTGAAGAATGAAGCTTTTAATGGCATGGGGGTTTTTTTACTGACCCATTTATTACAGCTGTTTTTGCTGTCAGGAGATACTTTTTTCTTGCGGAATATGTTTGCACAATGCACTGCAATGCTATATAAAGATACTTATACCAAAACCTGCAGAGCTGTATTAGTGCTGGATATACTAACATACATTGCTTACAATACCTAAGCAGACTCCTTTAGAACTGTCTTTATATAGCACTGCATTGAGTGTTAATGTCCTCAATCCACTTTCACATTATATTTTGTGTATGTACTTAATTTGGTGTAAAATAGTTTATTGCAGAGAATTTAACTATGAAATCAGTTTCCTGACTGAAGGGACTGAATGAAGTTGCTACAGTGCAATTTGATTATAGGTTGAGTAAATAAATAAAAAGGTACAATTTTTGTCATTGATTCACTAAAAACAGCACATAAAGCACCACCAGTTCAATAAAATGTTAAACCATTTCTATGTTCAGCTATGGTCCTTTGCATCCTTACAGATTTACAGAAGATGTAAATCTTTTTTCTTGCTGTGTGAATAAATACTGGATTTAATAGTTTTCTGAAAACACAAGATGCTGGGTTTTATTTCCAAAGTATTTTCGGATTAATCTGTTGTAATTATAAAATAGTACTAGACAATTGTGGATTCAAAATGCCTTGATGAAGGACGCAATGAAGGCGTTATCTGTTGGTACCTGAACAGAGCTGTCAGAGCTAAGTCCAGGGAAAACAGGAGCCTGCATCATTTTGATGAACATTCCGGAGTATGGAACTCCCTCCACAGGCAGACCTTGTGCCGTTCCAGCGCTGTGCCTGACTGCCCGTGCTGCAGAAGTGCAGGCCAGGCCGGCGGTCCGGACGGAGGACAGAGGGAGGCGAGCGGGCGGCTCACCTCTCGGACGGGGGAGCCTGTCCCCCAGGGCTGCGATGGCTCGGCGGAGCCGGGCGGGCCCCGGTGCGCTGGGCAGGGTTTATCGCGGTCTGCCTGGGGCCGGCCCGGCTCCGGGGCGGGGGACGGGGCTGCGCTCGGATCGGGGTGTCCGCCCTCCGTCAGGAGTTCCGCTGGAACCGAGCGCTGCCAGCCGGTGCTGTTCGCCTCGTAGTGCTTCTGAAACTCGTGTCCTGCGCGCTTTTCACCCTGGCTCTGTGCGGGGCCATCGCTCCGCAGGGCTTTGTCCCCCCCTGTACGCCCTCCTTCCCCTTGCAGCGGGAATCCCCGCGGGGGCCTGGGGATTAACTCCGGGCTGTTTCCCTTCCGGGACCTGTGGGCTCCGCAGGGCTGTGCCCCAGGGACCACGGCTGTGGGAGAGCGGCGGGGGATGGCGGCTGTCCTCATGTGCCTGGGCCCGCTCCCTGCGGCCACAGCCCCGGGCCTGCTCCATGCCCCGTCCGTGCGGGCACAGCCACGGGCCGGGGCGAGGGCTCCTCCCGGCATTCTCCTCCGGGGATTCTCCTCCGGGATTCTCCTCCCGGGGTTCCCCGGCCGGGGCGGGTCTGGTGTCGTCACGGCGGGCGGTGCGTGCGGGGCGGAAGGGCGGGCCGGGCCGAGCTGTGCGGGGCAGGGCCGGGCAGGGCCGGGCCGGGCCGGGCCGTGCGATGGCGGCGGGGTACGCACAGCAGCACAACGGGGGCCCCGGGGCCCTGCCCGACCCCGCCTTCCTGTGGAGCGTGTTCCAGAGGTGAGCGTGCCGGGGGAGGGACCCCCGGGATGGGGAGGGGTGAGGGTGGCCCTGTGTTAGCGCAAGCGGGTGAGGGGAGCCAGGAGGTAACCTTGAAAAGGCCGGAGCGATGGCTGAGCCGGGGCTCCGGAAGGGATTGGGTGCGGAGGGTCAGTGCCGCAGTACGGGAACGCTCGTGGAAGGGAACCGGATACACCTGGAGGGAGGAACTCGAAAGCCGTCAGCAAAGTGGTGGCTTTGGGACGGGAGGGCACGGCCCTGAGCTGCGCCGGGGGAGGCCGGGGTTGGACACTGGGAGCCAATTTCCTCCTTCCTTCTCAGAAAGGAGAGATTAATTCCCTGGGATGTCAGTGCTGTCAGACGTGCTGGGTGGGGGCGCCGTCCCTGAGTGTTTAAGGAAACACCGGACGTGGCACCTGGTTCACATCACGGTGCTCGGGCAAAGGTTGGACTCGGGCCCTGCAGGGCTCCCCAGCCGAAGCGGCTCTGTGAGATACTCCCTGAACCCACCTGGAGCAGCGGGACCTGTAAGGGAGCCAGCAGGGCTGTGTTTAACAAACACACTGTCGGGACTGTAGCAGTAAAGAAGCCAAAGGAGATCTCGTATCTGTGCCATGTCGAGGAAGCCGGGGAGGTGCCTACGCTGGATCCGTTTTTAAGGGAGATGAGTCACGACAGATTAGATCCTGTGACACAAGTGACAGTAAGAAGAGGCTAAGCAGTAGACAAACACAAGTTGCTAAAACTGGCTAGTATTTACTGAGTGACTTAGAAATGCGGCAGCTTACCTACCCAGCCTTCTGTAAAACTTCATCTGAGCACCTGGAGGAGGCAGGCATGAGGCCATTTCTTTTCTTAAAGGGTCCAGAAGGAAGCTGATCAACAGTCTGACTCATGAAGATGAGTAGAAACCATTTAAAATACTGTAGTTAGTCAGACAATGTAGGAGTTGCACGGCTTTTGTTGAAAGTGTTCCTGTCTAGAAGACTACTGTATAAACCCTGGAATATGTTTGATAAGAATTGGGTATGGATATGATGGCTAGAACTGTTGCAAATTGTATAATTTATGTAGTTTCCAAAGAGACTCTCAACAGTATCCAAGGGCTTTCAAGCAATCTAGTAAATGTAGAATGAATGGGAAGGTCCTTTGGTGACTGGAAAGCTGACTGAAGAGTGTGTGGTCATCTGCCACCCTGACAGATGGAACTGTTCTGGGACCTTTATTCAGCTTGTTCAGGCACAATGAGGGGAAAAGAGAGTAGGTTAGGTCTAGATTAGATATTAGGAAGAAATTCTTTACTGTGAGGGTAGTGGGGCACTGGAGCAAGTTGCCCAGAGAAGCTGTGGATGTCCCATCTCTGCAAGTGTTCAAGGCCAGGCTGGATGGAGCTCTGAGCAACCTGGTCTAGTGAAATGTGTCCCTTCCCATGGCAGGGGCTTGGCACTAGATGATCTTTAAAGTCCCTTCCAACCCAAACCACTCTATGATTCTTTGAAAAGGGAGTGAATGGTCAGATGAAGTTTGCTGATTCCTGCAGTAAGTGAGGCCTACGGAGGCCTGCAGGGAGCACCTTGCAGTCCTGAATAACTGGATCATACCAGCTAGTCATGGCCAGATTGTGATCGCTGGATGACACGTGAAATCCAGAGTAGGCACCTGATGTCCATGAGGAAAATGCATTTTAACTTTACATCATTTTGTTTATAAAATTAATGTGCTGACTGATGATGCTCAGGAGCAGGATAAGTAGATCATAACATGTTTTCATGAAAATATCAGCATTTAGAAAAGGCTCATAAAAAGTAAAAATGTTTAGAATACTGAGAAAAGTAGAGAATAAAAAATGGGCATATCTTTTTGTTATTGTAATCTTTGCAGTTTATGCTTGCAATTTCAGTGTTGCACGTGGCTTACATAATTTTTGAGATGGGGAAGGAAGCAGTAGAATGAACTGAAAATGTTTAGCAAAAGACAAGAAGGACTAAAGGAAAAAAATATCAGCTTCTGCAGAGAGGGATCAACTGAACAGGACTCTGCTTTGGAAGGGTAGGAATAAGGGAAAATAAAAACCGTTAGTCCAAGAGGAAGGTCCTTGTACGAAATGGAAGGAAGTCCCCACCACTTTCAGATACCCTTTTAAAGATGCTGCTTTTTTTGGGAAGAAATTACTTAATTCATTAGTTTTGGCATAGAACTAGATTTTCTAAGACAACAGACTGTGAAGACTTAATGGAAGCTGGAACCTGCCTGTCCTTTTCCCTTTTTGAACTCTCTTGAAAAGGGGTCAAGGCCCTGCAGCCGATTGAGTCTTTCAGTACTTCAGTCACATGAGTGACTGTCTCTCCATTGCCAACATCTTACTTAGAGAATCTGGATGCCAAACCTGGCACTCTGGTTTTTGGGAAACAGACATCTTACTACTGCAGTTCTCTTAAAAATAGAAGTACTTTCTTGTGCAGAGTATTCCCAAACTGTTTTATTGTCTGTGTTTCACTGTGTGTCTCTTCATAGAGTAAATCTTGTAGTTTTCTTGGTAACTTTTATCCTGGTCCAGAATGTGTCCTCAGTTTGAATGAAGGGTTAAATTTGCAGTTATTGTGAATGGTTGACCAAGTTAAGTGCAGTTAGTGACTTTCCAGGAAAAGGTTAATCTTCCCTGGTGAGTAAGAACCAGAAGGTGGAACCTGTTAATTTCAGCCATTTAAAGCTTACCCCCTGCTTTTTTTTTTTTCCCCCCAGAGTTGATAAAGACAGGAGTGGAATTATATCTGATAATGAACTTCAGCAGGCATTATCCAATGGTAAGTCTGTAAATGAGCAGTGAGGTAGTTCAATGTAAACTTAATGTTAAATTTTTTGTGAGACTGGTTACTTGATGCAATCGTTCTTTGAATAGGATGGAGAAGGGGGGATGTTCTTACCACTGATTAATACCATTTAATCTACAGCAAAAGGCTGGGGAGAGGAAATTAAAAAGGACAATTTTTTGTCTATTTTAAACTGAGTATCTGTTGTAAACATTACTGATTTGTATTTTCAGGAATGAAGGCATCCACATCCCTTTAGGTTTTTTCCATCTCTGCTTCCCAGAAATCATAACCAGTTATTTATATATTCCTCTCTTACCACTACTGAACCTTTGTTTTTTATCCAGGATCAGTGTATAACCTGGACAAAAATCAGCCGTTACAACCAGACTTTTTACTGCATAAAATCTTTTCATACAGTACGGTGCAGGAATTGAAGATTGGTTTTTTTGTTTGTTTGTTTGGGTTTTTTTTTCGTGTTTGGGATTTTTCCCTAACAGAGAAGAAAGATGCACTCTAGTTCTAGTACTAAAACTTTCTGTTAGTCTGTCAGTTCCCTGTATTAATGCTCGAAGAGTAACTAGGGTATGGTCAAATAACTCATGGAAGCAAAATTAAAAATGAGCCTTTTTTTCCAATAGCCTATTTTTACTTTCCTTTCATGACTCAGAGTGGGCAGGGTTGTACTTTGTGGGTTTGTTTCCACTCAGGAATTTGGAAAATGGCATATTGAGGCTGTTTATGCACCTTTGAGTTCATATCAAATTCCTCCTCTCCCAAGGTTTAATTTGTTTATCCTTCCTGTGCTTTTGACTGAGAAGGGCTTAAACTGATGTGCACTGCAGTGCACACAAGCTGAAGTAATCGCCTGACTTGAAATAAATTTAGATGGCTCTGTTTAGTAAAATTGCAATCTTGTAACTGAACTGGTTTTGCTAGAATATTTAATAATGTATCCCATAAATTAAAAGCAATGTATTGTGGCTGCCAAACCTGATCCATAACTAAAATAGTATTTTGAGTAAAAGCGTTAGCAAAAGCTAAGTTAAATTGATTAAGTCACCGTTTTCACTTAGATTACAGTGGTGTTTGGAAATGTGAGAAGCCGGCTTTACATGCTGTTTTAAACTTCATATATTTTAAATATCTTCTCATCTGATTAAATTTCTTTCCTTATTTACAGTGTAGATTAGCAGTTTCAGTGCTTTGCAGTTATGAAGAATGCCTACCAAGTGAATTCACCATTAGACAAAATATTTACAGAGTTGTAAGCTTCCTTCATTGCAAGAGACTGTACATCTT
The DNA here is from genome assembly GCA_035583185.1 of Anabacerthia variegaticeps. NCBI lineage: Eukaryota > Metazoa > Chordata > Aves > Passeriformes > Furnariidae > Anabacerthia > Anabacerthia variegaticeps. Next base: position 89,125,525 of record JAWWEW010000078.1, read on the forward strand.
GTACACCAAGGTCACTAACAATTCACTATATTCTTTTCAAAACATATCCTCTAGTGTATGGTTGCCTGTAGCTGTCCTGCAATCTGACATGGGCTAAAAGAATGTTATGTGTTTATTTCTAAAACTTTAAAAAAAGTCTGCATAGTGCTCATTAAAATTTGAAGTTCAGTATGGTTTTGACATTTTGAACAAGTCAAGTTTATGGAAATAAAACAGTATGCTTATGTGGGAGGGACTGATCATCACATTGTATAGCTGTTTGCACAATAAAATCCCATGCTTCCTTCTCATTTTCTTCTGTGCTGCTATGTGAAGTTAACAGTAGAGTCAGGAGAGAAAGGCAGGAACAGTGTTTCAATGTTTGTTGAAAAAGGCTGAAATCAGTACAGTTCTTCAGCTCTGGAGTTGCTCAGATTTCACTCTGTGGCATCTGTATGAGTCTCTTGAATATTTCAACATGAAATAAGCTAACTTTCAGACTGTATTTTCACTTTTTGCTCTTACTCTGTTCAGAGTTAAGTGCTGGCACCCTATTAATAATTCCATTATTTTTTATTTTTGTCAGGAGACATACAACTTTAAGGTACTGATGTTCTCTGTCTCAAATACTGCTTAAGCATTTCCAGAGCTATTTTTACTCTGCTCTTTCTCTGCTTATGTTTTTCTTCATGTACAAATAGTCACACACCCTGCCTACAGTACAGGGTTCTCCCCTGTTGCTGCACCTGTAGACTTACACCACTGCAGCTTGAGCTAGCCAAGCTCGGTACCAACAGAGCCCTCCTGTGAGGTACCTGTGCTCAGCTACTGCATTGCTGCCAGCGCCTCTGCAGTGCCCCTCCTCTCACTGATTCCTTGTGGTCCCTGCATGTAACTGCAATTAATGTAATACATGCTCCTTAGTCCTCCTGCTTGCCTCACAGGCTCTATAAAATTGATTCTGAAGTTCTAGATGAGGCACAGTACTTCTCTTAATTTAAATTTTAGTGCTTCCCTAGCACTTGGGATTGCTCTCAACCAAGTGGAAATTATTCCACAGTGACTAGCCTCTGAATACTCAAAAGTACAAAGCTCCTCTTCAGATGTTTACTGCTCAGGCTCCTTCAACCAGCAACATTTCTTGTTCTGAAAATACTAATTTAAACTAACACCTAACTGATCTAGCAGTGGAGGTGGGATAACTCTAAATTGCACTGTGTGGTTATGCCATTTTAGAGACTTCTTTTTAGTTCTGTCAGAAACTAAGTGCCCTGGAGTAGTCCTGTAGAACAGGAAGTGAGCAGATGGGGTTTTACTGAGGAACAGATACAAGACCTTGATTTGAGTTATAACTTGAAACTCTTCTATTCCCATCAGTAGAAAAAGAGGTACTCCCGTTTTGATCTTGCCTTCTATCTAATACTTCTGACAGCCTGGGATGAAAAAATCCTATTTAGATCTTCCAGGATTTGTTAGGTAGTTTTACTGCACCCTCAAAAATGTTGGTTTCTATGTCGTATTTGTAAAGCATTAGTCTGAAGTCATCTCTGAATGGTCAAGAACATAATTACTTCAAAGCAGCCTTATTTTATTATACGCCAGCTACATGTCATCTAGCTCTGGATTCACTTAACTGATTTTTTTGTTTGGTTTGTTGTATTTTTTAAAAATGTTGCTTAGTTCTGAGGAACTAAGTAATTCTTTCTGTTTCAGGCACATGGACTCCATTTAATCCAGCAACAGTCAGATCAATTCTTGGTGAGTGTAGTTGTGTGATGCAAAATAGTGAATATAACTGTTTTGTGATCGTTAAGGTGATTGAGAATGCTATCAATTGTTGCACTGGTTTTTTTTTCCCCTCAGAGTGCCCAGCAGTAGTAAGTTGAATTCAGATATTTTCCCTTTTGATTAATACAGAAATGCCCTTTGTATGCACACGTGCACTTGTCGAAGTAGCCTGAGAAAATATTACTGCATGACTGAGTAGACAGTAAATGTAATTTATGCATGGGGAAATTGTAATCTTAAATATTCTAAAAAGATATTATATAGCTTGTCTTTGTAAGTAGTTTTTCCTGTCTTGTGTTTTAATTCTATGATCTGCTCCAGAAATACCAAACGGAAGTTTTACAATGTTTCAATTCTCTTAGATGTCCTAAAATAATTGCCAGTAATGTGGAAGATGGTGGTGCTAGAACAGAAGGATAAAAGTAAATCTTTTCTATCACACAATTCATAAATTCAAGGACTAATTTTTTTGTTTTCACTAAGTATTCAGCTCTGAATTCCATTGCTGTGTGACATGCTTTTTGTTTGTCAAATGCAGATAAATATCCCAGCAATTCTGGTAGTCAATAGACTTAAAATTTTTTAATGTGTTCTTAGAAAAGAGCAACCCACCCCTCTGGCCATTTTGATGGATCACTGGATGATCAATGAAGTCCTAGTATTTTCAAACTGAAAATGTAAACCCAGGAAAAATATTCTGCAATTCATTCTGGTCATCTTTCATCTTGCTTTATCTTTTCCTCCTTCCCTGGATGACTCCTTGCTTTTTCTTGGCAGAACTTTCCAAAGCATCACTTCTATATCAGCAATTTCTTTTCTGTCTTCAGTACCTTCCAGAAATGCTCTTGCTGTCTTATCAAAATACTAGCAAAATCATTGCTGAGTAATATGACTAAGGTTTCAGATGTATTTCTTATTTTTTATTTCAGGCATGTTTGATAGAGAAAACAAAGGTGGTGTGAACTTCAACGAATTTACGGGAGTCTGGAAGTACATCACAGACTGGCAGAACGTCTTTCGAACGTATGACAGAGACAATTCTGGAATGATTGACAAAAATGAACTAAAGCAAGCACTAACAGGTTTTGGTAATTCATTTGTAATTACAGTTTTTATGACTGGGTTATGTCGTCAAGTGAGCTTCTTATTGTTAAGAGCTTTACTGCTCTGACAAATGTGACTGAAAATGAGGCAGGTGAAGGGCAGCTACCCTTTTAGGTATAAGGTTCCTTTTAACTATGTCCATGCCACAAGCATTTTTTCTTTTTTAAGTCCTTTCCTTTAATGGAAAAAAAAGAAAACATTCCACACATGTACTGACACATCCAGTTCCAGTCTCCACTGTTAGCTGCTCTGAGAATGTTACCAGCGCTTCAGGCAAATGTCGTAACTTCCAGGGTACTTGATACAGCTTGCCACTTTTTAAAACAAAGCCAGCTCTCTTTGCTATGAGAGCATTCTGATGGCAAAAGGACTTCCATTCCAGTGACTTCACTTGTAAAGTCTTGAGCTGCAGCCTAAACCATTCCCTCAACCAGTCATGTTAATCAGTAATTATATTTTCTGTTACTTTGTGTATAATTATTATTAAGCATGGGTTTTATTGCATGCATTTTGTAACAGATATTTAGGAAAAAAAATGCATTTTAACTCCACACTGTTTTCTGGGTTTGTGACACAGAGCCTGCTAAACAGCCTTTTTCTTTCTGCAGAAGGACTGTGGTATTTGAAACCTTTTAAAGCATTTCTCTTTTTCTAAGGTTACCGACTATCTGATCAATTCTACGATATCCTTATTCGGAAATTTGACAGACAAGGAAGAGGACAAGTTGCTTTTGATGACTTTATTCAGTGCTGTGTTGTTTTACAGGTAAGAAATGAGATGTGCTTTAATGCCAATTGAAGAAAAGATTACCTTTTCTTAAGCTGTTATGATTCTCACTGTAATAGTGGATCTAGAACGAAAAACAAATGGTTTATTTATAATAAACCATTTGAACTGAGTATACAGGAGCTGCTAGAAACACCTTCATGTACTGGTCTTCATCAGTTATGCATTTGCATCACAAGTAAATTTGATACAATTGGGGAGGAGGGCAAAAAATTGTAAAATAGTTTCCATGTTTTAAAAGTAAAACACTTAACAATATCTCCATTAGTTTAGAGTACAGACTTCTGGAGCTTGAGTGTGTCAAAGGTGGAGTGTGTTATGTCCCATGGTGTCCATAATTCTCATAATCAGAATTATGACTTTTTCATGTATCTCTCTGTTTAAGGCTCTGACTAAAAGGAGTTTGACCTAGTAGCTGAATTATTCAGTCTTTCATCACAGCAGTTCCTGTAGGGACAATGGTAGTAAAGGCCATTTCAAACAAACTAACAAAACCCAACAAAAACCTTTCAGAGAGTACTGTAGCTTTGCAGGTGTATTTATTTGTTTAAAAATCAATCACTGGATGATTCCTCACCTCATTGCTTAAGCTTTCTTGAAGCTTATCTGACTTTTCTGAAATGTATGTAAGACTTCGTCAAAAAGCTGGGAAACTGTAGGAGTGGATAAGAAAAAGGCTGCTGCTCTTATAGTGGTCAGCACTGCAAGAATATCTTAAGATCTCTTTTGATATGCAAACGTGAAGGGAAGGCAGTGCCCTGTGAAAGTAGTATCCCCATCATCTGTACACAGGTGCCTTGTTCTTCTCCTTTTAGCTCTGTCTGTAACTGTAAGTCTGTTGAAACATCAGTTGCCTTGTCGTTCAATTGTAATATAAGGCAATTAGAGTTAGTTATAAACTTGAACTCTGGCAAAAGGGGCTTTGAAATGGAGTATCATTCAGCTGATATTACTGAAACTATGGTGGTAGTTACTCTGGTCCACTGTCCGTACTGCCTGGCATCTCTGGGGTTGTATAGAGACAGCTCAGATACCAATGACACACCAAGCATATTTGCCTAGAAGGTCAGAAATGCACAAGGTGCACATTGGGTTCTGTTTTCGGATACCTCTCAAATGTAGTATTGTTTTTCCCCTTGCTTTAAAGCCAGTCATAAAAAGCTGGTCTATAAAGAAGTCCCTAGAGACAGACTTAGGTATCATATCATTATTGGCAAAGAGCTGTCTTTATACACCCAAGACTGTAAAATGGCTAGAGGGGAAGAACAGAAAGGGTTCTTAGAGCTGTAGAACCTAGGTGGCAGGGGGAATACTTGTCAGTCTGAATCTTTCGGACGAACACAAATGGTTTTTTTTTCCCCTGCTCCTCAGAGGCTGACAGATGTTTTCCGACGGTACGATACGGATCAAGATGGCTGGATCCAGGTGTCCTATGAACAGTATCTTTCCATGGTCTTCAGCATCGTATGACACTGATAACTGGGAACTGCACACTGGCATGACACAGACTGGAGTTGCCAAATCATCCTGTACTGATTAAGATTATTGATGTATTATAATGGATGTAACTTCACATTCTTAAATTTTGTATGTTGGTCATCACCTTCAGAATCTGTGCTTGAGTTGGATTTTATTTTGTATTATTGTACAATATGACCGTCTCTGCTTATTGTAGTACAGAAAGCACAGAATCTAGATTTAACTGGTGCAATGTCAAATTTAACCTCCTTCACATATCCTGCATGGGAAAAATGACTGTTTAGAAATGCCAAATTAAAATAATGCTTGTTAGTTCATAAAAGAGTTGAAAGTCACAAGTTGCACAACATGTTTTGCATGTGCCTTACTTTTATAAGAATTTAATGTATTAATTTTTAATACAGAATTTAAAATTAAGTAAAAATACTGGATCAACTTTTATAGTCTTATTTCACTTTTGTACAGCTTCAAGGAGGTGGTGGTTTTATTTCTGTGTTCTAGTTTTCTACAGTTCAGGGGTCTCTCCCACTTGGATGGCCCTTTTTTCTTGTCTTTTATTTTCTAGCTGCCTCCTTTCAGGGTGTCCTTGTGCAAGCTTCAAATACAACTTCTTCGCACCTGTGTCCAGGACTGCATCTTGATGAATTCCCCACAAAAGTGAACTCTGACTACTCCGAATATGTTCCCTCTGCTTAGTCTTCTCATTTAACATCAACAGTCTTTCTCTTTTGGTGCTGAAACACTTAATTGAAGTAGCCTTGAACTGACAAACACTCTCATAACATTAGTTGTCAAGTGATAATCAGGCCCTTAGTGACAATTCAGCAACATTCTGAATACCCTTCTGTGAAACATCTGGGGAGAAACCAATGGTCTCCATAGCATAAGCACACCAAAACAAGGAGTCCTCACGAAGCACTTTGGGCATTGTCACCCAAAGGATAAGGGATTATTTTTGGGTGAAAAGGGGAAGAAGGGTGATGTCAGAAACCACCTCATCCACAAGCCTTGGATGAAATGTTAAAGTTACTTACATTTGAGAAGACAAGGAAGAAAGACTTCCACCAGTTACTGCTCGAACCTTCCCAACCTTCCCTCCCCAGACGGCTGAGATTATCACAAGATCTGTTCTCTTCAGAAACAACAGTAACAGAAGAGCCCCCCTGTTTTGGGCTCAAAAGAACTTCCCCATTCCTTTCCCACTAAGGAATCTGTCCCTTTGGATCATACACCCACATGAAATTCAGTAATTCTGGGAAATGTTTTGAGGACATTAACAGGTCCAAGGACAAAACTATAAAAGCTGGAATCTGCCAGACTTCCCAAGTTGTCTTCTCTGGAGGATGTTTCTGTGTCCAGCTGGCCTTGTTCTGTTTCACTGTCTTTCACACAGAACAGCTGGATACAGCACGATTTAAAGGAGCATCACTGCTGCAGAAAATCACCAAGGTGGCTCTGGATTGGAACAACTCTTGTCCCAGTGGGAAACACACTTCTGAAGGTGCGAAAGCAGGTACACCACAGATTAAGAAAATGGCTGAAAAGTAGACCATTTACCCCACGGTGCATGTTCCAGTCTGGATTTTTATCAATGACTTTTTAAGGAAATGTGGAATTGAATGAAAGGGCTCAAGTGCAGCCTCAAAACTCCCGCCTCAGTGCCAAAGCCTGTGATGTAGCTGGGTTAGTGCTGACAGGTGGCAAGCACCCGGTGCTGCCCTGCAGGCTGTCAGTGCCTACTTTGTGAAGGCTGTTTCTTAAGAAGGACTAGGGCCTGGAGAAATAGGGTAAGGCAGAGGAATGATTCTACTCCAGGTCTGTACTACACGGGAGCAGTATAAGGCAAAGGGGTTTCTTGGGAGTAAGGAGTAGTGAGTAATTTACAGCTCAGGAAACCTTTAGTAGATCAATGCTCTCTTAACTTGGTCACTACTCCAACTCCATTTCAAACTGTTTCCCCAGTGCAGGACTCTCCACACCAAGGGGGGCCAGTAACTGTTGCCCAGAGGTGGAAAGAATATTTAATCAAGGCTGAGATCATCCAGCTGCTGTGTGCCACTGGGTGTAAAGGCAGGAAAAGCCCAACGGGAGTGAGAAATGGAAGAGCTCTCTACAACAATATCAGGTCTAAACTTGAATTGACAGAGTTGCAACAATAATATTTTCTAGCAATGTTTTTTCTACAGTTTCAGAATCTCAGCAGCACTTTCTGTGACAGTAACATTTGTGTAAAAAATTTCTGATAATTTTTAAATGTAGATAATAACTGATTAGTCCCACAGAGTTTTAAATCAAACCTCTGGCAGACACCTGTAGTAAAACAAATCATAATTTTCCCCCTTAAACCTTTAAGGTTGACTATGTAAATCAGTGGATAAAAGTGTATGGCACAACTACTAAGTGTATGCCATTATAAGCCACCCAAGCACATCAGTAAGTATGAGAGGGAGTAAAAGAAATAGTGAACAGGAATGAAAAAGAAAAACAATCTTTTCAGATGCAGAAACAAAATAATTACAGAAGGAGAACTTTAGAGAATTGAACTTATATGTTCAGTAATAAATTGCTTTCTTGAGGTTTTGTTAAAATTTACATGACAAGATGCAAAACGCATTTTGACAGCTCATGAAGACTAATCCTGCTTCAGCACCAGTATTTAACGCACAGAGACACAGTTCAGATGTGGGTGAGAAGAAAAATGATAGTCCACAACACAGTAGTGAGAAGGAGAATGGACACTGGGGAGTAAACTGTCTCACTTTACTTTTTTTCTTCAGCTCTCTGTAAGCTGGTTTTAATTACATAAAGCAGACATCCAAAACCAAGCATTCATCAGTAAGTGGCTCAGAAGTGTGGGGAAAACAAAAAAAACACAGACCACTGATAAACATCATGAACTGGAAAGTACATGACATTTTGATTATTTTTTCCTGTTATTTTATCTGATTGCCTCACGGATTCTACTATATCTTAATAAGCTTTTGCCAGTAGAAAGAATCAAGAACTTTTATTTTAGTATGGATAAATCCATCAAATGAATTTTTAAGTCAATTTGTAACAATTTCATTTTGAACAATATAATCTGCATATATTTCACACCTCTTTTTACTATGCAGAAATGAAACTAAGTAATATGCCCCATTACACACCAGTTCTAGAATAGATTCCATTTTCCTCATATAGCATCACATTAAGACTGAGAATACCTTTGCTGTGACATTCTCCTTTGTCTAAACAGAAATGTAGTGTATCAATTTCTAAAACTATGCTAATTTTAAGACTCAAATTAATAGAACTGGCCTTACATTTCTGTGAAGAAAAGTAAACCTGTATTTTCAATGTATATTCTTCCTAAGTAGGTAACAAAAGCAAACCTTTTTTCTTTTTCTTTGAATTGGAAAGGTGCTAAAAGGGTTAGAAAGTCTTTTTGCTGATGGAATAACTTCAACATATTTTCAAAAAATAACAAGATTTTTTCTGTAATATCCTAAAATGTAACAAATATATTACAAAAAGTCTAAACAAAATAGTATGTTCATCCCTTATGTGCAAGTTTGTGTTCCAGCTATATTTCACATGTTAAAAAATTAAACCTACCTCCCTTTACCCTTCCAAAACCAGTTAAATGCGAATTAAATGCAGTCTCTTTCCTGAAAGCCAAGAGATGGATCTTCTCGACTCTTCATCTGTTTCCAGTTCAGCTCTTTTTGTTCCTTAATCTTTTCCTCTAGTTTCTACTAGCACATTGACTAATGTCTGAATATTTAGTTCTAGAAAGGGGAGATAAAGACATTTAAAGTTACTTCTATTTCATGATACTTCACACAATACAACATAGAAGATGTAAAAATCAGTATTCCTATTAGCCAGCTACTTCATTAACTAATTCTAGTACCAGAAGCATAGTTTTCATTTATCCAAATGACAGGTATACTCTAGTATATGCCCACCTCCCTTTAAACCCCTCTCATAATGTATTTCCAAAATAGACTCTTATTTTGAATAGCATATCACTATTCTTAACATTAAGAACTATTTCTACAATAACTAGAAAAAATAAATTGACATATAATGAACCAGCTCTTTGATAACATTTCTCTTATGTTATCCCAATGGGTTTGATCCATTTGGATTATTTATTATAATGCCATCCAGGTTTGGTTCTGTGTGCAATCCAGTATTTTTTTCTTTATGCCAATACATTTCCTAGGATAGATTCAATTTTCCTCATACAGCATCACGTTAAGACAGAGAATGCCTTTGCTGTGACATTCTCCTTTCTTTGTGTAAACAGAAATGTAGTGTATTGATCTCTAAAAATATGCTAACAATGTAAGCATGTTGCAATGTAATGTCGCAGCCCTAACAGTACAAACTCATGCTATAAAATGCTAGTTAGAAAGATGACCTAGGACAAACCTTTCAACTGAGGAAATCTTTATTCTATCCAAATTTTCTCCCACTCACTGCTCTATTTAGTTGTGAGGAGGCAGAGTGTCCTCAGAGAGGCAATAACACCTTTCTTGAGCTGATAGAGATGCTGAGCAAAAGGAACTCAACTCCCCAGAACAGCACATCCTGTCTGTGCAACATTCAATCTCCTGCCCATTTTAAAGTAACTACGTTCATGGAACTCATTTTATACACGAACAAATCACAATCTTACTTTGAAGTACTGGATAATATGGAGCCAACTGTTTGAGCATCCTGGTCATTGTAGGTATATCCTTTCCTTGTACTCTATTCACAGTGTTTGAAGCAAGACCAACATCATCATCATCGAACGTCCTATCTGAGCTTTTGAACAGCTGGTAATCTCTGTATGAACCACTGCCAGAAAATGAATCTTGATGTGACCTCCAGGCACTCTTGTAGCCTGCCTTCTGATGCTTGAATCCTTGACAACTAGATTCCTGGTTCCAGCTAGACTCCTGGTTCCAGATAGAGTCCTGGTTCCACCTGGTGTCCTGGTACCACCTGGAGCCACCACCTCTTCCTGAAACAGCAGAACTTGCAGAAGATGTACAAGTATTCACAGACTCACCAGTCTTGTAAGAGGAATAGCTTTGCAATGGATAGTTTGTGGAGTATCTTCCAGATAAAGGATATGAGGGTGTAGAACTGGGATAGGAGAATCCTTGACCACTTATACTCCATGCTTTTGTACATGCTTGTTGATTCCTCCATCTAGTATTTTCCCTGCCATAGGAGAGTCTGTTATCATGGAGTTTACTCCCTTGTACATCGTTGGACATACATTCCGCTGAATACTCCCTTCCTGGGCTCGTCTCATAGGAAGAGGCCCCACCAGCTGAATTACTGCCAGATGCACATTGGTTGAACTGTCCCAGCCATTCACTGACACCACTGGCAGGACTTCCAGCCTGAAGAGCAAAGGAGTCCCTGAGTGCAGACATCACTGCAAAGGCATTAGACCTCAGATGACAGGAAGATGATCCATCATCTGTTTGATAACTGTATGAGTGAGCAGGAGCAAAAGAAGCATCTGCAGAGCACTCTTCATACTGAGACAAAAAACCTTGATTCCAGTTAGAACTTCCTGAATAAATAAATAAAGGGCACTAAAAGTTAGCAAAATATTAAAATATCAACTGCAAACATGACTATTTTGAAATTTTGTGAAGTGTCCTTCTGTTCTTTTCCCATTTCCTGCCTTTATGGCTTACCTGAGTCGGGCATCTCTTCACCCAAAAGTTCTAATGTTAAATAGGTCAAGGAAGGGTTATTGCTTGGATTTCCTATAACCTTTGCTGCTGTAACACTACTCAGTGAGACAGGAATATTAGACAGTCAAGGCTAAAATCAATAAGGCTTCAGAAAATGATATCCTGAACTGACTCAGAGGGCACAGACATATAGTATGCTAGTTAAGAAGCGTTATGTCTGGCCATAAAAGTAAATTTTCACAATCTGTGCAGTCTCAAGAGTAGACAAACTAGTACAACAAAGTATCTAAATTACCTTTGTATTTTCCATATGGTTTATAGTGATTTGGGATGCTTTTCCATCCTGGAAATTCATCTTGAGATTTTGGGATGCTTTTCCGTCCTGGAAATTCATCTTGAGATACTGACATCAGTGGCATCAAACTATTAGTGTAATTAACCTAGGTAAAGCAAAAGGTCAGAATGTGTTTTTAAACTCAAATCTTAAGCATTCCAAAAAACCCCTAAATAGTAAATTCCCCATAGAAAGTTAGTAGAGTACACTTTTAGGTTGACAGCAAAGTCCACATGAGGGATGTGTTGTTCTATTGTTCACAGTAAACACATTATATGACAATTTTCAAAAGAAGTATTTGGAACAGGTACATGTCTGGAGAACAGAATGAGGTGTCTGGGGAAGACAATGCTTCCTGTTTCAAATTTCTTTACTGCCTCATCTCTCACCATCACCTGGCTAAAATATAAAACAGCTGCGTATGCAAATCCTGTCTTTAGCCGGGGAATGCAGAATGGAAGGCTCAGCTAAAAGATTAAGGTATGGCAACAATATTTTACTGGTGGTGATGGTATCTGCACAGAGACAGTTACTGCAGCTCAGCTGACATGGAATATATTACTGAGAAAACAGTCTGAAACATCCTTTAGAAAAAAACATGTGCTGAGTTCTGTGAACCAATAGCTACCAGAGGTGGTGAATCATTTTTTCAGATTCTGGTCCTTCTTCAGACCCTTTTTTTCTACAGGTATTCAACCTCTCTGCAAAGAAGCTATGAAGGTTTGCAAGGGCCAACAAAGTCAAGAACATCTTGCCTATCTTAGTCTTAATAGATTAAAGCTCTCAACGGAGACCAGAGCTGCAAGTCACATGACAGGCAGACTTGCTCACCAAAGAAAAAAGTGGCACATTTGGGTGGCACTTAAGTCTTAGAAGAGCAGCTATCAAGTAAGGGACCAACTACAAAAAAGGATGACAAATATATTTAACCAGGGTTTTTGACCCGCACCTGAACTGTTACAGTCTGGCAGGGTGTTAACATGAGTTCAACCACTCCTTTCCTCAAAATGGCAAAACAACACTGGTCAAGACTAAGTTACTTACTGCTGCTTTCTTTTCACAAAAGGCCTTCAAAGCCTCTGTGAGTTCCTGTGTAATGCGAACAACAAGTGTTGCTTCTGAGTCTGAGGTGATCTGAAAAGTCTCCTGTTGACAAACATGGTTAGAGTTGGTCATTAGGATGACAAAGAGTCATACATCAAAATCAAAGTTTAACTTTGATCTGTTTGTGTATAACCAAATCTATAGTATTAGTTGATATATAAGACATATGAAAATATAAAATGGTGAACATAATTATGGCCTGATTAAAGGTAAAACATAAACATGGATTTCTCTGTCACTCCCTTACTGTCAACCATGAACATTTTGTTGCAGATGGAGAAGGGCACAACTCCTAAATTTATGTCTTCTGTGTAGAAAATTGAATAAAAAGTATGCTTCACACTGATTAGTAAGTATATAAAGTCATAAGCAACTACAGTAAGCTAAAAGAATATAGGCCATCTGCAATAAGGAATAACTGTGATTCCTGTAGATAAAAGTCAATTAACTGTATTTTTGGTAGTTTACTGATTATCCCTTAGACTTGCTTTTTTCCTCTTTCCAAAGCCTCAAGTAACCACAGCTTAAAAGACATGAAGCATGCATCTCAAAACATTCTACTTGTGATTTCCATGTATAAACACAATTCAAACCCCAATGAAATTTTCCATTTGCCTTAGGTACAGGGCACATTACTTTCACAGTGTGAAACGGTGAATACAAATGGTCAGATATTTTCACAACATGAACCCAAAAGACAAACCAAGGCTTACTGTGCCACTGCCAACAGCAACTGAACTGGTAACACTTTCCCACTCACTTCAAGGCCAGCAGGTGTGCTCTTGTACCCCGTCAGTCTGCCTTGGCTGTCTGGTTCTGCAGCAGCCACACTAGCCACAGCATCCCAGGCAGTTACACCAGACTGGCTCCTCTCCTTCAGCATTATCACTAATCCCATTAGACACGGGCAGGCAGTAGCACCCAAGCAACATCAGTGCTGCAAACTAACAATGCTTGTCAGGGAGGCTCCTCAGCAAAGGGAAGAGTCCTCCAGAGAACAGGTCAAGAGCCCACATTTAATCTACCAAGTTATTCTGAGCTGACATTATGCTACAACTGCACCGGCTTTTTAAAGAGCAGAGTCCATAAAATAGAATTTAGAAATTAATGTTGTGGTCAAATGAATTTGTTCAGGAATCAGAGGCTCCTTCACGATATTCATTGCATCATATTCGTGAAACTTAACAACTCTCATCACAATTATTTTACATACATACCAAGAACTCTAGAGCTTTTTGTTTCCGTACAGGATCATTCTGTGGGATTGTAAAATAGGGGAGAAAAGTTAAAAGACTAAATACCACAATATTTGTTGCATCATCTTGCACAAAACAAGACCTTTTGATCTTTTACCCAATAACAAATCAACACAAAGAAAATATAGTAATTTTAGGTCACAGCCACAAACATGTAACGTTAGAGCCTTGATATCAGTTAGGTAGCAGCTACTGCAATTAAAACTGCATTGCTTTCAATACTAGGAAGAACACACTTCACATCTAAGCCACACATCTACAGGAGCTATCTTTCCCAGGCTTTCCTCACGCAGGACCAAGATCATGTTTAAAAAAGTCAAGTGCTCAGCTGTATTTAGCATAGTACCTGACTAGCCTGAGGCCAACACAACCACCTCTACCACCATGATGAAAACAAGGCAGTTCTCAGTATTTGTGCCCAGTGCTGATCAGGGCAGATACTTGAGCAATGATCTTGAGTTCCACCTTTGGATTAGAAAAAAGGATTGTAAACCTTTAGATATAACTTAAAATCTATGCCAAACCTTCAGTATATAATACCTTTGATTTGAAGAGTGGCAAAACAGAGAAGGGGAGACTGCAGCACAGGCTGGGAAACCTGCTCTGCAGACATTGGGTCTGAGACTCAGTGTCTCTGAACAGGATTTATGAAAGCTAAGGTGAATATACAGTATTCACTTCCCGTCTGCTGTGATGAACACAAAACTCTGGTCGCCAGGTTAATTACTTCTGTAATAATACTAACAAAAGAACAAATGAAGTCAAAGAATAAACATTTTTTAGAAAAATTAAAAGGAAGCACAAGAAAACTGCTACTATTTATGACACTTGAGGAATTACTACCTCTACATACCTCATGCTCATAATCATCTTCCCACCTTAAAAGAAATAAATTACAATATTAAGATGCACTCTAAAAATTACTAAAAATTTAGTTTTACTCATAGTATCTAGAACCAAAATATTTCAGTTTCCAAATTTATATCCCTTATCAATACAGGATTACCTTTCTCTAATACCAGTATTTAAAATATGCTGTAAAGGTCCTTATTCTGAATGACTTTCAAAGAGATCAGTGGTACTCATGAACTTGTTTACAGATCAGCTAAAGGAGATGACTAAAGTAATGGTGGGTTTGGTTTTTTTCCTTCCTGTATGAACAAGAAGTGCCTTTTATACAACTTACTCAACCTATGGCACCCCAAATAGAATGGAAACAGCTTGAAATTTCAATTGTAATTTCTTTGTGAGTGTAATATTTCAAAAGCCACAGCTACTATTTCCTCACAGACAAAAAGAAACAATTTACAAAAGAGGAATGAGAACAGTGGAAAGACAATATAGTGTATCTTCCCTATATGTCATGATGTTTGTTACATCAAAGTAGATTAAAAAAAAAACCTCTTTTGATTCCCCTGTGGGGGTAGTATTCTCACCTTGCTTTCTTCTTTGATGGGGCTAGAAAATGAAAAAGTATTATTAGCAACATCACAGGGTTTCCACCATATTACTGAACAGATGCATTACACACACAGAACAGTTACTGCCCCTGAAGTGGTTGCAGTTTCTTTAAAGGACAGGATTCAGCAGCCTAAATCTAGGCACATCCTGCCAATTTAGAAACCACCAGGCATCCTTGATGAAAAATTGATGGGAGACTTGTGGTCTAACAGCTTTCCAGGGTACCCTACAGCACCTATGTTCAGGCAGCTGAATCCCACACAAGAACGGATGGAACTGAAGTGGGCATGCCTCCTCCACGTGAACAGTGAAAAGGCTTGGATATGTTTCTTTCTATGTATATACCAGTGAACCTCAAAACTGCACATACAATAGTTCAGTCTGCAGCAAGATGTTATGGGGATTAGAATGCCTAATCATCTCACCTCAGTGTACAACATGAGGAGGAGGGAAAGCTCAGTAAAACAAGGCAGTCTAAGACAGTAACTGTGCTTTGGAGTATCAGCTACTGCATGGTACATAACTTATCACTTCTTAAGTATTTATCAGCACAGGTGCTCCAGAATAAGCAACAGAACAATAATTCTCAGGACAAGTGACATCTTTGCCCCCACAATATGAGCTAGAAAGACTTCTGTTACTGTTCTAACCACCTCACATTAACATGGTTAACATATACTGATGAGTTGCAACACGAAGTTGCACTGTAGGTCTCAAAGTTTTCTAAATGTCAGGAAAGAAAAGGACTGTCAGCATTTCAAAGAAAATATCCAATGAATTAAGATTCATGGTAATGTAGGATGGGAGAGATCTCTGTAGGCAGAATCAGAGAATCATAAAAGAAAAGTTTAGGTTGGAAGGGACCTCTGGAGGCCATCTAGTCCAGCCTGAGATATAAAAACACCTCAGAGGTGGTAAGTAGCAGAAACCAATTAACTGTAAGATAAGGACACTGACAATTAGAATAATTTTCCTTGAATTATTCAATTTGTGCTGTTTTTCCAGTAAGCCTCCAAAATCCACTCTGTTTGAAAAGAAGGTGAGTGGATACAAGGAGTACTACTCAGTTGTTGGAAACTTCACTCTACTCCAGCAAGGATTGGAGTTCTGCTCCCTTTGACAATGACTAGCCTCAAGATTAAATCTGGATGCTTAGGCCCAAATCCAGCTGAGTTTTACAAGTCTTCAAGAATGGTGATTTTTCTTCTCTTTTGGCAGACAATTTCAGCCTGACTCACTCACTGTGCAGTAACTTCCAGTTCCACTGTCTAGTCCAACCTTCCACTTGAAGCAGGACTGCCAAAGTAGGATTCTAGTTTTGTATAGCCAAGTCTTGAAGACCTGCAAGGATGAAGAGTTCACTACCTATGGATAATCTCTTTCACTACCCTCTAGGAACTAAGTTTTTCCGGAGTTCAGCCTCTCAAGCTGCCATCTCATTACATCACCTGCAAGGACCAACAACTTTGGCTTTGTCATCCCTGTAGCAGCCTTTAGGCAGTTATCATTCCCTACCCTTCCTCTTTGCCAAACAAGCACAGCTCCCTCTAACCCTCATCCTAGGCACAGGCTGTTGACCCCTGAGAAGCTTCATAATCCCTCCAATTTCTCCAGCTTCCCCTTGAACTAGAAGGAATAAAACTGGACACAGTATTCCAAGTTTGGTCTTAACAGCACCGAATAATAGGGGATGAGACTGTTCTTCAATCTTCTGCCTGCACTTCTGTAGTATGACAACATGAGATTTGACTTGTGTGAAATGAAAGCACTCTCCTGGCTCCTACTGAGCTTGGCATTCCCTGTGACCCTCAGGTCTTTTTTAGCAAGACTGATCAGTCTATCACTTCCCATCCTGTACTGACACATAAAGTTATCGCTTCCCCACTGAAGATACAGACAAGCTTCTCCAGGTATCTGTTGTAACTGCAATCTGAAAAGCCTGATCCAAAAAAGCCACCTCAATTTCTAGACTTATTTCCAGTTTGTTGCTGTATTCCATAGCAGCATCAAGAGTAGTTTGTAGAAAAGAAAAAAAAATCCCACAGGCAGAATTCAGAGAGTAAATTAGACCAGAACATGGTATGTTCTGCTACCACACTGTGCTTATGCACAGTGTCACAAGGCTTCAAGCTCAACTCCACACTTTGAGTAACTGGCTACAGTTTTTAATCCAAAGCCCAAGACAAAATACAGATAAATTCTCCTATTTAGAGAATAAAGCAATTCTGTATTTTTTCCTTTAAGAAAAGCAACAAATCAATCACTTCAAGGTCTCTTATAGATACATACATACATATGTGTGTGTATATATATAAAAAGAATCTTAGTTTTGGATGTGATCTATGCAGCAGCCAAAATTTGGTGTTAATGTATGTTTTGCTGCTTGCAAACTAGTACATGACATGTAAAAGTTGTTCTTAATTATATTCTCAAACTGGATCTTGCTGTTAGAAGGGAGTTTTGAAATTTGCCAATATGATCTAGTCCAAAGACACACAGCTGCTAAACAAGTAAGCATGATTTTCTTCTAAATAACCAGAGTATTTTTATTTTGGAATTCACTTGATGTTGACCTTATGACCTAACTAGAGCAAACCTTAATACTGAATGACACAATACTTTTGCAGCTAACTTCACTCTTGTCCATTTCTCCAGTTCTTCATATCCTGTAGGTCTGCATGGGATCACTCTTTTTGATGTTCCAGATTGATATTTGACCACATCTTCTGCTTCTACAGAAGACTTGCTTAATGTCAATTTACTCTGAACTAAGAATTACTGAGCTAGATTACTGTGTTGCATTCCCTCTTCTTCACAAGAGACACAAACAGCTCAAAAAGATTCTCCCACCTGATTTTGCAGACCGACATTAAGAAGTACAATTCACAGAAGCCACCAAGGATCAATTCAATTTAAAAAAAAACCAACAGTGCTATGGTAGGCACCTACAGCAGGATTCACAGTGACAACTTCTCTTGATCTATGCAACCTTCACCCATTCAATCAAACCCACCCTCCTTTTGATGTTAGTACTACAGTCAAAGGGTAGCAAGGAGGTGTTTCTCCAGGCTGGCATCATTAAGCA
The DNA here is from genome assembly GCA_035583185.1 of Anabacerthia variegaticeps. Taxonomy (NCBI): domain Eukaryota; kingdom Metazoa; phylum Chordata; class Aves; order Passeriformes; family Furnariidae; genus Anabacerthia; species Anabacerthia variegaticeps. Next base: position 89,143,589 of record JAWWEW010000078.1, read on the forward strand.
TCTATAGCACAACTCTAGTAACAAAGGATGTAACTCAAACCTACTGTATGAGGGAAGATGTTGGGTTTAGGTTTGTGGGTTTGGTTTCCATGGTTTGTTTCAATGGATTTGCTACAGAAGAGTAATTTTCACTTTTACCACTGATTCAGAATGTGTGTCTGTTGATGTGGAGGAGGCTTTATCAGCTTATTCAGAGAAAGCCATCAAGTGCCATTTTCCCATACTTTTTCACTTTTCTTGATGAATAAATTACTGTAGTTATCATAAGCACCTTCAGAACCAATCAGTTAAAAAACATCTCAGGAACGCTGTAAGTCTGGCAATTTCCTTCTTTCCTCATTTCAAATTCACAAAACCCAGATAATCTCCGAAAACATTTTGTACAATCACAAGTTGAATGTTTTAAATCAGTCAAACCCCTGAGTTCAACTACTAAGTCAAACTAGACCAAATATAGCATCAAATAGCATCAAATCTATTATATTCAAGAAATTCATAGACTTACGTGAGGTACTTGGTCTTACATAACCTTCAATCTAGAATTAGAAAAAGGTTCTTGTTAGACGGTCTTATTAAAATTTCGTAACAATTCTCTAATGCAAATGCCTTTAGGAACAGGAAAAGTACTTTTACTTAAGCCAGCATAGCATAACCCATGATTAGATATAGAATCCTGTAAATATAAATGAAACTTGAGACAAAATTTGCTTACATTTGAGAAAATATAAGTTGCAAAAATTAAAAATTATTGAAGTAAAGCAATGAAATTTCTGAACTGGACATTTTCAATTTGAAAAAAAATTAAAATCTTAAAAATAAAGAACCTTTTTTTTTCAGATGAATTTCAATACCACTGTTCTTTTCCCCAGATTTTTTAGGGCAATTTTAAGTTAAGCCTTAGTTCAACTGAATACTACACCTCCTAGAAACACACAGAAATTTAACAAGCTTTATCAGCTTTAAAATTTACTATATCAAACATAAATGCATTGATAAAAGACACATTAACAGATACTTTACATTTACTTCCAATTACCTGATACATTTTTAATCCTTCAGTCTTCTCTAGCTCTCCTGCTATCCGTTTGAGAAATGAGACTTTGCATTCTTTTACATCTGTTGTCTTTCTCTTCATTTTATCTGGAAATTCTTTAGACTGTTGACAAAACCAACTTGAAAAGGTCAATATCAAAATTCATCACAATATTAAAAAACTGACATATTTCACCTTTTGGACAAGCTTCCAAAAGACTGGTAAACATTGATTCGAGCATTATGAGCTAGTTTTTTCTCTATAACACAACAAATTAAATTTTAGAGTTGCTTAAGTAGGCTTCAAAACAAATAATGAATATGATGCAAAGCTTGCTACCAAAAGGAAACATACCAAATCCAACAATGCTGAGCAATAAGAACCACAACGTTCTAGGAACCTGATGCTGAAAGCCACCCAAACACTTTGGAACAGACTTTTAAGCCAATACAGACAGGCACATCTGGACTGTCTCAACAGCTCACAGCATTATAGCTTTTCATGTTGATCTGACCCATGACGAGTCAACCACGCAGGTATTAGTAATTTATCATATGGGGGTTTAAAATAATTATTTAGAGGGGAAAAAATGTGTGTGTGGGGAAGTATCATAAAATGCATCAAAATTAACTCACAATGTATGCTCTTCTGTGTTTATATCCACTAAGATGCTCTATCATAGGTGCCATCTCTGTATTAAGCTCACACAGCTTGCACTCATAACGTGGCTCTTTTCTTCCTTCAAATCTGATTTCAACCACGTGCTCTAAACCTGTAAAAGCAGGAGTCACAAATATCTGTATTTTACTATAGGCTATATAAACAAATGTATTCTCTTCAGTGGTGCTCATTAAAAGCCAAAATAAATATTTTAAAATATTCCATTTTCAGAACTTTGACACTCCTTCAGGATCAATTCAACACTTCTTTGGACTTGTTATACACATCAGTTACATTTATCTCTTTCCAATGTCTTCTTCTGAAATGAAATTCACCATCTATGACAGATTTGCAAGCCCACCAGAAGAAAGTATTTAATACACCTTTTTTTCCGCTTGGGATATTTTTGCAATAAACTACAAAAGAGAATGACAATAGAAATGCCACACAAACATCTAGAATAAAAAACTGCATTTATACTCCTTACTCAAACATAATTTGGATGGTGTTCAAGTAGTAAAAAGCAGATGTAGGAAAGACATTAATCACTTCACAAAATGTGAGTCCTTCATAATCTAAAATTGTTCCCTAAACTTTTAAGAATTACAAGAATGAAAATGGGATTTTTCATTTTCTAGAAATTACTATCTCTTAGAAATATTCAGAAATCTCCAAGTTTGAGGTTTATTAACTAGCATGAAGAATTTTACTCTGAATAGCTTAAACATAACAAATTTAAAAGCAGCTTAAAACAGCAGCTGTTCCCTTATGTCATAATTTCCAATACTCTCCATTTGTGATATTTGTGTATTTGTGGCTTCATCCCAGTCGGCAGCCAAGAACCACATAGCTGCTTGCTCACTCACATACACACCCTTCAGCAGGGTGGGGAGAAAATAGGAAGAACAAAAGCAACAAAACCCATAGGTTGAGATTAAAAACAGATTAATAAGTGAAGAAAAGAGGGGTGAGAAAAAAACCAAAAGCATGCAAAACCCCATTGCTCATTTCCCCACCAGCAGACCAATACCCAGTCACAGTCTCTGAATAGCCATCCTGGAAGTTAAACCTTGCTTCCCCCACCCCCAGCCTTTTCCTTCTCTGTCTCAATTGTGATTGCTGAGCATGACATTATGTGGCACAGAATATTCTTTGTTCCAGTTTGGGCCAACTGTCCTGGATATGTCACCTCTCAGACTCTTGCCCTCCCCCAGCCTTCTCAAGGGCAGAGAGGTAGGGACCCAGAGTAACCAAACAGTCTTGACGCGGGGCACTGCTCAGCAACAGAAAAAAACACTGGTGTGCCACTGTTTCACTCACAAATCCAAAACATACAGGCTGCTATGAAGAAATTCAACTCCACCTCAGACCTGCTACAATATTATACTTCTAAATCTTAGCTCTGAAGATAAACTATCACCAAATGAACTGTAAGTATTCTTGTAACTGAAGTGTTTTCTATTAAAAATGCTTATAGTAATAAATTACTATTTAATATTTTATGTGGAGTAACAACAAGACAATGCACTAAACAGAGACATTTTCTGCTAATACTAAGAAATTCACTACTTAGGTCTTCACTAGGGAACATATTTCTCTAGACCACCAGTTCATACTTGGAACATTAAGGCCACCGAGAAGCAGCACTGATTGTCCACTCCTAAGGGTTGCCCAATCTAGCACTTAGAAAAAAAGCCTTAAAATTAATCTCATTACTTTTAGTATTCCCAAGGACAGTGGGAGAAAATATCTCACTAAACAGAAACACTGGTATATCCCACCGAATGGAAAGCCGTGAAGAACCATGATTACTGATAATGTCACCGGTGACATGAAGTCCATTTGGAGGCCAGGAGGTAGTGGTGTACCCCAGGGTCAATACTGGCTCTAGTATGGTCCAGTGTCTTCATTAACGATCCGGATGATGATGCAGAGCGTACCCTTATCAAGGTTGCTGATGACACACAACTGGGAGAGAAGGCCCATACACCAGAGGGTTGTGCTGCCAGGCAGAGACCTGAGTGGCTGAAGTTGCACTGACAAGAACCTCAGGCAGATCAGTAAGGGGAAGTGCCAAGTCACTCATCCAGACAGGGACAAGCCCAGGCACCAGTACGTGCTGGGGGCTGGCTAGCTGGAAAGCAGATCAGCAGGTAAAGACCTAGTGGACATCAAGTTGAATATGAGCCAGCAAAGACTGATGGTATCCTGAGCTGAACAGGGAGAAGTGTTGACAGCAGGCTCCACTCAGCACCAGCAGGGCCATTCCTGGAGTGCTGTGTCAACTTCTGGACTTCCCAATACAAGACACATATGAAGAACCATGAAAATGGTGAAGGTACTAGAGCACCTCTCTTACAAGAAACAGCTGAGAGAGCTGGAACTCTTCAGCCTGAAGAAGAGAAGGCTCAGAGAGGTGCTCAGTGGGGCTCAGTGACAGGACAAGAGGCAATGGCACAACTGAAACAGGAAATACTCTCTGGACATTGGAAAACATGCTTTGACTGTGAGGATGATTGGGCACTGACACAGGTTTCACCTTGGAGATATTCAAAAGCCATCCAGACACGGTCCCAGGCAACCTCCTCTGGGACTTGAGCAGGGGCTTAAGAGCAGCAGAGGTCTCTTCCAACCTCAGCTATTCTGTGATCTGGGAAAAAGCGTCTTTACTTAGATGGCTTTTTCAGGAACAAGTTGTGTTAACATTAAGGTGTATAAAAGAGGCATTCTTTATAATACACCGCGTAATAAACTAACATGTAAGAGACAGACACTATCCTGTAAGTTATCAAATGCATTTACAGAAAATGAAACAGTATCTAAAATGCCACTTTTTATTTCAAAAGGCCATTTGGTCATAAATTCAAAGGCACACAATTTATAAAACAAAAAACATACCAACAAGAGGTTCTTCTCTTTTGGGATCATTCATAAAATCCTTCAGACAGGTTATGTACTTTGTAAGTCCTCTCTTCACTAAAGAAAGAAATACACACATAAAGAGACATTACACATTATACAGTTTGCATGTCTATTACCTTAATGGAGTTTCTAATGGAGAGTTTAATGGGGACAAAATTTGCACTCTGAAATGCATAAGGAAAAGTACAAGATCTCAGTCCCTCACTGAAAGACTCCAACACTGTCTTTCCTAACAATTTTACACACAAGGATTTAATGTCTTCAAGAAAAGAACCAAATAAGCAAAACAAGTTTTTAATACAATCCAATTTGCTGAGAAAAGATAACCAAGTTCACATTCATAGCATGTCCCAGACTGTGCCAGTTCTCATGGGGAAAAAAAAGCAATCACCAACTCCTTCCTCCCCCTAAAACCCTAATAGTCATATAGCATTCTGGGACTCTGAAGTTCAAGAATCATAATGCTTCAAGTCTAACAAAGAACACGACATTCACTAATATAGCAAATGCCTCTTGTGCTCTGGGCAGCCCCAAAACTGCGCAAACACTCTTAGTACATTCCTGAGTCTGAACCAGGAGTGTTTCGATCAGGGCTGTATCTTGCTCCTCAGTGAGTTTTAATAGTTTGGTTTTGTGCACTTTCTGGTCAATTCAGAACACCAGCAGAGTTCAGCTAAATGTGTCAGCAAAACAATCTCAAAGAGGCATGAAGTGTATTCAAGTGCTGGACATTATAAAGGAACACGATGAAGTGTTAAAATATGTATTTTTTTTAATCTGAGAAAAAAAGTGCAGAAATAGAACTCATCTTCCTAATCAGATATAACTCATCAATGGATTACATAAGAGTCACAAAGACTGCTAGTTTCAATTCGAAACAAACAAGTAGAAATACCACAAGCACTGAACTGTTACCATATTCTTTCCCACTAGAATGCCAGATTAGTTTTTAAAAAAAAAAAAAAAAACACAAAAAAACCCACCCCAAAACTTCACAGGGATAGGGAAATTCCATATTCATTCTTAAATATTCATTCCATTAGGAATACGCCTGTGCTGCCATCAAGTCAAACACCTGGGCTGCACACAAAAAAAATTTCATGAAGTTCCAGTATTAATTTAGATGGAAAGGCTCTTAAAATTAGAAAACACCACATGGGACACCTCCTGCCACAGCAACAGCGTGGCCCACTCCTACCAAAATTTCAATCCTGTTAAAATCTTTCTGTCTTGTTTTGGGTTTATTTTGCCTGTGGTGACATGCAGCAGTAGCACAGTGTGACAGTTGTCATGCAACAATTTGGTGCCACATAATTCATCTCCATAAACAGATTCTTCTCAACTTAAATGCATTGTGCAGTTCTCATGCATTTCTGTGCCTGTGCAGCAGTCTGTGGGAGCTGGCTATTGCCAAGCTGATGTAGAAAGGCATGTGGTTTTCTGGACTTAATATGAAAAGAAAAAAGTTAAAGGTCTCATCAAGGTAATTTTCATCTTGTTTCCTAACAAATTAAATATTTTTGTCTCAGTACTATCTTAACAGTAAACAACCCATACTGTTCTTGGTTTATATGCTTTTGTCAAACTTTCACTGTATCATTTGTGTACAGAGAATGATACAAAATTTTTTACTGAAAACTTTAAAAAAATCAACTACATCCACTAAGATATTATCAGATAATTATGAAGATAGAAAGTATGCCTCGAGTTCTAAAGTCTTTCTGTGAAAATACATATAACTTCATATTCTCCCAAGACCTCTAGAAAAGAGGTCTTTAAAAAAAAAATTAACCAGTGCACAAGGAAAAGCAATTGTTCAGATGTTTGGGAGCTTGTGCTGCTTCCTTCTAGACCACAATCAATCACCTGTTTTAGTCATCATTAAAACAAAACAACTAATTTCAAAGTTGCATCTGAAAAGGACATTAGCTCATTTATATCTAGCTACCTGGTCTCTGTGCTTCATACTTCATCGGAGTTTGGACTGGAGCTGAAGGACCTAGGATAACAGTTTGACAGTCAGACTATCTCTTCTCATTTGCTTTTATTAAGTACCTAGTAGACCATCCAAACATGTTACAGAATAGAACAGTTATCCTCATTTTAGTGTTTAATACAGGCTCAGTACTCCATCTTGATACCATTTCTTTTTGTAACTTCACTGCTCTCAGAAAGTCTCCCATCCTGTTCCCGTCCCTCATCAACACAATATACCAAACACATGGACGTCACAGAAACGCAGAATATTCAATTATTTGATTTTTTTAAGTGCTTTTCATACTGGCTACTCATTTTAATTATTTTCACTATTCATTATTGTGCATGACAACTAATCTGTTACAGGTACCCACCAAAAAACTTCTGGTCTACATGTTTAGAGCCTAAACACAGTCCCAGATACAATTTAGATAGTCATTACAATGCAACTTCTCTTACATAGGGTTCTGTATATATTCTTAATCACTCAGAACTTCAGAATAAATTTTCAGATTTGTTTTTATATGCTCCCTTTGGAACTTTTCCCTTGCCCCACTCTCCTTCAAATCCATAGACACAGACAAACCACCACACTTAAATGATGTCGTCAGTATTTTCTAAGTCACAGCATTCAAGATTAAAACAAGGTGAAACACTATAACTCATTTACTGCAAAAAGTGGAAGTTTGAGTTGAATTATATAGCTGCATGTGCAATCCCTAATTCTGAAGTTGAGAAGTTTTCTATAGTCATGGCAAACACAACATGTTGTATACAATGATTTATTTTTTTTCCCCTTTCTGCACAAGACAGGCAGTTCAGTATCAAAGCTGTAAATCAAATAAAACCAAGATGGTAAACTTTTTACAAACAACTTTGCAAGATTAACATAAGGGAGGGCTATGGGAAAGCATATCTCCTTTGATTTCTTATAACAAATTATGCATCTTTTTCAGTTAAACCCTTCAAAATTTCTGGTAGCAAGAGCAAAAGAAGATCTCCAGGTTCCAGCATCTGCAGACTGACAACATGACCAAATCCTAAATGACATGAATACATACCTGTGAAATAAGATTTTTAGTGCTTTATTTTGTTTTTACTTCTAGGAACAAACTGCATTTACAGAGAATTGCACTAGAAGCAGTTCATGGTGCAGTCTGCCTTAACATGGTTACAGTTTATAGATATGGTCAAGCCAAAAATTGAGTGATAGCTGCTACTATCATTAAAGGAAGCAGTTTGGGGGAATTAAGATTTATTATTATTAATAAAAAGGGCATTTAGTAAATACCATTGCTCCCTAACATAGCAATTATGATCTTAAAGGCTCCCCATTCAGCAACAGCAGGTTTCCAAGCTAACATTTAATTCATGCTTACTAGACACATGGCTTTGTAATATTACTAATAATGTAAATCATATTTCTCAGGCAACCCAAACCCAAACCATTTTCCCTAAAGCATATCAGACTAATCAAAGAGCTGAAAATCAGCAGGACTGCCAAGCTTAAAGGGCGGCAATCAACAGTGCAGCCTCCTGGTGCTCAGTACGCAGCAGAGTGCCCTAAAGACTGATTCCAGGGCCCACAATTACCACCAACATCAGTAACCTGGTTGAGAATGCACAGAACATCAAAATTTACAGACAACAGTAACTTATGGGACACAAGCAATGTCAAAGCTTCAATTAAGCAGGACCTTGGAAACATTAAGGCAAAACCCATACTGAGACACACCACAGGCAACTTACTTCAGAATACCTTATCCTCCATTATTTGGGATGTGCAAGGCTGGCTAGTACCATCCTTATTTAGTTCAAGTGTGAAGCGGAGAAAGAAGGGAGGGTCCAGCAAAATGGCTACCAAGATAAACAACCCAGGGCAAATAATTTATGGGAATGGTTCTGGGAGCTGGACTTGTTTAGTCTGGTAAAGTGGAGACTAAGAGGAGATATAATAGCATGAATACCTGAAGAGCAGCTATAGAGATGCCCAAAATGTGATGTGACAAAAGCATTAACAAGCAGCAGTCAGAAAGAATTGCTATGGAGGCAAAGATTACATATTAGGATAAAATTCCTCCAGGACAGAGGAGCAACAATGGTCTGATAAAACACAGGTTGCAGACTTTCTGCCTGTGGAGATGTTCAAGGATTCAGTAAGCAAGTGATAATTCAGCACTGGCAGTAGTCCTGCCTCAACCAGGAAGTTAGGAAATCTTATCAGTGTCAGGAAATCCCTTCCAGCTAATGATTTTATTTAGTAGGGGTTATTTTCCAATTACTAGTTACCCACATGAAAAAAAAAAAAATCCCTTTCATTTCAATATTTGGTTATAGAGTGCCAAACATATAAAAGGTGGAGAACAAAGAAACATTTGTATGTGTCTGTGTAATACACCCACATTCCTAATGACTGCCAGAAATATAACAACCATGTTTCAAAACTTAAGGGCAGTATCAGACATTGTCAATTCAGCTACTCAGCAGCAAAGAGGTACTGGGCTCAGCATTACAGATTCCCTTTTGAATACAAGAGGGAAAGTGCATAAAGACACAAGACTCCACTGCATAGGGGAACTCCCCGAGAGAGGTGGGTAAGGGTGTTGAAGTAGTAATCAATCTTATACTTCTATTTTTATGGCTTCTGAAACATTTCCTCTTCTAGTCTTCAAGTCAGAAAAGAACTTCCAGGTCTTTCTTTGAAAATAGAGCAGTAATTACACATCCCAAAACCTCATGCATGGTTGGTTATCAGTGTTTAACAGACAATGAGCACAGAGGGACATGTTAAAATAAATAAATATCTTATTACATAAAGGTGAATGCTGACCAGGATACTGATAAGGTTGTCATTGGTGAACACAGGACAGAATACATGATGTTTGTATTTTCACTGAAGAAAAAAATTGTCGGCAGTGCTGTTAAATAACTGCAGCTTCTCTTCAGACCGGATTCCTCCCCTTGACTCCATGTCAACCATAAAGAATTCTTTACTCACGGTGTTACTTAGAGGTTTTAAGCTGAAGAACATAGATGCAGATTAGTACATCTAGGAACGATGCACTTACAACATTCCTTATTACACTTTTCTTGTATTAAGAGCAGTACTGCAAGTTATTTTACTGTAACGCCAGAAAAATTCCACAGGCTGTGTGAAAACAATTAATTCACTTCTCTTTGTGCCAAATTACTTTCACCAATAAAGCTAGGCAGCCAGAAATGGCTTTAATAGGGCTCAAACCCTATACTGTGCCTTCTGCCTGAGCTGATTCATAGTAGTAAACCACTGGATTTTGCTATTGCCCAGCAAACATTGGCCTAACATGTATGTTGGCATCTTCAGATCATTTAATGCCTCTTGCTCAAACCAGAAAGTTTTGCAAACTTCTTTATTTTGGCCAATAGGTCCCAGGAAAAAAAAAGCCATGTTCACTCTTCTCCCCTCCTTATTCCTGAACACATGTGCAACCACCTCAAAAAGAACTGAAAAAAGTATTACATCCGTCCAATTATATCAGTGCACAAAGGAATCACAACTGAAATTCATATAGTCAGCTGAGTTTTGACGTAACTCTCTCACAAAAGTCTTAGAACTTCAGCATCTTCTATTCCCATATCTTCCATCAAATTCCTCTTCTCTGAACTGCTGAAGAGCAGGCAAAAAAAACCCACACAAAACAAACCAAACAAAAACCAAAACAAACCAAAACAACAAAAACAAACAAAACCCCCCCAAAAAACACAAAAAAACACAAAAAAACCCACAAAAAACCTCAACCGAACAAAATAAAAACAAACAAAAAACCCTCACCAACTGAAAACAACACGGAAGTGTCCCAGATATCCAATTCTGTCATGATAACAAAAATAACTTGTTGACAGTTTTGCCATATGGAAACTTGCACGGTATACAGATGCCTTTCTTATAGAAAGCAGTACTCCTCCAAAACCAAACATTAGGAAACAGAGGCATTTCCTTACTTAAGTGACTTCAAAGCCAACATAACTGTACAGAAAAACAGGTTAAACATGCTCACCACTTCTGGATTATCAACAGTTACTTTTGATGAGTTCAGAAAGGATACCGTATATGGCATGTTCCACTGGGAAACACTCAGAATCCAAATCATTTCTCTTTTTAAACTTTGGTTTACAAATGATAGCTGCCTTGGAGATGTTCTCCCTACTGACAAAGGAATGTTTCTTAATTCTGCAGCAAGGAAGAAAATGCAGATGTTGGTGTAAAACATTCTAAATATGTCAAACCTCATCCTCTGAGGTACCCGTTCTTCTTTAGATATTTAGTGTACATTTCAGGTACTTGTCAGCTTCTGCCCCAAGTGATTTCCAAGAAAACTCATCCTTCACTTTGACAACACCCATTCATTTTCATTCCTTGTTCTTTGAACATGTTTTCATGTTTCACTCTCACTAGAATATTTGACAAAATGAACATTAGAACATTAGAAGATTGCAGATCCAGTAGCAATAAAAGGAGCATATATCCTGAAATAAAACTAGATTTATACTTTACACAGTGCAGCTAATTTAAGAATATAAATACTTTCTATGCCCATTCACAAAACTTTACTACTTAATTCCAGAAATGTACTGTAACTTCTGCTCATTCTTACTACACACATCTGCAAACTGTAGGACAAAACCAGCTATTTAAAATGAAAAAAATAGAGGCCAAGCAAATTCAGAATTTATTCTTTCATCTCAATGACAGATGACAATGAAGTTCCTGGATCTGCTGGATCTCGAGAGAGAATTATTTATATAATTGGTAATATGTCCACGAAAGAGTTTCAAGTTCTGCATACATATTAGCTGTATAATTCTGCATTGCAGGTCCCAAAATTTAATCTGAATTGCCAACTCTGAAAACTTACTCAAGCAAAAAGCTTTTCTACTTGTAAAAAGCCCCAAACTATAACAACAAAACCACACAAATTTCGTAAGACCAAATTTCAGTCTCTTTTGGACAAATAAACCCTACCAGTGGCTTGCAAATTGGCCTTCCACATCTTGATCTTCAGTGAAGCAAAATACCATACTTATAGCGTAGGATAAAGGAGACATCAATAGTATGAATAATCATTTTGTATTAGAAGTAAAAGTTTATGATTGCTTCAAAATGATTCCTGAGGCAGAGAACATTCTGGATAAAAGCACAGCTTGCAACGCTTCTGACATGAGGTACCCTGTGATGCTGGGACTTCTCCAGAAGTTAGAGCTAACTTGTTTACCCAAGTTTCATGTCTAGAGTCTTCACTTTAATAATTTTACCTTCTCTCTTCTCATTCTGTAAGATACATCACACTTGAAAGATTCTAAGTCATGACATTTCCTAGGATACAGTGTTTGTAGTGTTCACACATTCTTAACCCAAATTCTCCATGGGACACTGAGATTGTAGTACACACTACTGTTTCTGAAAGATGTAGGTCTTTGCAACCTTGTAGGCTCCTGCATTCCACCACTCTTTTCACAGTCTTGCTGCCACACCTTCTGTTGCCTTATTCAAGTCTCACTTTCTGTTCCATGCATCCTTTACATTACTCCTCCAAACCAAGATTTTATGATCTTGAAGAACCTCTTCAGTTAGTATTACTTTTAATGATCATTTCTGACAAGAAATTCTTTAAATCTGTAGAAAGTGTCTTTCACTAAAAACCCTCACCCACAGCCACACAGACCTGTTCTTGTTCCTGAGGTACAAATACAGCTTTGGAGTGCTTGAATCCATTGGATTTGGGGAAGACCGCTGTGTTTCCACAACTTATTCAAATTCTGTCAAGGAGCTTCATTACCAGTATTTATAAAAAGCGAAGAACTGCATGTAGTAGTCATGTCTGTTGAGGCAAAGTCTCATAATTGTTCACACACTTGAATGACATGTCTTGAACTATTTTTCTTACCAACACAAAACCATAAGAGCAGATAATGAAGCCCAGTCTCTTAGAAAATTGCTTCTGACCAGCACCTTTATAAATCTTTCTTGTGTGTTGATTCTTCAGGGTCCAATAAGTAGTGAGCTCAGCCTGCAGCACTTCCCTCAGTACAGGACTGACACCATCACTCTCCTCTGTGCAGATGTGTATTTTCAGGCACCCTTGATCAACTTGGTTCAAAAAGGCTGAGAGGTTCAAAAGATACAGGGGGACAGATGACAAAGCCGGAACGTAAGCCTTGTTTCTTGGGAGAACAGGCTAAGAAGACAAAGTAGAAGTGAAAGGCTTATTTCTTGTGATGACTGACTGTATAACCATTTTGGGTTTTAATAATCTCATTGGTTTTCATCAGTATTCCCACACCTGCCTATGTACTCTGCTTCCTGTACATCATCATAAGTACCTTTACAACAAGACTTTCATTTCCACTGTGAGCTAGTTATATCCCACATTTTCAACCTTTCACCACAACTTTTATTTTCATTGACATATGGCAGTCTGGATTCACATTCCCAGTTTCTGGGGAAATGACACCCCAACAACTGAATTCACCTTGAATACATCTTTGCTACTTCAAGTCCAATACAATAATAAGAGGTAGAACATTCCTGTGATGCAGCCAAGCAACTTGAGCACTGGTAGAGCTGCATCTGCAACAGTGCTGTGTTAGACTACTGATTTAGCTTTTTAGCATACTGCCTGAAGCTTAGCAGTGAGTGCATAAAGCTGACAGAATAGTGGGAGCTGGTTTAGCCTGGGAAGGTGAGAAACTAGAATACTGACTATACATCCCTCACCACACAGAAATACAAATATTTACATGTGGAAAGGCATAATTAAGGTTTTGTGCTGTTAAAATAATTCTTTGTTCCACAGATTACTAGACAGAAATCTCAAAAGAATATTCAGCATATAAATAGAAATACAGTTATAGACACAAATCTGGCAAATGCAAATACCCAAACTACTGAAAAAGCAACAAACATTAAAAACCCTAAGCAGTATCTGTCCTAAGAGGCTGGAAACAAAAAAGTGTTATACTTACAATAGACAGTCTTGGGTCTCAGGGCTTTCTCTTTCTTTAATTATGAAGATGCAAGTCATCCCAAAATAAAATAAGAAAAACAAATTAATGTACTGCACCATTTGAAGGAAAAACCCAGTACTTTCTGAGAAGCCTTTGCAGACAAATTACATTACAGGCCAAAGTTTCCACTGTCAAATAGGAAAAATTAGAGCCTTTATGATTTTCTGCAAAAACTGGAAGTACTGACAAAAATGTTGTTACAGTTAACACACGGTTAATTTCAAGAAAGCCCTGCTATTTAATGAAGTTTTAAGAGATGACTATGGACTGAAACAGAGCATCTCAAGGATGACAGGAAAACCTCAAGTTCTGTATAATTGCAGCTCCTAAGCTTTCAAAAGCTATAGTTCCAAAAAAAAAACTACCAAAACAACCAACCAACCAAATAAAAAAAAACCCAAACAAAACAAAAAAAAATCCCAACACCCCTCCATAAAAGGGAAAACAAACTAAGGAAAACAAACTAACTAAGAGCAGCTCCCCCCTCATTTTAAGCAGATTTGGCTAAACCTTAAGGCTAGCCAAATCTCATGAAAGATTGTTCATATAAAGAAGAACAGGAAAAGTGGCTTTCATCAGCTGAAACCAGAACAGATGTTTTTTTGGCAGAATCTAAGGAAAAGAGCAACTTCAATTTCCATTTCAGAACATGACAATCCTGACTAATAAGCACAAACTTGCCATTTACAAAAATGAAATAATATTCATGATCATTCCAGCCATAAAGCAGCTGTCAGTCCAGAGCAGTCCATGGATTTAAGTGCTGAATTTTCAGTATTCAGTGGATGGAAAAGATGCTGCACATGGGTGTGACAATTCAATAGGAAGCATGACTGACACAACAGTTGATTGTTTGAAAAGCCAAAGAGCTGTTCTTCCATGGCAGTTATAAAAAAAGGAAGTTACCTAAGTCCAAGTATCACCTCAGACAGTGGATAGCTGTGTATAACCTCAGCAGGATTTCACAAGCTTGGAATACAGACACTCTGCTTTGCAATTACGCTGCTCCAAGTGTTCTACTTGTCCTGCAGTTTTACAGCAAACAGCTGCTAATACCAAGTTTTTCAGACAATTGCAGAAAACATTAGCAGCTGTGAGCTGCTCCTCAAAGAGATTTCCCTCCTGAACATTTTCAGACAATCAGCTTGGACTTTGACAGTACCTGGGTTACTGCTAATATCAGAAATGGAGTTTCAGAACTGAAGCTAAGGGGGTCCATTTTGCTTCTGATTCCTTCTACTACATCAGGAATTAAGATTCTCACACATGTGGTAAGAAACTTCTTCTCTGTCCGGGGTCAGGTGTTGCAACAGCTGTTTTTGAGCTAAGGCTATGAAAAGTTAGAGTAACTTTTAACAAAGTATCTAACTTCAGGAAGCCAAAACTCAAAAGCTACTGTTCTTAAGGGTTCAAACCTCCCACACACACCGTAATCTGTAAGAGGTACTGCATAAGATAGTTTTCCACATAATTCAAGTTCATGGGTTATCTAACAGAACAGTTTCACATGCATAGTTAAGTATTACATTATTTAGTTGTTCTTCAACATATACACTCTTGAAATACATCAGTCAGAAGTCAGCAGCCTATACACGAAATTCTATTTATTTTAATTCTTCAAGCTCATATTAAGCAAATCAAGTTTTGGTTTGTTTGTTTTGTTTTCTGTTTGAGTTTTTTTTCTCAAAAGCTCCACAATTTAAACCTCTCTGGATCACAAAGACAGGCTGCAGAACACAACAGCGTGCTTTTGGAGACCAAATATACACAACAAAACATCTAGGTAGTTTTCCTGTAACTGAAATCTAGCTATGTTAGCACTTCAAGTACCAACACAAAAATGTCTGATTGACATGGTTTTCCAGCATGGTTGATTTTAATGTCAAAAGAAAGGAGAGAAAAGTTGCCTGTACATCAGGTATTTTCAACCGCGGGTTCTGATGCACAACAACCAGGGGTAAGAGGTAAAAGAACATTGAGATGGTGAAGACAAAGACTAACAGATCTCTTCACAAATCTGAGCATTCCTTGTTTCTAATGCATTTGCAGTCTCTTTAATGCAGATTTCTCTCCTTTTGGGACATGGTGGGCATTTTACCTATCTAACTCCAGATATGAAAGGAGGACAGGGAATCTTGAATCTTTGATAAAACCAGAAACAATCTTCATCTGTGCTCCTAATACAGTACACAGAAGAGGCAACACTTCTGCTGGTGCCATACCTGCAAAGGGTGATTCAAAACACATGGAAAAAACCACATTCCACTCTAGGATTTCTTTTCTAGCAAACTGAGCAATAAAGTTAATGCACATTTACAAAACCAGAATAAAATACACCATATACCACCATATTCCAGGTATATGCACAGCAGGTATATTTTAATTCCAGACTGTTCCCTCAAGAGGCCTAAACTTTTACTCAGCTGTCAAAAAAAAAATCCAAACCCACTTTTCATGCGTTATATTCTCCATTACTCTCACAGGCTTGGTTCAATGAAAAGAATTAATAAGCTTAGCTGATTTCTAAATATTTTACCATAATGGCTAAAAGTAACATTCAACAGTTTTTCAAAGTGTATCATACAAGCCAATTCCAGTTTCCAGAGACAAGAATTATAGACACATGTATGGATGATATTTTCCCTAAGCCCCTTTGCACAACTCCCCGCCCCACCAATACCTGTTTAGCAACAGAAACACAAACCCAATCATTATGCATCTATACACACAGCACTTGATGCACAAGATACATACAGAGCCTTGCATCATGATTATCCCAGCCACTCAACTTTTTGTTCATCAGCACTTTTTATGAGGTTTGGCCTCATGAGCTACCAGCATTAGAAAAAATTTGATGTGTATTCTTGTTACTTGAGCTCCAGTTGAAGGACATGGAAAGCATCACAGTCATGAATACCAAAGTCAGTGCGGGATACAAACTCTTGGCAGAACAAAGAATTAACTCTCAGGGATAGAAACTAAATGAACTCTAAAGATGTACACCATTGCAAAATTGAAACACTAGCTAATATTTTGTAAATTAAGTATTCAGAGACTTAAGAACTTCTCTGTTTCAGTTTCATATACAATAGAATACAAGTGGCAACAATTTTATCAATTTACATGACTGGTTATCTATTACTTAACTAATTCAACCCCTGTGACTTATCCACACAAACTTCAAAGTGCAAATGGAAAAGGCTTCAAATAAACAATACTATCAACACCTACCCTGTATCAAAAAGCACAGTCAACTCAGGATTTTCATGGTTACTTCAAACCTAGTGATACAAAAAACTTGAAATACTTCTATGGGTTCTGATCTTTTTCCACCAAAACATACAATAGATTTCATAATTCAAAGTAAGAAATTAGAGATAACTGAAAAGAATGATGAGGTTATCTTGGAGAGTTATCCCTACAGAAATGCCATGTGACTTACCAGGACTAACACAATCTAACGAGGATCCAATTTTCAACCTGCCCATCTCATTGGCTATCAGTTTGCAGGCCTTCACGGAAACAAGAAAGTCTGACAGATGTTGCCTATCACACACTGATTTCCAAAACTGAAACTGAAGGAAAACCATAAGCAGATTTTCTAAGAAAATAGCCACTAGTTTTTCTACTTTAAAAGGGAAAACCAGCAATAACTGGATTGCTATGAAAGTTAGCTCATGAAAAAAAAAAAGGCAACAACCACAAAACCAAAGGAATTCCTTGCATTTAGAAGGAACATTTGGCAGAACATGAAAATACTACTGGAAAATGAAAATACTGCTATTGGATCAACAGGGAAGAAGACTCAGTCCTGGGGGAAAAAAGAGTTTGGAGAAAATGGCATCACTGAGTAAAATAAGAACCAATGCTATTAAAGTGATCAGCAAGCACATAACAAAATACTATTAATCTGCGTCAAAAGCAAAGAGGTGGGGAGATGCCCCTCACCTTCAACAATAAAAAAAGGGGTACACAAACATGTGAGAAAGGCAGTCCTGTGGTTAGTTTTTAATGTTCCCAGAAGAACATGTCATAAAAAAAAATAAGAGCAGGCATGTCAGTGCCACAATACAAACAATCTGATGACAGCAGAGTACAGACAACTATGTCTCATCTTTACAAACAGAATGTGGTGGAATTTTAAATAGCATGCAATCATCAGCCAATCAACAGCCAAAGGTTCAGCCAAACAACATTTGTAAAAGCCTCATCTCTAAGTACATCCTCACCCTCACGTTGTCTAATAATTTAATGGTTTCGCTTGTTTAGTGCTTAAACCAGGCAGTTGTTACTGAGATGCTTCAAAAAGAACAGAACTGTCAGACTTGCTAGTAGAACCCATGTAACTCCTTCAGAAAATCAAGACTGATGTTACTATCAAAGTAACAAGTGAGCTAATTTTATTCAAAGTACAGGTGAGCTATGTAGACTTGCAAAACAAAACAGTACTTTTACCAACTGTATCCGAAAACAGAAGGTTACATTCTTTCACCAGCTGTGGTTCCCCGTGTAATTCAAATGTTAATTTCACAATTAGCACACATGTACCTGTAGGCATGGCTGATGTTTTGAGTAACACGCTGAACAAAGTATAGTTGTGAGATTCCCACCTCATATTTTTCTTCGGATATTTCAAGCAAATTACTGCTACAGATGTATCAATGTGTTAGATATGCATTTGAAGCCCAGTGAAATCAAGTACTGAATCCCAGATTTATGATCAAATATACGTGTACATTTAATAAGGAAAAGTTTACCTTTCTATGCTTTGCACCACGATAGTGTGACTGAAGACTTATAGAACTCACACATGAAACTTTACAAACCTGAAAGAAATAATTTGAAAGCACATCGTCAGTCATGCTACATATATTCTGTAGCTGGTGAATTAGATAATTCTCAAGGTCTTCTTTGGCTTTACAGCACAATTTGCGTGACGTTTAGGAGAACAGCATACCACTAAAATGACTAGAAATGGTATGCAAACCTGTTCAAATGATGCTTAAATACGTGTTTAAACAAATTAAATAAGAAGTTTCAAAGAGCCTCCTCCTTCTCCCCTACCACCACTTTCTAGATTCTTAGTTTTCTAAACTTCCTCATGCTAGAAAGCCAGCAAAAAGGGATGATCATAGAGTGCCTGGAAAGGAACAGAGGCAAAATTACGCTCTAGAATAACTGCAGCTCTGTTCATTGTTACATCAAAGTGATCAGAGGAACATTGGAGGAAGACATCTGCATTTCATTAAGATCCACAGACACACACATACCATTCCAATAATTAATGGAAAACAATACAGATGTCCAAGTATTTCTTACTACTTTTAGCTTTAAAAAAAAGCAACCGGTAATGCATGATAATATTGTCTATTCTCTTGACATACTGTTGCAGAACTTGAGTGCGCCAGAAAAAACACTCAGCGCTAGAACGATAATAGGATATTGACAAATTCAGCACGTTGCAGCCTTTAGAGACAAACCAGCCTTTGTGGCCTCCTATGAGAAACACTGACTGGGAAAGCTACAATGAAGAGCCCTCACACCGCAAGCGCGGCCGCTTCAGAACAGCCTGGATACAGCGAGCCCCAAGACAGGGGCCGACCCCGCTATCCCCTCCCCACCACAGCCTGTGCCCCTCACGGTGTCCCCAATACCCCCTCCCCACCACAGCCTGTGCCCCTCACGGTGTCTCCGCTATCCCCTCCCCACCACAGCCTGTGCCCCTCACGGTGTCCCCGCTATCCTCTGCCCACCACAGCCTGTGCCCCTCACGGTGTCCCCTCCCCACCACAGCCTGTGCCTCTCACGGTGTCCCCACCCCACTCCCAGCTGCCGCCAAGCGAACGCACTCACTTCGCAATAAAACACTTTTTTCTCGAATTTCGCTTTGCCGTTTTCTGCCGTCGCCTCCTCAGTCCCGGCGCTCATCCTGCACAGCTGGGGAGGGAGGAAGCCCCCGCGCACACACACACACACGCACAGAGCCCACGAACAGGCGCCCCCGCTGCCCGCCCGCCGCCGCCGCCGCGCCCCGCTCACCCCCGCTATTGTCCCCTCGCCCGCCGGCACCGCCCTCAGGCGGCGGGGGGCTCGCGCCTGACTCGCGTCACTTCCGCCTCCTCCGCGGACACACCCCCAGCAAGCGGCCATTGGCGGGAGCCCGCGCGCCTCAGCCAATGGGGAGCCAGCGCCGCGCCGCGCGGGCCTGGCGGCCTGGGCACGCGCGTGGCCGGTCCCTCGCGGCCTTGTGTGTGTCTGTCCATGTGTCCGTCCGTGTGTCCTTGTGTCTGTCTGTGTGTCTGTGTGTCCGTCCGTCCGTGTGTCCGCGTGTCCGACCGTGTGTCTGTCCGCGTGTCCGTCCGTGTGTCCGTCTGTCCATCTGTCCGTGTGTCCGTCCGTGTGTCCGTCAGTCAGTCCCGGGCGCGGGCAGCGCCATTGCCCACCAAGGGGAACAGCTCAGGCATCGTTGGAGGCCGGGCCGGGGCCGCCCTGGGACGGATACTGGGAGCGGTCGGGAGGGACGCTGGGGTGCATACTGGGACCAGTTCAGCCCACGGTGCGTGTCAGCACCAGTCTAGGCCGGACACTGGGACTCATTCGGGCCACTGCAGTGAGCACTAGGACCAGTTCAGGGTGGGTACTGGGACCAGTTTAAGGACATGGCAACCAGTTTAAGGTGGATGCTGAGACCAGCTCAGGCTGGGGGCAGGTACTGGGACCAATCC
>JAWWEW010000078.1:89164049-89259242 GCA_035583185.1 Anabacerthia variegaticeps
TCCAGAGCAGATACTGGGAGGGGCCCGGCGTGGGCAGGTGATGGAACCAGTGCAGAGGGGATACTGGGAACCAGCTGAGGCTGGGGGCTGGCACCAGCCCTGGGGTGGAGGAGTGCTGGGCCCAGTGCGGGGATGTTACTGGGCCCAGTGCCGGGAAGGGGCAGGAAACACACGCAGCAGCAGCAGCAGCTTTAATTTAAATGCAAATATTTTATTTTAAAATGTCTCAGCTTTATGCTTCTGGCTGGTAATAAATGTAAAATATAATTTAAGAAGTACGCTTGGAAGTTCCTTCTAAAAGCAGGCTGAGGAGACAGTACAAAACACAACAGAAAAGTGCTCTGGGTTTCAACAACATGCCAGAATGTCCAGTCCAGGGTTCGCTGCCTGGTTATAAGTAGCCACAATACATTGTACAGGTGTGTTAGGGATATACCGGGACACCCACGGTGCTTATATACATGAAGCGGCACAGCCGGTGGTGCTGGTTGGGTGACATGTCACCAAAGGGGATCCCACGGCATTCCCTGGGGCTGGAGCAGTGCCTGTCCTGCCGCTGGCCTGCCGGAATGCTTCACCTCTCCAAGTGGGCAGCATGCACGCCCCACCCACATCCCCAATTCAGGCATCACCTGCCTCATTGAGCACGTTTTCCAATAGTGCTGAGATGGTTGTGGTGTTCTTTCCAGAAATATGCCCTCCCAAAAAAAAGTAAAAATTGGGGGGATCATGGAATGCCAGATGGGCCAAAACTGTTGGTAGAACTCCATGCACCTGTTTGTTAACCACAGAACCATAGAATGGCGTGGGTTGGAAGGGATCTTAAAGATCATCTAGTTCCAACCCCCCTGCTGTGGGCAGGGACGCTTTCCCCTAGACTAGGTTGCTCAGAATTACACTTGTCCACTGTTTCTTCAGGAGAAGCTGCAATGGCACTTCTAACACAGGATTATTATTGAAGTTTGATGGCAGATTATACCCCTTCGGTGATGATATTATCGGTACTTTTATTTTTCATGGGCATTTCTGTAACAGTTTTTTACATGGAGTCACGTTAAAATGGTTGATTATTTGTTGTTCTAATCTCAAAATCTAAAATGGACTAATTGAAAACACTGCACTATACATGTTGTGTAATGCTTCCATACCCTTTTTTATTAAAAAAAAAAATAAAATTACAAATTAAAAGTGCAATTGCACAGTGAAAGAATAAACACGTAGAAAAAAGAGAAGCAAAAAAGGAGAAAACAGGTTCCTTGTTTTTTTTGAAAGAGATAACATGTCTTAAGGAAAAAGGGTTTGGCAGTGTGTTTATACTTGCAGAACTAAACTGGGTGGTAGCTCAGAGTTTCTTGACAGTACAGCCTCCTGAAGAGAGGATGTTTCACTGGCAAAATGACCTTTTTTTCTGCTTTAGGAGTACAGCTGTAATTAGTGAGTACCTCTGTCTTAATAAGGAGGGCAGGGAGAAATGGGGGATTGCACTTCTGCTTAACACTGTTCTTTTGGCAAAACTTTTGAAGTGTGCTGAAAGTGGAAATAAAGCTACAGACATGGAAAACAGAAAGGGTGGAGACCAAAATGTACCATCCTATACTAGAAAACGGTGGAAAAGCTAGAGGAAGGAAAAGGAACTAACTTTAAGGAAGAAAGTGTTCTTTGGTTTTAAGGAGTTCAGGAGGGAAGGGGTGGGAGGAAGGACCCTTTCAGAACAGGGAAGTTTGTCAACCATGTAGAGGAAGAATCTTCTTGGTTATGATAAGAGTAGAAGCAAAACTGAATACTGTTACTGTGAATTGAGATAACTTTTGCCTTTTTCAAGTTCTTTCTTAGAAAGACAAAATTAAAAAAAAACACCAAAACCCACAACTGTTGATGCTTCCCTTTCCTTATTTCACATTTTAAATTAACAAAGAAAGGATACATATGGTTCAAAAGTTTTAAAAGAAAAAAAAAGAAAAAGAAAAAAAGAGGTTCAGAAGGGAGAGCTGACACCCTCCTGTGGTGCAAAATGAGGAGCTCTACACCAGAACTTCACCCAATTTTTTTTTTAGCATGGCCCTTTAATTAGTTAAATACAATTACTAAACCTAGCCAAGCAGCTGACGTTCTTTCTATTGCCTTCTGCCACATCTTTGTATTAGTCATTGAAATACCATAATTCTACCAGTACAAATGTGAAACTGAAGCTGACCCTGGAGCCCCGTTGCATCAAGGAAATCCTGAAAAACTTCAGACTACACAGCTGGAGCATCAGCTTCACAATTACCAGCAGCAAGAGAGTTAATGCACACACTGAATTTGCCACAGTTTGGAAGACTAACCCCAGGAAAAGAACAGAAGCACTTCATGGTTCCTAGAATGATGTTTTCACTCTGATTGAGAAATGCAACTTAGCATTGAATTGCTTCAAGCCGTGTTTTCAAGCAATTATTTTTAACCTGAAAAGTTGTAACAGTTACACAATCAGTTCTAGAGAAAAAAAATAACAATGTGATTTCAGACCACAGAGTTTTTAACTGGGTGAAGAATTTATGCTGCAGTCACAGAATTATTACACCTTGACAACAATATATCAATCGTGGTGATCTTTTCTCTCCCCAAAATTTCTCTTAATCATTTTTTGACTTCCCCTCCAAACCTCCACTCAGAGGAAGTCTTTGCCTAAGCACAAGCAAGAGCTTGGATCTTCATATGTTTGGGGGCTTTTTTAAAAAGTAGTTTGTGGGTTTAGTATATTTTTCAGTCTGTCACTGATGACTTTGTTCAGAGGCATTTCTGATAGAACTATAGGACAATGTGTTCTTAATGACAAGAACATACACCACGTGCCATTGAAACATGGCAAAGATGTATTTGTCAGGGTGGTAGTGTCTACGAACATGAGCTATCAGGTCCAGTCTTCTTGTATGACTCCCCCTCAGATAGATAAAAAGCCTTGTGACTATATCCTGAGCATGGTCACCAGCACAATCTCTCTCTCACTACATGTTACAGACACCTGTTTCAATTGTGACATGTGATTTCACATGAGACTTTGTAAGATTTAAAAGAGAAGACTCTCCAGGGAGAGAAACTCCTTATGAGAAATTTTCTACAATCTGGCTTAGGTTTAGGAGTTTTGTCTCAATATGATCAGAAAAGTATGTCCATTTTGAATGTTCACACTAAGAGAGTAAAGAAAAAGAGAGGGAAAGAGCAGAAAGAATAGAGCAATTGTTCTATATCCCTGTCATTCTAAGTTTGGTTTTTTTAGTTATATGACAGTAATGAAAGAAAATTACTACGTTAATAATTTTTACCACTACCTAAGACAATGTATGTATTCTCAGGTAGGGGAAATGGTGTCTTCTATTTTCAATTAGAACATCACACCTTGTTAAGACAAAATAATGGCTTTTCTGAAATAACTATAGTGAGTGTGGCTGTCCTATTTAAATTCCAATATGGCTTCAACCTAAAGAGATAAGAAAAGCGTCTAGCTGATCTTATACCACAGAATATTCCTTGTCTCAGGCTTGTTGCCTTTTAAGTATTTTAAGTACTAGGAATTTCTGGAAGAATTGCACATGCCCTGTCGATCTCAATACCATATCAAAGGATCAGCACCTAAAATCTTACTGAACTGGCTAATGCTCAAATGTCAGACTTCCCTATACCATTCAGAGCAGACTTAGTTCCAAGAATTTTAAGAGTCCATTAATGTGTTTTAATAAAGTGTGGTTAAACCAGAAAGGTATACATTGCATTGCCATGTTACAATCAAGGAGTAGGAATTTAAGTCTTTCCTACAGAGAATTTAGGTACAGTCCCTTAATGTTTCATTCCCCTAGTTGAATTTCCAAACTGAGGACAACTGAAACAAGCTTAGTGCTTACACAGTGCTGCCCTCACTCAGATTTTTTGAAACAAAGCTTTACTTAGGTATCCAAAGTCTCTAAAGTGAATATAAATTATTTATAGTGCTATCTGCAGTGGAGGTCTGCCCCAGTTTCAGTCACCAGTGTAACTGCAGGGAAATCCACTCTTTTTGCTGTACAAGTTTGCCCCTATCTCAAATCATGTTGTTTTTCAGTGAAAATACTTGCTTTCGATGGTCTTGGACTAAGGTTTGTGTGGTGCTCAGCAGCTGTCCACTGACAGCTGAAATCAGGCCACATTCTCAGTAAAGTCAAGATTGTTCACCTTGATCAGCAGCTATAGCATTGATAATAGTCTCTGCTATCTGTGGACCAGGTAAGCTCTCAGGGGGAGACACCTTCCTACAGCTTTTAGAACTCACCTTCCACACCAGAAAATACCCTCCCCAAAGATCAGAGTATCCATGAATTCATTCTGTCTCAGCCTCTGGAGAGCTTATGGCTGAAGAAATTTGAATTCCATTATCCATCAGGCATTTCTTTCAGCCTGAATGCTCCAAGTTCCTATTAGGCAACCATTTGACTAAGCATTTCTTCTACAAGAATATGTTTGGTTTTTTTATTGTTGCTACAATAAATGCATTGGGAGGCTCCTAAAACAGACTTAAGGGCTGCACTTGAGGAGTGCAAATACCAGTTTATTAAGGATATAATCTAAATACAAGTGATTGAAAAAATCTTAAACCCTACTTCTCAGTGCTAGTTTTCAAAATAATACCAAAGCAACAACTACCACTAAGAAAATGTAACCATTTTAAAGAACTTCTCTGTTTTCATGCTAGTTACTGGTCAGTGCCAGGGGGTCATTAATGTCAAAACAAAAAGGTTTTATAAGATTAAATCAGTGGGAATTTAACAGGGCACAATGCAATGTCAGAGTTCAGTTCAAACTCAAGCCAGGGCACGTGTCATGGGGAGAGGATGAAGGAATATCTGTGCCTTAAACACAAATAACCATAGATTCCTTTTAAGCTATTATTTTCTCTGTTCTTTCCAAGAACTTAGAAGGAACTGAACTTTGTTTACTACCAACAGTGGTTAACAATTGTCCAAAAAGGGAATGAACTTCTGATCTCCTCATAAGCCTGGTTCTTGGGAGATTGCTGCACTTCATGTGTGATAACTTCAACTAGAAAGAATGTCCTTGATACCACTTGAGACCTGAAATAACAACTCTGCCACAAATTAAATGGGCTAAAATTCAAATGTGGTGTGCAGGATAAGTGTGTTTTTCTTGGGTTCAGACTTTATGGAATGATAAAGACTCAAACTTGACTGCATTTACACAGCAGGGAGTCAGAAGGTGACATCTCACTTTTGAGTCAAGCATTCATCCTTCCACCTAGGTGGCCATTGCATCTCTTGTATCAGATTAGATTCCTTTACATGTAGAAGCTTCATCTACATCTATAATATCAGTCAAGATGTGTAAAAATGCATCTGGGTTTGTTGAAACATGAGAAAAATAATTCTGACATAAGCCAGGGTAGACAGATTTATGTTAACAAAAAAGCATTTATTCTGTAACAGGGAGAATTTTAGAGAACTTCTGTTGCTAGTATGAATTGCTTCTGCACTGAAGAGAGAAATCTGGCTTGTACAGTAATGCCACTGTAGTCACACCAGGAAATATTTCTAAGCACAGACAAGGCATTCAGTGGCACAGTCCCCTACAGAGTTATACCTGGTGTAACCACTCCCATCACGCAAAATGGCACCAGCATGTCCAGATGAAGGTAATAGTGTTCATGTTTCAGCAATGTAAATGATGAGAGAAGGTGCACTACAGTGTGAAACCAAGCCCAGGTACTCTCATTCAGAGGGGTGAGACAGTGATTCCAAGCATGGAATCAAACAAGCAGCTTTTCAGCAGTCATGCAGGCCTGTCCTCCATTTACCCCAAGCCATCTTTCCCACACTACACTGTCTCCCCATTATCTCATTTCTGCCAGGCAGCAGCACATGGAGCTGGACTGGAGATATTACATGGTTCACAGCACACCCCTACCAGCAGCTATGATGCCACAGCAGAGTGCCTGGCATCAGGACACAAGCAGTGCCACTGTGACATGCCAAGCAAAGGACTATGAGAGCAGCTCTGAGAGGGAAAAGGAACAGCTGCTTGTAATTATGTGGATAGTGAATCAATGAGGCAGAGGTTGTGCAGCAACACTGATTTATGGCAGTCTCACTCTACATTAGTAATCAGTTTGCTCCCCCACAAGTACTTTTGAAGTTTGGCTTGGATTTCTGTGATGTGAGCACTGATGTCCTGGAGAGTGGTGTGAATTCCACCACTGTGGTCTCACTTCAGAATGGGTTCTGATGTTGCATTGCACCCACAGGCAGGAGTATTAAGGCAAGGATATCAAGACTGCCTCAAATAAGAGGCAGCCCATAGCCAACAGAGAGCTGATTTACCTCAGACACAAAAAGGGTAATATTGTCATGATTTGGATATGGTCAGCTGGACTATGACAGATTTGACTTGAGCTATAGCAAGATCTTGTTGCCCCTTTTTACTGTCCAGTCTTGCCTTCCTGCTAGGAACACTGCCTTGTTCAGGACAGTCATCAGGAAGTTCCATTTCAGTGCAAAGTGCAGCACTTGTGATCAAACCGCTGATCATAAGCACCTAACTGACATGCAGAGAATATGTATCTTTACATCTGCCAACTCTAATGTACAGGCAGTAATTTCTATCAAAAAAGACAGTCTTGGAGAAGAGCAGCCTCCTGGGTGCAGAACGATTGCACTACCTAAAAACTACACTTACCCCACATATTTAAAGCGTTCGGAAGAATTTTACACCACTCTTCTGGCCACGCCCTTCCTGACTAATAGATATAGAAATGAAGACATTATAATTATTCATAACATTTTGAAAAGGAAAACATTCATTATAGGGCTTCTTTCAAAAAGCACATATACATCTAAGCAATTTTTTAAATGATGTGGTTTTTATAAAGGTGAAGTTGATATAAAGTTGAAATAGTGCAATTTTAAGACAAAAGTTAGTGCAGGAGTCAAACTACAACAACAAAAAACCCCAAAATATAAGTTGTAGATTTTTTTGTTGTGGAAATACATTACTGCCTGGGTTCAAAGAAAAGTATATGTTCTATTTTCAAAAGCACTAAAGTGCACCAAAGTGCTTTTGAAAGGTATACATCCACCAGTTAGCTCTCAGTGAGATCAAGGTTTTCTTTTGGGATTGAAACTAGGATGCTTTTGAAAACAATCTTAGTACGGGATTTGGTTTTGATGTCAGGTGATGATATCTAACAAGCTGCTACCAGTCAAAAAGATACTATCAAATAAAAAAGTGCATTTCCTTTGTTAATTTGCAAGTAATAGCAAGGAAAATAATTGAAGAAATACTTTCTTCTCAAGTACTTTTAACAGCATTTTGTAACTCATTTAAAGAAATGGATTACATCCCATTGTTCAGTCTTTCGGACAGCAAGATGAAAGGTTGATGACTTTAAAATGGAAAAACATGGATCCTAAACCATTAATATTATCAAGAAAACTTGGGAATAACTTCATTTTGAAGTGAAATTATTTCTAATGCATTTTATGAAAGTCATTGTTTTTATTAATGTGGTCCTTTTAAATTAAGAATTTTTGTTGGGGAGCCCTTGCCTGTTGCCATCAATTTAATGTTGAGATTAAGGAATAGCTGATCTGTCTTATTAGAATAGGAAAAAAAAAATTGTAAAGCAAAAACTCCTAAGGTAAATTGGCCACACTGAAGACAATAAACATTATTGATTTGTACAGAGGCATCACATCAGCTTGAGAAACACAAACAGAACAAAAGCAGAAAACAGAAATTGCTAGACCTCGGTAATGAACTGTAGACAAGAAAGGAAAGACGATAAAGACAAATTTTCAGGTACACCTGTGCAGCAAGTAATGATTATTTTTCTGTGCCTGAGGTTTTGTCTTTCTTTTCTCTTTCCAAAGATCACTAAGGGAAGGGCAATAGGGCGGATAGCGTGTGTGTGTCTGTGTCTGTTTTTTCTCACACACAGGTGCACACACACAGACACACACACACACTCAAAATCTTTCCACTGGCTTTTAATTTTAGTAACTCACTTAACCCAACTGGAAGAGAATCTACAACTTCTCGCTTTTAACATTATAAATACTTCAAATGCTATAAAATCTATTGCAAAAATGTACATTCAATGGTTTTATGAGGCACAGGACCTGCTAATGTATTTTCAGGGAAGCTCATATGCACTCTGTTCTGTCCACTGCTGGACAACGGCGGAGAATCCAGGGGCTCACGCTTGATTGCTTGAACCAAGCAGGGGCTTCTAAATTCACATGGCATTTTGAACACCTCATTATTCTGCTCTTTCTCGTCCCCTGGGCTGGGGCTGTAGAAATGGCCATAGCAAGCTGTGTGTGGCAAGTCGGGCATGCTTTCCAAACACATGGAGGAGTTCTGAGGGCAAAAGGGGGCCACCTCCTTGTTACGTGAACCCTTGCAAGATCGGTTCAAGTTTAGGTTGTTTGGGTGATTTGCTACGATGCATTGCCAATTGTGTGGCGCGTAAAGGCAGTGCCTTGGCTTCTGGCACGGCAAGGCTGACTCACAGAGGTCCGGTTCTGTTTTGAGGTGCACTCTGTTGGGGTAGCTGCACACCTGCTTTCTCACTGAGCCGTTCTCATCCAGCCAGGCTCGGTTCTGCGACATCAGGTAGTTATCGGCAATGTTTTCAGAATCAGAATCGTATTCCATTTTGATGGGCATCTCCAAGGGAATGGCTGTGTCATAGGAAGGCTCTGAGGATATTAATGGTCTCTGCAGTTTCAGATGGTCTGTCGCATAGTTCTCTGCACAACGCTGTTGGACACCTGAGTAGGACTGGCTGTTTTCTGTGCTCCCCCAGTGGGAAGGACAAGCTGATGCCAAATTTAAGAAATTTTGGTCTCTGTTGTAGAATGATCCAGCTCTCCTGTTTGAACATGTGTTCATTCGCTGGCTCACAGAACAAGAGCTCGAGTTCCTTACTGTCCAGCTATTATTTGTGGTGCCGTTGTTTTGAATGCCTAAAACTGAAGTGTTAGAACTGAGGGGTTCCTCTTGCATAAAACACTCACCATTAGTATGAGGCTCAAACTTCACTTTTACATTATCTTGTTCATTTTTTACTGCTGCCCAGTTAAGATGCTTCCACTGGCCCAGAGTTTCAATGGCAGTGTTACGGGAAAGACCCTCCAGGTTTCCTTTCAAACTGGCAAAACCATTTAGTATCTTCAGTTGTTCATCTTCTTCCCTTTCAATAACAGTGAAAAAAAAAACCAAACAGTTAATCATAGGTTTCTAAATTATTGTTTTCTGGGATACAAACAGAGTGGCTCAACATACGTTACAAGCAGTACTTTGTCCTCTGTATGGGACTCTCACACTCTTGTCCATATAATGTTCGCATTTGCTGGAGAGTGAAAAAGAATGTCCCTGAATCTGGGCATCAATGTGTGTGCACAGATACCTTTCTGTGGCACTGCTTCATTTAAGTTTGTTCATGCATTTGCTCTTCCTTTTGAGACACATGGTTCACAAACACCTTAAATATTGTAGTACCATGTGGTAATTACCTTACACTTCTGTTCTTCCCTTAAAATATATCTAAATAATATTTGTGTGTAAAAAATTCTAGAGATAAAATACAAACACTCTCTTAAATGAGATGTATTTTGTTAACAAAGAACTATTTGGACACATAAGAACTTTCTGATCCAAGTGATTTGAGGGAGAACCATTTTGGGGTTTTATATTTTGAGAACGCAGAGTTAGCTGAGAGGAAAGAAAAAGCATGAATTAAATGTCTGAATTGTCACAGATGTTCATATTGTGTGTAGGTTTATTCTACATGTCAAACTTAATATATGTTGTCTTACGTTTTCTGAGATGGCCAGTGACTTAATTTTCCATGACC
The DNA here is from genome assembly GCA_035583185.1 of Anabacerthia variegaticeps. Lineage (NCBI taxonomy): Eukaryota > Metazoa > Chordata > Aves > Passeriformes > Furnariidae > Anabacerthia > Anabacerthia variegaticeps. The sequence continues at coordinate 89,173,927 of JAWWEW010000078.1, forward strand.
TCTAGCTGAAGTACTCAGCATTAGTGAAGAGCTCTGGCAGAGAATGTTGCCTGAGCTTTTCCATGCCTGATGCGGCAGTTTTCAGAACATGGGGTCCAAATCTTGAGGTTCAGGTCTTGAATCCACTAATGTGCTGATTCACAACCAGGCAGGATCAGTGCTAGAAAACCACCCCATCCCTCTCCAAATAAGAAGTGGACATCTCAATAGGAAACTGAGTGTGAAAACCTGAAGAGCTAGTAGGGGGTTTAGAAAGCTTTTTCTTAGCTCGCAATGAATAGAACTTTTTCCTTGGGTATTGAATCAATGTGCAAGTATAGGATTTTCCTGTAGAGGGAGTCCACGTTGTTGCAAACAGAGAACGTCCCACTGTAATAAATGTACACTACCAGAGTATTGTGTATCTCTCTCTTTTTTTTTTTTTAAATGAGGTATTAAATATGTTCAGTCCTCTTCTAAATATTGTTATTTTTATTATTGACAGTATTAAGATGAAAATGATCTGATACAACTTTGCTACAGAACGAGCTTCTCAGAAAATCATCAAATTGGGATGTAAAGGACTGAACAAAATACAGTAGTCAAAAAAAGGCTAAACCTCCAAATGAAGAGTTTTACAGTGAAATAGTACCTCGTGAATATTCTCCAAAAGCATTTAAGCATGTATGTTTCCAGGAAGACAGCATGCATTTTAACAAAACAAAACAAAAAAAAAAAGGTAGTAGCAAGTACAAAGTCTACTGCAAACTACCAGGAAGGCAGAACTGAACATAATTGCCAAAGCCAAGTCTTGTAATACTTCCGTCTGCGGGAACTGTCAAGCACAAAGGAAGGATTTTAAGCACTCAGAGGACAAAAACATAACTAAATTAACGTGCTTAATTGCACAAAAAACGATTTAGAAGTAGAGACACGGATACAAGAAACAGCTCCTTTTAATCTGCTTCTTAATAGGTCATTCTCTCACACAGCAAGATGATGTTTGTGGCATCCCAGTAAATGTAAAAGTCCCACCATCCTCAGGTGGGAGATCCTCTGCTATTCGTGTCGATCCTGGGAGTTCCACTGCCTTGCAAGGAGTATCTATTCTGGAAGTTCAAGGACTTTTTCATTTATTTCTTCCATCTGCAAGATGTTCTAAAGGAAAAATCTGTGATAACAGCCACATTTTTAACGCTGGGCCAGGGGGTGGCTATGTACAACTCTTGGTTCCTCATTCAGTCCACTCTCTTATCTCCTCCCTCAGACCAGCTGGAAGAGACACCTGAACAAGGCCAGCAGGAATTGGAAGGGACAAAAGCATGAAAAGCCTATTCGGGAGGAAAGGGTAAAACTCAACTGAGATGTCCTCTTTGAATGCAAATCTGTGACATTCATTTGCACTCCATGACTGGGCCTTCAGGCAACTAGATGTATCTGTCTACAAACATAGAATGAATATGAGCACACTTCATTAGATTATGTTGCATATACACTGCTAAAAACATGAGCTCAACTGTCATGCATAAAATAAAAAAAAAAGCTTAACATAATCAAATGTTGGTAAGTAGAAAAACTAGGACACTAGATTTTCAGCTGCAAAGTAAATCAAAACTCCCAAATACATTTTTGTGCAAGAAAGTAAAAAAATATTAATAATCAAGCATTTTAGTTCTGTCTTAGTATGTATGTGCGCTGAACTTCAGAAGATAAAAAGACTGAAGACAGAAAATAAATATTGTTTAGGATTATAACAGCTATTTCATATGTTCCAAGACAGAAATGCATTTCCATATCATAAGTAAACTAAATTCTTCTCATTCAGCTCTTCTCTTAGGTCACTACAGTCCTTTTAAAGATCTCATACATAATGAATGCATTCATTTTGCTGGATTTGTCTTTAATTAATTGTTTTTTAGTACTGAAAAATATACTTACTTTAACATTTGCTGTTGGGCAAGGACATATTCTGAACAACCACTTCGATAGAGAAGTTGAGTGTTAGCTTGAACCCAGACCCAGTGATCTTCATTTGTTTGTACTTTGACTAGAGAAATGCCATTTTCTCCGTTATTCTTTGCTATACAATTTAAAAGAAAATCTATTTTAATACAAGCAGTATTCAGTATTTTTCTTATCTAAACTACAGGTGAATGTTCACAGGTTTGTTTGCTGTCCTGGAATCATCAGCTTAGGAAAGTCATAAAATGAGCCAAATTACATTTTAAAACTAAAATTTGAAAAGCCTAATGAGACAGTTAAAATGTAACCAGGAATTTTTCAGTATTAATCATTCCTTATAATTTTTCCCTCTCAATAGTAGTAGTACTATACTAATAGGAAAAGTCATGAAAAACGGAGCTATTAGAGAGGAATGGTTTTAAAGACATTAAAGATTTCCAACAGATATGAAAGAAGGATGAATACAACTCTGCTCAGGAAGAAGTTGCCCAGTGAGGTAGACTCACCATTGAAATTTTATCCATTGTAAAATCTGAAATACAGCATAGACCCATAATTTTTCCACAGCCAGGCATTGGAAAAGCATGAGTCAAAGCTGCGAGCAACTCGTGAGTTTTAAAGACAATGCATTCTAATTTTCCTCTGTTTTCTACTCTATGGGGAAAACTAGCATTTGTAACATGTCATCCAGTTCTCCTCAAAGAGGGATAGATACTGTATTAATTATTATGGTTTTCACATAATCTTATTAAATTAAGTGCTGCCACTTTCAGGAAAGTACATGTTGAGTATTCTTATTCACTGTGATTGCTTATCTCTCTGTAAACTTTTCTGCCCACTCTGAAATTGCAGACCAATTCAGTATTATATTTTGAGGTGGACAAATATTTTTTGTCTTTTTTTTTTAAAGAAGAGGTGTTAGAGAGAAGAAAAAAGGGAGCATTGAGACCAAAACCTGTAAATTCTAGCAGAAGAAAATAAAAGATAACCTTTTTTCCCATAAACTGTATATAATCCAGAAGTACTTAGTGGACACACCTTTGATTTGGTTTTCAGCAATCTGTAATGCATTAGTGAAAGCAGCACCTTCGTGGTGACTGTTTCTTCCATACAATTCTGTTGCTTCACACAGCCCTGAACTGCCTTTCGAACTGGAGCTGCAAAGGACAGAAAATGTGGAAAATTCCTTGTCAGTGAATGGCAACCCAGTAGAATCACAGACTCTAAAAGATACAATCTTCAAGCTGTTGACCATTAGCAAAGACTTATGGTTTAAGTATGGAGTAACTAACACTTAATAATTGTCTGTTTCCTGCATCATTTGGTTGCTCAAACTAGTGTGTCACTGGAGTTCTGTATTCAATTAAGAGAAATAGCTATGTTTAGGAATATTCTGCTCATGACCTACTATATCTGGAACAATAAATTTCAGCTTGAATTGAGACAAATGCGGTGTGTATTCTGCTCTGCCTTTCAAAGTACATTTGAGGTACATACATCACAGTGACCATTTAAGAGTTTGTATGGCTTCAACTTGCAATAATCACCATATGATTTGAATGGATTTCTTACAATCTTTAGTTGAAGATGCTTATTGGAGTTTGAAAAGGGTGCAATGTCTGTAACACTGCATTGCAAATGTTTCCCTTTGTTAAAACCATCAGAAAAAAGATTATGGTATAGATTTGCCCACATCCTTGGCTACCTATGCTTCAGGCCTGAACCAAAGGAAACACTAAAGTTGAATGACTGCTTCATTCTTGTCAAATCCATGGTCACTGTGCAGTCAGATAGTAAAACTTAAGCAGAGCACCTCTCTTCTAGGACCTGAATTCTGATCATCAGTTAATTTCACCTGGGCCTCTGAAAAAACTGGCAAGGGGAAATGACTTTCCAACTCTACTCCAAAAGCCCGCATATTCCATTATACCAGCCTTCCAGCAATTGAGTTCTTGTCAAAAGCATGTATGTTCTAGAACCACATTATACATCTGGATAGTGAATCCACATATACGCAAACATAACGTGAGTAAAAGCCAAATTATGATACTGTCAGTTATACTGACAAGCATTTTGCTTCACAGCAATTGACCTCACCACTGTAACATTATATTTAACCAAATAAGGGAAAACATAATCCTAGCCCCAAACATCAACTAAAATTCAATCATAGAAGAGTAACAAAACTAGGTGTTAGGAAGGAAATGAGTCTGAATGCAATCTGTCCTGATCTTTTGTGATTGCTACCAAATTATTACCCCCAAGCCATTTAGTACAATTTTAAACTTACATGACCATAAAACTTCTGTTGAAAGATAAAAGCATACCCCAAGTACAAGTCATTAGCCTCTGTGTGAACACCCCCAGACACGCACATTCAACTTTCTGAAGTTTTCCTTTTCCTTTGTTTGTTAACAAAATACCCAAGTCCAAATAATTGTGTTACCAGAAGATACTGAAATTTGAAAACTCACAGTAAAAATACTTTTTCTTTTCCAGTTTTACAGCTAGTAGAATGACTTTACTATGTTGATAATTTATGAAGGTTAGGAAGATATCCTAACATTCCATTTTTTAATATAAAATTTTATATATAGTAATATAATACTTAACATGTATTATAAATAAAGTACAATATATTGTATTGTCTTCTATTATATTATAGTAATTGTATTATCTTTATTTTGTACTAAATAGTTATAGCCAGATAAATTATTCACTTTTGTAAGAAAAAGTTTGAGAGTTCTTTAGCATAATGTGTGCTTTTTACATGCTTAATAAACATGAAGCCCATAAATGCCAAAAGATTAATTTGTAAATACTTTGTGTTCGCTGCTGTTACATCATCAGTTTTGTGTTTTGCTTTCACAAGCAGGCTTTTCATCTTCATCTCTGTCACAGAAGGGAGCAGAAGTGGTACCACTATGCAGAATAAGGACAGCTGAGGTGGCAATACTGTTCCTGATGAGGACTTCTTCCTTTGTCCAAAGAGAAACTTTAGTTTGCCTTGGAACTGCATTGTCTGGTATACAAAAACAAACAAACAAAAAACCCAACAACAACAAAAATGTTATGTTAAGCATTTAGTGTATCAACATTTAAAATGCTAATACAATGGACCTATGGACCATGTTATTTAACACCGAAACCAGTTTTGAATCAGGGAGAAAAAACAGCAATTTCATTACCTTCATATAATTTGAACCATGCCACTTCAGAGGCACAGTGGGTGCAGATTCTATCAACAGTAAAATGAGACCTTTGAAGACGGCTGTGTTTTTTTCTATCTCCTGTGTACTCAAAGTCAAAGTTCTGTGTTACGTTCTCTTCGCTGAGACAGGCAGTGTACAATGATGCACACAGTCATTTCCTCTGTACCTCACCGAAGCTGGAACCATTATTTTTCCATGCTCTGTTCTCTCCAGTGAAATGGTTTCTTAGTTTCTTTCCTCTTGCCCTGCACTTTCTCTCCAAAGTATATGGACTGACACAACCCAAGGACTGTGCAGACAGATGCCAAGGGAGAAGATAAGCCCAAGATAGCTGGATACAAAGTACATAGTTGGAAGGAACCATCCACCCCTGCCTCAAAAGTCTGTACAGTCAGAAGGCAGAGATCAAGCTGCTGCCCCTCAGTAAAAAAATTACCTACCAAAATGACCAGAATAAAATCAGCCCATTTGACTCAGGCATCTTCCAGAGCTACACAATTAAAACAGGGATGCAGAAATGACTAACTGGCATGGCTGTTAAGACACATCATATTCCAGCAAACTGAAGAGCATCTGAGAGAGAAGGTGTATTTCCCTATCTCATGCTGATCCTCTCATTTTCTTTGCACGTGCCATAGTTTCCCATGAGTAGAAACAGCATTGGTCTTTACTAAGCAAATGGAGAAATGATTTCTAGAAATGAGTTGCTCCTAGCAAGGAGCATGTGAGAGACTTTCTCATTCTGCAGTTTCTTATTAAAGGACTCTTTACAAAAGGGGAAAACGGATCGCTATTAGTCCTGTTTCTTAAAGCAAATAGTTTGTGCTTAAATGTTAATTGTTGAAATTCAGGCTTGCCACTCTTATGCTACACCCAGTACAAACTGAGGACAGATACTATCCAAAAGAGCCTGAAACATAAAACTTTTTAGATTCTTTCAATTTCAAACATTACAACTTTTCCTTGTCCCATCACTCTTTGCACATATTAATAATTATCTTTAGGTATTTCTTGTTAGCGTCCAGCCAAAAAAAAGCGTATCTTGTCCACAGCTCTCCACAATATTTATGTTTAATATTTACGTTGAAGAATTTTTCGTATCAAGCCATTAAAATCTAGTATGTCATGACTACAGTCATCCAAGTGAAATTGTACTTACAAGGAATCCAGAAGTACTGTCCAACAAGCAGCGAACTCGACAGATGAAACAGCGAGTTAAGAAGGAAGAGTAATCTGTTGCCATGCTGTCACTCTCCTGTGCTTTGAACAATTTACTGAGAATATATTCTTCTCCTAGGAACAACAGAGAAGGCAACATGTATCAGATCACACTAAGAAATAATGAAAATGTTCTGTAGCCAGTTGAAGAACCTGCTACGGAAATTGCTAAAAGTTGCTTTATGGATAGGTGAATATTAAATTGTATCATGTATACATCCATCTGCACATGCCCTGCCAAAAGAAAAATAAATGCTCTACAATGGGATTCACGTGAGTTTCTCCAGAAACTTTATTTCCTGAGTTTTTGTAATTTTTAATGATGCAATACAGGGTAACAGATGTTGCTGGTTTTGAGATCTGAGATCACAGGAAACGCATTGGAAAAAGGAACAAAATAAGGAAAAATCCTAATGCAAGAAAAAACAAAACAAAAAAAATGGATAGTGGCTGATTAGCTAATGTTTAGCTCTTGCCTACTTGATTTTTAATGAAGCATTTTCCACTTTTGGACTACAAATGCACAGCTTTTGAAATATTTCCCAAAAGACAGAAGTATTTATATAGAAGTGTGAACTCAAGAACTGAAATCCTCCACAATATACATTAGAACAAAAATTCCAAATATTTGTAAATTTTATAGTTTAAATTATTAGTGCATATTGTTTAGTTTGTTTTCTGGGTACTTCCTACAAATTCTGGCCCAGCTCCTCAGGTATCTTGTAAAACACAGAAACTGTTTTAAAGAAATGCAACTTTCATGACTGTGTTCCTGAGGACTCCATAAAGGTTGCTGAAGGATTTCTTTCAAGATTCTCCTCTCCGATCTGGTCACTATGCTTCCCAATTTATTTCCTTAATTATTTCCTCACATTCTGGTGAAACGTATACATTTTGCTGGGATCAATAATCTTTCATAAAGTTAACAATTTCAATCTGATTATATGTTCTGTAGTTGTGATTTCAGCTTAGTGCCTCATGTAGAACAAACCTTGAGCACAGGCATCCCACTGCCATCCTGGGAAAATACAGCCTCAGATGAAAAAGTTCATTGCTGAACGTACTTGTTCTTCAGAAGACTCCTGCCCACATAATTTTGCATGGGAAAACAAATGGGCAGACAGTAATGATGCTGCCACTGTGGTTCTGTACACAGACATTTTGCGTGGGATTTTTCTGCATTAATGAGAGGAACACTCATGTCCTGATCAGTGTCAACAACAGGTTGCTAGGATAAAGACTGATGCTGTTCATTCTGCATGCGTAAGAATATCTGTAGGTACACTAGTCAGAGAAAAATAAAGAACACAACTTTGTGGCCTCTATGGCACACACTACCTTATAAATGCCAAGGATCAGCAAGAAATGTCATCTATGAGACAATGAAATAAATAAAAGTCCACTATGTAGCTTGCCAGTGAAGAATCTGACTTGACATACGTGGCATAGGTGGAGTGCAACTATATCTCTGTACAGTGGTGCTTATGTTTCCAACCAACATATACAATCCCACCTGTTTCTGTCTGTAGTTGCTGTCCAGACAACATCTGGGGGGGATTCATGGCCCAGTGCAGTTGTCTGCAGAAATCCTGGCGATCATCCACATGAATGTAATCATATATGTTTTGATGCATTACATCAGTCTGAAACAATTGCAACAAGGAATGTTTAGTTAGTAAGTGTAGGGGGGCAGACGCTTATCTTTAGGTTGATAATTTCATTAAAATAATGGCTTCAGAGCTGACTGACTGAGGAGAGTTATTTTAGATGCCCCTATTTTTCAACATCTGCTTTTTCCCTTCACATCTAAAATGATTCTTTCTATTTTTAACTCTTTTGTACATATGCAAATGTGAGGCATAAAATCATCCAACTGACAACTGGCATCCCCCAGGGGCTAATGCTGGAACAAACCCTGTTTAATTTCTTGATTAGGGAATCATGGGATAGAATGCACTCTCAGCACGTTTGCAGGGAGAACCAGCTGGGGAGACCAGAACAGCTCCTTGGTGGACTCTAAAAATGGGCTGACAGGAACCTCAGAAAGTTCAACAAAGGCAGAGTTCTCTCTTAAATTTGGGTACCCCAGGAAACGAAAGATATTAGCATATTGACATGAGCGCTGAAGAGTGCTAATGAGACACGTAAGAGGGCTGGAGCACATGATGTATGAGGAGAAAAGAACAGGGTTTGTTTAGCCATCAGAAGGGAAAACCTCAGGAAGAACTTACTGCTGTCGACATCAACTGAATGAGTGAATGAAGAGAAGGCCAAGCCCGACTCTTTTCAGAAGAACAAAGTGGGAGCACAAGAAGCAACGGACACACATTGCAACATGGGAAACTGGGACTTAATAATAAGCGGGGAAAAAATTATGGTTGGCATCGCTAAACACTGGAGTGCATCTTCCAGAAGGGTCATAGAAACTCAAAGCTTGATGAGATGCTGCTGCTCTAGGTGGATGTGCTTTGAGCAGAAGACTAGACTAGACAAACTCCAGAGGTCTTATCCAACCACAGGGTTCTGTATTTCTGTGACTTTACAATATATTTATTACACACAGACAACCAGCCTAAAAAAGCAGCATCTTGTACTGAAATTGAAAGGAAGCTTTTAGCTAAATCTTACTTCTATAATGGATCACATTTCTTTACAAAAGGAACTACAAGAAATAAATCTTCACCTGTCAGATCACAATAACAACAAAAAAATTAGTCTGAAATGTCACAGTAAAATAACTTAATTTCAGGAATAATGTGTGTCTAATCAGCACTGGAAAGGTAAGATAGATAAGGTACCAACATACAGTGCTACATTTTAGAAAGCCAATAAGCAGAAGTGACACCAAGAAAGTCAATACAATGACAGAGACCAAGTATTCTAAATATTTGTAAATATATTTACCTGATGAAACCCTAGATAATCCACAATTGTTGATGACGCATAAAATATCATTCCGTCTGCACTCACCACCAACGCAAAACCATTCAGTGACTGAAAAAGGAAAATAAATTAACTAACAAGATAATCAGAAAATGAAGAATAAAATTGGTATAAATGTAATAATTTTAAGAATATTCTAGATAGGAAAAAAATCACTCTGCAGAAAGATAGACACCAAAAATTTGTGGGAAAAACTTTTTTTTTCCTGGCATGAAAAATGAATAACAACCTTAAACATGATGTTTTTCCTTTTTTGAAAAGGTTAAGATAGTTACAGTGCAATTACCATATTACATTACTAGTTTATTGTCTTCTTAATTATCTGCATAATTGTATTTTGGCATTATTTCACAGAATTAAAAGTTTAATAGCAAGCCAACTACTTTGTTTTTCCTTTGAATTTAAATCTTCATATTCATAGTAATTGCTTTGAGTATATATTCATTGATACATTATAGGTAATAGTCTCCAACATGAAAATTAAATACATGACTTTAAAACTGGATCTGTATTTTAAAGTGTGGCCATTTTCTTAAGCTTCTATAAAAATACACACATAGCGTAATTGCATAAACATAATGAATATAAAAAGTATGTGATAAATACTTCATTGGTATAGGACAATATTTAATCTAGAAAAGAGCTAAATTAACTCATATAGACTTGGTGATGCAAGGAAAGCAACCAGAGAAATCCAAAAATAAAAGGAAAGATTAAATGAAATACATGATGTGAACATCAAGATCGTGATGCATGAAGACTGGTAATTTTGCCTCTCTTCCCTTGATAAAGGTTCGGTAACATATCTGCACTCCAGTAGGTTGCATTCCAAGGTAGTTTAGATCCTCTCATGTGATGGTTTTGAGGCTTTTTGAGATTACAGTTCAAATAGCTGGTGCTGAAATACTGCTATATTATTATTATCCTTGCTTCACCTTACTCTTAATTTACTGATGTGCCTATTAATACTGGCTTAATCCTGAAGCACAAGGAGGACAGATTTTCAATTGCTCAATAACCAGATACACTGACATATTTTTGTGAGTTTGGTTCTCTTTTTGGTTCCTAAATAAGAACCAGATTTCCAAGACTGCTTGAAGGCTGTTCCCGCTGTGACAATGGTGGGCACAATTTCAAGAGTTCAGCGCACAATAGACTGACCTCCTCAGAAGGTTTAGCCCCAATCATAAATGTGGAGCACCTTTGGAAAAGTGATCCTGTGGGACCACCCTTGGCCAGAGGCCCTGTGCCTTGAACAACCTGTGAAATGATGACTGGAGAATTTCAATGGAGAGCCTGCAATGGCTCACTCACAGTTGGAAAGAACTGTAGCAGCAACTGATTCAATCAAGTCAATGCTAACAATAAGTCAACGCTAAGAATAGTCAAGGGCAAATCTTGTTTTGCTCCAGGTCAGCTGCATAGATACAAATTCTTTCCAGAATAAGCTTTATCTCTGGCTAGCTGGGCTTGTGTTGAATACTAGGTATCCTTGTCAACTCTTCAAGCACAAGTGGTTGCTCAACTGGGGCTATTTTCTGCTCTAAATAAAGCCCAAATTTGTCCCACCACCTCACCAACCAGAAGACAGTGTGTCAAGATTTCCACATCTTCACATTTGTGCCTTTCACTGCACTGAGAAGAACCTCTGTAGATGGTATCTATCATATACATTTCCAACATCAAATGGAGACAAGAAACCAGTTTTGACATCTTGTCTCATTGGACTCATCTTCACAGCAATGAAACCATCAGTCATGTGATACTAGGAGTTTTATTACATTTTTAACATCTGGCACGCCTTTTAATTTGGATAGACTAAAAATTTCCACACACACAACCGTAGAACATTTAAGGGAGCTCCTTTATGTCTGTGGCTGTTACTATGCATATTCCAAAAGATCTCCAGTTGTACCCATGAAGCAGGGGCAGGTAGAAATTAAGAACATAAAAGAAATGAAAGTAATGTTCGTAATTAAAAAAAAAGGTTTTAACCTATGCAAACTAGTGCAACAATGTATCTATCTGGAAAGGGTTAAATAATGGCCACAAATCTGAATATGATCAAAGAATCTCACATGTTATCATGCTGAACATCCTTAAAAGATACTTTTCATTGTCCTGCAGGCAAGCTGGAGTTTTTCAGCCACTGTAGGAAATAGCCCTGGAACACCTGCCTTTGCCAAGAACTGCTTGTATGAATCAAGAAATAAATTCCCGTTCAAAAATTAATCTTCTTCAATACACACTCTTCAGTACATGCTCTTTAGGCCTAGACACATACCCTAAGAGATCAGCCTCTGCCTTTAAAACAAAAGACTTGCTCCCCCACTGTGGAAGGCAGGAAGGTTTTTCTTTACACAAGTTTTTCTTTCACAGCCTGGGTTAGGTGCAGCAGTTTGTAAAAACTGGAAAGGGAAATGGAGCCATGTGTATTTCGAAGGGTTCAGATCAGTGCACTGGCAATTACATCTGTGAGCTTGGAAAAGGTATTACGGAAGGAGTAGGAGGAAGCAAGAGGACAGATGAAGTGGAGGAAAAGTTCAAGGAACCATGTGTTCAGGTTAAGCCAGAAATAAGTATGAATTTGAGGGATGTATGTAAATGAGGAGAGTTACAAACTTCCCCTGCTTTGTTTTTGGTTTGTTCTCAAAATGCTGGTGTCCTCTCCTGAGTTTATATCTCTTAACTGAGCATCGCCTGGTTTTCATGACACCAAATAGAGACATGTGATGCTCTGCCTTGCAAAGAAGGAAAAGCAATACCCACTTTGGTGCAAAAACAACTTTTATGGAGCCACATGAGTCTATTGAGGATTAACACAAATTTCATGTGTCTAAACCTCATTTTAGCAGGAAAATCTGCTGCTTAGGTGACATTAAAAAGAGACAAACTGGACATAAAGGAAAACTTCATAACCAGTGAGTTTCATCCGTCCCTGCAAAATCTTCAGTTTCCTCAATATTACCCTAAACTGTAGTTCAGTGTGAAAACAGACATCTGTAGCACAGAGGACTCTGAATAGAGTCAGAGTTGGGCTGGGATTTATACATTTCTTATCCACTTGCCACTGGTGGGGATAAGGAGGAGGGTGTTTGTTAGCACAGGTCTGGTACCCCTGAGTGAGTAATGGTGATTGCAAATTAGTAGGAAAATATCTCTTCCAACCTCTTGGATAAATCTCTCAGGTACCAAATATAACTCCATACTGAAGTCGTTTACAGTAACACTGCATAGAGATTTTTCCATTTTTCTGGCCAGAAGCCTAGTGATTTGTTAGACTAAGTGGAAGAGAAAGACAACTTCAATCCATGAGAATAAGCAAAAACTATTCCCAGTTCTTTTGTTCTAAGTTACCGGGTCTCACATTAAACAGGACAACAAAGTATAAGGTCCCACTTACAATTTTTAAACATTCTTGGCTATTGATAAAGAATTCTCAGCAATAGCTTTCTCTGCTTCCCAGTGAATGGGAGGCTGCTCTGGTGTGCTGTGCCAGAACCACAGCAGCCATCTGCCTGGGTAATCAATAACATGGGGAGGGGAAAAGAGAAAGAGGATGCAGAGCAGCCTCACACCTCATACCTGTGCAATTCCTGCTCACTGATGTAAGCATGTGTTTGTTCAAAACACTGAGGGGACAGCAAAGAGAAGTAAAGGCAGCTCTTCTCATTTCACTTCAATCCTCCCAGCAGACATAATGGAAAGCCTAAATAGGGCTTTTGTATTTAGAGGATGAAACAACCAAACTCCACTACTCAGTGCTATTGGCTTTGTGAAAAACTAGTGTCTTTCATTCAGTAAAGTCCACTTGCATGCTAAAATTTTTAGCAGTACCACATATTTTTACACATGCACAAATGGAAAAACACACAGAGAAAATTATATGGACCTTAAAACTTTTACAACAAAAAACCAACTCACTTCGAATCTGCAAAAAATACATGGTTTTGAGCTGCCATTTGGTAAACCATATGGATTCAATGACAGATGGAATTTGTAATCCAGGATAATAGCTGAAACATGTGAGACAGACTTAAGTATGTATTGCGAACATTTCTTTGTTTGTATTTGGCTTTTTGAAAACACTTACAAGAGTTTTCTACATTGTACTAAAAAAATGAAATCATGTGGGGTTTTTTCCCCAAATGAAAAAAAAAAAAAAAAAAGAAAAAAAACCCTCAAAACTTGGCACCAGACAGGGGCCTGTGTTCTTTTGAAAAAACATGTACATCCAATTATGCACTCACGAAAAGCTGCACCTGCTACTGAAACAAAAAAACAATTAATCTGTCAGTTCAAAGAAAGTATGATATTATTCTGGTGCCCACAGTAGCTGTGAGATTAAAGTTATCAGTTCCTTCCATTAAGAAGTTTTTGAAACATTATTAGTCAAGAGGTTCTCTTTGGGAATGAAGGCAAATATTTTGAGGAAGATAGGACTTCCTTTGGCAAGATCCTTTATATATCCTGATTTTTTTTTCCTGGTCTCATAGCAGAAAATCAGCCAGAAAATACTTCAAAGATATTTTGGTCAAGGTCATGGCATAGTAAAAATAAGGAGGAAGAAAAAAAAAAAAAGAGAGAGAGAACAAGTTCCAATCCACATTTCTCTTATTACTCTTCCTTGAAATAAAGGAAAATTCACTAGCATTAGGTCTCCAGAGACCGTGTTACTATGGCTACTAAAGTACAACAGTCAAGGCCTGCAGCCATGCCTTGCTTTGAACAGATTTTCAAGTCACGCAACTTGGGTACTAAATTTCCAGGGTCAGTTGGCTCGCAGTTTATCTGGAACAGCTTCATTTAACAGTGGATTGCTGAGTTTTTGCATCCTATATGGGATGGGGCAATTTTCTGGTGATCTAAATAAGTAGCTATTTAAAAACTCTGGAAATTATATACTCGTTCTTATCTTATGAATATTAGGAGGGAAACACAGACAGTTAATGTGTCTTCTCTCTTCATTTGTATTGTTTAGTGAATCAGTATTTCTTTCCACTGGTGTTTTCAGGACTTATAATTACCCTTCTCAAAAGTCCCTCTAGAATCCCTGAGGGTCTCTTTATAAAATAAAAAAAAAAAAAAAAAAAAAAAAAAAAAAATTTAACTCTTACTTAACCCTGAAATAAAAGCTTCCATAAAAGAATATTCAGAAATAGCGTATCTGGTGACATCAGAATATGGCCTTTGCTCAACAAGTACAGTATCCCTTAGCCCTATGGACTCTTATGTATTCTGCTGATATCCACAAAGCAACTTCAAAAGGAATAGTTCTACGAGTAAGGACCATTTCTTGCAAAAGGGAGTGGTAGGATTGTTTTAGCATTCAGTTTTGATCAAGAGCTTGCGTGTACTGCTTAGTTTTCAGGCGAAAGAAACAAAACAGAAAACAAATTTCCATCCTTTGAGCCAGGAAAGGAAGTACAGGCTGAAGTCTACAGACGTAGGTTTATATGGGAAGCCTTTTGTAGAGAAAGTGCTCAATCTGATAAACTGGTTTTCATAGACAACAGAAATGTTTGTTTTCAAATACAAAGAAATACGTACATACGATCATTATGCCCCTTTCACTCTTCCTGACAGCCTTTGATAAAACAAAGTTCATGTTCCTGCCTGTCTTCTTGACCCTGGATATCATCTGAGGCTTCTTTCAATATGGAAATTCATCAGCTAGTGCTGCAATACTGAGAGCAACAAGATCATTCACAATGCCAGACAGATTTGAGCCCTGGCCCTCCCATTTACTGTCAGGGGAACAGCTGTGCCATCTGAAAGGCACAAACGATTGTGAATCATTCAGCTGGTGAAATTTCTCATTACTCCATTTCTCAGTATCCCATCACTTCCACCAAGGAATTACAGAAACCTTGGAGATACTTGTTTATATATGCCTTCAGTCTAACAAGGGAGCTGGAACACTGTGGCTCGTAAGAGGCAGCAGACAAAACTGGCCTCCTGGAAATCAGTTAGGAAAATGTAAGTCATTGGACTCCGGTAATTGTGAGCTATAAACTTTCAAGAAAACATAGTAGTTCCCTGGAGGGTGAGATTGCAACGTGTGCACACATGTAAACACATTTTAAACCATGGTGATGTTTTTTATATGCTAGATATGTAATAAGTATTGCACACAATCAAGAACAACTTTGCCTTTGAAGTTGTTTTGAATGCATGAAGCAAAATTGTAAATGCAGTTTTTCTTCCATTATACTTCCCTTCCAAGCTAAGCTTTTGTAACAAAGCTTGCTTAGTCTGTGTCAGTCCCTTGGGATAGGGCCTTTCTTCGTTACTATATGGATGAACTGCTTCAAAACCAACTATTCTGCCCAAGGTGGGACTGAGAAACAAGAGATGAAGCAGCAGTTGAATTTGTATGTGCAGACAGTTGGTGTGGTGTATACTAGAAAGAAATGCATTCCAATTAAATCCCATTTTTTTCACAAGCACCAAACACTGGAAATGAGAATACAGACCATGCTTCCAGAGTGGAGCAGCACAAATGACTAATTAGCTCACAGGTTTTGCTGCTGCAAAAGTGAATTCATGGGTGACACCAAACACCTCAGCACTAATGTTATAGGGCATGTTTGTTTAGAATAAAATATTATCACAAAAAATGCTTTCTATTGATGACAAAATTTGGTGGATTATTTCACATTTAATTGTAAAGATTTCACGATTGTTTTCTTTGCATTACTATTTAGCATTTCATATTTGAAGCAAGAATATGAATACTACATGAAGGTAATGGACAGTATACAAGTACTGGATACTATTTTTAATAATCTAAAGAAGAATAATATTCAAATTATTAATTTTAAAATTGTTGGGGGAAAACATATTTTATTTATTAATCCATAGATATATGTATGATGATTACTAGATATGTTAGTGAGTACTTGGATGAATAACATACTATTTACCTTAACAATTATCATGAAAGGATACTAAATTATGACATAATCTTTTATATCTTTTCCTTAAGCTTCCTCATTAATCATGATGTCAAATTTAAAACTGTGCTTTACTAGTAATGGAACCCTCCTGTCAATGCTCTTTCACAAATACTCTGCCCTGGACTACACTTGAAAATAGAAACAGTCTTTATATTGATTTATGCAGTTTCTCATTTCACTTCCTCAAAAGCAGATGTTGTATTCACAGATGAAAGCAAAGCTGGGGCAGTATCGTATCTTCAGTGCAAGTTCAGCTCTTCATTCTTTCTCAGTTCTGCAGCTGCTCTGAGCTTTTCAATCTTCTCTTCAACAATTTCAATATAGAAAATGCAAGCCTGATTAAGTCCATTTGAGAAGACTCAAAATGAAGCACTAATTGCTCTCTACTCTGCACTTGTAATAACAAATTTAGTTAGGTAGACTTTGCAATAACAAATGTAGTAAAATTAACCATTATCTTTCACAGAAAAAAACTTACTGAGAAGAGTCTCAAGTAATATTTATCCAACATGTTGGACAATTAGACACATGTAAGTACCAAATGTCTGGATTTTTTTTTTTCAGTGTTATTTACATGTAAGTGCATCAAGTCCTGAAGAGAAGAAACCGTCATAATATTCCATCCACAGCTGACTTTTATTTGTACTTGCAAACTCTTAATGAGCATGAATGGCAGACATCTCTTTCAGAAAGGAATCAAAACTTAAAAGAGACACTGTTGCAGCCTATATACTGCAAACAGAATGTGATGTCCTAATTTCAGAGCAATATTTTTCTGTGTATTTAGCACAATGTATCATATTTCCTAACACAAAACTTTCAGGGGGTGGGGAGAAGAACAAAACAATCTGTATTTCACATTCTGTTCGATAATATATGCTAAACCAGCTTTTATAAACACCATTTCAGGTCAGTAGAATTTTTAGGGAGTATGGTGTCTCTGAATTTGACTCTGGGAACTGTTTTACTGAGTGAGTTATCCTCTTATGCTGTTTTATATCCTCTGAGTATCCTGTATCAAACACACCCTGTCCCATACTGACAGCAGGGGTGAATTCTGCTATTAAGGCAATACACTGACTCAGAGAGGCAGGCAATACTTATTCTAATCTAGATATCAAGTAGATGACAGTGGGTCAACTGGAGGAGGATAAGTATAGACACTTAGGGACAACTCCCCTAACGAGCAGCAATGACTGCAAATCTTAAGCTACATTTATAGACTAAATGAACTCTTCCCCAGGTGTCTTCCAGAAGCCCCTGCTTTAGCTTGAGCAGACATTTCTTTGCTTATTGCTAAGAAAAGCCCAGTCTCAGTTACTGGAGAATTTCTGGGGCATTGCAGTACTGGGAGGAGTGGGGAAGATGCAGAACAGCTTGGTGAAAATGCCTGCTTCTTGGTCACCATCAGCTTTTGCAGCTGGGAATTCCTGGAAGCACTGCAATTACAACAGGATACAGAAACTACCTAATTTATCTTTTTTTTTTTTTCCACTCATAAAATGTCAGGAACAGTTAAAAATCAGAATGATGGTGATTTCTCTTGAAGTTCCTGGAATGAGAACAGAACTATGTGAAGGGTGCTTATCTGTTCTCCTGTACCCAAATCAGTACTGTATCCTTGCTACTTATAGGAAAGAGAACACTTCATGGTCAGCATCATGCTTTTAATAGCAAGGCTTTTTTCACTACAGACCCATGAAAAAATTTATGTAAGTTTTATTAACTATGGTAGACAAAAAGTAAAATTGAAATGCCCTCAACATTTCTAGTAAAATATGTAAGTTTTTCTTTCAAAACCTCCATACCCACAAAACAAAGTCACTGTGAATTTGCAGAATTTCTCAGCACTGCACACAGTCTAGACTGGACTTGCTTTCTTGCTCATCACTCCACCTTACTGAGAAGATAGCAGGGCTGCAGCTCATCAGATTTTCTCAGTGAAGAATATTGGAAGCAAGTATGATCTGTAAATACAATTTAGGCTGTTCACTTATAATTTCGCTTCAACCAGTTGAAAACAAGTTAAACAACTTAAGATTGCAATTGTGTAAAGTCTATTTCTATTTCTTTTGTGTTTTGGGCTTTTTTTGCAATACCTGACATTGCCATCTTCAAAAACACTTCCTCAAAAACAAATGTTCGTGCAGAAATTTTTATGACATGAACAGTGTGCTATGATTGCCTTTGCTACTTTAATGCAAGAAGTCAGTTCTAGTAGCAGAACTACTAGTGGTGCATCTGTATGATGCAGTGCTTACATACAGATATCAAATCTATTGACTGGTGAGAACAGTTGAGAAGGATTAGCTCTGAAGTCAGTGAGAGAAAAAACCTAACAGAGCTGAAACGGGAGAATATGTTTTGTTGAGGAGGAAGTTATGTGGCCGCTGGACTGTCTCCAAGAGGCACCAAAATAGCCTGAGCAGAAACAGAGGAAGTGGCTGTGAAAAGTGAGCTCGGGTGGAGTTGGCTGTGATGAACAGTCTGGAGGGCAGCAACCGTAGCCTGGAATTCAGATCCACATCTGTCTGGTCTGTGCCCAAAGCTTATGGATTCCTTACCTTAATGCTGTGGATGGACAGCTGCACTGTTCACCGGTACAACTGAAATTTCTCAGCTGGCCCTCCTCATATTACAGCAGGTTTTCCTTTGTCCTAACAAATGGAAGACACCTTTCCTGATGCCAGTGCAAATCAGAGGATGCTCTCTCTCCTGACTGCACACCTGTGCTGGATGCCCACTCCCCCTGCTCTATCACAATAAACATAGGCTGCTTGTTCTGATCTTCTAATCCACTCCCAGCTTGCTCCCCTCTCGATTATAATCTGTCATTGCATTTGGGAGAAGCTCAGTACTAACTCTCATCAGCCCAACATGTCACCTGTATACAAGATTTGCAAACAAGCACTCAATTGCATTTTTCCTTTTGCTAAAAGCCTTCATGCAAGCCTCTGCAGGAGTACCTGTTGCCCCTCTTCAAATCCTTCCTTAAAACTCTCGCAAAAGTCCTGGCAAAAGTCAAGCTGCTCAGACACTGTGCACTGGGGAATGTGGTTACCATTTGATTCATTATTCCCACACAGTGTTGCCCATCGAAATTCATCTTCTATCACTTGTCTCAAACTCAGGCTGAAAATCTGAAGGGAGGGGATAACATGATTTTGTTTTGCTCTGTGCTTCTGTCAAGCTGGATGGTGCCACCTCCTGCATTTCAGAAACCTCAGCACCGTGGCAGCATTATGATTGTTATGGTCATAACAGTAGCACTAAGGACTGGAAGAGAGAGAGCAAACAGTATTTAGCGGTCGTGGCTTTTCTGTCCAGATTTGTTTTTGAGAAGGAAAAAAAAAAAAAAAAAAAGAAGAAGAAAGGAATAAGCGAGAACATTAGTTATTTGTTTAAAGGGCAAGAGAAAGAATGTTTTTTGCACAGAGCTGTGGCCATGCCAAATTTCAAGTCTGGATTTTAGAAACATGCCTATTTGCAAAGAAAGAGAAAAGGGACCAGGGCCTCTGAAGTGTTCCTTTGTGTTTTGCCTGTGCCTGGCAAGAAAAAAGTGAATGTACGCATGTAATAAACCGGCACTCCTAACCCCATTTATGGCGCTTTTTTTTCATGGATAAATTCTCTGTAAGCCATACCAAGTGACTAATGTCAGCTTAAATCATGTCATCTGAATTGCTGGGAGAAGGTTTGTGTTTGAAAACAAAAGAAAGCAAAAGGGTTGTTTCGGTAACTTGTAGAAGTTGTTAATACTGAAAAAACCCGCACTAACACTATGAGCTTTTTGTGAGAATTTCCTATTTTGATGTCTCCATTTTAAACCAATAGATTCAAAAGTGAAGCACTATATCACCATCTGACAGGATTTACTTTAGAAGGACTGCGTGAAGAGAGTCAGCACCATCGGAAGCTGAAAAGGAATTCCAGACCAGAATAAACCAAAAAGTCTCTGTCTACCAGTTTTTGATTTCTGAAGTTCGTGCCTTGGTCGTAGCCCCATATAATAACCGTGGACTTTTGTTGGACTCTCAGTTTTCCTTTTCAAGTTTAAATTAAAAAATAACAGGAAGACTAAAATCTCTTGCTCTCAGACTGAAATTCAAACTGGAGTACCTTTTTCAAGAGTACAGTTTTATCAAGTACTGATTACATAAATCAGTTTGGAAGGAGGAAGTGGAATTGCACTAACAAGTTTAAAAAAATGACAGGAAACCAAGTGGGAAAAGGGTTTCCTATGTTATTTCCTTATGCAGAGTGAAGAACAGCACCAATAGGATGTTTTCTAATGTATCATTTTCCAACTCCCTCAGAATGAAACTTGAACTCTAGTTCAGGCTGTTAGCAGAGGCCACCAGGAGATACCTTTCAGTGCCAAAATGTGTACATACACCTCTCTCTTCAAAGTAACTCCCAGAGAGCTTATTATTTGCATCCATTTTTAAGGTAAAAGATAATGCTAAAAAATACGCTTCAAACTTGCATTGTATCAAGTCCTGAATCATTTCTTTGCATAAAAAGTCTTTCACTGGTTTTGATTAAGTAGACTTGGGCTCTATTTGCTATTAAAGCTGTCAAAAAAACCCCTCTCTGACTTCAGCAGGAGCTACTAAATAAGAACCAAAAGTTCCTATTCACAATAGTGCCCAAACCTGTGATGTGGAATGAAGAAGCAATTGATACAGGACTTTTCTGTGTGACAAAGTGCCTGTTCTTTGTGACAAAGGGCTTATACCTGATTATGCTATAGTTTTGCACCAACAGTCAAAGCACAGATGCTGCTGGTTCAGTAGCTAGATAACCTGAATTGGCTCACTAGTTTTGTTACTTACAACTCAAGTCAGCAAAATTCATCTACTAAGTGGCAGAACAAAAACATACCTACAAAACAAGGAAACTTGGTTTGGAAACCTCAACTTTAGATGATTGAGAAGCTAATGTAATGAAGCTAGGATTATTAACACCAGTGGAGAATTATAAGGGCTGCACCATCAAACTCAGTTTTTTATGATTTTGAGTAAGTTATTTGTTTATTTATTTATTAAGTCAAAGACCACACATCTGTGATTTTAAAATTTTTAAGATATTTAAGATGCCAGACACCTGACAGCCTTTGTCAAAAAAATTTAAGTAAGTAAGTAGTGAGCCTCTCCAGGTCTCTGTGCAGAGCCTTCCTGCTCTCATGCAGGTCACCACTCCCACCCAACTTCTGTCGTATCAAACTGACTAAGGGTGCACTCGATCCCTTTATCCAGGTCACCGATAAAGGCATTAAACAGAATGTACAGTGTCACTGAATAAGAAATACCTGCATAGTCTGCCATCTCCAATGCAGCCATAAAGAAAAATATGAGACAAAACCATGGAAAGGTGATTCTTGTGCCCTGAAGCCTTAAGAGTAGAGGACTCATGGAAATCTGACCCTGAACTGCACAAAAGAGTGGTTTGGAACATCCTGAAATCAACATGGAAAGGGTCTGAAACACTGGTGAGCATGGAAATGACAAAATAGGTCAAGTCTGGCCTTTATCAGTATTCATCAGAGAGAAGGAGCATGATAGAACCAGGCAGTCTTAGCCCACTAGCACCTGTTTGGGAGCTGCCTGGATTAGCCATATTTCTTCATCATTTTTAATGACATTTTGGTTATAAAACACTTTGGTTAATTTCACACCTGAAAAGAATTATGTCCAGTACATCTAGGCACAGATACCATAAATCCTATGCCGCAGCCTAAAAGAGCGTAATAGAAGACCAACAGACATAACAAAGAAGGAAAGAAAGCGCATCGAGGCACATCCTTAGAAAGGGTTGAGACAGACATTTGAGCAACAGTGATTCCTCAATAACCAGCAGAAAAACTGTGGGAGCAACTGTGAAGTGGTCAATAAAGCCTAAGTGACAATTTCAGTAGGGTGCTGCTGAGAACGCAAGTGAAGACTACTCAAGAAGCAGTGTCAGTGGTGAGAATGAGGAGGGGGCTGATTGCATGTCATTGAGAAAACAAACTCATATAGGCCCTCCCTCTTGACAACAGACATTTAATTCTTCCAGTGCATAGTATGACACATGACATACACATGCATTTGGGATGAGGAACGACCTGGACTGCAGTGTAAACTCGGAGTCTGGATTTAAGATTGCAAGTGTAGCAGAGCTGGGGGCAAGAGCAGGAGGTGGCTAACAGTTACTGCAATCAAAGCTATTGCCTAGATACCCACCAGTGACTCATTATTTTTCCAAGTCACCATTTTATTGTGTTTCTCCACCCCGTCACCCCATAAATTCTATCTGGATTTATTGACTGCCAATACAACTTATTTCCCCATTTTTCTGGTACAGGTTTGGCCCAGTGTTTCTTAAGTATTCAGTAACAGGCTTCAGAAACTGAATGTGGCCCTGTTCTGTCCGGAACGTATGTGGCACAAGGGTTGCAAAACCACCTGTCTTGGAAAATAGTTGGAAAGTGTAAAGTTAAAAATCATTACTGCAGTCAAGCTGTTGGAAACTGAAGTCTCCAAGTAACGTAAAGATTGCGAGAATGGGGTATACTAAAGGAAAAAAAATCGATAAAATTAGGCACTGATTCTTAGAGCTTTGTCTGTCTTCTCTCCAAAGGGAAACAAAGATGGCAAGAAAAGACTCTCTTATCCAGAAGAAATGATCTTAACACACTGGAAGAAATTATTTGTTTAGATACCTGCTGTGCTTCACTAAAAAGTCTTTGATAAATAGGTATCATTGTTTATTCTGTTATTGCTGATGAAAGCTATTTGATTATAGCTGTAAAAAATCTCCATAAAGTCTTAAATAAAAACCACATGTTGTGGCAAAGGCCTTTAGAAATAAAAAACATTTTAAACATACTTTGAAGACAGCCTAATTCCATTGTTTTTGTTCAAGCCAAAAGGGGAAGTACTGGATTGGTCCAAGACTCAGGAGTCACAGATACATTATTTACCAGCAATTAGGGTTCTTGCTATTCCATGCTGCTATCTATACATACAGCAGAGTGATCATATCCACTAGGGAAAAATAAAAGCAATTATCCCTGGTTTTCCGTTAACATTGCACCCAGAAACAGCGTTATTCGCACACATTTTGGTGATTCAGATTATTCTGGTTTGTATTATATAAAGCATGTAGGAGAGGTTGCACAGTGGAAGGTGTTGTCAAGAGATGGAAAGTGACTTTCGACAGCTGAAAAATATGTTTTGAGAGCAAATAAAGTGGTCAGATTCACAAGCCAATATACAAAGCACAGCAGCCACTGTTTGCTTCTCCTTGGAAGGAATCACAAATGTGACTGTTTAGTTAAAATCTCCCAGTCCCCAGTAACCAACATGGTGAATTTGGTTGGACACCATAAAAACCCACTTTTCTTCATGTGCCATAACCACTGAATGATAATCTGAGCCAAACTCAGTCAGCAGAGAACATTCCCAACAAACCCTAAGGAAAACTCACCCTCTTATTCTAGGTCAGACAAGACCATAAATAGAGCTGGCAAGGACATTCATATTAACATGCACTTAGTCAGCCAGTTAAAGATCCACGTTAACGATGATCCAGGATAAAACATCTCCCCTGTATTCATAGAGAATGTTAGTCCTAGATACCCAGCAGTAAGCAGACCATTAGCATATTCCATATTAGATTCTTGTGACCTACATGAAATTGTGTGCAAGGGTTCTCTCCATGTACTCAGAGCATCAAACAGTAGGGCTACTGCTTGAAGAATCCTAATGATTATAACTTGTAGGCATGTAATATACACCCAACAAAACACTGATTAAATATAGGAGACCCTCACTAAAAATTATATACTCACCATATTTATCATTTATTGTACTTCCTGTATTCCCTATTCATTGAGAATGGAAATGACTGAAAAATAATACCTGATAGCCAAACATCTCATTTTGGCACTAGCACTAATTAATCAGATGCCTCTGTGTAATGTGCTTTGAAATATAAAATTAAAATCTTCCAAAGTATTAAGAGGAAGGAAAACAGGGTGCCAGTTTCCATTCCATAGACTTGAATGACTTATGGTATTGGATCTCATAATACTATGTATTTTTAATTTAACAGTTCAGCAATTATTTGCTGGAGGCTACTATTTAATTACCATTTACATATATCTTGTGGCTGTCAATAGAACACAATTTTTGTACCATGAATATTATCCTATCCAAAACAACTATACATGTATAGTCCTAATCCACAGGAATTCCCAAGGACCTGAGAGTATAAAAGGCATTATTACATCATGTGTTTGAAATGCAGATATATCTGGGATGGACCGCTGTTCTCTAGCTGGTTCAGTAGTTCACAGTATTAATTCTTCCTTCAGATAAATGGATCCAACTCTTAGCAACAGCATGGCCCCTTTATGCTGCTCTGCCAATATAAAATCATCCTAAAGGAGATAAAAATACACAGAAGGAATAACTTTTGCACACACAGTGTGTGTGCAGAGCACAGAATTGAGGCAGTAGGATAGACGAAAATATCCTAAAATATTCTCAACTCCAATCAGAAACCAGGAAAGCTCATGTTGATATCCTCAAAATATGGGACAAATAAAACAAACCTAAAAGTGAAAAAAGAACTGTGAACTGGCCTGCTGGGGTTCACTGGTAATTTTGAGGATGTAAGGGTGCAAGGTGTGCCCAAATGGAGACTGACCGTGACTGTCAGAACTGCCAGTTTTGCTCTTGCAAGAAGCACTCACCAGTGTGATTCTCAATACTCACACCTAGACTGACCATTTGTTCAAAGCTGCCACAAATCATCAGCCCAAATATATCATCAAACTGGATACATTACAGCCAGAAAAACAGCATTTTTTCACTCACTTCTAGTAGAAGTCCACCTTCTTGTACACCAGTCTTGTTAGATATATTGTCTTCTTTTATCGTTTGGCCAACTTGCTTCTTAAAGTGCTTTTCTTGAATGGCTGTTGGAAAGAGTTATTATCTATTTAGAAATCATAGCGATTAGGGCCGCTAGACCAAAATTCTTATGTAGGCACTTAACATGCATTGACTTAATTGGGAGTTACTGTCTTTGTGGTCTGGATCTCCGTTACCGACAACTTTCTTTTGCTGTAAAGGAGATAGATACATATTTTGCAGTCCAGATGTTTTTTATATGAAATATCTATCACATTTTTTATTGAACATATTTTTTCTATTAGTCTACTCTACACAAAGCAACAACCAAAACCCACAGGAAAGAAACAAAAGAAAGTTAGCAAGTTGTTTTGTTTATAAAAATATGTATTATGACAATATAGAAAAATGTCTATATAGCTCAGAAGACAAAGGACTGAAACAAGTTTCTTATTTTCAGTGCTGACCTTCTTGACATCAGATTATTTTCAGTCTTACTTTACCCTACTCACTTTTACAAGTTTCAGCCTGACTGTAAGATTCAAGGGAATGTTCTTAAACTGCTTTATTTTTACACAGAGGTTTAAAGTTTGTTTTCACCAGGTAGTTTACAGCATGAAATTCATGAAAAGCTCTCACTACAAATCAAAATTATTTTTCCTAATAATGAGGAAAGCTTTCATGGGAGACTAAACTGCTGAGTGCTCTTCCTGCACATTGCTTGATCTAAATTCGATTTGAATACTCCAAGTCTTCCTATCAATATATCCTACAGAAAAATCCCTGAAATACAACCCCATTGCTGGGGATAATGAAAGAATTTCTGAGAAGGCTCACATCACTTAATTATTTGGCTTCTGCATAATCTAGGGAATACAACAGGAACCTGTCCTTATCATTTGGCCAGTAAAAATTAAGTCAGCTTCACCCCTACTGCCACATTCCAGAGATGGGTCATACAAATACCCTGGTAGCAAACAGAGATTCAGTTTTCTGTTTGTTCTCCTTTTCGCAGAGAGAATGAGAGAGGAGAGCATGCCGGCGAGATTAACTGGGACATTTGATTCACATTTTCCCTTCCAGCTAAAGGGAAGCTGGAATAGCCACAGCCAGAGATGGCTAATAAACAAAAAGAAGAAAAAAAAAAAAAAAAGGGTTTGAGATGGGGCAGGAATAGTTTATACCAAATCAGAACAAAAAGAGGAGACAGACAGCAAGCCTCTAATTCTCCTGAGCCTGTGCAAGAGCCCCTTATCAATTTAACAGCCTAGTGAGGGACTTCTGCAAGATACATCAGCATTTTACAATAGATGATGGCAATACAGAACAACACTGACTGAACACTCCTGACGTGCTTTAGCTTACACTGTAAATATTTGCCGAAAGTGATGTCAGTCATTACCCCAAGGCAATCATCTTGAATGTATAATTAGATGTAATAAATCCCTCCCCTGGGCATGGGAAAACACATAAGGAAAATCCCAAGTTGCCTAAAACAGATCCCTACCCATGTTTTCCAGACAAAACAATTTTGGGATTTCAGACTTGTAAGCTAGACAGCTGTGAATAGGATATACAGATTCTTAAATCTGCATTTTTATTTTGGTATACCTTTTAAACCAATTAGGAACGGTTGCTTTTTTCCCCCCTTGGTCAGCCAAGCCTTCTGCTACCCCTGTCTATAAGAACAGAAATAGAATCATAGACTCTTTTGGGTTGGAAAAGTTCCTTAAGATCACCAAGTCCAACTATTAACCCATCACTACTAAGTCCACCACTAAACCATGTCCCTAAGTGCCACAACGTCATGTCTTTTAAATACCTTGTGACAATGATTTTTAAAAGCCTGACTCCTATTCCAATGGCCTCTTCCATAGGAGAGATGTTTTGCTAATTGAGGACAAGGTGGTTTGCAGTCTTTGTGCAGGTTAAAGGACAGACAGGGAGGAGTGAGAGGAAATGAAGGTTTATTTCTTTGATGCACTCTTTTGGTGTTGTGAAAATTCCACCCATTTGAACTTCATGATTAGTGGAAACTATTATCTTACCCAGCTGAGCAGGCCAGAGCTCCCTGCCTGTTTGTTAGCCTTCAGGCTCGTACAAACACAGCAGCAGAAGCACAAGAGATGTTTGTTCTGCAGTTCGTCTGGCTACTATAAATTCCATCTCCAAATGGAAAGTATTTTAATGTTATTTTGCCAGTTAGAGTTACCCATATGTTAGGCCACACACATCCGTTTCATAACATGCCCTGCTCACTGGCCTGGACTGCAAGGAGACCCATTGCACCATCAAAGACAAATAACACCCTTTGTGCCAAGAAGCGAATGCTCCTTGGAGATGGGAGTGCTTGCTCCTTTCACCTGGGGCAACAGAGCTGTCACTCACTGCTCACTCTGCTTCTGCCACCCTGCTCTGGAAATACTCAATTCATCCACCCACGGGTGGGCTGATACTTCAGCGACAGCTCAGAAGAGATACTGCTGCTGGTGATAGCCTGTCACCTGGAGAAAGCAGAGCAAAACAGGTAGAAAACCACATGGATCACCGAAACAAATGAGGAGGAGGAGGAGGATGAAAAGCAAGACATGACAGGACAATGAGGGAAACTTACAAGATGTTATCTGACTAGGCAGAAAAACAGGGAAAACAGAGCAGTCTAACAATAACCCTGTCACCACCAAGAATCAAGAGAGAACTGAAGGACAGTAAGTATTGCTTATCATGAGTGTCTTGACAGCAAAGGCACTGACGCCAAGACAGCTGTGATCAAGCTTAGACATCACATAAAATGCTCCCTCTCTGAATCAACACTGGAGCCTATGATGATGAAAACAAATGAAGGATTGGAGTATGCAGGAGTACTGTCTCTGCTAAGCAGGGAGGAACAAATTGCAGAAAACTGAAAATTAACAAACAGCAAAGGATGACTCAGTGACCTGAGGGAGAAATGGGCTGCTGGAGTTCCTGTATATTGAGAATCGGGCAAGAAAAAAGCAGATATTGCAGGCGGTCTAATGAATGCTGCTGGCTGTTAAAAAAATTGAGAGATTCAGCTTTATGGAGCCTGGGACTGCTTTCTGTGGGAGAGGGGACTCTTTAAACTAGATGGTCAGCAATCCAGCAAAGAGCACTCCCCTACTAGGTTCAAAACTAGCAAACTGAAGAGATGGTAAGTGGTAACACCAGAGACCTTTTTCTGAGCACAACATATCAAGCCTGCACTTCCAGAACACGAAATAAAACAGAAGATGGAGCTGTTCTGCCAAAGAAGATGAATGAGCGTATTGATACCAGAGAGTGATAAATACCAGATATACATGTACCACGGCTGACAGTTTTGCAAGGTCATGCAATCTAGTGAACATGGTGCAATCCCATGCAACATTAAAACCCAACAAGTTTGGAAACGCTGGGTCCTACAGGAGGACAACACTCTGGAAATATACAGGGAGACAGGAAAGGGGGCTAGGAAGAGGAGGGAGGAAGAAAAAGAAGAAAAATGGCCAATACAATTTCCTGGAGGAGGTCAAAGATCTGAGGACATTGTTTTAATTTCTGATCTGAAATCATTGAAAGGAGTGGAAAGCAAAAAAATAAGGTAGAGTTAGAACCGACAGTTAATTAATGGAGAGAAAAAAGTCCACAAAGGGGATGGTAACTTTGGCTGAAGGCGCACGGGACTGCCTCAGGCAGTGCTGCTGAGTCTTTCACAGCTGCACTGTCTCTGCCCCGAACAATATATAAACCCAGGATCTCTTTTGAGCCCCCAGTTCTGATACAAGCATTGCTATCTGCATTTGCAAACCTCTTGGCTTGAAAACCAAATCTGGAATATTGTGAAGCAGAGAAAAGCTGCCTAACCCAGTCTACAGAAGCATTACGAAACCAGCCGTTCTCTTTCTCTCAGAAATAACAGAACATTTATTCATTGCAGAATACTCTTTAGTTCAAAGCGATGGAGAATTCAGAACCCTCATAAAACCTTACTTTTCAAACCCATGGGATTACGTTCTCCAGAGTGTTTCTGAACCTCATCCCACACAAGCATGACCTTCATTCTTCAGAAAATAATTAGCAAAATTACCTGCCAAGCTAAGCTCTGTAAAAAACTAATGCGTGGGCAAACTGTACCTCAGTCACCCCAGATGCCTTGCACTACTCAGGCTTCTGGCATCAAGCAACAGTACAGGTGAGAACTGAGCAGTGAAGAGATGCAGCTTCAGAACTGAACGCCTTCCCTGGGCTGATTTGGGGTGTAAGAGGGGGACTGTATTGTCTTCTTCAGACTCAGTATGACACAGGTGAAACAGTTTCAAGCCTTTCTGTAAGGAGTACCTGTGAGACCATTTCTCTCCAATGATGCCCAGGGAATAAATTATTTCTTAAAACGGGCAGATGAAAATACCCGAATCCAGCTTGCAGGTTCAGAGATACTGCTTTATGAATGCAGGTCTTACTTTTGGTAACTGTTACTTGAAAGGAAGTGAGAACAGGGTCTTTCTTCCTGGATCTTCTAGCTGCAGGAAGAATCAGCTATGCGTGTTACTCTGAATACTAAGAAAACAAAACAAATTGACTAGGAAACACTCGTTATGAACAATTTTGCTTAACAAATCTAGAGCCATGAACTGAAATGGTCTGTTTCCTCTGGCTGTGTTACAGAGAACACTGAGTGACAATTAGGATGGGGGTCATTAGATGCACACTAAAATGAAGCAATATACAGCACAAGGAACAGTTATTTTACACTGACAAACAATATGAAGGTGACTTTTGCACTTAGAAATGCCACAGCACACAGGTTGCACAAATGCTTCAGGAAAGAAATCGGCACCAAAATGCACCCTCTGAATAAAAGCTGTACGATTCTCTGTCCTGTTGCGGAGGCTACCAGAATGCCAGATGAAATTATTCTAGCAGTAATGCAAAGTTTTTCTTCCCAACTTAGCGGTTTTCTCAGTCTGCTTCTTCTTAAGAGATGCTTTGAAATCTGACTTCCCTTTGAAGTTTCCCAAGTACAGCATGACATTTATTTAAGGTACAAACTGAACAGTTTGCTTTCCAGATCCCGTCCCCTCCTTCTTTCAGAACTGCTTTTCCCCTTTCCCGGCGAGCCTCATCCATTTTCCCCCATGCAAGAGGGGCATCAAAGAGATGCCACCACCCCGCAGCCCTCCTCTCCCCACGGCCCTTGCATGGAGCTGGTGGGGCCACCTCGCCCCTCTGAGCCCCCAGCCCGTGTCCCACCCCGTCCGGAGCAGCCCTTTTGGAGGGGAGGCGAGGGGGAGGAGAAGTCCCTGCTGCGGAGGAGGCAGACTGCTGACTAACCCCAGCCCCACTGTCACGCAAGGCTCGCTGCCTGTCAATCCCCGGCGGCTCTGACAGGGCCCTGGCGCCCGTTCAAGCCCTTGCGTGCGAGCAGACGAGCCACATTACCCTATGAAGTATTTCATAATAACAACAGCTGTTAAATATTGATGACTCCTGGCAAGCGCTGAATGCTTTTCGAGAAGGTTAAGCCTTCGTGTAATGGAACCTAATTCCTCATTATATACTGTATCAGATATCTGGAAGTTGCCTAAAAAAAGCAAAGGAGCTTAAAGAAAAGGATCAGCAAAATAACTCTCGTGCAGCAGGGAGAGGGGAGAAAGCCCACGGCGTGAAGGGTGAGGAGTGTTTCCCTGAAGTCAAATCCTTTCGCAAACAGTAAAACACTCTGCTGGAGCGATCGTCAACACGGTCAGTTTTGCTGTATTCCACTGGAGGGTTTTGTGTTTTTAGAAATTATTGCAGATCAGATAAACTTTCTAAAACGGCGATCCAGCTGCCACTGCCATCTGTGTGTGTAAGAATACACATGGAAATTATTTCTAAAAAAAAAAAAATACATAGAAAAGAAGGGGAAAAACTCACATTCCTATAGTTTTCCTACAAACACTGGCCCTGAGAGATCTGGCTCGTTACAAGTTTTAGCAGTCATCAGACAAGATATTAAGGATGAGATCTCAGAGAGGGTTTCCAATGGGCAAGAAAGGGAGAAGGGCAAGCCTCTTGCCTTATGCTTTCTTCTAGTTCCCAGAAAATTCCACCATCTTCCTCACACTCTAAAACTCATGAGTCTCATCTTTTCCCTCTTGATCTAACTGTTAAACAAGGCTATGTCAGGAAAGGAATCAGTTTGGGGTAGGAATTCATGGTCAACAGACCAAGTCTTTGGCATGGAGCTGTTGTGACACCAGGGCAGGCAGTCCTGGGTAGTCCAGTGACAAGGCAGCATCAGAAGCCAAGTGCGGGTGAAAGAAGAAACACAAACTAAGAACTTCTTGTGGAAGTAACTAAGTCAGAGTATTTGTTTTTTGGGGGTTTTTTTGAGCGTGAAAAAGAGGTCTGTGTGCTTTTGGAACATACAGTGTAGATGAGGCAAGCTGAGAAGCTGAAAACAACTGCCTGCAAATGTTCAGTTGTGCTGCGGTGCAAGAGTCCTGCAAAACTTCAGAAAAGTGTTTTACCTGTGGGGAACCCAGGTCTGTTAATTCAGTCACGACAGGGAATCACAAAGACATAGGAAGTTGTAGGTTGGAAGGGACCTCACCCTGATCAAAGCAGAACTAACTCCAGTTAGGCAGGTTGCTCAGGGTTTTTGAGTATCCCCAGTAATGGACATTTCACATTCCCTCCAGGAACACTTTCAGTGTTTTACAAGCAGGATCAATTTGGTAAGGTAAAGAGCTGCTTAATATTTTAGGTGACTGAGCATTATGGCAAGTTCTGTTTCCACAATTCTTGGTTTATAAAATATGCAGAATGATTTAAGAAATGCTGAGAATGGTGAAGCAGCTGTCATAAAAAGTTTGTGTATATGAAGAATATGCAAAGTAAGTTATTAGGTCTTCTTATATAATGGTTTTTCATGGTTTATTCTATCTGTATCTCACACAACTGGCTCACAAGAAATCACACTTATATGTCACATTTTCATGTAGTCTGGGACTGTAACATCTTCCTCATCTCATAATTTCTGATGGATCACAGATCCAAGGAAAAGCTGTGTTTCCACATGAAACCAAATTGCGTGCTAATTATACAAACAACAGACTCAAAAGAACTTGTCTAGAAAGCACATTTCTTCTCTGTAGCTTACTGTTGCAACCTTTCTCTCTTCATGTGACTCAACAGATGATCTACCCAACCGACAGCCCCACGTTGTGCATTGGCAAAAGAGGTATTTTAGAGATCTGTTTGCATCACTGTGAGTAAATATTTGAGTTATCAGTTGGTTTGGTAGACTATACTGGCTATAAGAATGCTGAAGACGTGCAGTCCTCTGAAATTATCCCAAGATATAAGACTTATTCCAAGTAACAATTCTTCTGTTTAAATTCACAATTCCATTTGATTACCTACTACATTAAATACGATGCTTTGATGATGGAAACTTATTGATTTATAGGTTCAGTCCTAGGGCCTTAATTTTATCTCTGTACTATTCCATTCTTCAATTAAGCTGTAATACATTAACTTGTCTGAGTGTGTATTTGCTTACACACCCTTTCAAATAAACACATAAAAGGTAAATAAAAATGGGTTACTCTGCCAAATTACAAAATGGGTTGCAAGCCTGAGTAAACAGGAGCATGGAGTAGGAAATCTGCAAACCACTTACTCCACTTTCAAAACAATACCCACGTCCCTTACAAAAATTAGATGATTCCAACAAATTCCTTGCCCCTTAAGTTTGTAAATCACATGTCCATTAATCAGAGTTGAGATATACAGCATAAGTTTACAGGAGAAAAGAAGAAAATTTGAGAGAACTATTCTGTACTTAGCCTGCTTAACATCAGTTAGTTCCAGAGTTAAGGACCTCAGAAAGTACAATCCATGACACTTTATATTTTCATTCATGACTTCACCGAACTAATCCATGTGCACCTTAAGTGTACTGCAGTGTGTTCTGACCTGTTACATCCTGATTGCTCGAGTGGGATCTCAGCAAATCCCACCAATCATGATATATATATACGTATTCAGAGGAGCAGCACATCAGAACACATTGATTCTGGAACCTATGGAGCAGACGGCCTAAATGTCCTTCATAATGGCTTGTTGGCCAAATAGCTGTTCGTATTTTCCCTTGTCCAGGTGTATTTAAAACACTGGGTTCTCTATATCCTCTGAATTCCCAGCATTTCTTTTCTCTATGACCAGGAGTGCAGTCCTCTTTTGATATGGCTCATCCTATTTCACTGTCATTAGTCCATTTTTCCAGGATTGATTCTCCCAAGGAAAATAATACAGCAATGGGCATTGGTGTCCACAGCAGAGGCAGTTGTCCTTTGAGAGGCTAAAATGGCTTTGACTTTACAGAGAAGGATGAGAGGACATGTAACAAAGAGGTTTACAAAACTGTAAGGGCAATGGATAAATTGAATGCAAAACTGCTATTCACCAAACCCCACAACACGAGGGCTGTGAAGTGCCTGGTAACACCAGGACAAGAATGCTTTAAAGTAGATTAAAGACATGAATTTTGGAGACGAGAATACTGGACAAGATGGACCACTGGTGTGACACAGTAGTGCACCTCTTATGTAGTTATATTCTCACTGCAATGCCACGACCTTGTCCACAAAATTTGTTGCAGACAGAAAATAAACAACAGATGAACAAGAGCAGCATCTGTGACGCGAAACAAAGTATATCACAGAAGTGACAATAAGAAAAATCAGAACCTTATGAGAAAGCCTGTATGTGACTAAATTTAAACATATGATGAAAGACCAGCTTGTGACTAATCACTGCATCCAAACAACAACAAAAAATTTCTTTAATGATAAACAGCCCAGTGAAATAAATTTGAGTCTGAAATATTTTTCAGAAACATAAGTAACGAGACCATTTTTACTGAAAAGACAGCTAAGATAAAAGTTGTTCATGAGGAAGCCACTGCAGTCTACTGGAATCTTTCCCACTTTTGAAAAGGCAGTTGTAAGAATTGCATCTTACAGAAGAAATGCAATGATGTCCTGATAACACATTTACCTGGAGAATATCAGAACATTTTTAGTTCTCTATTGGCTATGGAAGATGTGCACCATTTTACCCTCTTCAGTCTACAGTTTAGAACATTTAGCAATCAATCCCTGAAGGATGAAATCAAATCAAAACCCAAGCACGAAAATAAATGCAACTAGGAAAGTGCATAAGAAAGCATTTTGCCCCCTTCTTGATTAAAACAACTTGACAATGACTAACTTATTTGAGATTTCCACAGTCTTTGCTAGCGTTTCTGATAACCTCTCTTCCAGGTCTATGTTTCAAACAGACTATCTCCTGAGCTTCCACTCCTCATTTTCTAGTGCTTTTATATCATCCTTATCCTTTTATAATTTTGTTTGCAGCATTCTGCATGGAAAGGCACAGGCTGAATTCACACCTGCTAGCTCCAAGGGGAATTTAAGTCAGTATCCCTTAGCAGAGAGTCGAAAGAGTGTGTGTCAGTAAGCCAGTATATCATCCAAGAGACTGTTTAAAAATAGCCAATGCACACGATCTGGAGAGGATAAAGGAAACCTGTAAGATGAAATAAACACTGCATCTAAAATATTCACACTGAGACCTTAGTGCACAGGATGTGCATATGTTACCCAGAAAACCAAATCTGGATCCAACAGTTTAGAGTCAGAAATATCACAAGAACACTTCTTTAATATCTGCTTCATATAGCAGCCATACTGTATCCAATATTAAAGGCAAAGACACATTTGCTTTCCAGTGTACTCTAAATTAGCAAACGCACTTGACAAAGGAAATATGAGAATCTGTGCCTTTAATTCGGCTGGGTATCACAGCACGCTGCTGCGCAACCACCAATAAACACACACACCCCACAGAACACAGCACTCTCTAAGGCAGAGCTGCTTTGCTTCTCTGCTGTCTGCAGAGGCTGCCATGATGAGATGGGACTACATGAAGCCTTGAGAGGTTACATGAACTTAATGAGCTGTGGGAAAAATAAGCTTGAGAGAAGGTCCTTGAGCTTTGGCTTTTCTGCTTCAGGAAGTAAAAACTGTGCTGAGACAAGATACAGGCAAATGACACATCAGGAGCATTATCTAAAAGTTTTAAAAAATTATATCAGAATCAATTTTCAAGGTAATTTTAAAACACCGAACTATATTCCAGAGCCTTTTAGAATGCTGAAGAAAACCAATAACATTAGAATCTTACCTAAAAGCTCAAAACGAAGAACAATCCAAGAACAGAAGTCAAAAACTGAACTTCCAGAACCCTAAACTGATAATGCTACAATTCCTGCATCTGTTAAATGTGTTTTTATACACACTAAGATTTTAATGTATGCATTTAAAGACTAGTCCTGCAAAGCTATCCAAACAGATGGACCTTTTTCCCAGTTGGAATCCCTTGTAAGACAGAGGGCCTGCAGAGAAGACATTATGGTTTGTCCAAAAATAAATTGCTTTGCAGAACAGGAACCTTCTGCAGAAGTAGAAAATGCATGCACACGATACATTCAATTACTACAAGAACCTTTATTTTTCACTTCCTCACAAAGGTTTTGCTTTGCTTTTTTTGACAGCCAGGTTTCATGCTCAGAAAAAGACCCCAAGCAGATTCTAATGACCCTAAGCAGGCCAGTAATGAGTTTACATGTTCTCTTCCCCCCAGAACTAGAGAAATTAAGTCTTTTAAAAAAGTTCCACAGTCCCTAGGTCAACAACCAGAATTAGGACCTTCAAATTTTCTAAGCATAACAAAAAATACTGTCTTTACAAAAGGCAGGAAAGGTAGTACTTGAATGCTCTGAGACTGTAAATTATGTCCCTGCTTTGATTTGCTTTTAAATTTTTAAACCAGTGATTATATAGATATGGTGATAAAATTAAAAGGCAGTCACAGAGTTCTTATCAGACTTGTCCCGTGTGAAGATAAGGAACAACCAGTGTTCTGTATTTCAGAAACAAAGTCCTAGCTAATAAAATAAAACCCTTTCTCCAGTTTCAACTCTTCTGCATATGTGTTGTTAACTTGAACAGGCAAATCTGACTCTAAAAAAAGTGCCTACTACATTGACTCCTAGCAAGTTACCAAAGAAATAACTAGTGTTCCTTATGGGATAAGGACAAGAATCATACTCATGAAACACATAGAATTGTAGCTTCGACTTTCTTGGCAATTATGGCAAATTGCAGCTTTCACTGAGTGATCAATGCTAGGTGAATAGTGCATACAAAAAGAATTATTATACATAAATTACTTCTAGTGCTTATTCTGTCAAGGTCCTCTGGATGAAAATCAGTGATTTTTTTACTTACTGACTCATCGGATCTGTTTTACACTCATTATGTGACATAAACATGAGTTTATATTGCTTTTTCACCAGTTATAATATGATTGGGTAAACACTGTGGCTTACTGTCAGCTGGTCCAACAACCTCTGAAACAAGACTTATTAGCACTACACTAAGGAAAAAATGAGCAGGTTTAAGGCAGCAAATGAAAACTGCAAGTCACAAAAAGCAACGATGCTTTTACACACTCTTAAAAAATGTGAAAGCTAGCTGGAGACAATGTATACTCTAGAGCCCACTTTGCTTTAAGCCCCAGTACTTTTCAGAGGAATCCTTGTGCTGCATCCAAAAGAGGAACATTTTTTCTCCTGCCGGGGCAGAGTTGCAGGGAGGAGGCTCATTTCTGCCTTGCTGGTCTGGCAGGCAGCAGAGCTCTATTCCTCTGATCAAGAGATCACTTTCATAACCACTTTTCTGAGGTCACAAATGAGTCTGCTGCAGTCACGCAACCCCTCGCCTACCAGTGCTTACTATAACAATACAGGTTCACAGAAACCTTTTCAAGAGGAAACTCATCCTTTCGACCCACGCCGATATAAGGCATACACATATTATCATACAGGATTTCCCCAAATATGTCATCAGACTATTTTATTTCAGTTTGAGCAGGGAATAAATGTATAGCTTGGAGTTTTAGCTGGATGGAATAAAGCTGCCTGGATAGAATTAAATAAAAGCTGGAGTCAAATAGCTAAACTATACTGGCACCTTTTACAAATATTTAGTTAGCCTGTTCCTTTTTACTATCTTCAAGGTCCATGTCTGCCAACCATGTGCTACTGTGAATTATGCTAATTAAGATATTTAAAAGCCATGGTAAACAGTCAAACAAACATCAGATTCAATAAACAACAGATAGGTTGCCCTGAATTAAACATCACCCTGCTGCAGTGTTAGAAACACAAGGACACAGAAATGATAGACCAGGAAACAGGCTCACGAATTGATTCAGAAGGAATACTATGAAAGTACAACAAGTGCTAGCTGGAGCTTGTTCCCAGGTCAGAAAATCCTACTTTATTTAAGCCAAGTATCCTGCTAATGACCAACACAGTAATGTGTTGTATGGACATGCCTTGCAGGTGGTAGGTAGAATTACTTTTGGGCAATGAGGGGCAGTTAGGAAAGTAAAGGAAAAAGTTTGAAATATTTTTTCTCTTATGAAAAGTCAACTCTACCCAATGAAGGGGGGGGCTTGGCCTATTTTCGCAAGCAGTTAACACTATGAAAGCGACCGTTGTTGTTCCATCATTAATTATTTGCACTAATTACCTGAAATAAAGTTTTCAAAAGCTGCTAAATTACTTTGGAGCCTAGAATTAAAAAAATTATGGTGATTGTACTGCTCATTGATATTTTGTGAGGATTATCATACAGACACATTTCATTTAAAGGCAGCACAAACAGGCTTGCCCAAACCATCTTTATAATCCAGCTTAAGGAAGTAACAATAGGAATGAGGGCACAGCACTAAGCTTATTGAGGACTCATAGTGTGGGATGAGATGACTCATTTGCACACTGTCCTGCAAGTTCATTGCTATTATTAGACACACTAAACAGGTGAAAGCTTGTTCAGGTGTGCCCACACATGCTACAGAGTGCTTCAGGGATTCTGGAGATGCACCCACATGTTGTGAGGTACCCTTGGCTTCATCCAGAATGATGGCTTTTTACAATTTAGGCTTAACCTTGGTATGTATTTTCACACAGCTCATGCAACAGGAGAGGTGCCCTCCCAACTGCACAGCAGTTTGCTGTTTACACAAGAGATAACCTACCAATCTAGCTTTGATATGAAAGTAATGACACCCCAATACTGGCCTCCTCTGTGCTCCAGGTCTCACCTGTATTTATGGAGACAAATTAGGTTGGAAACTGGACAGATAATTGTGACTATACTACAGGTGGACCTCACTGTCAGAGATCAGGGCACTCACATCATGGATGGGAAGATAGGGCAGCAAGACAACCTTAACCAAAGAAACTGAGCATCACCACCGCTTTGCAGCTCAGACAAAGTGCTGGTGGAGGAGATGGGACAGAGACACCAGTCTGTAAAGGGAGGGTGTTGACAGCCTCCAGAGTGACCTCGAGGGTAACAGCACCAGTGCAGACAAAGCTGCAGGTGTTTTTGAAGATAGGCCACAGTTTCAATGATTTCTGAGACTTACGAAAATGTTGCCTTGAGTCCTATGTTCCTGATTTGTGTGCATTCACCTACCACTGCAACAACTTCCCATGGAAACAAAAAATTTACAGAATCAACTCCTGCCTAAACAGAGATGTGGCTTTGTCCCTATTTATGAACTTTGGCTAAAGCACAAGAAGTTTATCTAAAGTGAAAGAGCATTGGATACTAACGCAAATATTTAATTAACATGGCAATTTTTCCTTTTGGTTATGGAAAGAGATACATGAGAATGCTGTTGTGCTACCTTACCTGTACAAACAAATTATACTGCTCTTCTGGGGGCAGTTGGCAAAGAAATCATTGGTAACAGCAGAAATGAGTTTACATATGGGTAATTCAGGGTAAACAGCTACTAGAACACTTGCTTCTCAGCTCTGTTCTGCTAGGCAATCTGGCCACAGAGTTGGTACTCAAAACTTCTTGCCTTACTGAGAGTATTTTTTTATGTCCTATTATAAGAAAATAAAATATTTGCAATCTTTTTTTCAAGAATATGACTTCTCTTCTGCTCAAAGACAGTGCGGTCAATTGCTCCATTTTTTAAGGAGATGTAAGAAGGCGTACATGTGCCTAAGTCCCACTGGATCTGCAATTCTAGAGAAAGAATTGGTCAGTAATTTAGCATAATGAAATCAAGATAAACAATGACTTCTCACATGCCAGTTTCCAAAGAACTGCTGTAAGCTTTCCTCATTCTCTCCTCAGCTCTAATATCTTGCACCTGACAGCCAAGGATCAGTACATCGCCTATATATATATAAGAGAACATACATACGGTAATTTGGATTAGCTGCAAATCTGCCTATATGGGGTTTTTTTAAATCCTTCCATGAAGTTTATTTAATTTTAAAATTATCCAGAGAAATATAACTCAGTTCACTTCAACTAATAATCCAAAATCAAACAATTTCATATTAGTGTACTATAAATCATTATTTAATAAATAAATTGACTTTAAATAGCTACTAAGAGGTATTCTTTCATTAGAAATAAGCTTAAGTACTATGACAAATTACAGTCATTACAATCAAAATTTAAGGATTTCTGAGTAACTCAGTTAAAAAAATTGCAGCAAGCATACCCACAAACTCACTTCTACACTCACCCTCTTCATGATGCCCCATTGTATTGTACACACTTGATGCTCAGCTACCTTTCTATAATGACCTAGTGGTTTCCAGGCAGTTCTTGTGTAGAAGAGAAGCAAAAAAGTGTTTTGCTACTGCAATGTAAATTAAGGTCTAGTTTGTCCAGGACTGCTGAAGGCTGCCTGGAACTATCCTAGTACGAGTCAGACTGAAAAGGACAGCAAATAATGCAGCTGCAGAAACTAGTTTAAAGCAAGTAGTCGTGACTGAGCCTTCCACAAGTGGTGGTCCACACAACTTGTCCTAGCACAGCATAGGCTTTGCTTGATGAGGAGAATGAGAAAAGGAGTTGGAGTGCCTAACCATTGCACCCCAGCTATGGCAACGCAGCCAGGAGTTGATGGAGTCAAGGCAGGAAGGGGCAAGCTGGGAATGGGGCAGCTGGAACATGCTTCTGCCTGATGTATTTTGAACTGGCCAGATGTTTCCCAGTTGACATGAGCTGTGAGATGCTGCATGTGCCAGTCCCGGAGGGTGTTCTGACCCCTGGGAAGCACTAAAGAGGCCCAGGCCTGCCCAGCATTGAGAAGGCACAAAGGTATTTTGAAGCTCTGATCCTCTCTTCTCCCACTCAGCCCCTGTGCCAAGTTCAACTGCAGTGGGGGAACTCAGCTGTGGCGCAAGATTCATTTTGTACATTAACCCAATGAGCTAAAGTACCATCTGAGACCAACATGTAGTTAATTGCCGTGAGAACAAATCTTTGAATTTCCTGACCTATTCAAAGTTTGAGTTTCCCATTAACTCCACACTCCCATGCTACCAGATGGTATACAGGGTGTAGCTTCAAAACTTCCTGCATCAGAGCGTATGCAAAGAGAACAAGACGAGATGAATTGTACACTCCTGGAAACCTGCTCTTTATTTGCAGAATGGTAACATGCCCAAGCGGCCCCCGTCTTCCGTGCAGATAGTGCTGCCTG
Source organism: Anabacerthia variegaticeps (assembly GCA_035583185.1). Classification (NCBI taxonomy): domain Eukaryota; kingdom Metazoa; phylum Chordata; class Aves; order Passeriformes; family Furnariidae; genus Anabacerthia; species Anabacerthia variegaticeps. The sequence goes on from JAWWEW010000078.1 coordinate 89,214,739, forward strand.
AAACTCTTATGCCAAAGCTATCCCTGCCATGAGGAGCTGGAAAAGCACTGGTTAGCAGAGCTGACTCATCAGCTGACTAGCCCACAACCTCAGCCACAAAGGACCGAAAATGCTGGTGGTGGCATGAAGCGTGTGGGTGGGAGCAAGGAATAAGCAATCATCTGGCAGCCTAATGCAGTAGGGAGGGTTGAGAACAATCCATTATTTATTCCCCCCTCCCGCCCTAAGGCTTCATCCCTCTGCTTCAGTGATTCTCGTCATCTTGACGCTGTGGTAGGGCTCTTTGTAGGGGAGTGAATGAAAGGTACATCCCCTCCCTGTGGCCCATGCAATGAAAGCATCAGCAGGCTATCTGAGCTCACCACACCCAGACCACATAGGGCAAAAGGCCCGCATGGAGGAGAATAGAAAAGAGGTTTGCCTGGTCCTTCTTTTGCCTGACAGGAGACGAGAACAATGTCTTGCTAGCAAAGGAAAGAAAAAAAGAAAAGAGAGAGAGATCATCACTTTCCCAACAAAGTCAGTTTGTTACTTGAGAGGAGAGAAGATGGAGATCCAGTTCTGGAATGGCAGAGGGCAAATGTAAGAAAAAGCCCTTAGGAATGGAGCAAGAAATGTACAGAAAAGGGAGAATGTTGTAGCAAAGGAAAAGGTAGGGGCAAAAACCTATATGGCGTAAACAAGAAAATCTAAAAACGAGGAACATGTGGAAAAAGAAAATTTCAAAAATAGTAAGGTGGGTTATTTCTAAAAGGGCTGCTAGAGATAAAGAAGTGGAAGATATTTCTCAAAGATTGCAGAATAAAACAGGTTAACAAACTAGAGGCACTGAAAAGGGGAAGGAAAATCACTAAGGTAAACAGCAAAAGTGCATACAGGAAAAGTAAACCTGGCAGTTTTAATTAAAAACTTGACATGCAAGAACACTGACAAAATCTCCCAAATTGTTCACATGTATCCCATTATCTTCATGTAGATCTGAGTTCACCTTACAGTGTTCTTTCCCTCCAGGAGCCTGCTACCACTGCTAATCTGGCTATATGGCTATGGCTAGATGGTCCCCAATTCAACCAGCGTGAAACACTCTCCAGCCAAATCACTGGAGTGGTGAAGGTGTGAGCTCACAGCTCCCAGGCTTCAACCTTTTCACTGGCATTTTTGCTTTGATTCCTAAAAATACATTTAACTTCAGGCAAAGTCTTTTTGAAACACGGGGCCAGATTTTGAAAGCCTGTCTTTTATTACTCCACTAATGCCAAGGTTAAGCAAAACATAACAAGGAATTAAGGACTTGACCAGTTGTCTTTACGTTTCCTCCCCAACCAAACTTGTTGTTTTCTGAGAAGAGGCTTTTTGCCCAAATTTTGTCTACAGTAGGTCTTTCCTGGCAGATTGCCTCAGTGGAAAGGAGATTAAGTTTCTCAATGTCCTCTTTTCTTGGAAACTTTCTGTTACATTTCCCAGTCTCCTCTACAGGCAGTTTAGGGCAAAGGAATATACAATTTAAAAGTTGTCCCCAACATGTTTTTCACATGCTGTTGTATTGGCATTTGGCAAGAGAGTGTTGGAGAGTCACAACATTCCATTTGCAGCTTTTCTCTAGCTGAAGAAACTGTACCACTGTATTTCCTGAAGTAAAACTAACTAGCTGAACATTATCTTTGGAGATTCAGAAGACAGAACATCTGCTGAGGCTCGAATATCTAATGTAAGCAAGCAGACCCCTGTCTGGAGATCATGACTTGACTTGACTAGGTGAAGACAAGAAACAATAAATAAACTCCTCTTGTCCAAATGACCTCTTGGAACTCAGTGCCACTGCACTAAGTGTTCTTGTGAGAGGCACGTCTTCTGTCCAGACACTGACCTGTCCTCCCGTCTCATTCTGCCAGTCACATCGCTAGTTTTGACGACATTATCAGCTACCACCATGATACTTACAAAGTGTGATGGCAAAGTAACCTTCAAACTGACATTATCTCTGCTTTGCTAACCACAAGTCGGCAGCAACCAATGTAGGGTGCATCACTGTCTCCAAATGATACGGCGCTTACTACCGAATTTATTAAATACTTCTAAAGTCCTTGCTAACACCAATAAAAATGAAGAATGAATGCTGCGATCTGCAATACCTTCCAAGTTTCTGACATATTATTAAACATGTTTGGCTCGCAGGAAAGAACTCTTCCCTTAGAAGGATACATAGAACTACATTGCTAGAGTTTAGTACAGTTCCAGCAGTCCTGAAGAAGTGCTGAAAACAATCAACATCTGTTGAACACATCGTAATTTGAGAGTGCTCTACACCTTGCATGACTGTCCCTTTAAGAACTATTTCATTGCAAACATCGCTCATTTCCTCTCAGAAATATTACTTGTTTTGAGATGTACAGCCTTTTTCTATATGCAGCACTGTAGAGGAAGGCCTGAAAGAAAAAGTGTGGAAAGAAGAAATGCAATTCCATTTCTCTCCACTTACTGTCTTCGTCCTTATAATAATATATAGGAATATTTTCCACATAAATCTTTACATTCATCAGCTCAAGATGCGTTATCTAGGCCTAATTATTTATCCTCTCAAGAAATGTTTTCATAAAGCATTATTATTTTTCTGGTTCCTGTACAAGGTTTATAGGGGTCATTTGATGGCACAATATCAGTTTAATAAATTATTTGAACAAAATATAGAGGGTTAATGACAAGTTTTCACTGACACTGAAATACAACATAATATTAACACATGGAAGATACCATTTTCTGTACAAATGTTGAAACTCTCAGGGGAATGTATAAAATTAATAAAAGGTGACATACACTTTGCAACTATACAGTAGTGTTTATGAAGTTGTCAATAGACTAGAAAAAGAAAACTTAAAATATGTTGGGTTTTGATTTAGATTTGATCTTTGCTTGTTTTCAATCCTCTGCTCTCAACTTCTTTCAGCTGTTTTCAATATGTTAGTAGCCAATTCATGCCGCAGGTACAGAGGTAAATGGAAATAGTGAACATTTTATTTATCATAACAAAATCCTACAGACATTTACCTTCAACTTGATATATTCCATGCAGATATAAAAAGGGAATGCATTTAGGGGACTTCAATAGAGTTTTAGGACATGGCAAGTTCATAAAAATACGTATACGGCAAGACAGTTGTATAACATAGAACTTTCACAAAAGTAATTATAAGCTTCTTTAAAAGATGTTTTAAAGTTTGTTTGTAACTTCTCTTAGTGAGCATTCAGTTTAGTTTGCTGATATGCATTCTGCTTCCACTTCTACTCATATAGATATCAAGATTTCAGAAAATTAGTCAGTTATATTAACTATATTATTGCACCAAAAATTATAAAAAAATTTAAACTGAATTTATAAGGGGACAACCTGTTGTGCCTCATCAAAAAAACTTTGATTTCATGGCAGGGAATGTTCAGAGAACTGACTAATATGTTACTGTTACATTAGATAGAGAAGAAAAACATCTGTGTTAGTCACTTGGGATTTCTTTCTAATAACATGAAAAAGACACTAAGCCAAATGCAATTAAATGAAGAGAAGCCCTTCAGAACAATCCATTGAGCCAAACTGTAGGGCTATCATACAGAAAAGTGGGGCAAGCTTTGCAGAAGTGAGCTCCCTACTTGCATGATTTCTAAGTACCTCAATATCTAGTCACAGCTTAGAAAGACAGGTGTCTTGCACAGATTTGGCAAAAAAAAAACATGTGATAAATCATAAACTTTTGGGTTTGACTAAATAATCAATGTATTCATTTTCTTTCATCCTTCTATGAACTTCAGAGGCACCCATGGCTCTGCTTCTAAGAAAATATTTTACTGCAGGAGGAGTCGGTGGTGACCCAGGCATGACTTCAGGAAGGTCATTTTGTCCAAAAAAGATAATGTGAAGAAAATGGCTGTAGGGGAAAGAGGAGAGAGGGCTGGTAAAGATTTGATAGCCAAGAATTATTACAATTAGGTGGCCTTGATGGGAAAAAAGCAGTCATAGAGATGCCCACAGAAGTGGCAGAGCAAGCTGCTCATTCAGAAAAAGGCTAAGAAAGAGAAATTATTAACAGATTTCTGTGGTACAAAAATTTCAGTTGAAAATCATAATAGGGAAAAATGCTGGTAAGTGCAATTTAAAATATTTTCAAGTCTTGTCACATCCCTGTAATATCTACATTTTCCCTGTCCTCATGTGCAGCATTCAGACTGCATTTCATTAGCTTCTCAGGGTCCCAGCAACCACCATGCATTTCCAGGGAGGCGTATGAGATAACATTTCAGAACTTCAAGTGGCTCCTTAAAAGTACTACAAAGTCCAAAAGCTAAAAGGTAGTCTTGTAATACAAATAATTATTTTTAAGTCTTAAAAAGGAAGAAGTGTTTCAGATTTATGTCTGAATAGGCTTTTATTTCAAGATATTAAGGAGTTTGCCTTCCAAAAATCTCTTCAGAAATAATTCCTGGGTGTATTTACACTACTCCGGAAGAGTTGTCTTCAAAGAAACTATAATAATACTGTCATATGGTTCTCACCAATCTCCATCCGTGCTGCTGCCTGGCAAATGGTCTTAGGACAGCTTGCTGGCTTTTGCCTGATGATGTGATACATGACAAAGGAAGGGATTTACATGCACTGAAATGTGTGTTCTGCCTTGGTCTGAGCCTACACTTACAGCTTTTCGTCTTCATGGACCACAGTGTCATCCTGAGGTGTGCTTTGGCCAATGTAACTGCACACACACAAAAGAATGGAGTTACCTGCAAGCACCAGAGAAGTATGGCTGCACTGGACATGATGAAGTATAGCACAGAGATCTTTGAGCTAACTCTAAGGGTTTTGGTATGGACACACAGTGCCTTATGCTGCTACATGGAGATAGTAGGATCTTGAAAAAAAATGTGCTTGTTTTGGGATGGCAAGGCACATACTCTAGTAGGCTGTGTTTCTCAGAAGGACTAATTCATGTGGCCTTGCCCCCAGATTGACATAGCCACTCTGCTTCTTGCTGCCGGACCTATCCTGTTTAATATCTCAGTCCTATTTACTATCTTTATTAATTATGTGAATGAGAGCATCAAGTGCACTCTCAGTAAGTTCATGGATGACACTTAATAGGGCGGAGAGGAGGAAGGCTCTGCAGAGGCATCTGGATAGGCTGGTTCATAATGGGGCAAGAACAACTATATGAGTTTCAACAAGACAAAGTGCCAGGTCCTGCACTTGGGTCACAACAATCCCAATGCAATGCTACAGGGAGAAGAGTGGCTGGAAGGAGACCCAGGAGAAAAGGACCTGGGAATGCTGTTTGACAGCTGGCTGAACATGAGCCAACAGTGTATCCAGGTGGCCAAGAAAGCCACTGTCATCCTGGCTTGCATCAGAAATAATGTGGCCAGCAGGACCAGGACAGTGATTTGTCCCCCTGTGCTCAGCACTGGTGAGGCTGCACTTGAATCCTGTATTCAGTTCTGGACCCCTCAGGAAAAGGAACAAACTGAGGTGCTGGAACATGTCCAGAGAAGGGCAACAGGGCTGGTGAAGGGCATAGAGAGTAAATCCTCTGAGGAGTGGCTGGGGGGGCTGGGGTTGTTTAGCCTGGAGAAGAGGAGAGAAGGGGAGACTTTATCACTCTCTACAACTACCTGACAGGAGGTTGTAGCCAGGTGGGTGGGATCAGCCTCTTCCCCCAGGCAGCTGGTGACAGAACAAGAGGACATAATCTCAAGCTGCATCTGGAGGCTTCACGCTGGACATCTGGAAGAATTTCTTCATGGAAAGGGTTGTTAAGCCTTGGAATAGGTTGACCAGGGAGATGGTGGAGTCACCATCCCTGGAGGTGTTCAAGAAACGGTTGGACGTGGCTCTTAGAGCCATGGTCCAGTTGACAAGGTGGTGATTGGTCATAGGTTAGACTCGCTGATCTTGGAGGTCTTTTCCAATCTAAATGACTCTGAGATTTTGTGATCTCATTGCTTCAGAGTTCTCTGAAGAGCTTTACTATGTGCTGTAACCCAAAAGTCAAGCAGGAGCAAAGTGAGAAAAGAAGCTAGGAGGACAATCTCCCACACTGTTCTCTAGCCTAAAACTATTTGTCTTCTTTGTCTTCAAAGTCCAACAAAATTATAATATGCCAAGCTGAATTCTTTGTTCTGTTTAATAAGAAGTATTGTCTTTCCTCTAAAACATATCTGTGTTTAAAATAAGAAACAAAGTAAATCATTTTCTGGACAGTAAAGATACACGCTTCCTCTCAGAGATGGTAATCACTCATGAAGCTGAGAACAAGTGTAAACCAAGCCAAAGTTCATGCCTGGGGGAATGCTTTCCTACCTCCCATCTACTACAGCAGTGATTAGGACAAGACAATCACTAGTATCTTTTACAGTCACTGCAACTGCTAGCAACTTTTAGAGTAAAAATGCCATTTTTCCTGTGGTGAAAGCCAGTCCTGCTTCCATATCCAAGGAAAACATGAGTTACAGTGTAACTAAACATACTAAGTTTTTTCTCAGTCTCCAACATCCAAACACAATTTAACTCAAGAAAACTAGATCAAGAAAAGCCCGTTCACTATAGCATAGGATAACAGAATTTGATCCGTGGGGGACTTTGAGGGTATTTCAACAGTTGGTACCAGGCTGGGCCAAGGAGGGTCTTCGCTACAGAGGAAGCAAGCAGAGTGCACAGGCAAGGAGAAAATCACTGAATACAAGAGTGTGTATGCCAGTCTCCTGAATGAGATGGACCCAGCTTTTTCCTTGCCACATGTCTACACTGATTTACATCGATGCTACATGAAACGCGCAGTGTGAGCTAACCAAACACACTGAGCACAAAAGCCTACCAACTCAGAATGGTTAGAAGTGACTAAGCAAGCCAGAGAAAGACGAAGATTCTCACTTAATGGTTCAAAGTATTTTGGGAACTTCCTCTAGCATTGGACCGATATAGCTGCTGTGGTTTGTGAGGACACCTGTAAAACCAGGCACTGTGTGCATCTCTGACCATGTGTCTGGTTCTGAGTGTACGTCTGCTATTGGCTGAAACAGTGGAACTCTCCCAGTGCCAAATGCCCTTAGGAGAAATCTAAGAGTCAAAGATTCCCCTCACATCACTTGTCATTTCCAGCTCCCTGGTTTTCTAATCAGTCTTGATTATATCAGGAGAAACACTGAAATCTACAGGGATGTTCATTTGAATGGCATCCAGTAATAAAAAAGTTATATAAAATATATACAGGATTGCAAGAGAAAATTCTTCAAGAAGAGTCCTAATGATGGGTGCTTCCCAAAGACAGCTCAAAGTCTGTATAGTTCAGCCCTCCTCATGCAGATGACTGACTCAGCCCAGCAGCTCTGAGCTTGTGAGGGCTGGCAATACAAATAACCCACAGTACCTGACAAGAGTACCCAAGGAGTACCAGAAAAGATCTGAAACTTATTTATAACTAAGATCCTTCATTTTCCATTACTCAAAAAAACCCAATGAGGTATGGAATTAAGAACCAGTCTCAGAACATGGCACTGAACATAGTGTTGCACTAACAGGTTCCCTTGATCTTCAAAGGTGACAGGAATTCACATAATTTAAAAGCCACCTTGTTCTTCCCAAATACAGATTTGTTCTGAAGTAAATTCTGCTTGTAAATCAACACTCCTCCTGCAAAACCCATCTTGTTTGCAGGAAACTAAAGAGAAAGCTAGCCAGCACAAGGAGGTCCACCCTTCTACAAAAAGACACAAAGAGGAGATACAGTTCTCCTCTGAGAGTCAGCAAAGGTCTCCCAAGGTCAAGGAGAGCTCCAGGTTATCCAAGAGGATGTGTAGTATAAAACATCCTCAGTTATTTTTTACATGGAATGAATGGTGTTCCCAGGAAACAAGGGAGGGAAAAATAGTGAACCATTAGTATATGCAATATGTTCAAATAAAATGGTCTCTCTGGCAATTAAATATATTTTAAAATCTAGTCAAAATAATCCACTGTTTGAAAATGGGTAATGTGGAGAGGAGTCAATGTGCAGCTGTTTCTCCAGAAATGGTCCTACCAGATCACAGGGATGAATAAATGCAGCTATCCTGATTAAAGTCTTGATACTTCTACTAAGATTTCACTGATGTCATATTTTAGATTAGATTATGATTAATCGTATTATGATTAGATAGTAACTTGCAGGCAGTTAGTCTTCCTTCAATGATTTACTTATGTATCTCTTACACAGCAGAACACTTTTTCCTTCTTTCAATTGCTATATTGCTACGAAGATGGTAAAATTAGAGATCAGTAGAGAGTGGAAAATGTTTCTTTCATGAACTGTCCCTTTTTGGCCAAAACACTCCAAATGTTGTGGCACTGGTTCAATAAAGCTACAGGACTAACCTTCCCGGTTACCCACGCTGACCATGAACATTTCTCTTCAGTGCAAGCCATTCGATATGCTGCCCTGAGAAACCTAAACAACCTAAATACTTATAGACAATCTGATAACCTGCCACTGTGGACTACAGCAATACACATGCTAAAGACATTTTGTATGTGTTCAAAAAAGAGAAGTCCTTTCTTTTCCAAGAAAGAAATCATTCAGGCATTCAGTTTCAGAGGAATTACTGGGAATGCTCTAAATCAGTAGAGGATGCCTTTAAAAAACAAACTTGTAATTGTTGACTTTTTCAAACACGTTGGGGACTTCTTGGCTCAAGGTATCAGCTTCAACCCTAACTAAGCAGAGAAACACAATTGAAATCCTAGATTTGTAACCTCAAGTACAGGTTTCACAAAAGACTAGGAGTTTATGAACAATCTGAAAGCCTCTAATTATTTACATAGTGGAAATCAACATGTAAGTCATACCAAGAAAAGATTGTTGGGATTGAAGAAGTAGAATCAAGGAGGTATAATTCCATGGTTGTTGGTTTAGGTGTTTTATCCAGTTCTTAACATAGCCTCTTTTATAATATTTTATTGGCATTTCAGATCTTTTAAGATTTTGCTTTTTCTGTATCTGTTCTAAATATACCCATTACAAAATACTTGGAGAGTCCAGTCAAAGAACACAAAGATGATGAAGAGACTGGAGCATGTCTCCTGCAAGGAAAGGCTGAGAGAGCTAGGACTGTTCAGCCTGGACAAGGGAAACCTCTGAGGGGATCTCATATAATCTCATTTAGTATAAATACCTAAAGAAAGGGTGCAAAGAACAGCCAGATTCTTTTCAGAAGTGTCCCGTGACAGGATCAGAGTAAATGGGCATAAACTGAAGCACAGGAGGTTCTCTTTGAATGTCAAGAAACACATTTCACTGTAAGGGTGACCAAGCACTAGCATGAGTTACCCAGGGAGGTTGTGGACCCGCCACCCTTGAAGATATTCAAAAGCCACCTGGACATGGTCAAAGGAAACTGATTATTAGTGGTCCTCCTTGAGAAGGGGGGTTGAATCAGGTGACCTCCAGAAGTGTCCTCCAACTTCAATCCTTCAGTGAATCTGTGATTCACTAAGATTATGGTTCTAAATTTAAGGGAAGGCTTCAGGCTACTGAAACTGGCTAACAAATGAAAGAAGAAATTTTCCCATGGAAATGTGTTCAGTATAGGCCATAATTATAGTAATAAACTCCATCCATATGAATTTATCTTCAGAATCAGTTGAATCTTGTGGAAAAATTTTCCATGCTTATGCAAAGTAAAATCTAAAAAACACTTTTATACCAAAGAAGCAGAACTTGTCAATCCAGGGGAAAAAACCCAAACAAACAAACTAAAAAACCAAATAAAACCAAAACCAACCAAACAATCAAACACTAGATGAGAGTTTGAAAAGAAAGCTCTGGGAAAACAGAGCTGTTAGGAAGAAACAATGGGGTAAAAAGGGATGCCTGGGAACTCCAGTACCTGCATTGTTATGAAATCTTGGCTCCTCAGACCAGCAGCTTTGGTTCAGGTAAGCAGCACTTACACAGCGGTGTTGACCAGCGTTATGGTACAGATTAGGGACTGAAAGCAGGATCGTTCTTTGCTTCCTTACCCATCTCAGGTTTTAATATCTTAACTTTCTGTGAGTGTCCCTGCAGTGCCATGCACAACACAACAGAAACAGGGCTGCAGGGGCGACTACAGCGCTAAAGATTGAAATATTACAACCCTAAAGGATGAACCTAAGGAATCTCAGTCATAGTAGTACGCTATTGAGCTAGGAGAGCAACAGCCACGGACAGTAGAGGAGAAGAAGAAAGCTGAAATTTACTTATTGCAAGTAATTGAGGATATTAAAAATCAGGCCAGCTGGGAGGAATCCTTTGTTACTTGCTCTTAAAAGGGATAAATTCAATTTCCATTAAAGATAAACATTGATGGGAATTGGATCACACCAAACACATAAATGAGTAAAAGGAAATGAACCACTAACATAAATGCTAAATCAGAGAAAGACAGAAACCACACAGTGTGTGCCATCCTGCCAAAAAAGAAAAAATAAATGTATAAAAAAGATTTAACTGAAAGAGAGAAATGGGTTAGAAGGAGGAAGGGCATCTTGGTGAAAGTGACCAGGAAATCCTGGAATCGATGGTTCTTCCAGCACCAGCAATTGAAGGCACACCAATATGAAGACAGTGGACCTACAGAAAGGAGACTTTGATACACCTGGAAAAATCTCAGAGGACAAGATATCTCAGGGAAGTAGGAGCTGGATGTTCTTGCAACAAAACAATAAGTAGGAGACAAGTGTAAACTATCTCATGGCAGTGAAGAATATGAAATATAAGAAACCTTAACAAAATGTTGTGTTCTTCAGTGACTAGAAGCTCACAGAAATTATTTTTTTTTAAAAATTAGTAAAACAAAGCACAAATATTTAAGAAGAAAAACAGAAAAGCCAATGCATAAAATCAGATGTAGCAAGAAAGGGAAGGTTATAAAAAGCATGTTGATAGTCCTTTAACCAAGGCTGGGAAAAGCGCTTTCTGCTACTCAGCAGAGGGGAAGCTACAGATAATGAGAACAAGATAGTTTAGTGTTTATTGCCTCCTTTTGCTTCCATCAGCTAAGATCAGACACATATTGACACCAAACATGAGGAACAAGGCTACACCTCAGGTGCTTGGATGAGTTTAACTGCATCTGGTGAGACTCATTGTGGTGTATTCTGAGAACACGCTGAAGCATATTCAGAGCTATTACATATTCAGCTAGGAGGAATCTTGATATAAAGGGGAGGTTCTGAATGACTAAAAGAGGATAAGCATGGAGCTTATCTTTAGAAAGAATGGGAAGAGGAAACCAAAGGGTAGTGGGATCACTTAGCTGAGCTTCAATTCCTAGAAAAGTCCTGAAGAAAAACATAAAACAACCTCTTTAAAAACAAGTAAAGATAATAAAAAATAAAAGTAGAAATCAACAGGCCTGTCAAGGATATGTTGACATGTAAAACTAAATTAATTACCTCCTAAAACCGGACAGGTGAATGGGAAGAATAGCTTTTATGTTTTCATAACTTTAAAAGGCTATTGTTTCTCTCTCAAAATGTTTTCATAAGTATACAGAAAACCTTCTTTGGAAAGGGGACTAAGTTTACTTACGAAACCATACTATGAGAAAAATTACTAGTCATTTGATGCAAAATGGAAGGATGCTTTGCATGTACCCTAGAGCAGTCTTGAAAAAGAAAGACAAAAGCAGAGCAAGAATGCTAAAGAAAATACAGCCCTTGAGAAATACAAATAAATAAATAAATAAAAAAATTTAAAAATAATTAAAAAAAAAAAGGCAACCTGTTTTGTCTGAAGAAGAGTGAAGGAAACATGGGAAAACTTCATGGATGTCAAAGCTGAAAAAGCTGAGGTGCCACAAGAAAAGGAAACAAACCTTTCTTCTACAGAAGGAAGGCTTAAACTGAAGCAGGAGATCTCCATCTTGGATGTTGAATCACTCATGTTGCAGATTTACAAAAACCTTACACAACGACCATCAGGTTTAGGCATAGCTTATTCTTTGCTCAGAAAAGTGCATTACAGGCCTGTTTTCTAAAATTTTTAATTCTATGTGGAAGCAGATGAACTAACATTCGTAGACTAATTTCTCAAACTTTATTTTGCTTTTAAAATTCAGTTTAAAATCCATATATAACTTTAGTCTAAGGCAGGTCAAACAACATGTCTTCATGCTTGACTGTTGCTAATTTTGCAAAGATCTGGATTACAGTTTAAATATAAGACTTACAGAAACTTTTAATATATTTATTCACAGAGTTCATCTGTGACACTCTACATTTCTTATTTAGTCATCCATAAATCTATCAGATTTTTAGCGTTCAAAATCAAATGAAATCTGGAAGTAAGTAAATACAGAGAAGATATTGAAGTCTGAAATAAATACAGAGGTTCAAAATAATACTGTGAAGGAAATTTTTGTTGGGATGACACTGTTTTCGTGTGTGCATGCATGTCTCTGTGTTTGAATGTGTATATGTGTGTATAAATACACATTTGTGCACGCAAAGAATATCCAGATGGGAAAAATCACTAGTTACTGAATTAAATTATGCTTTATATAAATTATGTAGTGAAGGATTTTAAATACCCCCACTTCTTGAATAATCAAAAAAATTCATCCGTATCAAAGTCTCTACATTTGCCATCTAAGACTGTACTCAACAATATCAGCTATCATTTATCAGGAATTTTTATGGCTAAAAGGTTTAACATTAAGGTAGCATATGTTGAAGGAAAATTTGAGTGGCCAACTGATACAAGGTTACTTACACTAAGAATTGAAAGATGAGGAGCTTTATAGCCCTAGTTGTAATTGTGTTGGCCTATCTAAATTGTTGTAACTGGTGTTTTACAGGTATGGGGAAACTTTAGTTAGCTCTCTCTCAGAAAGGATATGAGATGCTAAAAGAACATGGTGCTATTCTTCTGACATTTATTTACAAAATCATTAACTATACTAGATGGGAACAATTTAAACAACCAACAAAAGGGAGTCGGTTTTGAAGTGGAGCAAGACCATAACTTTTCCACCAATGGAAAAACTGAGAAATAAGAGGTACTAAAGGATGTATTGTCAAGAGCGGTAAAGGAAGACAGACTACAATTAACCAAGATGGAATATGTCCAAGACAGAGGCCCAGCAAACTCAAATGTTCACAGACACTAAGTACTACTCCCCTCTCACAGGAGCCCCACCCAAGGCAAGTCTTTGTCAGGGTCAAATGACCGTCACATTTTCCTGTAGCAGTTGATGTCTCTAAGTCTAAGTGCTGGTTCAGATCCATGCTGCTTTATACAAGTGATCTGGTGAGATTGGAAGGTTATTGCTTCAAGCCATTTTTAAGTGCTTATCAGGAAAATGCAAAATGACTAAATGCATATAGCTTGGAGGGAGTGGGGCTATTAATAGAGCTTCTGCCAACTGATAACAGAGATACAAAGACTCTAAAACAAGTAGACAGAAGACTTGTTCTGAAGCAAAAGGAGAACATTTCTAAGAATGAGGGAGGGAATCAACCACAATAACTTAAACTGAATCCTAGGAATAACTGTCTCAACAACCAGATCTAAATTTTGGAAAGGAACCAGGCTGTCCTAGTTATAGGGGCTGGGACCAGTTTATCACTGCGTGGGTATAAGCAAAACTGTGTATTCCACACCCTCTATGTCATTTCTCATGAACTGTTAATAATGGATCATTTGCAGCAGCTGCCCAGGGCACACCTGACCCCTCAGGCTACAAACTGGGTGTTAAAGAACCCTGCAAGGCACAGGAATGTGTGAGTCAGCTGTGACAACTCCCCTCCGGGGAGGCATCAGCACCTCCACACCCAGCCTGAGGGGTCATGTCTGCTAATGGGCCATTAGGGACTGCCACTATAGGCAGTTGCAAAGATTCCGAAAATATCCCATGACTCACAGAAGTTAAATCACCCACTGTGAAACTCCCGACCCTGGGGGAGGTACTGGGCATTCCACCTGAACCTGAGCATACATAATCTTCGGGTATTGGGACTTCTGGTACCACTCATCGGATCCAGAGGAGGACCAGAACCTCTACAGGACTGTGACTGCCACTCTTGACAAGACTGTGACCATCACCCTCACCAACAGGTTTTCCTTTCCTTTTACTTTGTACTCAGGGGGACCACGTGGTGCTCAGCACAGGGGCTAACGAACACCATTCTGTTCATGCCCCAGGGTGCTGGGTTATACATCTATTCTTTTGTGGGTTAAAACCAATTTTTCTCTATACCATTGTATTTATTGTAATCTTTTTAGTAAATTGTGACTTTGACTTGTAATCTCTCTTGAGTCAGGTTCATTTCTCCCACCAATTTACCTTTAAACCAGCACACAGGCCTTTGCTTAAACAGTTTAACTGAGATGAAATGGCCATATGCTTCAAGGTACTAACATCTAATGGTTACTAAAAAGGGAATAAATGATTGATGGATATTCTCCATCCCCTAAACGATTTTTGTACTTGAAGTCAATATGGTGAAGTCACTCCATGCTCTCTAGTTGGCTATTGATCTTTATAAATAAGTTTGTGCTGTACACTGACTCTTGCAGAGGAGCTACTGAAAGGACACCTAGTGGAAGTAAATGAGCGTGTCTAAAAACCGCTAGGACTGTTGAAGGTGTGTAATTATAATTGTCACAGGAATTGTTGAACTATTACAGGTTGAATCTGCAATGTAACATATGAACTTATGTGTCAAGTAATACTACTCATATTTTCTAAAAAATGGCAAACAAGATTCTTAAAAGCACATTTTAAAAATCTGGGTTTTACACTTCCTGAAAACATGGAGAACAGTTTTTCAACAAAACATGCACATTACTGTGTGTCACAGAAAATTACAAATTTTAACATCCTGAATCTCCACTGCACCCATTTCAGGAATCTCAGATAGCCCAAAAGAACTCATTACAGATATGTGTTGTTTGATATTCAAGTCAAATTTCATCTTGGACATTGTCATTCCTTGGGCTCTCCATCACGCTACCCCAAAATATCTTAAGCAATTCCTTCCTTTCATGTCATTCTCTCCTATGAAGACAAACAGCCAAAGAATACAAATGTCTACACATTTGAGCTAATTTTTTTTTTTTTGTCCATCCAACTTTATAGTTTTGCTTGTGTTTATCCCAAACCCCTTAATATGTACTAATGCCCTTGTGACCAGGAGATGCCCACAACAGAAAGCTCTATTCCAGATGGAGTCACGCTGGTCTCATGCAGAGAGGGATTATAACCTTCCTGTGTAGTGACACGCTGCCTCTGGGCAAACCGACCAAAATCCACACTTGGTTTTCTTGTTTATGTCAACATATCGTATTACAGGCATGGAACAATTTGCTGACCACTGTCCCTCTTCTATTATTGTTTTTATGTTCTCTTTTCCAGGTTTTTCTTTTCTATTGAACACCAGTTCCTTTGGATTAATTTTCCCTGAGTGAATTAGTACAGATTTACTAAGCCATTTTTCCAGAAATGGTTTTTTTATCCAATTTTATAACATCTCTGTATGCCACTGGTCTGTTCTCTGTCCTCAGTATTTATAACATTTCCCCGTTTAGTGTCATCCTTTGATTTAAAAAGCCACAAACAAGCCATTTCTGCTCTTCTATCCTCTTTCATCACAACAAAGATTGAAACACTGGGATGGATATTTTTGTTTACTTTTTTAGGTGACTTTCTACCAAAGCCTTTGCTTTAAAAAAAAAAAAAAAACAGATTGTCCCTTGTTTCTTCACAACTACAAGGAAGTAGATTGTGATATCCATAAAGGATGTTGCAGCTTCTGCCCTTACCTAAACATTAGCAACCATTCCTCATTCAGCTCTGTTTCTACAGCTCACCTCTCCTCCATTCCACCCTTCTGAAGCTCCAGCCTGCTCTCTTGTCTTAAAATGGCATGTAGTTTCCTTCCTTTACTATAAACAATGCTAATTGTAGCCTTAGTTTCATGATGTAAACATTTAAAAATAAGAATGAAGGAAACACAAATTATGTGTTCAATTAGGTAATTTGGGGATTAAATTAAATGAAATCTCTCAAAACATGAAACACGGAACATTTCAGCATAATGAAGTCTGGCTTTACTTGTTTTCCTTTTGTCTCATCTCTTTAAAGAAAGGAGACAATAGATCTGAGAAACTCTGGCAGAAGAGTACTGAAGGCAGCTGAAGACATATTATTGCTTGTGAATCCAAGAGAAATGAAAGCAAAGCTCAGAGGAAGGGACCATAATGCTCAGGTATGTGTTCAAAGGGAAGGAGAGGCACTCTGTAAACTGCAGGATGCTGGAGGCTGGGCAGCCAGCTGCCACAGTTGACATGGGAGGCTCCTGCTATCAGTCATATCACTCTGTAATCTGATGTCAGCTTGTAAAATGCCCTGCAGCCTGCCAAAGTCTCTTCAAACTGGCATTTCATTACACTAAAATATATTTTGAAAGCAAGAAGCAACTAACAGATAGTATTCTCCAGGCAAAGCCAAAAAATATACATACACGGTACACCGTAAGGAACAGTAGCAGGGAGAAGTAGTAAAGAGTAGTAAAACAAGAATAATATCCATTAAAAAAAATACTTCTGTTCACTTCTGTAGTCCACCTGTAGGTTTTGGTCAACTATTCTCCCTCAAATGGACTTTTTATCCTTTTTTAAAAAACATCTGTAGAGAAGACTTTTATGGTTAAATCCCTAATCTGGATTTTGCTCTTGAGAACTATTCAGCAACAGAAGAAACTCAAACTATCTTCAGATTTGGAAGAAATCTTTTCATGTGCATCTGAAAATGCACATTTGGCTTTCACTGTGCAGTATGCCAGACAGCTACAAAAACGAAGTGCAGCCTAGTACAGCTTTAAACAACACTTCAAACTTTGACCCTTTCTTATCCTAAAAGACACTGATCATTTCGGCTTTTCAAGCAAGCCCATTTCCTCCTGGCATACAGCAAACCTAGTCAATACAGGAGCTGCTTGAGACCCACATCATACTTAAACAGGCATTTTGAACATGCATGAGAGCAGCTCCAAACAGGGAGTTCAAAGTATCTACACGTATTACATCTGTAACAAGCTTCTTTGCTGGTTTAGTGATTTTGCAATCATGTGTTCCCATTTCCTAAAGCCTGCTGAGGAAAGATGGGTGTTATCCCCTTATTTCATGAAAAACACACAAACAGCATAGGAAAAAATGCATGACATTTCCAGCACAACATCCCATGCACAAAATAAGTTCAATAATAGATTTTTTCCATGCCTTTATCAATATAATACTACTTGTTACTTTTACTCAGGCTTAGGCAACAATAAATTAGAGAGATACTTTTAATGGGACGTTGATAACTTTAGGAAACCTACCTTGAAAGAAACTTTTGACTCGGAGATAGCTGACACTAAGGCGCAAGACAGAAAGTTTGTCCAACTTCGATACGATGTCAGGTGGAAAAGGCAGGAGGCTGGCCAGATGGTCGAGTTCCGCATTCAGACGGTCCCTGTGTCTCTTCGAAGGATTTGATTTTTCATTCCCAACTGCAGGCCTTCTGTGGTGGAGAACATATTTTCTATTACCTGTTTTACTTCCAGGTAGTATAACCAGAGACCGAGATGTTATATGCAATTACTTGATAACAGGAATACTTAACTTAGCTTCTCGGCAAACCTTTAAAGCTTCTGTCCTGTGACAAATAGAGATTTACCATTCTGTGTTTGCCATAGTGCAAAGACATCGACGTTGGCTTGTTTTTTCACATCTGCCCAGTGAAAACCAAATGAAGAACTGGTATCTCTTACTCAGGACCCTCTCACCTTAGGGGAGTGGGTACTATCTTCCTGTTCTAGTCACTATCAGGAAAAACAATTTCTCTTCTATGTTGGACAAATGAGGGGCAGAACAGCAAAGGAAAATTACCGTGACTAATGCATGAACCCATTCAATTCCCGATGTATTCATCCAAAGCATCTTAGTTCCCTCCACTTAATGACTCAAAGCTAACCTGTGGGTCAGGAGATAAATAAGAAAAGAGCCTGCCTTTAGACTTAATTTTTAAAAGTATGGGAGCCAAGGTAAAGACGTTCTTTTCTCAAGCTCAAAAATCCTGTGTACATTCTCACATTTACCTTCCTACATCAGAAACACCAAAGATAAGAATTTAGTGTCTCTCTTAAGAACATTGATAATCCTCACAAAACATAAAGACTAATGTTACTCAGCTTTCTAGGCCAAGCACTCCTAGTCTATCCCCATTTTGTGTTCCCCTCGTGCAATGGACAGTACTAGATAAGTTAGAAAAGTTGTCGTGAAAATTCATTAAGATGAAATATATCACAAATGAATAACCTCAGTTTTGGGGAGTTCGCTGATATTCTCACAGAACATGTAAGATGTTTGTCTGGAGAGGGAGAAAAGGAAAACTGATACACTTGCCAGAAGAAGTGGGGACATTATTTCTAGCATGACAATGAAGGGTGCTCAGTGCTGGAGCACGGACTTATCTATGAAACAAGAAGACCTGTGTGGAAGCTTGAGATGGCGGTTCCTTTCAGTAGACAGCTATTGCTGGACCCAGAAGTAGTCAAATGCATTATCCAGGTATGAGTCATAGGACACTGGAGCTATAAACTACACAGATCCACAATCTCAGAGGCAGTGCAGCAGCTCAGTGCTATAGTAGAGCTGGCATCTCCCAGGGAATTTTGTGCTCTGTCAACTGGTCCTCCACTCACTTCAGTAATGCCCATGTCCAAATTCGTACTGTAGAACATTGACACATTCCTCCTGAGGCACCTTCTCCAGAAAAAAGAGACACTGAGAGAAAAATCAAGAAGAAAAAGATGGAAAAATACTCAAGAATTGGAAATGGTAGGCAAGAAAAATATGGTTGTGCTAACAGTTTCCAGTTTCACCTCACTAAAGCCAAGGATCATAATCTTATGTAGCTAGCTAGCGTTCCAGTGGAGAATGAGAGTAAAATTAATTACTTCTTGCACTTTACTACTGCATGCCCATGCTTTATGCATTTACTGCATTCTTTTATCAAAATTTTTATTTCAAGAAGTAGTATTTCACAAGGTGGTTAATGTGTTAAATTACAACAGTATTAATCTATCATTATGACTGAGATTCAAAAAAATCATGCATAGGAATTAGTAAAACAAAAATCCATGTTTTATACGTTTAATTGCTGTTAATTGAAAACCTCTTAAAGCAAAGTAGGTATGAAAAATTCACTGCTATTTTTGAGAGTCTCACTTCATTTTAAGGGGACAACATCAATGGAGAGAGTGAGTGAATGAATGGACAGAGGTAGGTGTCAGTGAATATATACAGTTTCCGCTTTTTCAGTCAAAATTGCCAGTACTGGAATACGGCTCTTCAACAACACAAGGAGTTACTTTCAAAGACATGGAGAAGACTTTGTTGACTGGGATCAAGGAACAACTTTCCTCTGCTAGAGAGAGGAAATAGAAGGAGTAATGTTATCGACAAAGAAGGAATACTCTTTTTTACTCTATGACACCAAAAGGATGTCCGACCTGTGGAGAGTAATTTTATGGGAATACAGCTGAGCAGAAGCTAAAGAACATAACTTTGTGGTAATTTGTTTTTACATCTGACAAACCAGCTGAAGCGAGGAAGCAATTTAGGACAGAAAAAACTAATTCCAGTAAGAAAAATTAAACTGATGAATTCAAGAGGTAAAAATTGTCAAGAGTAACATGGGCTAGAAACAGAAGTTGTTCAATACCATTTACCACATAAAATAGTGATAGCTTTATGCCAGAGAGGAATGGTTTGAGGCAATTTAGGTGGGCTATCTTTGTACTGGGCAAAAGAAATAGTTTTCTGGAAAATGCAGGGAATGGTGTAAAAAGACTACAGGAGAAACTACAAGACAGAGTCTTCCTGAAAACTCAAGGAAATGATTCCGTAAGGGAATGAATGCAAATAAACAAGGGTTTGATTTAAATGGCAATTAGGTGCCAAGTGGATTTGATTTAAAACAATGCGAATTCCATGGAAAGGCAAGCTTACCTTAGCTAGCCATAAACAAAAAGGAACAGGCAAATGGAAATTCTGGCCTTTATTTTGAGCTCAAAGAAGATGGTGTGTGTTGCATTTGTGCTAAACTCGGGATTGTCAAACAGTAAGCAGAGACACAGCACTCACTCTCATACCTCTTTTACTCTGCTTTCCATACAACCCTACTACAGTAGAGGAGCACATGTAGTTAAAACAATAAAGCTGGCTTTTCCTTCTTTGCATTGTTGAACTGCCCAAATTCTGCTCTGCAGTGACAAGCCCTTGTACCCGTACAGCGCCCACATTAGCAGTCCCTGTGTGGTGGGAGCTCGGTGTGAGAGCTGGCGCAGAGGACATTTTCTGTTTTGGTGATACATAGGGCATTGAGCCATTGGAGTGTTAATGATTCAGCGTGCCCATGACACACAGACCGTCACTAGTGTAAACCAGTTTGGTGAGCTCGCAGAGGAATTTCCTGCAACTACAGCCCTGTCTGCTGCTCCCTACCCTCTGCGGGAGCCCTACCCTCTTAACGAGAAGTTTGCTCTGAGTAAGTTTTCTAACTATGACCAAGTCTTAAACTGGCAGATGATCCAAGCTGAGAAAAATCTAATCATTTGCTATGACAGCAAGGTTTCAGTAAGAAGGGAAAGGGAAGAGACAGACCATGAGTTGCAGCAGATAGGCTAAGTGCAAAGTAACAGCAAGATGATTATCGTGAACATACTGACCAGCACCCACAGCCACTGAGCTGTGCTTGGACATTGCATGGGAATCCTGGCAGAGCTGGGCTCCAGTGACAGCTCTATATGTGAAGATGGTCACCATCTCCTAAGTACCAAAAGGACTGAATGAGAGAAAGCTGTTTGAGGGAAAGGGAGCCTTTGGCACCTTCTATCTCTTCTGCCTCTTCACAGCAAGGAACGGCAAAAGCAGAACTGACGTCAAGAAGACATCGCACTGGCAGAGCAGATGAGAGATGGGATAGTGCGATACCAAGTAAGAGGAAGGGCTATGCCACAGAGGGCCTTAAAATAAAGAACTAGGAAGCAGGAGAGAGCTGCACCTCCCAAGGTATCTGTTTACTCTGGCACTGGTATGGTTCTGGCTGAAGTGGGCAGTTTGGAGCAGTTATAGATACACTCAGCTAGGGCAGCTGTAGCTTGCCTTTAAAGAGCTGTAAAATATTACAAGAAAGGTTTTGTGGAGGGAGAGAGTTTTACAAAATGCCAGGGTTTAAGATGATGAAGTGGCTGAAGTTCTCAAATAGTAACTCTCCCAAACCATTGCCTTAGCATCTCTAAGTATTATTTCGGCACAGTGATTTTAGCTTGAGGTTAAAACACAAGATCTCTTTAATTTCCAGATGCTTGAATTACCAGTAAAATGTTAGATTTCCACAGGAAATAAACACTTGGTAGAGAATGTTTCCTTTAGTCAAAATGCCGGCTGTCTGGCTGAAAAGCCTATCTGATGGAAAATTTTTCAATCAGTCTGAGCTCCAGGTGTTTGAACTGTGTCCATAAACCCCAAAATTCCCTAGGGTAAGTCACATCTCATGGGGCTTATCTGGAAGTTTTCCGGGGCAAAAGGAGGACAGCTAGGGTTTTCTAATTTATTTGCATGTATAAAAATAGACTTTGAACCTGAGGTATTGTCTGAAGAGCAGCAACCTAATGAAGATAATCTCTGCTAGTTCTGTGTAGAGAAGAAGACTGAAACATGTTAGCTCCCTCCAGTAAAACAAATTTTCCACACATTCTTCCACAGTCCTGTGGGTCGCTGCATCCTCTCGTGGATCTTCCCCATACATTTTCATGACTGTTCTGTAAAACTACCTCAGAGTATAATTTCTGGGCCTGAAAAACATTAATGAACACAACGAACAATATAATTCTGTGATATCCTGGATTAAAAGCTAGCCGAAGGATCACCATCTGGATGGACAGCCTGATCACAAAAAGCTGATGTAGAATTAGAGAGTTGGCCTTCTAGGATGCATTGAGTATGGGTAGACATAAACGCCCTAGTTGCTCCACAGAGGGCAAAGCTGCACTTCTGTCCTTTAAATCCTGACCTCTGAAAGAATTAATACATGAATCCCTACTGAAATCCAAGTATTCTGCTTGGACTGAGGCACCTGAGCTCACTTACTCCTTTGTGAAAAGAAAGTTAAATTCTAGATATTATTCATGCTTTTAAAGAGAGGAATCATCTCTAGGAGTGACCAAAGAATACCCACCAACTTTTGTTACTGTGAAAAATTAGGTTTTACAACTGAACAATACTCCTCCCAGAACAGGCAGCATCTACCTTGACTGATTATCAGAATGACAGTGGGGAAATAGAACAAGGCTGAGGAGGAAAATGTGCTGTGCTATGCTCTAAAACAGGAGAAAAAAGCTGTAACAAACATGGTACAACATGGATCAAAATAATGGTTAAATATGTTGCTCAATTAATAGACCTCACGTACCCTTCTAAATTCAAGATAAATTATTCAAGGCAGCATAACAGTAAAGATATCTGAGTCCTGAAATGTCAGTAAAACCTGTAGGACTGAACGACATAGACCGTGAAAGCAGCTCTGTCTGCCACTCTGTCTGGAGCATTCAGAGCCCCTTTAGATGAGAGTAAGTTCCTGAGTGAGGGAATAACCACAGGAAAGGCTTACCAGAGACTAATCCCACAAACAGATAAAGTTTGAGGAAGAGACCAGTGTTACTAGGAACTGAGAAATCATCCTCAGCAAGTGGTAACTAACCACAGAAAATAGACTGCTGTTTCCAGTGTGGGAGTTCAGTACTCTAATAATCCAAACATTTCCCTTTGTTTTAACCAAAACCATGTTTCTTAATAAAATTGTCTATGTCCTGGCTTGATAAGCTCATGCTCAAGTACCTGCACTGCAATGCCATAGCAAAGCTATTTTCAAGGTAGCATTACTTGCAAAGGTTCCCAAGATGAAAATTCGGTTCTGTCGAAGTAAGTGCGAATTTGCTTCTGAGTTTATTGAAGCCAGAACTTCAAAAAAGGTTAATAAGGTAATTTCTGTTGTTTGTTAGCAGGTAGTTTTCTTAGCCATTGCATCTATCTTGAAGACATCTTTGAGAGAAGTT
Source organism: Anabacerthia variegaticeps (assembly GCA_035583185.1). Classification (NCBI taxonomy): domain Eukaryota; kingdom Metazoa; phylum Chordata; class Aves; order Passeriformes; family Furnariidae; genus Anabacerthia; species Anabacerthia variegaticeps. The sequence continues at coordinate 89,237,897 of JAWWEW010000078.1, forward strand.
CTAGCTAGCATACAAACTCCAAACATAAAATTTAATGTTTATTAAAGCAACTGCAACTGTCTTTCCTCACATAAGTAATGATCCATAAACAGTTCTGCACAGAGGTAATTTCATGTACTGGAGTGGTTCCATACCTCACGCAGTTATAAAATTAAATATCTACATCCAAACTGAAACAGTAGTGCAGAAATCTTACATACATTTTGGATTCAACACTCAGGATTTCTGCAGGAAGAGTAATTTTCCTATGTTGTTATCTTTATCTATTGAAATTGTCACCTATGATATATTTTACACTAAAAGAAATAATTTTTTTAAGTGGAAACAAGTGGTTAATGAGCAAATACTGCCCAAAATCCAAACAATATCAACAGATGTCATTAAAACATTCAGAGAAAATCCCCTTTGACTCTAGACCAATATACACAATTTTAAGCCAAGTGGGTTATTTTTAGAAGTTCTGAACAACTGAAAATAGGGAAATCTATTTTAGTTACCTTCTCATCCTTAAATTGTCTGTGAAGGCCACCAGTGCAAGTTCGTAATTTTAACACAGTAAAAATGTGTGTTTCATAATATAATCAAGTGTAACACAAAAGATGTGGGATGATTTTATTAAAAGCTTCATGTCACAGAGTGGTTTATGGCATCTGGAAATCATTTTACATTTGAGTGATAGCAACCTTTTTTCCCCTCCCATTTCAAGCATCTTGTAGTAACAAATTTGCATTGCATTTTTCTTTTTTGCTTTGCCTTCACACATACAACTCCACTCTCACATTTTTCTCCTCATGAAAGTGATCCCATAGTAAATAGCGGTTTGAAAATCGTGTGTTCTTCATGCAAAAAGTGAATCACTAGTCTGCTTTTTCAGTTGGCTGAACTGACCCACTTTCTGGGCTTGCCCCAAGCAAGGCTAAGCCAAGGAAAGGGGAAGGGCGGAGCGCAATGCCAGTGCATTGGTGCCACTTGACACATGGCTTCTGAGAAATGCCTTCCAACAGTCTGCAGCCACCCTTCCATCCCATTGCCCAGCTGACACTTAGCCCACCAGTATCTTCTGGCTACAAAAAGGCACTTCCTCTGCACTCCTCACGGCAGCGTATTCTGCACTGCACTGTGGTACACGCCACAACCAGCACTGGCCTCCTCTTGGATACCTAGTGATGAGTGCCCATGCTTGGCATCTTTTCCGGAGACAGGCTTAAAAACAAGCCCCCAGCCAAGGGTTTCTCACTGGAGAGAAAGAGTCTAGGTCTCTCCTGCATCAGGGACCATAGGAGGAAGAGAACCCTTCTTCTATCTCATTTCTAGCATGTACACTTGGAGGGAGATGCCCCCTGATGAATATGATACTTAACTGTTTCTGAATGGGTTTCCTCCTTTTCCTCCCAGCATATAGGCATTCCCCTGGAGGAATCATTGTTTTGACACTGAAAAACAAAAGGAATAGGTTTCTTAGTTTAGAGGTTTCTGTGTTTCAGACTGTTGCACAAAATAACAGGACCAAGAAAGTTCAACCAAGGAAAATGTTTGTTCCTTGAGTGCGACATTTAACAACACTAAAAAGCATAGTGGCATTAGTTAAGATAGAAGCTTAAGGCTAATTCCAATTTCCTACCCTAATATTGTTAGAATATTGATTTTTATATTCAATTTTCATTTTTTCAAATTAAGCATACTACACGATATAAAATGAGTATAAAATACATCCTGCTTACTGGATATCCAATTTTTTTTCCTTTCCAGGCTCATTTTTAAATTCACCTAAACAAATAAGAATGAATAATACTACCTGTCATCTGCAGGGACAATTTCACAGTTTTTAAAATACACTGGGATATTATCTCCATTACTGACATTGTAAGTAATAGGATGCAATTATTCAAACCAGCATTTTTGCAGGTTCTCACATCCTCACTTTTAAAGACTGGAAATATATCTGTCGGCAGCTCAAGATGTGACACACAGCATTGTGGCGAGCACTAGGCCCCAAGGCAGTGCTGATAGAGGGGACAATTTTCAGACAAAATTTAGCTGTATTATTGTTCTGTCTTAGCATGCTAGCCTTAGAGACATTGCAAGCTCAGAAACAAGTCTTTGCATTCAGTCTGTTTAAATCTTCTGGAGATCAGCTGAATATCAAAGTCTCTTGGTTTTCTGACTGAAAGATTATTTTAATTATGTGAGTGCTGTTCAATAGTGGGTTCATGCTGCCAGACAGGTCATTATATCTCAAGAGAATTGTTGCTTTGTGTAAGATGTAAAATTAAGAGGAACTGTGTCACTGCATCAATCCTATGTTGCTGAAGACATGTCTGTCAGGTAACACAAATCATAAACTTACTGAACTTGATTTAAAAACTGTTTAGAAGAGCTTTCTTTTTCATTGAAAGACAGCTTTCTGATAACTAGAAACCTTTCACCTTCCAGCTTAAATTTGTTCATGGTCATTTTATGCCCATTTGTTCTTCTGCCAACATTGTCTTTTAGTTTAAATAGCTCTTCCTCCTCCATTGTGTTTACACATTGGCATATTTTTTTAAATATCAGTCATATCTTCAGTCAGCCTTCATACTTCTATTCTGGGACAACCCAAACTCTTTTATTTCTCTCTCATGTTACAAACTCTTTATTCTGCCTATCATCTTAGAAGCCTTTGTTTTCTCATTTCAGTCAATTTGTCTAAAACATGGATAAACAGAATCACGCACAGTACGTTTAGTAAAATCTAAAAGTATTTCATAGATGTATACACATATCTATACAGAGTTATTGACAAATCACTCATTCTTTATGGGAATTATCTCACTTGATATTTGTGTGCCTGCATTTTCCTCTTTCATAACCATTACCCAATTCATGGCTCAGAGTCATCCCGTAGTCATCTAATACACACGGTTCTCCATCTTCATGTATAGTCTCCAACAAATAAATGCACAGTTTATGAAGGAAACGTGCTCAAGCGCCCAGCCATCCCAGTCACGCAATTGATCTCCAGGTTATTTTTTACTGTGTGAGAATTGTATCTTCTTCTGTATTGATGGCATAGAGAATAGACCTGCAGATTAGCTCAGCTGGTCAGAGCATGGTGCTAATAACACCAAGGTTGTGGGTTTGATCCCTGTATGGCCAGTTCAGTTAAGAGCTAGACTTGATCCTTGTGGGTCCCTTCCAACTCAGAATATTTTGTGAAACAAAGTTTATAGGTACACATCCGGTTCAAAATGAAATTTCACAGTAAAAATGCAACTGTCTCCAAAATTATAGTTATCGAACTCTCCTTTTAGTTTCTCTCCTGGTCAGCCATTTTCCTTTCAGCATGTGCTGTTTACCCAGTTCCACCCCCCAACCCTTCAATTCTTTACTAGTCCTCAGCAGCACAACATCCTTCTCTATACTGAGATTGCTTATGTCTACTGTGTTTCCCTCATCTGGAAAACCCGTCACTGTGTCAACAGATAGCTATCAGATTACTTTGCCAGAATCATCTAAATCTACATTCAATTTTTACTCTATTACACAACTAACCACAGCTGTAAATGATTCTTTCCTTGAGAATTCATTCTTAAATGATGCATAATATAGAGATCAAAGCTGCCTTCTCTCAGCTGGAGTTTATGGTGGAAACACCAGTCATCCTCCACTTGGTGCAGCGTCAGGCATAAAGTTCTTCCAGAAATAAACAAAACTATTTTTTTCACTATTACTGAAAGGATTTCATGTGACATCAGGTTGGTCAACTGCCTGTCCAAAGTCAATGACGGATATGATACAGTGCAATAAACACTGCTCTAGGTTAAGAGTCCTACAGCCTCTGCTTAGTTAAAGCCTTCTTGCCACCTCCAAAGACCTCGTTAAATTAGTCTAATCTGCAAGCAATTTTTTTCAACAGTCAGTCAGTTTTTAAGATTGCATCCACCCTCGTGGATTTTCTACTTCAGTGGGAAGCTAAAATGGTGCAAAGATGACAAAAGAATTGCTGCTCTTCCTTGTGAGACCTTACATTAAAAGGTATTTTCTTTATATTTTTAGTGGATTGGCGCTGTCTGGATGCCAGGTACCAACCAAAGCCACTCAATCACTCCCCTCCTCAGCAGGACGAGGGAGAGAAAATATCACAAGAATCTCATAGGTTGAGAGGACAGGAAGAGATCACTCACCAGTTACCTTCGCAGCCAAGCAGCCTCAGCTCGGGGAAATTATTTTAATTCATTACCAACCAATTCAGAGCAGGATAATGAGAAATAAACCCAAACCTCAAAAAATACCTTCCCCCCACCTCTCACTTCTTCCTGGACTCAACCCTGTTTTCTCTGCCTCCTCCCTCCCCAGTGGCACAAGGGGACAGGGAATGGGGCTGTGGTCATTTTGTTACACTCTGTCTCTGCCGCTCCTTCTTCTTCCCACGAACTTCTTCAGTGTGAGTTCTTCCCACAGGCTGCAGTTCCTCACAAACTGCTCCAGTGTGGACTTTCCCACGAGATACAGTCCTTCAGGAACAGAACAATATGGGTGCTTTGCAGGATCACAAGTTCTGCCAACAAACCTGCTCGAGCACGGGCTGCTCTCTCCATGGGTCCACAGGTTCAGTTGGGAGCTAGCTCCAGTGAAGGCTTGCCATGGAGCCACAGCCTCCTTCACTGCCTCCAGAGTGGGGTCCTCCATGGGCTGCAGGGGGACAGCCTGCCTCACCATGGTCTTCAACATGGGCTGCTGGGGAATCTCTGCTCCAGCGCCCAGAGCATCTCCTGCCCCTCCTTCTTCACTGGCCTTGGTGTCTGCATGTTGCTCTCACATATTCTCTCTCCTCCCTCTGACTGCAATTTCAGGTGTGCAGGTTTTTTCCCCCTTCATACACTGTCCAAGAGGTGCCACCATCATGGTTGATGGGCTTGGCCTTGGCCAGAGGTGGGTCTCTCTTGGAACTACTGGACCCAGGGGAAGCTTCTGAAAGTTTCTCACAGAAGCCACCCCTGTAAACCCCCACTACCAAAACCTTGCCACACAAACCCAACACAATAATATAATACGTTTGTGTTCTGAGTTCTTCCTGTCCATAATATCAATCTATGACTCACAGTTCTTGTTTCAAAACAGTGTCACATGCTAGACTTCCCTTCTCTTGCCTTCTTGAGTAAAATTAAAAGGAGAAAGGCTTGGAAAGCATAATTCAACTGAAAACTGAAAATTATGAGTTCATTCAATTTCACAAAAGGGACACTTTGTTTTAAACCCCATTCTGGGTTGTTTATTAATATGTGACAGCAAAGAGAAATAAACAGAAAGACCTCAGTATTCAAACTGAAAACCAGGAAATAAATAGCAAACAATATGAGTTAGAATTTATGATGTGCAAAATGCTGGCTAGGAAAGATAAAGGGCCAAAGGAAAATTCACAAGTTACAACACTCAAGACAAAAGATAGTGTGCTTTTTAGAAAAATATTATAAAGAAAATAATTCTAAAGATGTGTACAGCTCTTATTAGATGGAGATGGCTCTATGTTAGAACTGCATAAAAGGAAAGAGAATAACACAATAGATTTCTTTCTAGTCTCTGAAAAGAAGGAGAATCATACACTCACATCAAACAAGAATAAGCCATGCACTCTTCAGGCTTTCTCCAGGAACTTTCTCAGAATTAGGACAAGGGGTTACCACAGCAACATGGTATGAAGCACTGCCCCAGCAACTGAACACCAACGTCCTACATACACGTACAGCCAAGAGGTGCTTCTGCCACCACCACTCATGCCAATAGTGTCATACAGTTAAAATGAGCCTGAGAATGTATGTATGGGAACAAAGACAAAGTCTGAAAGTTCATGGCAAATAGTCCTAAAATTACATCTGAAAACAGTACTTGAATTTGTTGAGCTGCACAGATCCATAAACCAAGAAAACATTTATTTTAAATACTGGACAAGAGCATGTATTCACTGTCCTACCTGGACCATGCTTTCTTCTGATCACCTATGAGCTCTGCTCTCCACCAGTAGGAGAGAATAGCCCATCTCCACCACTGAAGGACGCTGGGGGCTCCTTCCCCTGTCAGACCACCGGTCTCACGTGTGAATGAGAAACAAGAGGAAGTTGGGTGGACGGCACTCAACTGCTTGGAACAATTGTGCTCTTTCCTTTCTCTTTCTCCCTTTTAACACTTGCGAGTTCTCACACTGTCTCCATGTGTTTGAGGCAGGATGAAGACAAACCCAAAGCAGCAACATTCCATCCCTCCAATAGCAGGAAAGGGGACTTACAAGCTTGAGGAGCTTCAGGAGGATGAAAGGGCAGATGTGGGCCATGATCATTCACTTATGTCAGATGCTTTTAATCACTGCAGACACTGGGGAAAGCCAAAGGACTGAAAGACACCTGCTATATGATAATCTTCAGAGAAGGGAAACGTAACAATCCAGCCAACCACCAGCTGGAAAGACTGACACCCATCCCAAGTGAAATACCAGAGGACTCGATAAGAAAGGTGAATGACATCACTTAGCAGAATTGTATGGAATATCATGCTCTTCGGAATGAAACTAGCTCACTGAGAAGTTATCACCTCTGGCTGACACAGGAATTCATAAAATTACTTGTATTACTAAGTAATTTAAGCTAGCAGCACAACATTCTGCTTTTAAAAGCTGCAAAGAAGTATTACAGTGTACATTTGCAACAAGTATACAATGTCAAGTGACAGATTAAAAAAAAAAAAAAAGCAAACACTTGCATCTCAGGATAGGGAGTGAAAATCATTGCTACTGGATAAGGACTGCATCCTGAAATGTGAGTGATTGTTCAAAGGAATCAGGGATCTAAGTGAAAAATTAATAGAATACATAGCCTAAGTTGGCAGGGAGGAGCTGCTGCAAAGGCAGCTAATGCTGTTGCCAACCTAAGTGAAGTGATTTTACCTCTGTTTACAGATATGATGAGACTGATGCTGGAACAGTGCATACAATTCCCATGTGAGTGTTTTTCTAGTAATGCTAGAAATTCAAAAGGGTGAGGAAAGAACCTAAAATAGATACTTGCAGGCTGAAGAAATTGCCTTGCATAGAAAAAAGATTTAGGTGACTTGAGTAAAGTGTTTTCAGGGGAAGATATGACTCCTGAATTATTTTAATCTGAAACAGAGCAAGCACTTAGAAAGTGAAGCTGAAGCCAGATACACCCAAATAAGAAATAAGGCATTAATCTGTAACATCATGAGCATTTAAGCACTGGGAAGAGGTACAAAAGATTTAATCGATCCTGTTGACTTGAAACCACGGTTCGACGTCTTTTTGCAATTTGCACTTTACCCTAACAGAAGTTATGCCTAAATTAAATAGAAGCAATTGAGCCGAATGCAGGCATACTCAGAAAAAAAAATTAAAAAAAAATATTTGGTAGCTTTGGTAGCTATAGGAGGTCAAATTACATTATCTAATGCTCTCTCCTTTCACTAAACTTTGTGAATCATTTCCTTCCCAAATGTGATCACATACCATGCGTTCAATGCCTGAACTACAAGAAAGGACCGTGCAGACCAGAGCTTCAAAGCAGCCCAGGTTTCAAACAGGGAATGAGGAGGTCCTGTTCTCATCCCTACCACGCCGCAGCACCGCAGAGCAGTTTTACCGCAAAGTAAGAAAGGGATGGGGCTGGCATGTGGCTTGGCTTGTCACAGGATTATGTGTTTCTACCCCAGGGAGAGCAACTCTGGAAAAAGACTTCCACTCACAGTGGCTCGTCAACTGGACAGAAATCTACCTGACTGCTGTCACTAAATTAATTGTGATTAGCACACTGCTGCCAATTTTTCTGCTTCTAAGGAATGGTCATGTGTTAGGAGAAAATATTATAGAAGTTTTGAGTGTATCTTTGCAAATAGCATGTAGTACTGTTTCTAGCTGAGGCTGTCCCACTTGGAAAAAACCAAAACTGGAGCAAAGAATGATGAGAGGTTGTGGAAACTAGCCCCATACTCAGGGTTCAGGAGCTCAAACAGACAGTAAGTAACTACATTAGGCAAGAAACAAACATTTCGTGACAAGAAACAAACATTTCTAGCAAGATCCAATTTACTGAATTTGAGGGTAATTAAATTCAAATTGCAAATAAATAAAGATAACTATCAAAATAATTTATCCAGGACTGTAGAGAACTCTCCTTTACTGGGCATTTTTTTTCCTCAAGAATTTGTTCTGAAGAAAACTATTGGACCTGCGTTGTGAAGAATTTGTTTAAGAATGATGGTCCAGTCATATATGAGATGGAAACAAGATCACAGTGGCTCTTTCTGGCCCTAAAATTTAATTTTCTGACTCAATCTTTTCTCCAGAGAAAATGCAGAAGGCTAACTCTCAAACATGAAATGCTACTAGAAGATTATTAAAAAGGTATAAAACACTTCTGCAAGTATCAGGGATCATATGTTGTCTGACAAACATACATTAAATCTCCCTGTAATTTCCTTTAAAGAAAATATGTACCAATTTGGCTGTGTTTGGAGCTTCTGAAAAAGAAATCCAGTTTGCGTGTGTTGTAGTCTGACAGTTATCTATAGTTTCTGCCTGAGCTGAGCGCATGTCATCCCCTCATTCCTCCTACAGGCATCTGCACTGTACATATGCATCCACATGCACTTTACATGCCTCCCCTCGGAGCAGCAAAGGCAGTGCCAATCTTTCCCTCTTACTGTTCCTCCCCGTCCTGGTGTGCTCTCTCTGCTTCAGCACTGCCACCTGGAAAACAAAGGACTCCAGATACAAGGCACGGGAACAAGGAGCTGGCCATGGGACAGACAGAAGTGTCTGGGATGAGGCAGGGAGGGAACAGAAGCAGACGGCTTGTAGTCCTGAGTCTCAGCATCCCTAAGACCTGCAGACAACCTGCTGTGCTTCAAAACATCCCAGAAAGTGAGGAGAACTGCTTTTGAATTATCATTAGGAATTCAAAATTACCATTCAAAATTTGAGATTTTTGCCAGAAATGAGGTGGCCAGCACCTTCTTATTGTAATCTCCCTTGTGGGTCTCCTATGGCTCCTCTGCCTTCATTATCTGTGTTAGGAGAAGAAATCTGAGCATGCAGAGCCATACTCCTGCCCTGCTTAGAGAGCTCAGGGAAGGAATCAGGGCTGTGCAGGGGCTGGAGGAATGAGGGCTGCGTGATGCGAGGCACGCGACTACAGCTTGTGACATCAGAGGCACCAGCCCCCGTTTTCTGGGAGCCTTGGTCTGTTCTAAAAGTGATGAGCACTCAGTACTGCAGCTGGAGGCAACCAGCACTGAGCTCTGAATCAACGTACACCAAAGGCTGCATCTTCTGTAAATTCATCTCCCGAGTGCCTGGCATTGAGTAAATGAGAATATGTCTTTCAGATTTATCTCTACTAAGAAGACCATATGTCTCAGCAGTATAATGAAGATTAATTCAGCCACAGTTTTGATGTAGTTAAATACTGAAGTCACAATTATCATGGAACAGTCTGTGACAAAATTAATAGCACTGTGTTTGCACAGGATTTGAACAGTGTGTAGCACAGAGCTGGGACTACAAGGTGAATGAGGACAATAAAAACAAAATATGCAACTGCTATTTTAGTATGAGATTAAGCTTAGTGGCTGTCCACAGAAGTGAGGAATTTAACAGTTGAACTTAATGAACTTAGAGGTCTTTTTTAATTTAAATGTTTCATGAATTTATCTATGTATGATTTCACATTTCATCTTTAACTCCCAGGCTTCCTAATTTGCAGCGTTTGTTTCGGAAATACGGCAGTCCTTTGCTACAGGATGGGTATGCAGCTACACTCTTCAGGAATCTTTAGCAGAACAATAATTTCAGTCACTATTCTTCCTTCACAAACAAGTTCATTAGGGGACTAAATTATCTCATCAGCCCTCCTTTCTTTATATGTTTATATAAGAAAGCCTGAAATTAAATTCAAGGACACTTTTTTTGAGCTTTGAGGATGTAAATAAATAACTTTTTCAAAAAGCTTAGCTGCAGGTTTGTTGAACTTTTTAAAGTGATGTTTGAAAAATACATCTGTTTTTAGAACGTCTAACGTGTGCTGTGTCACTTAAGGAAGTGACATAACACGTACAAATATCACACACACACCAAAAAAGGATTGAGCATATGTCTGGTGCAATACTTTGTAGTCAGTAGAGTGATATCTCTTTCTACCAGGCTTGACTTTGGTCCTCAATTGTCTTTGCCACAGACCTTCTGAGGAAAATACAGGGTTGCCACAGCAGCTGGGATACCCCTTCCATAGTAAGGTGTGAGCAGTAATGAAAAGTTTTGCTACAGGTGGGGCATTTAGGATACTGTCTGAACCATATGGATTATTTAATGATTAACAAAACAGTCAATCTCACATAGCAATCCTGCCCTCACTAGGGATATTAGGATAGCATATTTCACTTTTAAATTCTCAGGAACATAATATCTTTGAGAGCTCTGTCCCTCTGTTCTGTCTCGTGGAACGTGACTAACAAGTTACAAGAAAAGCAGACATGAAAAGCATAAGCATCATTTCCATAGCAAATCTGCCTAAACCCATTAAGATAAGTCAATGAAATATTTCTGCCGTGGACGTGTAGTGTAGCAGGGTCTCACTTCAGCTCTCTTCAACCTACAGCTAGTTCAGGTTCTGGGAGCAGCTCTATGCTGGCAACACAGAGCTCAGTACAAGCAAACAACTCAAGTATGCTTATCAAGTGTATATATAATTTCTCAGACAGGCCAGATTTAGCTCTGTGCTGTCATGATAGGGCTGCTAGAGCTACTTAGTTAATCAAGTTTATGTAGATCTTTAGCTTGCCTACAATACTCTACAACTGTGAGGGGTAAATATCCTTAGATAAAAAAGGGTAAGAGCATCACTTTGAATGAGCTGTCACTTTTTTTCACAAGACACGTGGTTATGCATTGACTGCTTATTGGGTTGTTTTATCCTCATGCCCTACTCCCCTGTTCCACCACAAGGTGGTATATGTTTCAGCACCCCATACATCACTGTGATGCAGTGAATTAGAAATGTCACTTTGAGCTGCAGAACTAGTCACAGGTTGTAAATGCAACCATGAACTGTGAAGCTAAGCTGTTCCTCCAAACCCTCTTGTAAGTTCACTGGCATTCCTGGTGTTACTCTGCCAACCATCTATGTTTTAATACCTGCTTGTCATTTCATCAGACTTCAACTGCCTGGAGTTTGGGGTTCTCTTTGAAACACTAAAGCAATGGTCTTTGGTAAGGTTATTTACCATCCTGCATCCACAAGACCAGACTAGAAGTGTGGTTGTGTTGGGTTTGTGTGGCCAGGTTTTGGTAGTGGGGGGAGGCTACAGGGGTGGCTTCTGTGAGAAGCTGCCAAAAGCTTCCTGCAGAGAAGCAGAGCCAATGCCAGCAGGCTCCGAGATGGACTCACCACTGCCCAAGGCTGAGCCAATCAAAGATGATGGTAGTACCTCTGTGATAACATATTTAAGGGAAAAGAAGTTATTGTGCAGAACAAACTGAAGCCAGAGCAGAGCAGAGTGAGAATATATGAGAGAAGCAACTATGCAGACACCAAGGTTGGTGCAGAAGGAGGGGGAGGAGGTGCTCCAGGCCCCGGCGCTGAGATGAAGACCATGGTGAGGCAGGCTGTCCCCCTGCAGCCCACAGAGGAGCCCACACCAGAGCAAGTGGATGACCAACAGAGGGCTGTGACTCTGTCCCATGCTGGAGCAGGGTCCTGGCAGAGACCTGCAGACCCATGGAGAGAGGAGCCCATGCTGGAGCAGGTTTCCTGATAGGACTTTCAACCACATGGAGAGGGTTATCACCGTGGGGGACCCACACTGGAGCAGTCTATTTTGAAGGACTGCACTCCATGGAAAAGGACACACACTGGAGCAGTTCACAAAGACTGCAGCCTGTGGGAAGAACTCATGCTGGAGAAGTTTGTGAAGAACTGTCTCTTATGGATGAGATCCCTATGCTGGAGCAGGGGAAAGACTCCCTTCCCTGAGCAGTGGCAGGAACAATTTGTGATGAATTGATCATAACCCTCATTCTCCATCTCCCCATGCCACTGGTGGGGAGGAGGTAGAGCCCGGGAAGGAGGGAGGGTGGGGGGAAGGTGTTATTAAGATTTGTTTTACTTCTCACCATCCTGCTCTGATTCTGATTGGTGATAAGTTCAATTAATTTCCCCAAGACAAGTCTGTTTAGCCCGTGATGATAATCAGTGAGTGATCTCTCCCCGCTCTTATCTCAATTCATGAGCCTATCATTATATTTTTTCTGCCCTGTCCAGTTGTGGAAGGCAGTGATGGAGCAGCTTTGGTGATTACCTGGCATCCACACAGGGTCAACCCACCAGAGCGGTGCAGTTTTGGAGTAAGTGCTAGCAGCATGGTGGGAAACCCTGAGTTATACAAAGGGAAGCTACAGGTAGATTGGAGAATTGAATAGATGAGACAGAAAGGACAGAAACACTAGGAATCATTTTTAAAAGTTTTCTACTGTAAAGCCAAAATGGAACTAATTTAAACGGAATTTTTATCAGGAAAGTATTGCTTGGGAAAACCAGGGAGGCTCTCCACAGTAGCCAGTAAGCTGGTGGCCCTCTTCAGTGAGTGGGCCAAGATCAATTACAAGTCTTCTGAAAAAGACTGCCATACACCATAACTGTACTCTCATTGCCCTGATTTCTCTCTCCTTTTCCACAAAAGGCTTCTTAAAAGACTTCAGTTGCATTCCAGTGCAAAATGGGAGCCAAAATATATTGCAGCTCGTACATTTTGAATATATATTTTTCCATATATATATGTAAATCATATATAATTCATTTTTATATATCATATATTTGCATTTTTTCTGTATCACTAAAGACAGCATGGAAAGAGACAAAAGTGTCCCTCTTTGGCTCAGAGACACAACGTGTCCTCAGAGGAGTTTCTGTGACACCAGCAGAACACAGCACAGTATTTTCCCTAAGAAAAGAAGCAAAAGGAGGTTGAATCTAAGGCAAACAAAATGGGCACTGATATCTTCATTGCTATAAAAGTTTTTATGAAATGTGTGTCTGTAGGACAGGAAAGCAGAGAAGAAAACTAACTATAAACCTATATGTAACATCAGCTTATTGGGAAGATGCAATCCTATTCTTCTCCTGGCTTTGCTATTCCGTGTTGTTCCTCCTTGGTTATTCAGTGGAAGAAACAGAGGATGAAATGCCAAGTGCACCGTAACAGAAGTTCAGTAGAGCTTAGATATTTGAAGATCCACAGAAAAAAAAAATAATAAAGACAAAAAATTTCAGGAGGAAAAAATGGTGTTATTCTCAAAGCTCGAGATGGAAAATGGGAATACAAAGAAAAACTGAAATGAAACAAGAAATATTTTCTCCTGGAACTCTGAATGTTAAGTTAGCTTGATGCTTAAATTGTCATTGTTATTATTATTACCACTGCAATTCAGTCTTCTAAAATGTTTTTGCTACCAGTGTAAGAAGCACAACTCTTGAAAGAAGCAGGTCACACTTTGGAAACACACACCAAAAGCCAGGCTGGCATGTGAGCTGTCAAGCTTCTGCTGAGTTCTTGCAAGTCTTCCGTTTAATGACGTACATGAAAATCAGAATGGAAACTCAAAAGTTCCTGTTCTTTTAGATACTGAATCTGAAAACAAAAGTAAAAATAAAACCTGATGTAGCTAGTTTTGATATTATAAATGTACCCATTTTTGATGTAGCCAAACAAATGATACTGTTTGAAAGTCTGGCTAGTTTTGTCTGCTATGCTGACAAGGCACTATTCTAGCACTTTGGTTTGGACACCTACTCAAATTTAGTGCAGGACCTTCACTTGTACAAGGCTCATGCAAACCTCATAAAGTTCAACAGGGCCAAGTGCAAGGCCCTGCACAGGGGTTGGGGCAATCCCAAGCACAAATACAGGCTGGGCAGAGAATGGATTGAGAGCAGCCCTGAGGAGCAGGACTTGAGGGTGTTTGCGGATGAGAAACCCAGCTTGATCCAGCAAAGTGTGCTCACAGCCCAGAAGGCCAGCCGTGTCCTGGAGTGCACCAAAAGCAGCATGGACAGTAGGCTGAGGGAGAGGATACTCCCCCTCTATTCTGCTCTCGTGAGATCCCACCTGCAGTGCTGTGTCCAGCTCTGGGGCCCCCCAAAATAAGAAGGGCATGGATCTGTTGGAGCGAGTTCAGGAGAGGCTGTGAAGATAATCAGAGGGCTGGAGCACCTCTGCTATGAAGACCAGCTGAGAGAGGTGGGGTTGTTCATCCTGGAGAAGAGAAGACTCCTAGGAGACCTTACAGGAGCCTTCCAGTACGTAAAGCAAGCCTACAACAGAGCTGGAGAGGGACTGCAAGGGCATGTAGTGATAAGACAAGGGTAATGGCTTTAAATTGACAGAGGGTAGGTTTAGATGAGAAGTTAGGGAGAAATTCTTTGCTGTGAGGATGGTGAGGCACTGAAACAGCTTACCTGGAGAAGCTGTGAATGCCCCATCCTCGGAAGTGTTCAAGGCCAGGATGGATCGGGCTCTGAGCAACCTGATCTAGTAGAAGGTGTCCTTACACATGGCAGCAGGGTTGGAACTAGATGATCTTTAAGGTCCCTGCCAACCCAAACCACTCTGTGATCAATGATTCTGTGTTTTTCTCTCCAGGAAGATTAATTTCTCCTCAGTAAGCAAAATAATATATCTATTCCCATTATGTTTTTGAGATCTGTGGACATATCTACCTTTTTTCGTTTATTATTTGACAACTTTTGGAACTTTTTATTGTAAATGCTTTTACTGTTTTAGAGACGTATCCAGACCAAAAAAAAAAAAAGGTTTAAATACATTTGCAAATTACCTACAGTACCATTCTCTTCTAATCTGACTTATATTTGTTACTACCCTAAAGTAGGTCATATATAAAAATTAATTCTCACTAATAACCCCAGCAGTGATATTTCTATACACTCATTATATTTTTGATCATGCATTTTTAGATTAAAAAAATATTAACTTTCATAAACAAGTCATGACTGCCAAGTATTTCACTTTATATAATTAGGGCGATACATGGGAGAAAATTTGACCTCTTACCTTCAAAACTCCCAGAATTTCATTTGTCTCTAAGACTAAAAAACAAACATTCTATCGCATCACATCCAATCACAGTATCACTTGTCATAAAGCCTTGCTACCATCCAAAACCATCGGATGCTAATAGAGAAGCTGGTTTAAGATTTACTGATTCTCATCCACTCCTGAAAAGTAATAAACAGGCATTTTTCATGAAGTGAAAATCTTAGAGAGTCTCCCCAATTGCAGGGTAGGAGAGAGCTCTTTTATCTGCTTTTTAAGCCTGCCTTCCCTCCCCAGTCCCTTAACACCCATCTATCCCAAGACAGAAAGATTTTGTTAATCATTGCAAATGGGGCTGAAAAGACCCTCAAGAGATCATACAGAACATCGTTCCCAGCTTCACACAGAAGCAGCTGTACCAAAACCATTCAGAGATTTCAGATCAGAGAAATGGCTTGTAAGCATGAAAGACTTGTCTGTTTTTTCTAGCTAAATCAATTGATTTAATAAAGGAGCACCACATCTTTCTAGTCTTTTACATGCTTAGGCCATCATAGCTGTAACGACACAGCTGTTAAACCACTCCCCAAAGCTGCTTTTACTGAAGAAGTATAGTCTCTATGAGTACCTCAGAGATTTTATTCCAGCATTTAACTATCACTAAAATCACAATTTTTTCCTAAGCATTTTAACACAATTTTTCCTTACTACAACATATGATTCCATTGTAATTTCTTGCCCCACCTAACATGAACAACAGTTTAAGTTCAACTAACTCAGGAGCTAACCCTATATTTCTAATGATTTTTAACTTCTTTCCCTTTGCTCTTCTTGTCTCTAGACTAAACAGTTTTTTCATTTTTTTCTTGTAGGTGATGAGATATCTGATCATTCCTCTTACTCTCCTCTAGAATCTTAATTCTATATGCATTTTTTCCAAGTACCCTGCTCCCAAAAGAGTGCAATATACAAGCTAAAGACCTACCTGGGCTGAGCTGGACAAAAAGATTGTTCATGTATCATAGAAAAAACACTGCCATTTTTACACACCATTTTTACAATAGTGCAATGCTACTGACTCATATTTAATTTGTGATCCACCAAATTTCCACATCCTTTTCTTCTTAGCCATTCCTCATGTTGTATTCGAGGACGTGATTTATTGTTAACTGAAGATAAACCTTTGCACAAAACCTTAGACTCACATCCTGCTTCATTTTCTGGAGGTTGTGACTGTCAAAAATCACTGTGAATTTGACTTGTATTCCAGAGTGCCTGAAACTTGTTTCAGATTGGTGACCTCTGCAGGCTAAATGCCCACGTGCTCTGACCCCTCATTTGGGATGTTCATGAAACAGGGAACAGCTCTGACAGATCCCTGTTGAGACCTGAATGACAGTCTTCTCAATATACCCCTCCAAAATCTCTAATGCCTGTAGCCTTTGCCCACAGAACAACCTCAGGAAATTTTGCTTCTCTATAAATGTGCTGAAACAAGAAGAAAGTACAATGTTTGTGGAAAGATTCCTCATTTGAGGACGAGGAGAGGGAGGCTCAATCTGACAAGTGCACCAGGAGCTCTCAGACATCAGAAAAACACATTTTGGAGAAGGAAATCCCTGTGAAAGACAATGAGGCCAAGAAGAGCTGCTTTCCAAACAATGCTGCCCTGAGTGAGAGGTGAGAGCATAATATTTGGAGTTTCAGCAAAGGAAAAAGTTCAAGAGGCTACTTAGCATCGTGACTCCAGGGGATCTGCATACTACCAAATGTAGCAAACAGAGCCCAAGACAATGACCGCAAAACTGCCACGTATTCAGGTTCACTCCATCCCTGCTCCAGGGTTACAGAAGACAGAGAAATCCACTAGCAGTGGTTTTCTAAAGTCCCAACAAGTGATAAAATTTGATTTTATGTTAGCACATGTTTTCAGCAAGCAAAACCTACTGAAATGACCACCATTTAGTATCAATCCTAATAAAGTTTTAGGGTAAGAAATAAATATTTAATGTATTTAGTGCATGCACAGATATTGCTGTTGAATACGGAGCAATAGCTCTGGTGCAGCGCTGCAGTCACAAGACAGGTCAAATACATGACTGCAAACACCATGTTTTGCAGCCCTAGCTTAATAGATTGCATCATGAGAATCATTTATGCATTGCCTGCAGATGCAGCCGTAATTCAGAACCACAGACGGAATGGTCCAGCCATCATGCAACAAGTACCCGGGTACAGACTAAATGCTTTGTTCACAGTTGCTCATTTTAAAGGTCTTCCACCAGCATAAGCTGCTAAGCACTGCCATCTTGAACAATTTTACACCACCATCCTGCACTTCCCCTGCCACTGCATACCAGAAGGCACTTATCAGAGGGGAAAGATAAGATTCAGAATAAGGGTTTAAAAATGTAAAAGAGCTACAATGGGTTTGTTGCGATTGTAGCTGCACACCTACCTACCTGAGGGTTGTACCTGAGTGAACAGGTCCTACCTGGTCTACACTGAAATGGTTTTATCACACACTGGCACTGGGGACCTTGGGAATTCGTAAGTATTTGGGGTGCGTTCAGTTGGCATTATGCTGGCATCATGTTGGCATCATTTTGCCCACCCCACTTGTGCAATCCGGTAAGTCCATTCATTCGAGTTCTGCAGTTATCTATGACATATTTGTTATGTTCACAGCAACACAACACAAACAGAACTTGCCATAGAAACCTCAAAGTTCAAGATTCTGAAGGTAAGTTGAACTAAATCCAAAACGACTGTCAAAAGCTCTGTGGGAGCTCTGGACTGACAGAGACATACTCCTAAAGCATTTCCGTCTCAGGATGTTCATCTGGTTCCTGATTCAGTCAAATTCCTTGCAAAGTACCTTGAAATTTTCATTCCTTGTGCAGAGCCAGAAGTCTGCACTAGGGTCATCTTCCTCTTAAAACAAAGAAGCATCCACCTGGTAGCCTTTAGGCTGCATATTTGCTCTCATGTCCACCTTCTTTGCTTTAGCCTCAAAATGTTTGTAGAAATTCTGGTCTGTGGTTTCCTAGAAGCCATTTGCATAGAGGGCTAACAACGAAACCGCTTCTCTCAAAAGCAGCAGCTCCTGCTTCTGCTAGCCAAGTATGGCTGGATTTATTTATATATATATAAATTAGCATATACCTCTGACATATAAGTGATCTTCTGGTATCAGCTAGTAGCTGACAGGAAATTAATTTCTGGGGCAAAGACTTTTTTTTTCTTTTCATGCCTTGTTGCAGTGGTGCCCCATTCTGAGCACCAGTAAGTGCCAGACTGCTGCAGAGTCCTCCCAGCCCGCTTGCCATGGCCGTGTGGTGACAGTGTCCAGCACCAGTGAGCTGTCACAAACATGGCATTCGGACAGTAATTGTGTGGGAACATTCAGGCTGGCAAACATCCCATTGCCTACCTCACAGCCAAACCGACGATGTCTTTGCTCTGCCTGTACCCGAGAAACAGGCAGATGCTTCCTGCTGTCCAGGTAACCCTGTTCAAGTGGGAGCAGCCAGAGTAGAGCAAAATCCCTCTTGTGCAGTTCAGGCAGATTGGGTTAGCAGCTGATGAATTGTGGTTATCTGAGCTATAGCTTATTCCTCCTGGGTAAGCCAACTCAAATTGAAAACATCACCACTCTTCAGCAACGAGCTTGTGTGTGTGGACACGAGTCAAATTAGAAGCAATGTCTGAGTTAGGACTACAGTTACTCTATGGTGAAGACAAGTCCATGTTATCCAAATTCACCCCCTTCCTGGGATTTAACTTCAATGGTTATTCAAACAGTACTGTAAAAGAAAAAGCCCTGGCTGACACTTCCTACCCAAACTTGGCAATTCCTTAAATTTTCCTCCAAAATCTGCTTTGTCCTAGCTGTCTCTGGGCACAAAGAGACACTCCCACATCCTTTACATTCCAGTTGGGACTAATTGAACTCACATGTCAGCATGAGTCAGCAGTAATTACCAGGAATATTAAGGAAAGATCTGGCACCGAACCTCGATAATTCAACAGCAGAGCCCAAATATTTAGTGGGGTTTTATACTGGATCAACCCCCTTGAAAACACAACAGCAAATGCTATATCAAGTTCTCAGTCCAGTTCAACTACGTATGGGCAGTTCCTAATAATGAAAGCATCCTTACTGTATTTTTTTATATACCTACAGAAAGGAAAACCTAATGGAAAAATCATTTCTGACTACTAAATCCTCCTTGCTGGAGTTTAAATCTGTTTATACACTGAAACCGATGAATCAATATCAGACTGGCTGGCTTGTTTTTGTAAGCACTCGCACTGCAAACAGGGCCTAAGCAATGCATTTCCTTCTTACAATTCCTGGGCAGAAATCTGAATCGATGGGAAGCTGAGGTAATAACCTACCTCCCCGTTCCACGACTCAATTGGAATTAAAACCTTGAAACCACAACAACCAGACTTTTCCACATATGAGAGTTTGCTTCCTGCTACTCTTCCTGAAACAGTTCCCCTCTGTACACCTTTGCCCCGTGGACTGTGGAACCTTGTGCTCCCAGAGCTGAAGACTGGTGGTGCTTATACATTAGCCCATTGCAGCCTCTAAAATCCTAGTCCTCTCCTCGAGACTGGAGAATACCTGAATACACTTTCATGGTCAACTAGAGCAAAAAAACTAGGTTGTCCCAAACATATACTGGTGCAGAGACGCGGTGGATGCGGCAGTGAAAAGCGAGGACGGGCTCAGCGTGGGCTCTGGCAGGAGATGCCGGCAGGAGCAACGGCATTAAAGTCACTACCAAGACCTTAACTGGTAACTCTTTCTGCATCTTAATATCTACAATATTTTAGGTACTTCGTTTTTCAAGGAAATAAATTCTTGCTCTTGGTTGCAAATTAACCGAGTGTCTTGCCCGTGAATTTGATCTTGTCGGTCATTAAGTCTCTCAACTTAAATGAAATGATTTAGTCTTAGCTCTGGTTAATAACACTCTTTACAGTTCATAAAAGAGAACTGTTTTATTCTGTCTACTGCAAACATATGTGCATCAACATTCTTCTCAACAGATTACTTCTGAACCCAACCAGATCATTCAGTTTTATTTAAATCCGGTCCCGGTCGTCTTTTGAAACCTCCAACTACCAAACGTCAAGCATATTCTTGGGGTTTGCTGGTGGGTTTTGTTTCTTTCTTTCCTTTTTTCTTTTTCTTTTTCTGGTTTAATAATCCATCTTCTAGAAGCTCACTAAGTGACGCATAAACATTGTTTGTGCCCATCTTCAGAAAAAAAAGAAAGTTTTTACGTGATATAACCTGGTTTTTTTGCTCTTTGCCTTATTCTTTAAAAAAGATGTAAAACTACAACTTCACCCAGAGACGTACAGAATTGTTGTTTGCTAAACAAAGTAACACAAAGTCAGAAAAAGCACCAGAGCCCGTGCACACGCTTCGCCTTTCCCTCACTGCTTTTTCGCTCTTTGGAATGTCAAACCGAAACACAACAAGGATTTGCAGCTCTGAAGTTATAAAACGCTCAAAATGATTTCCAGGGCAAGCCCTGGCTGACCCCAAAGCAAACCCACCCTGTTCAGTGCCAAGCGAGCGCACCTGAGGCTCGAAAGAGGCGATGTGAAACTTTATTTCACTTGTTTTCCCCTCGAAAGGTCTCTCGAGGCGTCGGTGGAAAGGATGTGCCCACGGTGCCACGGCAAAGCGCTCCGCCGCCCGGGTTTGAGCCCTCGGGGCAGCGAGGCACGGCTCGGGCATCACCCACCCGAGGGTCGGCGGGCACCGTCCCGTCCCGGGGCGCTGTGCGGGGAGCAGCGCGGGGCGGCCGCGGCGCGGCGGGGCGGGCGGGGGCTGGGGGTGCTCGGCAGCCGTCCCACGGCCGGCGGCACCCCCGCACCCTCGGGCTGCCCGCCCGCAGCCGACGGTGCCCCGCTCGCCCCGCGCTGAAGCCTCGGCTGCCCACCGCGAGCTCGGGGGATGCAGCGACTTACCCCACGGTCCCCGCCACGACCCGCGGGGCGCAAAGTTTCCGCGGGCGAGGAGGAGCAGCCCCCGGCCGCGGCGCAGGGCGGAGGTGCGGGAGCGGGCGGCGGGCGCGGGGCGGAGGGCGCCGGGGCGGGGGAAGGATGCTCGGGCGCCGCTCCCCTCGTGATCCAGGTGGCGGGCGGGCGGCCGGGGGACGGGGCGCGCCGCCGCTGCCCGCTCGCACGCGATGCGCGCCCCCCGCCGCCCGCAGAGGGCGCTGCGGCCGCGCCG
>JAWWEW010000078.1:89259273-89277312 GCA_035583185.1 Anabacerthia variegaticeps
GGCGGGGGCACCGCGGTGCTGAGCGCCGGTGCTGAGCGCCGGTGCTGTGCGGGCTGCCCGGCCCCGCCGGCCGCGACGGGGGGCACCGCCGGCACCCCGCTCCCCGCCGGGCAGCGCACCTGTCCGCGCCGCCCCGCGAAGGGGAAGGGGAAAAGTACCGTGAGGGTCTGTCCCCGCCGGCGGGGAGTCCGGGGCGGCCTCAATCCCTCCAGCAGGGGTGCCTCCAGAAGGGGATTCCCTCTGCCGCCCCTCCGCCCGGCCCGGCGGCGTGGCACCAGCACGGCTCCCTCGGCATCCCCGGTGCCTGCCCCGCAGCACCGCATCTGCCGGCATCGCCTGGAAGCCGAGTTATAGCTGGGATCATTGTTTTAACTAGTATAGTTTGTGGGGTTTTTCCCCAGGACCTTTTGCCGACGGATTTCTGGCTTGTACAGGAAGCGGCAGGGGACCAAGTCTAACACCAAGACCTTTTGCCAGTGGTGTTAGATGCTGGAGTTTGGTAAGTACCTAAAGTGGCGCTTGCAGGGATGGCTTAAGGAGAGGACAGACCAAACCAGAGCAGGCTGATGCGGAAAGTCCAAGGTCACAAAGTGAGACACAGTCCTCTCCTTGGTGGGGTGCCAGCCCTTAAGGAGGAGATCCAAACTTTGAACCTCCAGGAAACTTCTGAGACTGGTTGCTTTGGGGAGAAACTCACTGTTGCTCCTCAGACCTCGACTGCTGAGATGTCCCTTCAGATGCAGATGCAGTGGCAGGTACCACCCATCAGACAGCAGCGCCCTGCATCCTCTGCCTTCATCCCAGACACAGGGCCTCAGCTTCTCAGGCCTCAGCTGACTGAGATCTGTATCCACAAGCCATCCTTCTGGGAAAATCCAATTGTCGAGATACAGGTGGCAGGAATATAGAAAAAAAATATATATATATATACACACACATGCACATACACATGTATTTGCTTTCTTATATGTATAATACAGGAAAGCAAAGAACTCCACTTTTGCTAATCATAAACTAGTTTGGGTTGGAAGGGACCTTCAAAGATCACCTTGTCCAAACCACTTGCAATGGACAGGGACATCTTCAACTAGATCAGGTTGCTCATCCAACGTGACCTTGAACGTTCCCATGGATGGGGCATCTACTACCTCTCTGGGCAACCTGTTCCAGTGTTTCACAGCCTGCATTGTGAAACACTTTCATCCTTATATCTAGTGTGAATGATCTAATAGCTGTTTTATCCATGTGACGCTTTACTCTCAGGTTGCTTGTGGCACAGATAGAATGAAAATGCACCACCTGGGCATGAATTTACTGGGAAAAAAAGAGAAGAGAAACAGGAGTTCTAGAGGGTGCCGGACCTTTCTCTCTCGCTCTGGACAGCGGTGAGGAAGGTGGCCCCAGCTCAATGGTTGATCTCCATGGTTGTGCTTGTGTGGCTTCCCAGCTTTGCCAGCTATTCAGAGCTGTCACTCTCTGCAGTACCCTACCACCTGACCTCTTGATCACTATTAAGTCTCTGGCTTGACTGCTCTTATCTTGGTTTTAGCAGGGAGACCACATTCTGGCAGATGAACCTACATAATAAGTTTCCATCCCTCTTTTGCCCATGTTGTTCAGGATGAGGGAAAGCCCAGACCCCAGCCCTTCTGTCCTGGGCATAAAGATGGAAGAGCCCAGCTCACAGTAACACTATTGTTCCAGAAAAATAGAACCAGTCAGTGTTGTTGATTGCTCTGTTACATCTACCCAGACAGAGCCTTGGCTATAAAAATAGATGCAATAATCCGCATGGACAGTTGCAATTGTAAATGGCACTCAGAAAGCAAAAACGGAATTCATAGTTTGACACAGACATATCCCCAATCCATCAGGATGTGACACATTGGCAACGTGTCTGTGCCAAACTATGAATGTCGTTATTTACTTTTCCTCCGAATGCTATTTAAGATTGTAACCTTCACTGTAAATTAGTGTATCTATTTTATATCAGACATTTTCTGAGTGGCTTTGGTATTGTGTGCACTCATTATATTCACAGGATTGATGTGAGTTAGACCAATTGGGCCACAATAAATCTTCAGGGACTACAGACTGTGCTTATGTTAGGAGGATTTGCCAGCATAACCCTACCAGCAAATCCTATCTGGCAGAGGCAAGACCTGTGTTTGGAAAGAGAAATCAAAGGCCATCAACACTGAATAACTCTCCACTAGATGGAACAATGGTGCTTCTGCTGCCAGGCCATTGACAGGGAGTGATTTACCCAGAAGAGGATTAGGGGGGTGGGAGTGGTGGAGCCCAGAAAGTTCTGGATAATGGTGAGACAGTCATGGGATGACTATTGTTCATTGCTCCTCCTGGTGAACTCAGTGCCTCAGAGGAGAGCAGCTGAGCTAGGAGATGTCTTGGTATGTGAAGACACATCAGAGATCATTGACCCGGCATGAACCAGCTCTGATTTAGAAGCAGTGTCACCACATGGTGTTCAGGTCACTCTATCAAATCTCATAGTGAGCTTGTTTGACTGGGAATGGGGCCCCAAGCTAGCACATGTCCAGCTTGGAATTTGAATTCTTTTGCACCTGTCTGCATTGATGCGTCCAAAGACAGTGGTTCAAATGTTTTCTGGGCACTTATTCCATGTACAGTTGAATGACCCAGCCTGTGTAGAGAATATTCGTGCTGTGTTCTCTTCACTCCCTGGGTTTTAAATTTTGTTAAAAGTAATTACATTTGCCAGGCAAGAATTGTTTTTCATAATCTCATGCTGCTGACTGTTTATACTTATACCAGCTATGTGCAGATCATTTTTATACAAGTTCGACTTACTGAACAAGCGCCAGATAGTTCTGCTTTCCTTCTTGAATTTTAATTGCTTACTTGCCCAGCATCTATTTTTAAAATGGAACTGTAAATGGAACAGTAAGTTCCATCATTCAACATAGATACAGGCGGGCAGTGCCCTCCTTACTCCTCCTTTGCCTCCTGCAGGGAATGTGGAGGAATTGTAAAGGAAACCTCCCGGTGTGACCATTCACGAGACTCACCGGCATTCACACTTATAATACCAGAGACTTTCACTGCTGGGACCGAAGATCCTCCACGATGGGCAGCTCCAGTGAGCCGACTGGTGCCCTGCTTGGCTCCCAACACACCTCACTCACACAGCCAGGCCAGGTTTTCTTACCAGTTGGACCCTGGGTTTCCCTTAGCAGAGTCTTAGATGTCAAATTCACCAAAACACTTCATTCCTGTCACAGTAACATGGCAACTCTCAGGACAGTCCTGCTTGAGAAGCCCCCAACTCAAAGAACCGCTTGGCTTTTATCCCCCTCACCGTCTCCACCATGTGCCAGTCCCCTTCTTCCTCCTCATTCTTTTGCTCCTGACCCCCCCCCTCCTTGTCCAATCCACCATCACCGGTCTTCATGTCCTTCGTTATACAAAAGGTCAGCAATTCCTGGCTCCTGCTGTGTCTCTCAGCTTCCATTCACCTGGCTGGCATTACCTGTCTTTGAGTCGTTTCTTATCCTAAAGGCAGTTCATGGCCTTGTGTTTCTGGCTCCCACTCAGAGCCCAACTGCATTTCAATCTGCACCTTTCAAGTCAAGCCATACAGACAGAAGTATTCCTCAACAGACTCAGGATCTCAGCTGTCAAGGCATTTAACCACTTTTAGGTTCAGGAATGCATCTAGATGCTTTGCAGGACCGATAGTAGAGCTCAGTATTTTGCAGGGCTGAGACCAAGGTTATCAGGACATACTGATTTCATTTTAGCAGCGTGATCATCTCTAGATTCACATGCACAAATGCACATAATATATGGAGAGACACGGAAATGGCTCTAGTTGTAGTAGGAGGCTAGAGATCCCTGCAGCCTCAACTGTGTTGTGTGACCAGAACAAAAGGTTCTGGATAGTGCTACAAGGTGGCTTATAGACCCTTCATCCACTTAGTAAATCTGTGCCTGAGTGGGGTTTCAAAGCAGAACCTTTGAAATATCAATTTCTTTCTCCTCAAACTCCTCCTACTTGGTGCAAAGTGTGTGCTTGTTCGATGGGCTGATTTGAACACTGAACCTAGACTCACACCTTCATTTTCAAGACCACATGCCATCAATTTCTTACATAAACCCATTTCACTTCTGGAAAATAATTACAGACATTAGTCTTCATCTGTCTTCTTATGGTCAAGCACTTACATAGTCAGAACATCCATTTTACCTCTAGTGTTACAGCTTTTTGAATGTAACTGGTTTCTCATCTGTGTCCTTTTGGTCATTTTTTAATATTTCCCATTATTTTTAGACTATCGGGAAGGGAGTGATCATGTGCGGGAAACTAGCAGGGAGCTGGAAGCACATGTAATTTTCTTTTTGATCCTTTAAATGACACGCAGTATTTGAGAAAAAGAGACAGACATTCTTAATATTCTCATAAACACAAGCATTTCCTCATGAAGCAACACTGGTTGCTTCGTATTCCTTCCATACTGCTTTTATAAACTCTGAAAGTACAAAATGATTGAAATACACTGAGTGTCCAGATTGCCAGAGCTAGCAATTTCGAACGATTTCAAATTACCTTCTTTTCTTTGAATGGAGTGTTTAAGAACTATCATATGCTATTTCAAGGAACTAAAAAAAGGCATGTAAGATGTTTGGATAACATTCTTGTTAAACTGCAAGCTGTCCTCAATCTACGTTTAGCTCCCAGTTTAATCAACCATCATAAAAAATGCAGAAGAAGTCAAATAGCAGCTCAAAAGAGCATCTTCATGACCAGGATTTTTATTTTGTGTTTGTTGGTTGTTTGCTGGCTCTTTTGTTTTAATTTTCCCTGTTGTGCTTAGCTGTTATTGGGTACCCCTCTAAGCTTACATACTTCTAAGGATTGCCTCTATTAACCTCAGCTGGCTGTGTCACGCAGCAACAAAAATGTCATGATCTGAGCTATTTTTACATATCTTTCTTACTCCTCAGGGGGCTGCAGGTTGGTAAGGCTGTGGTGCTGATATTTATTGCAGGCTTCTGAATGCTGCAGAGAGGGAAAGAGGAACTTCAGCTGCTGCACTGCTGCCTCTGTGCAGGGACTGCTGCTTGCTTGCTTGCTAGCTAAGCAAAAAGCTGGTCTGGGAGCCTGGGAGAAAGAAGGCTGAAACCACTTCTTGCTGGTGGCTGGAGTAGCAGTAGATCTGAGGTCTCAGATAATATCACTCTGGAAGTGACCGTGACCTCAGAAATTGAAACTCAGTCACTTTTGTCTTCACTTCCCTGCCCAGGGGAAACTTGACTTCAGCAGGAGTGGAATCTGGTGTCTAGCACAGAGACTGTAGGCGAGTGTCTGGAGTACAGAAGCACCTTTACAAGCCACCAGAGAAAGGGAGATGAAAAGGAAAAATGAACTATCTTAAATGCAGAGAGCTCAAAAGATGAATGAGTGTTTATAACAAGATACTTCACGCATCCTTTTGTGGCACTGTTTGCATGTTTCTGTGTGCTCCAGTTCTGCTTCTAGCAACTCCCCTAACCTTTCTTACAGAGAAGCCCATATGAACCTGTGAATTATAGCAAAATGCAAGGAGAAATGTTTAGTTCACTCTTATAAAGACTAGAGAAAGAAGAAAAAATGTTTAGAAATTTAAATTTTCCTAAAGGAAGTAAGCAGAAAGAAAATTGTAATACAATATTTATAACAACACATTATGAGATATTAAATATGATTTGTTATATTATTCATTTATTGTAAGAAATCATGCAGTCAGCTAAATACACTTGATTTCCTTAAGTATTGAAAGAGGGTGCTAAAGCAACAGGCAGAGCAGAGCTTTCACAGGTCATTATTGCTTATAAAAATCAATAAATAACTGCATCATGTCAGTGGATTTTTAAGGCAGTTCATTGCATGTGGTCCATTTTTCCTCAGACAAGTCAGTTGCTAAAAACAAGCAATAAATCTTCCTTGTTCTTTTATTTTAATACTGTAAAGAATATTTGTTTTTATAACCAAATTGATTTAAGACTTTGCGTGACCACAAAACATTCTAAACAGATGTCTAACTTGAAAGACACTAATATGCTTTCTTTCCCTGTAGTTATGGAAATTTGGGGTGTGTGCAACCTGAAACCTACACTTTTAAGCCCAAAGGAAAATGTGTTCAGAAAAAAAACATATATGTTATTATAAATAAGTATTTGTAATAACACACTCCAGTGAATAGAAAACATGCTTGCCACACAGCTCTGTAACTGAAATAAAAGCTGTGCCATCAGAAAAATTGCTATGATAGTTAGGATTTATGTGCAGAGGAAGTATCACTGTATTAATACCCAGATTTCTGTTTACAGCTACAGATGGCTCAGAGTTGAAAAAATTTGTACTGACACATATATGAAGAATGTAATTCATTGCACAGCCCATGAGCTTTCATAATTGTGTGTAGCACTTCCTCTAGTAAGTATCCAAAATTTTTCATCCTGAGAGATGCAGTAACAGAGAAGCACCAAATGGTTGTGTCTTTGACCTTGGGCTTTGAGTTACGATAGTATGGCAACTATATCCTCTTCAGAAAATTGCCTCCTCTCTTCCTCTGTCTGGTGCATTGACTGACAAAGCACGAATTGCACATTCATCAGACTATTCTGGAGCTTTTTCGGAATTAGGTCTGCTAAAGAGACTAAAAAAAGGGGGCAAAATCAACCACAGTGAAAAGGATGATCATCCTGACCTTTTTCTGAGTCCAATATAAGATATAGAGGGTACCTATTCTATCAGGTAAGAGCTCACAGATCTGATACGAAGCTACACCAGTCCATCTCATCCCTGCACACAACTCACTTGGACAGTGCAGGCATCGGAAGTGTGTATGACTGGAAAGAACCAATCCCACAGTGGCTCATCAGTGCCTTCCTGTCTCTGCCCAAGCTGCTCCCTCTTGACAGCCCCCAGTGAGAGACTACCTTTAGGCTATTTCCTAAAGGACACTGTCCTATGAAGCAGAGTGATACGGGAATGAGTGCCAGTCTGTGGTGTGGATGACCAAAAAGGTGGTGATGGGCAGGGATGTCCTTAGCTCAGTTCCTAGTCTTGCTGTGGAGAGCTTGCTGAGATACTTGGAGCAGCTTTAAGCTGCTCCCTCTCAAAGACCACCAGAAGCTGAGGAGAGGGCACACTTGCCTTATGTTGTGGAAGACAAAGATATAGAGCAATTGTTTACTCATGCTCTGGATGTCCTTATGAATTTTCAGCTGTTAGAACATCTCTTGCCAATTGTGTGTGCTTGTGTATATACACGTGGTGAGGAATGGGAAGGTAGATCTGGGCACATTTTTGTATTTTCATTAAACTTAAGATGTTGACTGCTGTAAACTGTAATTTGATGTCCAGTTTGAGCACCTGGACCTACCAGGTTCCTTATGGAGGGCTCTGAGAAACAGAAGGATTGCACAACTGAATGAGAGCTCTGCATGATCAACAGCTTCTTACCTCTTCTCCTGTAAAGTATTCATCTTGGTGGGAGGTACTGTACTCCCAGTACAGCTTGTTTTCCCACAGAAAATAGTTTGGCTGTAGGTATTTCATGGGCAGGACTTTGTACTTAAAGTCTAAGTGCTACCAAGTGTGCAAATTGTATGCACTGTGCTAACAGTAAAAGTTCAAACCTAGGAGAAGGGAGAATTTGAGATATTATCTGAAATAATGTCACCTTGAAGTCATGCAGTCACTGGAGTAGACTGCTTTCCTCAGGGTTGTTGCAAGAAGACAGCAATCCAATTTTTAGACCTAAAAGTTTTGCTCCCTCAGGAAGGGTAGAATTGAGACAGGTAATATTATTAATATAGTAATAATAATTGAGAGGTAATAATTGAAACAATTGAATAATTGAAAGGTAATACATTGAGACAGCAAAATACCTGCACCCTGGTTTTGGCTGGGATAAAAATTTTCTTCTTAGTACCTGGTACAATGTTGTGTTTTGAATTCAGTATGAGAATAATGTTAATAACACACTGATGTTTAGTTGTTGCTCAGCAGTGCTTACCTTAAGTCAAGGACTTTTCAGTTTCCCATGCTCTGCCAGCAAACAAGTACAGAAGAAATGGGGAAGAAACCTAGTCAGGACTGCTGACCCAAACTGGCTGAAGGGATATTCCGAACCACTGAACATCGTGTTCAGGGATGAACTGGAGGCAGTTGGCCAGGAGCTGCCAATCACTGCTCAGGGATGGGATGGGCATGTGAGCATGGGTGGTGAGCAATTTATTGTGCAGTCTTGTCTTTCTTGGGGTTTGTTTCTCCCTCTTTTTCATTACTATTAATATTATAGTCCTCATTAGTATTTTGTCTGTATGTTTGTTTGAATTATTAAGCTGTTCTTATCTAAACCCACAAGTTTTATGATTGTTTTATGATTCTCCTCCCCATCCCAGCAGGGGTGGGGAATGAGTGAGCAGCTGTGTGGTACTTAGCTGCGGGCTGGGGTTAAACCACAACAGCCTACTAATGGTTTAATCACATACATGCTGTTGGAAATGAGGTTTGGGAACACTGTAACTTAGAAGGTAGGAAGCAGTCAAAAATTTTGACAGAGCCCGTTCTCATGGAGTTTGGCTGTTCACCTTTGCAAAATGCCATGTCAACCTTTGTAGCAGCTATTTTTTTTAACAGACACATCCCCTTTCAAATGCCTGAAGTCCCTCTTCTGCCAGGTCATCTGGCAAGTTTAACACTTTCACCGCCCTCTGCTGTCTTCCTTGGCCTTTCATTCTCTGTCTCCTTCTTTGCCTTTTCCTTAATTCAGTGACACCTTTGAGAAATCCTGAGGTTTGTCCCAGAGGTCTCCCTTTCCCTCATACAAGCCAGAAATTTGGTCTTCCTTTATCTCAGCAGGTGTGTATATTTCAGGAACAGGCACAGAATTGTGTTTGTCAGTACAAGGCTCCTTGGAGAAGACACAGCCAAAGTGTTACTCCACTGTGCCTTTGCCATCTTCGCTGTGATTTAGAGACTTGAGACAGTGCTTGATAACTATCAAAACATGTTCTGCCAAGATACATACTGAAAACTCACAATCTTTTTCTGAAGTTATTTCCTTTGTGATCAAAATCCAATATGTATGTCATAGGAGACAAATCTTCAGCTATTCAGTGCTTGGCTCTCAGATGTTTCTGTGCTAGGGTTCATGGTGTGTTGTAGTGCCCCATGAAAGCCAGGTATACAGCACTGCAGGAGGAGCAATGGCCAGGTTAGAAAACTAATGCAGGGGAGATGCAGTGCTATAGGGATTGATTTGATTGATTCTGGGGAGTGAAGGAGGAGGAATAAGGTTGGGTTTTTCTTTAGATATTAAGTACCTCCAGATACTGTGAATAACTATAAACACATTTAATACAATTAGTTAAGGAATTACCTTAATTCTTTGGTAGACACATTAGATATTTGAGCCAAATTTTGGCATCTTTTGTAAAGACAGGATAAGTAGCATTAGCAGGTCTCACACTCAATATTTTGAAATTGTCTCAAAACCAGTGAAGTGTTACAGTTTTGATGTGACAGGTCAGCTGAACTGGATGGCACTAAACCTTTACACTGATTTCTCCAGCTCTGGCCAATCTGGCCTTGTCCCTTGCTTTCCCAGACACTCACCATTTGAGCTGGGGTGGATTGCTGTCCTTTTTCTAAGCTCACGAGAAGCAGAACTTTTACCCCTCAGAAAACAAGGAGACACAAACAAGAATAAAACCAGACTGAGAGGATATATGCAGCAGAATGTGCACGGGGTCACATTCTGACACTTTCACGAAGTTGCTAATTCTGATATTCCAGTAAAAAAACTGAGTCCCTGAAGTGAAGCAAGGAACATATAATCTTTCCCTTAGGGAATCCTAAGGGAATTCTTCTGGCACTGTGAAACTTTGAAATCAGAATACCAACCTCAGGCACAGAGCAGTTTTTACTGTCTTGTCTGAAGTGTTGCCAACAGGGCAAGTATTCTCAGGGGAAGGAAGCTGGCTAGTGCTGGAGCAAGAGGTTGGGGTGCCATCTCCACTTCTCCAAAGTCTTGTCAGCCATCAGCTATCTGGTTCACTCTTTCAGGACAAGTCATCAATCTTGTTTCTTGGCACTTGTTGTCTGTCATCAACATCTCTTCTGTTGGCCATGCCTAAATGTGTGGATCTGAATGAGTGCACCATGCCAACAATCCTGTCTAATTTCAGAGCTGGGAGACATGATGGGAATCTTGCCAGGAGTGCTGTTTGCCTCAAGTGGTGTTGTTGGCCACTTTCAAATCCTTGCTTTTTATTCCATGCTGTAATGTCACATCTGTAGCTCTAAAAAAAACATTACAGTGTCAATACCACCAAGGGTATCAGTTTCTGCCTCGATACAGGACTGTGCATTGTCACTTTACCCCAGGGGCAGGCATCTGTTGAATATGATGACCAGGACCAGCTGAGAAACATCAGAATGATTTGCCAGGGTGTGCTGGTTGAGTCTTAGGCTGTGCAACTTGGCTGTACGAGAACATTACAGTGGAACAGTACCATCTGTTCACTTTGACCCCAGGAGCAGTAACATGCTTGATATTTCTCCCCCCCCACCCCTCCCATTCTCCCCAGGGAGCATGGCAGCAATAGGTATTGCCATGCCTTGAAGCAAGAGGCATCTGCAGAACAGCAGACTTTACAAATGGCTAGCCAGTACTTGACTACACTGCTGTGATTGCGCCCTGTGGAGAGAGCAGGTTTGAGGCAAGAGATAACCTTGGGCAGTAGTTGGACTTCAGTTCTGAATGCTTAGACAGGGACATAACCAGACAAGAGGTAACTGGCTCCCTCTATCTTCAGAGGAGTTGGAGAGCTACATCAGAACTATTGCCAGTCACTGTGGTGTGGGAAGCTCATCTAACATTCAGCAAGACTCTGATAAAGTTTTCTGTCACTTTCTTTCCTCAAGAATTCTCTGTAAATCTCCTCTATGCACCACTTTTTGCAAATGAAAAATCTTTGCTTGCTTTTGAGTACCAAGATGTGCAGATAAATTTTCCTGGTTTGGGAGTAAGAAGTTCAAGACATCTTAAGCATTTTGGCATGTATGCCTGGAAGTTGAATCTACTCCCTTTTACTTTAAGCATGAATCATTTACCATTGACCATTGCTTGGCAAAAAGGCCTATATATAAAAATTGGTTGGTGATGCAGAACATAATACTACAGTCACAGATTTATACCGATGGTGAGAAGCACATAATAATGCTTTTTTTGCAAACTTGTTAGTTTTGAACTTTCAGAACTGTTGCTTAAGTTGTTCACCTGTGCCCTTGAGAGGCTCATCCCATATGTTTAAGGACAGCAAATCACATGCAGAGTCTGGTTTTATTTTAGTTTCTTAGTGAAAGAAGCTAATATTAGGGAAAAATCATGCTAAGTGGTTTTAATATTGTCACAGTCACTTGTGCTTTTCATGTATTCTAAGCAATTGAACCAAGAGAAATAGATTTCTGACTAATAGGTAAAATGATACGCTGTATCCCATTTCCCTCTTCCTCTACTACTCCAGTGTGATCTACTAATGTTATTCACATTCTTGTAACTTTTGAGGATAGATATAGTTAGTGAGGGATAGTGAAAAATGTTGGCTTTGATCTTTGTTCTAGTCTTTGTTTTATAAGACTATTCTGTGGAACTCTTGGGAAAAATATGCTCCCAGCAATTTCACTATAGTCATTTGAGCAATCCCGTTTGAGATTCCTATCTTTTTTCCAATTTATGTGTACTTGTTTATTTACTTACTTATTATGTAAATACTACAGAGAACTCCAATCTCCTAAGCAACTTCTTACCTACTATTGAAAGGAGAAACTGTTACCCCTTGTACAAATCTACAAGTTGTTCCTCTACAGATACTCCAGCCAGGACTGTCTCCTTATCCCATTTTCTTTCAGAATTAACTGACCAAGGAAAGGGAACCATCCATGTCCTCTTTCCTTTGCACTTCTTGGTGTAGGAAATCATGGTCTGAGGTGGGGAGACAGGCAGAGAGGGCACATAACTATCAAAGCCTCAAAGACAGAAGTAGGAATACTCCACAGATCTGAGAAGAGCCATTCATGATTGTATCATTTCAATTATCAATTTCAAAATGCTTGTTTTGTTCAGCTGTGAATGTTGGTGAAGAGACAGCTTCATTTCACTCTCGAACCTCCTCTGCTGCAGATGGAAGTGTTCAGACATTTCCCAAAGTCCTGGCCCACAACATGCATTACTTCTGCCTGCAGATGGTACCTGCTGTTCTTACAACTCATCATCTTTCTCCTTTCCTGGATGGGTAGGAAGAGAAGGATTAAAACAGTGAAAGCTTGGAGAAGAGTAAGGGAGAATGTATTGGGGAGAAAGTGATCGAAGCTGTTTAGAGGACAAATGATTAGAGCTGTTTCCTTTAAGGCCGTTCTTAATCACTATGTCTGTTGTGGAAGAGCCCATCCACTCTATATAAGTGAGGTGCGGGGTCTAACAAGATCATCCTTTCTAGGTCAAATCATTGCACTGAGACACTACTAGTTGTGTGCAGACCGTGGGCAGATGACAGACTGACAGTGAGGTTCCAGAAATTCCTTTAGTGTCCTGTTCAAGTGTTTCAATAACCTATTAAAAATTTTCCCATTATTGTTTTCTGCAAAGCAAGTCCATTTATTCTGGTCCTTTTGTCAGCAAAGACTAGTAATAATTAATCACCATTCCTTTCTAACATGTAGAACTTGATAAGTTTCTTCTAGAAAAGAGAAAAAACAGAAAAAAACAGTCTCCTTCTGTCTTTTTCCAGACATTACTAGTTCTAAAACTCATCATTCTTGCTACCGTATTCAGGTTCACTTTTGGGTTTCTTTTTCACTTGAACTGGGCACTGCTTCGGTTTGCTAGTAGCCTCCTATCTGAAACCAGCACTCTCATTTGGCCTGATCAAGATAAGATGGATGATGCTTGTCAGCATGGCTCAGTTCTTCAGTGAAAAGGAGGTAAAAAGGAGAAACAAAGCAGTTTACTTATATTTCTCTGGAGAAAATATGGACTGGGCAACATGAAGATTCAAAAAATCTAATTGATATAGAAATTAATTGCTCATATCTATCTTTAACAGAGTTATAAAGTTATCCAGTGGATACTTTGCAGACTTCTAAAACATCCAGTTTTGCTAGACTCAGATCTTTGGAGAGAAGACAAAGTATGTTTGTCCCAAACCAGAACTCAAATCTGCATGTAATTTCTCCCTCTTCAGCGGTTATGGAGAGCTTTGCAGAATTACATAACCATGGGGTTTTTTTTCCCTAAAAAGAGTCTTCAGGATAAGATACAACACCTTCTTTAGAATTAGACAGCCCCAAGCTGCTCATTTCTCTATGTTAATTCCTGTTCATTCCTTGTATTAGAGGCTAATACACCACAAAGAGTGACAAGATTAATTAAAACAACCTGGCAAAGCTGTTTAGGGTAGGGGACCTGTACTAAAATACCCTTAGCTGCACTTGAATGAAGAGCTTTGCATATTGTGTCAGTGTCATGGTCAGGACATTTTCCTGCCTTAGAAGCACCGGCCTTATGCAATAACATTCCCCTTAGCTTTAAGGATGACAAGTCTCAGCAGGAAGGAAGAATGAAGCAATGGTGAGTTCTGGTGGTGTTCTGAAGCAACTTGGAAGCTTTCCACCGTCAAGACTTTGTTTCCCATTATGGAGAAACACTGTGGCTGGAACTGGCACTTCTCAGTGCTACCACTGATAATCTTACCTTCACTAATGATGTTTGGGAGGGGAAAGCCAGAGAGGGACATACTCACTGTGCATTGCTAAATGTGGACCTGTAAGACTTTTACTATATTCTTGTCCCCTGTTTTCAATATGGAGCTACAGCATTAGATCTGTCTCTGGCCGGGTTGCAGAGACACACATTAACCAGCTATTGAAACCTGCAGACGTCTAACAGCATCTCCAAGTGTGTTTTGCTCCTCAGCCAACCTCTGACTTCTTCAGGTGTTTTCCTCTACATCATGTGCCATCTTTACTAAACTCTTTCCAAATGTCTTGTGTAGCAAACAGCTCTTTCCCCTTCCAGTAGCTCACTTATTTCTCGTGATCATCTGTGAAGTAAGGACAGATGGCTCAGATCTTTGCCTAGGAAAAGGAGTGGATTGTTCCACTGCTAGTCCCAACAAAGGTCTCCTCCCACTGAAGCGAGAAAAAAAAAGAGGAATAATCCCAAGGAGTCCCTCTTGCATGCCAACTGGAATGCTGTCCTTTCTGAGTCACCCACCGCTAGGGCTTTGAGTACTCTCTTCACATGCCTCTTATGTACTAGTCCGGCCCTGACAGACAGTGTGGGAAGAATGTAAGTGGTGTCATTCCAGAAGTCATCCCCCGCTGTCCTCATAGCCAGAGGAGAGGCTTTGAGGCATGACTGTGTTGCTGTTCTGTCTCTACTGGGCCCCCTTAGTCCCAGGCTTCAGGCTTGTCTCATGGGAGCAGGAAGAACAAGGCATCTGCTGCAAGCCACTTGCCAGCAGAACTTCTGTGCACCAAAGATTCATTTTCCGAATCAGGTCTTTATTCTTTTGCAGTATAGCATTTGGGTTAAACCCAAATAATTTTAAAGCACAAATGGATCATCCTCACACCCTTCTGATCATATCTAATGCTTGTTCATACATGCTCTGTGGACTTAATGCTGAAGTTAGCTTCGCCAGCTTTTCAATTCGTTGTTTCTTTGGTTATATTTAGATAGTAAAGAATATCTTATACAGCAAGGGAATAAGGACATATGTGAAAAAAAAGAAGAATCCTAGCAATGTATATAATTACCTGAAGGGGGGTTGCAAAGAATAGCCAGTCTCTCTTCGTTTGTATCCAGTGGCAGGACCAGAGGCAGTGGGCATAATCTGAAACACAGGGGGTTCCCTCTGAACATCAAGGAACACTTTGTTACAGTAAAGGTGACAGAGCACTGACAGAGGTTGCCCAAGAAGGCTGTGGCATGTACCTCCTTAGAGATACTGAGGAGCCATCTGCAAATTGTCCTGGGTAACAGTGTCTGTGTGACCCTGCCTGTGCAGGGGCCTTATCTCAGATGACCTCAAGAGGTCATCTTCCCACCTCAACCTTTCTGTGACCTCTTGTGATCCGGGATTCTGAGAAAAAGATACAATAATTTTTGTAAAAACTTTAGAATACTCACTCTATCTAGGTCAAACGTTTCTGTTACTACATTAAATTATTGGCAGAATTGTAGTTTAAAAGTGTCATTTTATTTCAGTTAAGTATAGCTTGGAATCCCCTAAGGAATGTTTTTGCTATGAAAGAAATAGATACCAATTAATTTCCTGTCAAAATACAGAATTTTTACCAATTTTTTATCTATTTTGTATCTTCTTCAGTCACACAGAACTGTACTCCATGAGAAGGGACAAACTAATACTTTGATGAGTCAGCCTGCTTATTTTTCTGCCCAAGTTCAAAGTCAATGAATCCTGGCTTTCCTACTGCTTAGAAGGAATGGAAATGCGGAGACAGAGATATGCAGGGTATTCCTGTGACAAGTGCGTCAGTCTTTCCCTTAGTACATTTCTCCTGTGGTTTTTGTGGTATCCAATATGATACACACCATTCTCATTGCTGAGTGCATTCAGTTCTTCTGATGCCTGATGTCTGTCTCTTGTTTATTGGATGTACTGTTGACACACTCTGTAAACCTAAAAGCAAGGAATTTATCATGAAAACATACGTGTTACCAGCAGTAATTCTGTGTACAGTGGTCAAAGAGTCAAATATGCTTGAAGGTTTTGTTTGCAATTGCTTCGCTCGTGTATCAAAAAGGGTGGGAAAGAGAGTGGGGCCTGGATGTATTCCGGACATGAGTCCTTCACAATCCTTCCTTCAGGAATCATCCCAAGTCCCCAGTAAAAAGGAGGAACCCTTTAACTGTGTCTGTAGATTTGATACCTCTGTATATCTGACAAACCCCACAGGTGTAGAAATTGGTTTCAGGCTTGTGGAGCAGACAAAAGTGGTGTCAGAAAAGAAAGTATGGAGTCAGTCATTTCAGAACTGTACATTGGTGATGCCAGCAGAGCAGTGAAGTTACAGTAATATCTGGTAGGAAAGAGGATAATGGGGGCAATCCTGTGAGAAATATTGTTTATGCAGGTTTTGAACATGCTGACCCCAGTTTTCTTGGTGGCATGGGAAGTGTCCTCATGCTTCCTGCTTAGACAAGTGGTATGTTCTGTGGGTTGAGGGTGCTGATGCATGCCAAGAGAAGGAAGGCAGAGCATAGTTGGTTTGGACCTACTCCTAGTGGTCATGGCGGTAACATTTCTAGGAAAGAGCTGATGTATCACTATCATTAGCACTTTAATAAAGCACAGAGCTCAGACCCACGGATCCTGCAGGACCTCTGACTGTTTGCATAGACCGGGTGTCCTACAGCGGTGGGTCTCAGGAAGGCTTATCGTCTTGGGCACAATGTCAGAATCAGAACACCTCTGAGTATCTATGAGGGCCCGAGCATTGACAAGTAAGCTTCCTGGACAGCAAGGGACTTGGGAGCAGAAGGGAGAAACCTAAGGAGTTCTCCTTGTGTCAGCAGCGGCCCAGTGGACTGGCACTGACCCAGACCTTGTGGGCTCTGGCTGAATGGACCTGGCTTTGCCACTGAGTGTCTGCATCCCATGTACTCACCACTGTGTTCCAGTGGTAGAACATTTTTCGGAAGCTACTAAATGTTATGAGACAAAAGCCAGCACAGGCTCTCTCCCCACCTTATCTTCCTTATCTCCTCTGCTGATCACCGTGTTGCCCATAGTTCCCGTATCCTGCTATTGCAGTAACCCCAAGGTTGTTCACATCCAGGAGATGCTACTTGCTGTCTGCCTGGTTGACCAGTGAGCTAATAAGCCTTCCCGGATTTCAGAGCACTAGATATTGGCATAAGATGCTCAGAAAGCGTTGGGACTTTGCCAAAGGCAACGAGTCCACATAGGCTCAAGCTTATGGATGTTCATCAGACAACTTAACATAGCCCAGAAACAGCTTGGCTATTTTGCTGACCAGGGCAGTGCAGAATTGGTGGAAAGAAGTAAACTAGCAGGAACACTCCAGACTTACCCAGACAGAGAGTGGTCTTTAGTTACTTGTTTACATTCTGTTTCTTCAGTAATACAATAAATATCAAGTAACTCTTCTGGAACTTGAGATAGAGATCTGTCGCATTTTTCAGTCTTGGCACTAGTTCTCCTTATTAAAAACAAAAATTGGGGGAAGAGGGGAAGTTGAAACCAGAAAACTTGTCATAGATGGTTCTTCTGTTAGTGTGAAGGAAACTGATAACATCTGTAGATTGTATTTCATGTACTTTGTGCAAGTGCTTGGAGAGCAGTAGTCCACAGGTTACTCTTTTCCGCCCATTGCAGTCTTCTGATTTTCCTCAAAGTGACTGGAAGCAGAGAACTGTTTACTATTCATTCTGTTTACTCTGCTATACAATACATAACTTACTATTTATTCCTTGAATACTCTCACTTGTGTTTAAAAATTTCCTTTGTATATTTGTATATTATAAATATATTGGAACGCAAAAGATATTTCTGTGTTAACTTATGTCCTCTGCAGGTTTAACTGTGCTATTTCTAATGAGATCTCAGTGGCCAGAGACCACAGAAGGGGCTCACAAGTGAAGGGGGATGAGCCCCTCTCAGGCATCCTCCAGCAGAAAGGCTGTGTGAGCTGCTGACTGGAGTGGGGTGCATCTTAATTGATGTCTGTTTGTAGCTTTTGGATTACAGCTATCCCATCAAAATAAAGGTCTGTGGGATTTATTTGTATTCAGTGATAAAGGGCCAAGACAAGTATGCCTGTGAGTCTTTGATGCCTGAGATGAAGGAGCCCTGGGCAGGTGAGATGGAAGAGGGAGAGGGAATGGAATGGAATGGAATGGAATGGAATGGAATGGAATGGAATAGAATAGAATAGAATAGAATAGAATAGAATAG
>JAWWEW010000078.1:89278732-89302049 GCA_035583185.1 Anabacerthia variegaticeps
GAATAGAATAGAATAGAATAGAATAGAATAGAATAGAATAGAATAGAATAGAATAGAATAGAATAGAATAGAATGTCTTTCTTTTGCTTGTAAGGACTAGATGTGTATACTGTTCAGCACCCATTAGCCTCATAGAATAATAGACTTGTGGCACCCTTGGATCTGTAATGTCCCCAAAAGGTTGAAGAGAATGGGGAGGCAGAAGTGGAGTGGGCTGCCAGGACTGCAGTGGCTGGGGTGGGCAGCAGAGCTGTGACATGCAGGCAGCTGGCACTAGGCGCCAACAGCAGTGACTGCTCTGCCAGCCAGTGCTGAGGCCACTGCCTGGAGAATGGACACTGATGGAGCCTAAATACTCATCAGCAGCTCACTGGGACACATCCAGGCTGAAATGATAAGCTGGTAGCAGGGTGCAGCTACTAGCTGGGGCAGATGCTGGTGGTTGTCTTACCCACCATGCAGTGCTGAAAGTCAGATTGAGTCAGGATGACTGCATGGATGGCTATTTCTCATATTAGTTAATCAGGTTTTCCAAGTTTATATGTTGTTGCAATTTTCACTCTTCCCTGGCCGGTCTCCTTGGGTTAAAAAATGTGTAGTCTAGGGCCCTTTTGTTTAGTTCTCAGCTCAGGAGTGGGAAAAAGTTACTCATGGCTGAGCTCTCTGCATATAATTTAATTTCCCTGATCTACGAACAGTGATTTAAACTGGTGCTATTTAGGACATTTGTAACAAGAACCCCTAGAAGCTGAATTGGCAGGTATAGGTACTTTCTCTGAATATGAAAGCCAAATATGAGTGTTACCAAGAACCAGGAACTTCAGTTATTTTGTGTGTACTTTAGTGTTATCTGTCCTGATCAGTGTCCCCAGTTTTTGGCTGTCTTTGTTTTCATTTTCACATGAACACAATGATGGTGCTTTTAGACTGAGGTATTTCAGGCACTGTGTTACGCAATTTGCTCTTAAACAGCTGAGACATGGGTGCCTATCTGTCTATGACAAGGATTAGTTTATTGCTTATTTAATAGAGATCTTGAAAACTTGTTTATAACTGTTTACATACAAATTTTTCAACAATTCGGATTGCCTAAGGCTACGGCATGTTCCCTGTGCTTATGTGCAGCATGTATCCCCCATGTGGCCTCAGGCAAATGGAGTGGTTAAAAGAATTATTCACTGTGTGGATAAACAAAATCTGGGAAAATTTCCCTGAGGCTTCACCTGGATTGGCAAAATGGTGTGATATTAGAACATGATAGTTAGTACCTGGCATTCCTCATATATGCTGGCTTGATGAGGAAAAAATGTGTCTCGGAGTACCAGGGGTTTTTAAGAAGCTCCACTTAGATATGGCAGATGTTCACAGCTTGCCCTATATAACTTATTTTTTATAAGACAGCAACAACTCTCACTGAAATATAACCCTTTTTCTTGGTGTAGACATAACCTGGCAAAACAAATGCTGTAAAGACTTTCAAGAATTTCCCTGACCAGGTGATGCAATGAACATGCTAGACACTTGGAGATTTAGGGAATGTCTCTTTCTGCGGAGGAAGCAAAGAGGAGGCTGCCAAAATCTCCTGCAGGTTAGGGTCCTTCCCTGACCCTTGTGGAGGATTTCCTGAGCCCACTCTCGATGGGAACACTTCCACAGGCTGAAAAATTGGTGGATTTCACCTGCAACGTGTTTCCCTTGTTCTGGTTTTGCATTAAATCCACGAAAGCCTAGAATTTAGTGGAGTGGGGGTAGCCAAAGGGTTTGGAAAGCCTTGCTTACTCTCACTGGGCTTGCAAGCAAAGTACAGCGAGCTATATATAGGCAGTGTGTATGTAATGCTGATTTCTCTAGGGAAGTGATTGATTTTCTTTCAGCGTAAACCAGTCCCTCGCCGGCTGAGGCCGAAACCAAAGGAAGATGCTGGCTTGGCTTCCAGCGCCGTCGCTGCCAGCAGCACCATCGGGGGCAGCTCGGGGCTTTCCGGGTGGGGGCGCGGGGGCCGCTCAGGACCTGCCGCTCAGGACCCTCTCCCCGGGATGCTGCGGGGAGAGCCGCGTTGCCGGCGGGCACGGAGCGCCGGCCCGCGGGTGCCGCCCGCTGGAGGGAGCGGGCAGGGACGGGCGGGGAAGGGGAGGGGAAGGGGGGCACGGCGGCTCCAGCGCTCCGTGCCCCCCGCTCCGGCCCTCCGCCCTCCGCCGCACGCTGAGCCCGCAGCCAGCCCCGACCCCGGCGGGCGCATCCCAGGGACAGCACCCGCTGGGGCGGGCGGCGGCCCCGGCCACCTGCGAGCTTCTTCCCTCTGCCCATCGCTTCGCACTCTCGGCTTTACGCTGCTAGAGCACCTCTGAGGAGCACCCTACTGGGACTTTTGAATGCTTTAATGAAAAACCCCAATCCTCCAAAGTTGTTCTTTCCCTCTAGCAAAAATCTGGCGTTACCTTTTTGTAGAAAGGACTGTGAGGTTCTTTACCATCCTCATATGACAAATCAACCATCACTCATAAACCAATATCTTGCTGCTTTCTAAATACATAAGGTACTATTCATTTTAATATTTGCCATTTCTGTATCAAAACCAATTTTCTGTTGGCTTATAGTAACAGGAATACATAGTTTAAGTTTTTAAGTGGTTTTGTTCTCTGTCCTGCACATCTCAGAAACTCTCTTCTTGTGTTTAGGTCTGCTAGGCAAGACTTCTTTCCCCACCGTGTTTAGCTTTATATATTACTATTGAACCTTATTAACTTCTTGTGTATATTTACTAGTCTCTATTTTCATTTCCTTCTGTTTGATGATACTACCCTCACTGCCAGCAGGTACATTTATTTCCCCTTCAAAGGAGACTTTGCCTGTGTTGTTCTCATCACCTTGCCACCGAGAACATGAAGTTTTCACTTCACAACCCATCTGATTTACAAACTAAAGGGATATAGTGGCAGCATGGTAGTGATTGCCACTTTGGGGAACCAGCCAGGTTTATAAGCATTTGTCATATGAGATCCTTGAATTCATGGCTTTACATTTTTCATGGAACACTGAAATTTGCTGAAAAAAAAAATTACAAATCCTGGTTATGGCATACTGTACTGAATCTTGTGAATTTGATTACAAGGAAAAATTGTTACATTTGATGGTGTAATCAGCCACAAACCTGGCTGCTTCTGTTCAGGAATCAAAAGGGATAAGATAAAGGTTGTAGACAGAAGCCTTCAGACCTGTCTTTTGCTGTTGTGTGGTCACATTCTGGAAATCTTCAGTAAGATGAAATGATTTGAGGAGCACCCTGCTGGCCAAAAGTATTCATCTAGCACAAAGCCTTTTTTAACACAGTAGAACTATTCTTCCCTATTGAAAATGAGTTAGCAAAGAAAAAGAGCAACCTTATTTTTAAGCAAAAAGTGGCTCCTTGAAAAGTATAAAAGTGAAGCTCCATCCTTACTTTTATATATAATTAGGCTACTCTTTATCTTTTTTTTCAGATTTCAAGAAAGTATTTGTTGTCTTCTGATCAAAGATACGGGAAGAGAGTCACTGGGTTACATATTTTCTGTACCAAAAAACAGGTGTGTTGATGTAAGAGAAACTGACTGAAGGAGCTATTCTAACCCTTAGCTTATTTGAACCAGTCTTAAGACCTGTGGGTTCCTAACTCAAGGTTCTGCATGGAGAGAGAGGGCAGCAAACTAAAATAGCAGAAATTGGCTTCAGAGCTAATAAAGGAAGGTATTTCTTCACTCTTCTTATATTTCAGCCTTGGAATACATGGTTACTGATAGTTTACATAGGTTCAGAAATACCTTGGACAGATTTCAAGAAAAATCCATTAAAGATCATTATATGCAAAGATTCCACTACAGTCTCACAGAGTACCTGCCTCATGGAACAGTGCATACTGTGAAAACATTGTACAGACTTGCATTTATTTTTCCCTTCTGCTGCACAGATGCTACTACTCTCTTTTGTAGGCAGGATACTGGATTAGATGGAGCTGTGGCCTGACCCGGAACAGCTTTTGCATTGTCTTATGTTCATGAATCCAACCATCTCTAAGTTCAGGTCCCAGTTCCTCTGGACATCTTATACTCACTACCAAGTTCTACACGTGGCATAGATGAGACACCACTGGGCAATTGTCCCATACCAACGTGCTTTTCAGCACATTTGGTCTGCGCAGAAAAACCTGGAGAAGTAGATGGAAAGCTCAGGTTATCCTTATCCACTCATTGCTCTCTTTCTCCTCTCCTTTCTCCTAAGGACTCAGCCTTGTAGGCTTTCAAACTTCACAATTCATCTTGCTGCTTGTA
Organism: Anabacerthia variegaticeps; assembly: GCA_035583185.1. Classification (NCBI taxonomy): domain Eukaryota; kingdom Metazoa; phylum Chordata; class Aves; order Passeriformes; family Furnariidae; genus Anabacerthia; species Anabacerthia variegaticeps. The sequence goes on from JAWWEW010000078.1 coordinate 89,283,037, forward strand.
AGTGGGACAGACTTTTGCTTTCTTGGATTTGTCACAGCATGGTTTAGTTTCCTGACTTTCGATGTAGGCTTTGAACTGATATCATTAAGGTGCTCTTCATAAAAATCCAATTATTTTACTGCCTGTCAGTGCCTGACACAGGCTGCCCAGAACCAAACTGCTTGGTGTTTAACTCAGGTTCAAACCTAATCTCCCAATCAGCCTACAGGTTGAACGTTTGAGAGGAACCTTTGATTGTGTCAGCATTTAATCAACCCGAATATAAAGTTCTGTGGTGAATATGTATGACAGAACTCACAAACAGTGCTTTCTCCCACAAAATTTGACAGTGCAACTAAGAAAGTTTCTCTGTTTCATGGAGTTGAGTGGAGTTTAGTTTAAGAGACAGAAATAGTACAGTTGTGTGTAAATTAAATGACATTATTTGAAAACAACTCTGAAAGAATGGACGCTAAAAATCTTGTCTAATTAATATGTAACAATAGTTTATGATTTATTGACTTTTCTGTGAATATACAGTTTCTATTAGCAATATTTAGATATGCATTCTCATAAATTCATAACTATTTATGTTTAATAATTTATGATTAAACATTCTACAAGAAACAAGGCACTAAAATGTACAGTTAGTCATCCTTATTACATACACTGTGAGTTTCAGACATAAAGTAGATTCCCCTCACTTAGACAATTATTGAATCTCTTCCCCCAATGGTACTTTTTGTTGGATTTCATACATCTCCAGCCATTAGAAAGTATATATCTTAGGGCTCTACTTTTGTCTCCTTTTAGTGACTGTTTCTGTAGGAAAAACAAAGAATTTGCCATGAAAATTAGCCACACAATAAAGGTAATGAAAACTCCATTCCTCACATTTCTAAGACCTCAGACATACTATGAGGTTTTTAGAGATTCAAATTATGATGTGGGTGTTCTTTATTATTTAAAAACAACAGTACAAAAAAGGTTTGTTTAAAGGTGCAATGCCAGAAGCAACTTCTGTGCAGGGTAGAACCAGCTTTGGTGGTGTTTGAGGCACTAAAATACTAAGCCAACACTTTACAACAGGTGAGATGACTGAGCTGACACCATGATAGGAAAATCAGATTACCCTAGTGCCTGCCATTTGTCTAAAAAAGGGATCTTAAATAATGAATAGTTTTTCGAGCAATTTAGAAAACACCCCCCCCCCAAACTGTTGCTAATAAAAGGCAGAGACCGCAAGAAAAACCATCTAATACTTCATTGAAATATTTAGTATCAGAAGGGGTGTATATTTTCAAGTATCATATGACAAATATCCCAGTACTTAAGTGCTCACTGTGTTTTAGTTCCTCACCAAGTATAAGCACAAACATGGCAAAATGTAATTTTACATATTGTTAAAATTCAACAGAATTCTGTGTCACATAATAAATACAACACACTATAAAGAACTGGTGGTTTCCTAATTATTTGACCACTTATACAGAAATGACAATGAGGAGTGCCTAGATTCAAGATTCTCCTCATGATTCTCAAGTTCCTGTACTGGCAGTATTTTAGAGGTCTGCTTTTCAGTGCTTGTGAAGTGCTTCTGAACCTCTTGAACACACATGGAAAGATTACCACTTTCAGAGTTTTCAGAGGATCCTCACAGTCTCCTGGACCAAAAGAATTCAGGTGGAATTTCAGCACTGCTGGAATATACACACAAAATAGGGGAAGATTCTGCAGAATAAGAAAAGGTGATAGTGGAGAGAGAACCTCATGGAAAAATCTCAAATAATAACCTGGGTCATTGCCAGATTAAAGTCAAAGTTTCTTTTTCCCCTTGGATTGTTAAGACTTCTCAAAACATGACTATCATGATGTACCATCACAAGATGGTAGTACTAGCAGAGATGGCAATAACACATTTGGAAACATCTCCTAAAGTATTTCCACTTCTTAGGCATCTTTTTGGAAAAAAGAGGTTCTTACTGGGCAATATAAGTCACTCAAAAATCCAGCAGGTCAGTATTTCTGGGAAACAAGCCCTGTAACTACAGGAGTGCTGCTGGATGGTAGCTGGCAGTAAAGCAGGTTGTACATCTTGTGGCTGGAGTTCAAAAATGCAACCACAAAAGGATTGTGATTGCATGATTAGGGCTATGCCTTCTAGTTCTGTGGGAAGCAGGATAGACTGGAATATGTCTGTATTTGTGTTTATGGATTACCAGAACTTTTTTTTTCAGATACTGCTCTAAAATGTTACAACATATGCATCATGTGAGGATGAAGATCAGGTCTCTCATTATTTAATATGAGATTTTTCAGAAATAATAAAAGGTGCAAAGTATAAACAAACAAAATATTACAAAGAGATGCTGTTTATTTGCTTGAATTTATGTATATATCTAAGTGGGGATGGATTAGTACAGTTTGTTTTACTTTTTTTTTTTAAATTTAAGAACATGAAATAATTTGATAGAAGTAGTAAAGCTTTTACAAGGAAGAAAGGTGAGAGCATTCCTGTGTGATGTATCAGACATGCCAGCTAACTGAATCCTAGCAGAAAACTGCTTCTGTCACTTTAACATAATGAAGTTGTGCTAATTTATTGCTCTTAGTAGTGGAACACTGACAGGGCATGATTTTAAGCTTTGCCATGATTTGGAAGTTTTCAATGCACAACAATTTAAAAAATCGATTGCTTACCACCCAAAGCCATTTTTGCGAATCGCTTGAGTAACCCACTGCTGCTACTGTGTCCTTACTTGTGTTTCATGTTGTGACAGGATGTGGGCCTAAGTTTGCTGTACCATGGGACTTGAGCCAGTCATGTCCATACTGGGTGTAAGAGAAGGGCTTAAGTTTAAGCCAATCTGTTCCTACATCTGATTTTCTGGCCTAGCTCCTTGACAGCGCACTTGTGCTGGATTTACAGAAGTAGAGTTGGTAACTATGGCATGTGGACCAGAATGAGAGCAGAGATCAACCCCAAGCCCATGACACCATGTAAAGAAATGTGTTTGCTTCAATGGGGTTGTGGAAGTAGAAATTGGAAGCATGTGAGTTATTTATCAGTCTACAAGAAGAGTAAGAGGAAGATTTACCCCAGAATACAGTATTTTAATTGGCTGAGACAAAGGACCGTTGTGATCATTTATTGATTATACCTCTAAATTTGCCACCTTATCAGTGTTACAAGGCACCTCAGTGACGCAGTTAGCAATGACGGCTTCTCCTGCTGGCTAAGTCCATTATTTTTTATTTAAATACATCCATCAGTGCTGATCTGGTAAATGGAAAAGATGCCAGACAACTTGAGAATGTGAGCGTCTTGCCATGGTTCAACTGGCACCACCACATGGCCAAGTATATCTCAGTAGGAGTATTGCATTCAAGGGGAACAGGATAAAATCAGTATGGGAAGTCCTCACATGCTATCAGCCACCAACAAAGTGCAAAAAAAAAGTCCAGTCTAGCCTCAGAGCCCTCATGCAAGCCAGCAATTGGAAGTGAATTAAGTGCATTTTGGAAACCAATGTTGCTTCATTTGGCAAGGACTTCTCATTATGCCTCATTTTAGACGGAAAGTTGGAGGCAAGGCAATATTTGAATTGGACATTATTGTTCCCTAAGCAAAGGTTGAACCTTTCTAATAGGTCAGAACTGATAACTCCTAGCTTGCCAAAAATTCTGCCCTGGTTTAAATGCCAAATCCATCACATCACCTTCCTAGTTTGTACTTTTCAGAATCTCAGTATTTACAACATATTTTTTAGATAAATGGAATTTATCTTGTGTATGTCAATTCAGACTTTGTACAGTCCATGGGACTGGAATTCCAAAGTTTTAAAGTCATGCAGTTCATTGGGTTGAAGGACCGGTCAGTGGGAACACACAGGTGTCTAACAGAACAAAACAATTTTTACAAAGCTTTGGTGAGGGTAACAGGTCAAAATTTCAAAATTCCACAATTAAACAGAAGAAGGACTTTTCCCCCCACACACATTATAGCGTGACACAGAATGTGTGATGGGAATTTATATGTGCGATTCAGCTAGTCCATGTGTCTTAGTACATAATTTCAGGGCATAATTCTAAGAAAAGAAAAGGGATTTGTACAGGACCAAATAATGAGCAGAACTTGAGCAGCTTATATGTCAACTTGTTAGTGCCATATAAATAATAAATTACTACTAAATTGGTGTATAATTCCAGTTTCAGATTCAGGGCTGTCCAAGAACAGCCTCTTATAGCTGAGAAGAAATATCTGAAGATTTGTGGAATACAATCAATCTCAAGTTGTGCTGAATACAAACTTACTTCTACTCTCTTGCCAAATCAATTTGATTAATGAGGTGCTCTAACAATTGGTTAGAGACTGAAGCACACAACTCTTTTGAAGCTGGACTGAACAACAAAAGGAAAACAAAGAAACTCAATCAACATTGCAAAAAACTCACCTAAATTAAGTAAGGACAACCCACAAATCTATCTGGCTTTATTTCTGTTAAATTAGAGTTATTTCCCTAAATATATATACATATATGTGTATATAGTGTAGGTTTTGTATCTAGCCAGCTCTTCATCAAGAATGCAACAGATTGTTTCTAGCTGTTTTGACTGCTTAATTAGTTTTCTCTTTTTTTCCCTTTTGTTTTTTTCCTGTGGCTGTTTTGACAGATTAGAAGACTTGGCAAACATACTTCTTAATTCTTAGAGAGGTTGACTGTCTGGTGATATCCATCCACACACCCTCCTGAGTATAACAGTTTTATAACCCACAGCTACAACCTTTTCCCTTTTCTTGCCATATAACCTATGCCATTTGGCAGACTACATGCTGGACAGATTTCATGTGCCTTTCCACAGTGCATAGCATGCGCGTCTGGATAATGTAGTCTTGGAAAATTGTCCAACTTCAGTTTAGTAAAGAGTGAGGTCTAATAACTCCTGCAGGATTCCCATTTGAAAGTGGCTACTTTTCTTATTTTCAGGCTTGGAGCTGTGAATTCCATGATAAAGGTGTCTAGAGTATCAAAGGAAATAGAAGTGAAGACCATGCAGAGAAACTGTTTGACATATGTGACAATATTACCCCTTGGGACAACTAAGAGCTGTCTTCACTTCTGACTCATTCTAAAAACCATACCAGCCCCTTTGTATTTTTTTCCCTTTACAAATTTTAAATTTCCTATTAACATGACTGATGATGTTGTGGGATGGCTAGTCCCTTTACTATCAGAACAGTAAAATGTTCAGAGCCACAGCTAGTACATTTCCATTTAATAGCTCTCATTTTAGGCCCAGAAATCTGTCCATATTTCTATGTGCACCTTCCTTAGGTACAAGAGAATCAAGCTGATCAGCAACGCAGAAGTCAATCTGTAATACCAGAAACAGAGACCACTGCTTACTTTTGCTGCAAAAATATCTTGAAGATAGCAACAAATTCTCTCTTTTTATCAAATGTACAGAGCTGCCCTCTCTAACATTTTAAATTATATTAACAGTTGCTGCATGTCTTGGTACTTGGTTTATTTTATTAGGCTAAATGTATTAATTTTAGAATGCATTAGTACTTAATTTGCACAGAAACGCTTTTGAATATCTAACTAGAGACAAAGTTCAGGAAGAGTGACGATGTGTGAATTTGCAGTCAGCTGCTTTGAGAAGACACAAAAATAATGTGAAAATACAGGTAACTATGAAAGAAAATAAGATGCATAGCTCAAAATATAAAATCACACGACTACTTGTGAGGGACTCATCTGGAAAAAAAAATTCAATTAAATGTCATTTTAAGATTTACATGTAATTCCCCTGCCCACAGAGCAACAATAGACAAATGTGTAGCAGTTTATTGTTTCAATGTCATAATGAAAAACATACCTGAAAGTATGATGCTGCACAAACATGTGGTTGTACAGATTGTAACCACAGAGGTTCAGAACAAAACTGGTAGCATTATAATGCAAGTGGGGAAGAAGGAAAAGGACACATTCTAAAAGCTACTGTAACTACAACCAGAAAAGAAAACAATCTGCAAAAGATCATTGAAAAACACCTATACAACCACACAAAGCCTTGGGAGACTGCTAAAATTTGGTATTGGAAACACATGAAGATGAATGATTCAATAAAATTCAGCACAAGATCCTCAGCTGCACTACTTGTTCAGAAAAGGGTAGCCCTGAACGATTCTGGTCACTGGGCTGCAATGGGAATATTGCAGCCCTGAGGTGCAACAGTTCAGGGTCCAAATGCTGAGCCCAAAATCTGGGTGCTGAGCTCAGCCACATCAGGTGCACCTGCTGTGTAAGGACGGCCTCTCTGAGCAGTGTCTGGGGAGGGCTGTGCTTTCAGCCCTGGCTAAACACATCTCTGCAGCGTAGGAAGGAGCACGAGAGAGAGGATTTGTGGTAAGCAGCAAGATCCCTTGCTCCCGTGATAGAGAAGCCTGGGCACTGAAAGAAGTAGTATAATAGCAGGATGTGTCATTTCTTTGTCAAGGTAAGAGCTTTGGTTTGAGGAAGTGTCTGTGAAAGCCTTCCACTGAGACTCTTCAACTACTCAGAAAAAAGGAACTTTGTTATCAGGAAACCTCAAAACTAACTTTTGCAAAACCCCAAGGATTTATGAAGCATCAGCTTGCACACTTCAGCACCCTTCATTAGCTCTGGTCCTGATGAATGACATTATAGCCAGACTGTTCTCCCAGAATTACATGGAGCTGACATGGGGAAAGCGATCTTCTCTACAGAGACCACTTGCAAAACTAACCTCCCTTCAAAATCCTCTGATGTGTTTCCTAGCCTCTGTGCAGAAACCAGAATGTGTGGGCAGCTGTGTGTAAAATGCTAACTAACCATGCTTTCTGTGGGAGAGGAAGGTGACAACAGAGGAACGCCCATTTCATCTTCAAATGTTGTGATAGAGGCAGTTCTGGGCAAGAGACAGGAAAAAGCAAAAGACACAGCTCTGAATGAAATCCCCTGCTCATAGTGCAGTTAAAAAGCTAAATGGGAACAGTAACATGAGAAATAAATGCAGGAGAAAAAACCAAAAAAAAACAAAACAAAACCCCAAAAAACCCAAAACAAACAAATGGAAAACTTTTATACCAGGCAACAAATCAGATGGCCTCCGTGAGACACCTGGAGCCAGGCTCATGTCAGTTTGGGGAGCATAAAGGAATTCACCACACCTTGTCTAGAAGGTCATTGTTTCTCTTCATAAGAACGCACAGGCTGAGAACAATGGCCACTACATGTCTGGTACACATTTTTCCTTATGGAGTTAAGCAGAGAACATTTTGCCCAGCATGTCTTTTTAGGTCATTCTTGACAAAAACTTGTACAGCAAACTCAAAGAAGAACAGGCATGTTCTTTTTAAAGTACTCCTGTTACTTTATCTGTGGAAAAGCCTTGAGAAAATTCACACATGGTTTGGCCAAATGGTTAACACAAAAACACAATTATGTGAAAGTTTTTGAATTATGTAATCTAGATAAAAAAAGGGAGAGGAACAAATGGACATACTGTCTGAGATGACCATAATACATATATAAGAAAAGGCAAACAAAAGAAAATGTAAACCCTAATACCAGAGGAAGTAATTGCAACAAAACAAAATTGCAACAACAAAACCAAAAAAAGCTAAAAGTCACATTTCTCAAGTAATTTCAACTCCATCACATCAACCACTTTATAAAGCCTTCAGATAGAGAAGCCAAAGCCTGGCAAGGACATACATTACTTCATCTTGTTCATCTTTTATGTTTTTCTGCATCTATCACTCAATCCTACAGCAACCAACAATTGACTACAAATGGTGAAACAAGAGCCAGTGTCACCTGTGAACCATGTGTACCACAAAACCATCTTGTATAATCCGTGTTAGGTGTAACATTCCCCTTTTTCTGCTATGCGTGTACTGATCATTCTTTCTTTCCTGTCTTCATCTTGGCTCTTTCTGATCTTTCTCTTGTGATTTTCCTTCTTTTAAACAGAAACTGAATTAAAAAAGTCTATTGTTCAGCCTAAGGGTTGTAACTTTTGGTCTTAGCATAAGAAAATATGCCAAAAAGGACAGCATTGCCCACTTAGTACAGTTTGAAAACATCCATATTTTAAAGGATATTTAAATATAAAAATAAAACTATCTTTCATGAGCCATGCTATAACTTTCAGGAACCCAAGTTACCCTTATCTCACATTTCATGAGATTCTCCCTGGACTATTTCACACCTTTGCTAGATCTGGATTGTCTCTCTATTCTGGCCCTGTTTGCAGTGTTGAAGTTATCTCCATTCATCACCTTTTAAGGCCTGATCTCCATTTCATAGTTCAAAATTATTTTCACTTAGAATCAGTGTGGAAGGAATCCTATCCCTGGCTAAGAAAAATGTCTTCCCTATTCTTTTTTCTGGATGGTGCCTGAACAATTGTCATAACCACTCAAATAACTGACTCATCCTCCAGACCACAGAATGCCATCTCAGAACAAAAGGGTCCCCATTTCTGTTTACTTCTTTCTTTTGCCTCTGCTCTTATTATACCTTCCAACAGTATTTCCATTCAGCAGAAAAAAAAGTGTTCATAACAATATCCTTCTTTGGAATCCCTGTGTTTCCTTCATATGGCCAATTTATAAGAAAATTGAATTTGCAGTCAAAAAGATCTGTCTTCAGATTTCATACATGGCCAGTTTTTTTTTATCTTGCAGCAGCTCTGCATATTTTTTTTTCACTGTCATATAAAATAACTTGTAAGAAATAGCTCCCATTGTGATTGCTGGTGTTAGCAGGTTGAAGGGAGTAAGGCATGTAGCAACCACAGTGTTAACCACAGCGAGTACTGTGGTTGATAATGGCAGTGCTTGGAAAGATGAATCACCAGCAGCAAAAGCAGTTCAAGAAAAAGAAACACATACACACACACACAAAAATAAAATCCCAACCCAACCCAAAACAAAGCAAAACAAAACAAAACTGAAAGGAACTCACTCTACCAGAAAGAACATTCAGGGAAAGAGAGAGGATTGTAACTGGGAACGTGTGCTTTGTAACATACTCTAATTTGAATACATTGCTCACAGTATGGACTTGCCCTCACGAATCATGATCTGAAAATACTTTATTGAATAATGTGATACTCGGATTTTTCAATGAAAATTTACGGTTTTGTTCATTTTTCTCACTGCTTCAAATGATGGTTGTACAGCTTCCTGTAAAATAGGGTTTCACACATCAGTTCTTAAGAATCTTTGTGGGGTTCTGCATTTCACATTTTCTTAACCCTTGCCCCACTAGAATAAATGATTGCCTGGGTAAGGATTACCTTTATTTGTGCTTTCCTACCATCTACTATTCTGGACACCCAAACTCTGTGGGGACCTTGGTGTGAATGCTTTCATACAAATCATTTCCATCATCCTTCACTGACAGCAAATGCAAGAAACACACCACCATAATGCACAGGACAGAACAAAACAGAACAGTGCTTCTAGACAGGAATGATTCCCTTGAACTGCTTCCCACCCTACATGAAGGGAAAGAGGGTGAGTTTTAAGTCTTTTCTTCTAGCTAAGGAGAGACTGAGATACTCAAGCTAGCTGCTACACCATTGGGTATTGCATAGGAAGATAGAGGGAGACCTTGCCAATGGACTGGCTAGCTCACTGTATTTTAAGAGCTTTACAAGTTGTTAAAAAGCTCTTTCCTTCAGAAGGACTCCAGGTGAACAGCACGCAGTGCTGGCAGCAGCATTTTACCCTCCTATTTCAGTGTTCTACTTCAATACAACATGGGCCTGGAAAAGAAGGAACAAGCACAATGGCTTTTGAGGAAGAAGTCACCTTCTTTTTAAGTTCTTAAGGGTGAAGGCTCAAAAAACCAGAGGGCCAGTCCACAACCATTCTCTCAATCAGACAGCCAGCTGGGAAATATTACTGTTCTTCAGAAGGAAACGGTTCAGTTACTACAGTTGTCCTTTTGCTACTTCCTTCATTTTCACATCTTCTATGAAGAATAAGTTATGGACTATATTAACTAGAGATAAGTTTATTTTTACCTAAGCCCCAGCATAACGATCCAACTGATATCTGTCAATCAACTTTTGTCTCAATAGCAAAGAGAAACTCCAACCCTTGCCTTCATTTGGGAAATGGTAGATAGGAAGAGACAGAAATCAAAATAAACACTGCAGCCTGATGTTTAAAGCTGTTTTCTTAAGAACACCCAATGTAAGAATACCTGGAGTACCTTAAATTTCACAAGGATGCAAAGGCGTTCTGATAGGGGAAAATACATTCACATTTTAGAACACTGTGCATGTCTGAGTTAAACAAATCAGATCTACCTACAAATGAACAATACAGTTTTCCCCCTGGTGGACTATACCACTGTTTCTCTAAACATTAAGATTCATAGTGTGTTTACTATCAGCTGGACACGTATCCTGTCACTGTACATTCACATTAAAAAACCTTCTTTCCAGTGCGTGTTACTCATAAATGTGCTGAATCAGACTGACTCTCTGCCCCTTTATGTTCTAAGGTGAATTAGGAAAGGGTCTGTTATAGGATGATACAGGCCACTCTTTTGTGATGGTCTGCAGTTTTCTCTCCCAGTACATTTTCTTTTTATTTAGCACTTCCATTTTTATCCTGTGTTCTTCTTCAGCCATCTCACATTCTCTTTCTATTTGCTGTATTTTTGCCACATGAACTTCATTCATTTGGATTAACTGCAGTTGCAAAATTGACATTTGCTGATGATGTTCTTCCTCATGCATCTTTTTCAGAGCACTTTCCTGAGACGCTTTACTTCTGTAGTTCTTATCTGCTGCTATTCTGACATCAGAACAGGAAGGCTCAGGTTGGGAGGTACCTTCACATACTGGAAAATGTACCAGCTCTTTCTCTTCATCACAAAGTTCTCTGTTTGAGACAACAAACGGCTCTGCAGAACAAAAGAAGAAAAAGTATTACATTACTCCGTTCCCCTCCTTCAAGAAACAAAAATGTGGTAATATAACTTACTGATACATGCATCTAAAACTTGTGCTTCTGTACCAAAGTACAGAAGCCACTACCTAATGCAGTTCTGTTACAGATTACTAACAGTATAATGGTCTCAACTGAGCCACTTTGGGCTCTGTTGATACATCTCCATGGCTATAAAGGGTGCTCAGAATACTAAAGTGAATGTAGACGTTTGTAAGTGGATACCTAAATTTAGGTTGCTGAGTCTGGAGATAAACCTTAATGCAGCTGTTTAAGCCAAATCCACATGTGACTTGCAATACTTTTATGAAAGATCTGAGTATCAGATGAAGAGCTGTATCAGCATGAATACCAAGAGAGTGAGGGAATAATAGGAAGAATACTTCTCATTCCTTCCTTTACCACTACTGTAGATATTGTAAACACAGTAGTGTATATTTTTAGGGAAAAATACATTATTCTAACTTTGAGAAGGCTCTACCAATTTTTCTGAAATAAAAAATACTACTCATGGAACAGAATAGTTACCACTGCAAGTGAGGGTCTCAAAATACATTCCTTTACAAATATTGATGACTAATTATGGTAAATATAATTATAAAAGAGACATTCTGAGAATGTTATCTAATAACATGGCTACTGTTGTCTTTTGAGCAAGGACAGTCTCCTATGTGAGATCCCGACATTATAAAATTAGTAAGAAACCACTGTAGCCACCCTCCCTTCTGGTTTTGCATTATTCCTTCTGTGTATGTTTGCCAAACAAAGAAGAATGTAGTGCTGAACTTTCTCAGAAAGGCCGTTCTCCAGTGTGGACTGCAGTGTGTAATATGGCTCCACATAGCATTTTTAGGCCTTGAAAACAAAGGAGGAAAGACCTACAGGGAACTCTTGCAGCACACAATTGTGTATCAATTTGCTGCTGGTGGGTTTGTTTGTTGTTTTTTTTTAACCAGCAAAATGATACTTTATAAAGGATAAGAATATCCTTGGGACAGTTGTCTGGAAAGCCAGTGTGATAGCTACTGTGATGCTTGCCACAAAGCAGCAGATATGTCAGAAACTGTTGAAAAAAATTTGTGAAAAGCCTCAGTTTAACTCCCAGAGGCCTGGGGAAATACACAAAGTCTTGTAATATTATAGCTCTGAAATTACTTTTCTATAACCAGCAGTCACAGCTAAGTGGAGAGATTTAGACTGCTGGGAAAATCACATACAAAACAATAGCACTTGCATCATTACAGTAACATTTATACCTTGACTAGAAGCATCAGGCTGATATTCAGAATCTTCTTCTGGTGGGCTCTGCAAAAAGTACATTTGCTCAGGCATTATGCTGGCAATCTTCTCTTTCCCTACGATGTGAGTATTTATAAGTGGACTAATACTTCTTTTTACCTTCTCCCGCCTTTCATGTGCCATTATCTTTTTTGTCCGTGCCTTGATATTTTCCCAGCATTTCTTTAACTGTTTGAAGTCTCGCAGTGATACGCTGGGCTGTGAATTATATTCATGAGCGAGTGCTTGCCAGGTACGTTGTTTCAGAGCAATTGTTCTTGCATCACTTTTTTTACATTCAAGCACATATTTGTATTTTTCAACTAATGCAAGCAGCACACTCTTCTCCACTTCTGAGAAGTATTTAGCAGGCTTTATTATTTCGTTTTGCATCTTCTACTGTTTCTCCAAGAAGCCAAAATTCCTATGAAAACAATGTCGAAAGAAAAAAAAAGAAAAACAAAACAAACACAAATTAGGACTAGTTATACTATCAGGAAACTATGCTTCAGCAAATAACTCCTATGCATATCTTCTGGTTAATTTTATTTTCTAGAATAGTTTATGAGTAGTTCTAGAATACACAATGGAACAATCAGGTAATATATAGTACAATTCCATACTGTTTTGTGTTGCCACTTTAGTGGGTACACAGTTCCAGACGTAGACTGTAGGAAGAGTTGTCTTTGTTACAATATGCCTTGATAGACAATACTTGTTATTAAATTTACTCAGTAACTTGTTTTCAGTATCTTGTTTTCCCATTCATTGCATTTTTTTTACACTGGGAGAGTTCTCAAAGGCCTGAACCATAGAACAGGTTCTGAAATCCAGCCCTTGATAACTAGTGGTTTAATTCTAAAGGCATTCTCATCAGGTTTGGTTTTCCTTTGGTACACAAAAGACCCTCTTCTGCCCTCACTCGCTGCATATAACTAATTTCTCCCCTCTCTACAGTGTTTGCAAGTTGTTTTAGAAATGGTAGCAAGAAGTTTTCATTTTAAAGACCTGTCAGCTTGGCTCTCCCCCATGCTCTGTCCTCTCTGACACCCAACAGGCAGCAGGATCCTGATCTGTATTAAAATACCAAGGAGAGGCAAGGGTTGCAAGAAGACATGAAGGAATTATGGAGACAAAGTGCTTGGAAGGTACAGATGCTTCACTGTTTACTGCTGACCCTTGTGTGTGTGGCACTTCCTTTTGCTTGCCGTGCTTATCACTCTCAGGAGCAAATGGCCAGGCTAAAAAGAGTTTTGGCCTCACTCAATACAGCCGCTGCTATACACTTACACCACATCAACAGCAGCCTCTCTTCTCAAGCCTGGAACTTACATAGTCACTAGGAAAGCAGTTGCTGATACCAGGGAATTCTTAGCCATTAAAAAAAAGGAATAAATCAGTGTTGCCTTGAATCAGCAGTGCGTGACTATGCTGCAAAATGTATTATTTTTCTTTTATCTTTTCAGATTCCCCCCCCCCATTCCTTTTTGCCATAACTATGCAGCTCAGATTACTTTTACATTTTGGGCAGAAAATTCAGGATAATTACATAGAAAGAGAGCACCAATGCTGCCTTAATTCATATTTCTTCTGGTTTTAATCATAAAACTCAGAGATAGAACACGTATAAGATAATTGGTTCATATCCCTAGCAGTTTAGGACTCTCCCAAAAATAATTTTCTGGTATTTTGCCCATTGTTTCCACTACTTCTCTCATAACATTACTTAACGATGCACTAGATATCACCACCAGGTTTCCTCTTTTCAATGTGTTTTTCCTTTACTCCATTGCACTAGGACTTACTTTGTGCCATTCCTGTAATTCCTTTCCCCCAAACATCTTAATAGTTATAGTTATTCTCACCTCTTCCATTAAAGGTAACTACTTATATTTATAAAGAAAGCTAGCAGACAAGCCAATATCAAAAGAAGAACCCAAGCATTCTCAAGTAGCCCATTAAACATGACAAAACCCAACTGTCCTGGTTTCAGCTGGGACAAAATTCACTTTCCTCTTAGTCACTGGCACAGTGCTGTGTTTTGGATTTAGTATATGAATAATGTTGATAACACACTGATGGCTTTAGTTGTTGCTCAGTAGTGCTTACTTAAGTGCTTACTCCTTAAGTCAAGGAGTTTTCAGTGTTCCATACTCTGCCAGTGAGCACAAGCACAAGAGGCTGTGAAGGAGCACAGCCAGGACAGCTGACCTAAACTGGCCAAAGGATACTCCACACCATAAAATGCCATGTTCACTGTATAAATGAGGAGGAAGTTGGTCAGCAGGTGGTGGGCAATTGTATTGTGCCTCCCTAGTTTCTCTTGAGTTTTGTTCCTCTCTCTTTCCTTTTCATTACAAGTGTTATTACCATATTTTATGTTGTTTCAATTATTAAACTGTTCTTATCTCAACCCACAAGTTTTACTTTTTACTCTGATCCTCCTCCTCACCCCACTGGGAGCAAGGAGTGAGTGAGCAGCTGCATGGAACCTAGTTGCTGGTTGGGGTTAAACCACAACACCAGCAAAACAAAAAGGAATCAAAGAATAGAGAAGGCAGCAGAACAAAGCAGCAGAACTGAGCAAAGTGAACAGAAATAAGCAGTAGTCTAAGCCTAAGTTAAGTCAGTAACTAAGTAGAACCCCTACTGAAATAGGCAACAAACACTGGGTTTGTACGTTCTGTCAGTGCTTGACTGGGTAATGGCTGGGCACGCACTGAGTGGGCAGCTGGCACCTCTGTCGTTCCTGACTAGCCACAGTTCTGCTCCCTCTTACCAAATTCTGGGGTCACGAAGACATCAGAGAGCTGGAGTTTTTGTAGCAGACAGGATTTAGGAGACTAAGGGAAAGATCCATAGGAAACCAGACTCTAACAGCGCTACTGCTCACGGAACAGCTTGTTTATTTTACATGAAAGAAACAGGTGGAAGGAGGAAGAGAGCTGGGTGGCTGAACTAAAGGGAGACAGTTTCCTGATCCAGTATTTCCTCCATCATACTATATCAAGTTATTTTTTCACGGTCTGTGAAAACTTCAGTTACCCCACGTGTTGGTGGCACGAATTCTTAAACAGCTATAATTGCACAGAACAAACTAAGCACAAACAAGGAAACTTCTTTCATTGCATACCAATCATTATAATGTCTAGCCCTAATAGAAGAGAACAGCTGCTTCAGAAGTTCCTTACGTAAAACATAAATTAAGAAAAAAAAAAAATTCAGGAAATTGACATCCTAACAAAGACACTGAAAACTTTCAACTTTGCTCCACAAAAACCACTCTGAAAGCATCTATTTTACTTATATATTTATTGTACCATTCCAAAACATTAATCTGCTTTGGACAGCTGCTGAAATGAAATTCTTACGACTAAATATTGGTGCTCTGTCTTAACCTCAATTCCACCAAGGACTGGGATGAAATGCAGTCCCACCAGCAAGTCATAAGATCCAATAGTTTATGACACTGAAAAGCCAGGATCAGAGACTCTGTGTGTTTAGAAATGGCTGAATCTACTTTCTGCTGATGCATGTACATCTTATGTCTGGCTTTGAAAAGGTGTGAGAATCTCATACAAAAAAAAATCATTACATGTTTGTGTGTAAAAAATGCCTTTAATTAGAAAGACTGGATACTTTGGAGACTAAGTTCAAAAAGCTAAACAATGTTACTAGGACTTCTGGGTTCCAGGTGCTACCAACAGGTTGGCAGAGATAAACTGATGTCACTAAAAGTCTAAAACATTTCCAAATAAGACTTCATATATAATAACAAATTATGTAGTAGAATAAAAGCTCATTTTTCATGGATGGAGTCACAGCAAATTGAAGTATCACTTTCATACCACACTATTGTTTATTTCTATTATTTTTACTGTAGTAGCATCTGAGATCCCCAGTCATAAGTCCAAATACTGTATGCTTAAGTATGAAAACATAGGTCCTACACTGAGAAGAATATATTAGTCTTCCCTTCCTCTCATTACATTTCTAATATTTTTTTTCCTACACATATACACAGTACCTGTATCCTTTCTGTGAAGAAGCCAGAATTATGATCTAGGATGCATAAAAGAACTCAAGAACTGGTGTAAGCAGTTTTATGCACTTACTACCCAGAAGAAAAGTGTTCTTGAAGATTCTTCTCAAGCTCTTACATGCTTGGCCTGCTTGGTTCTATATACTAAAGCCCATTTGCAATTAGGTGAACAGAAAGTCCTCTGAGATGTCAGAGAACTTAGAACACTGAAAAGTTGCAGCAAAACACCACCATATATTTATGTTTATATTTGCCTCTTTTTCTTTATGCATATTAATCACCTTCTGGCAGCCCAGTGGCTCCTCTGCAGAATACAAGGAAGGACTCTCACAAGCCCACAGAATTTCCATTTCAAGGCTAAGATATCTTTCCAGGACATATGCCCAGGACATAATTTAGCAGGTAGAAAAATCTGTGTTGAAATGGAAGTAGTTTACTGTCTACAGCTCATCCAGTAAACAGAATTGATTTGTGTGGGTGCATGAGGACAGCTGAGGAGTAAATTCTAAGAAACAAAGAATGAAAAGCTTCTCCCACTCTTACAGGTGCCTAGGCTCCAAAACACAGGCAGTAAGGAAGCATTTATCCTAAATATCTTCTCCTGGCAAGACTCAATTCACAACTCGCCTTAAATCAGTGTGCTAAGTACTTGTCCTCTCACACAAACCTTTATAGCTTTAAGATAACAGAAATATCTCTCAGCTCCTCGTCTTTACTTTGAAATGCTGTGCAGCATTCTTCTTTTAAAGACTATAAGGCATGTGCTGTGATCTGCTGGAAGAATATATTGAAAAAAAATTTACACACGTTAAGAAGAGCATATATGTTCATAAGTATGTCATATATATATATATATATATATTATTTTTCTTGCACACACCTAAAGAGACACCCGAACTCCAGTCAGCTGCAAAGAAGCCCTTCAGGTTGGCATGTATGAGCACTTTCGGTCCATGACATATTTTTTTAGGCGTAAGAAAATACAGAGAAAAAGTTACGATGGAAGACTTAACCCAAATGTTAAGGTTACACCAATCAAACTCAAAGAAAATAGCAAACTGTGGCAATGGTGTGAAAATGAAGTTCATTTATCAGTGCCAACAGAATTACTACCAGAAACAGTCATGGACTGAAAAAGAGAAAATTTGTGTATCCAACTTAAATTGCAGGTGAAGCTTCAAGCATAGTCAATAATTAACAGCATTGGAAATCAATCATAATTCTATCCTTTTCATTCAGCATTTGAGGGTGAAAGAAAGGCACAGAAATGACCCAAACTAGTCACAACAACAGGTTTCTATTTCATTTGAATGACAGAACCAGCAGTAAACAGTGTTCTTCAAAGGTTAGGTTTTCCTCACTGAGCTTCCATCACTGATCCAGGCCTGACCCTGTCTACCTTGAGACTTGAAATCACTAGGTCCTTACGTGCACATTCCAAATATGAATGAGATCTATACAGAAATTGTGTTTTAATCAGATTTTTAAAAATCCCACCTCTTTGGGTGCTTCCCCCCCCCCCGTCTTAATATAAATGAAGAGTTATCATGGATCACCTGGCGAATGAACAAAACAGTCTATTAGTAAAAATTCACAGTACTTTGCCTAAATTTCTCCTGTCGAATTTTATATACCAATACACGGATTTTTTTTTTTTTTTAAATATAGGATATTAGATTATATTTGTATACAGAGACAGATTTTAAGCGGGTCACCCAGCCACCTATGGAGGACATCTAAGGCACTTTGTGCACGCAAGGTAATGGATGCAGGTTGTTATTCCGAGCGCCTGCCTGAAACCCACGACAAATAGCCAAAACACAGGAATCCTACCAGACTCTCCCGCACCCGAACTTCTCAAACATTAAGCCGAGCTTGCTCTTGTTTGTTGTTTTTTTGTTTGTTTGTTTTGGGTTTTTTTGTTTTTGTTTCAAATCTCCTCGCTAGCTCCTCTTCTGCGGGAAGGCGAGCGGAGAGCAGGTCCCGGCTCCATCCACAAAGGCGGGCGCAGCGGGCGGGGCTGCGGCGGCAGCGGGAGCGGGATCGGGATGGGGGCGGCTCTGCCGGGGGGCGCGGCTGCCACCCCCGGTACCCACCCTGCGCCCGGGGACACCCGCCCCGTCCGGGGACACCCGCCCTGCGGCCCCACTCCCTCCCCACAAGCAACAAAGCGCTGCCCGCCCCGGCTCCCTCCCCTCCCTCCGTCCCTCCCCGCCACCGCCCCCTCCGGCTGCCCGCAAACCCCGCGCTGGATTCCGGGCCCTCCGCCGCGCCGCCCGCGCTCCCCCGCGGCACACACCGCCTCCGCCTGCACGGGGACACCCGGCCCGGCGGCACCGGCCCTGCAGGTGCGCCGTGGGTGTGCTCTGTGTGTGTGTGTGTGAGTGGGGAGCGCTGTGTGTGTGCTGTGAGGGGAGCGCCGTGCCGACACCCAGCGGCCGCCACCACCGGGGGGGTGGCCCCGCCTGCACCGGGCGCGGGGGGAGGTCCCGGGATGAGCGTGCCCATCCCGCACCCCCGTCCCCGTGCCCACCCCGCATCCCCATGCTGCGGGGCGGGAAGGGGCACCGCGGTCCGGACGGGGTGCCCGCCCCGGTGCGGCGGCCGCGCACCCAGCTCGGGCTTTACCTCCGACCGCGCGCCGCGCCTGCGCAGCAGCGCCCCCGCCGGCCCGGCGGCAGGGGGGGCGCCCGCCCCCGGGCCCCCCCCCCCCCC
>JAWWEW010000078.1:89302149-89324786 GCA_035583185.1 Anabacerthia variegaticeps
TCCCCGCCCCCAGCTCCATCCCCCCCCCAGCTCCATCCCCATCCCCGCCCCCAGCTCCATCCCCATCCCCATCCCGAGCTCCATCCCCAGCTCCATCCCCATCCCCATCCCCATCCCCATCCCGGCACCGCGGGCTCCCCCCCCGACACGGTCCTGCCCCCGGCGTGTCTCCCGGTAGCGTTGCGGCCTCGTGGGACCCCATCCCTGCCTGCCCCATGAGGAGCAGCTGTCCCTGCCCTGCCCTGCCCCGGCGGGCTGGGGGCGCGGCAAGGACACGCTCCCGCCTGGAGCTCCGGGCCCTCGCTCTCTCCTCTCCTTCCCTCCTCTTTCCTTCGCTCCCTCCCTCCGTCGGGCCCGGCCGCCCTGCCCCGGCCCCGCCGCGGCTCCCTCAGGGACGGGCTCCGGCTGGCTGTGCCCGCTCTGTCTGAGTGTGTGCGTCTGTGTGTGTGTGTGTGTGTGTCTGAGTGTCGCTGTGTCTGAGTGTCTGAGTGTGTGTGTGCGGGTCTGTCTGTCTGTCTGTGTGTGTCTGAGTGTGTGTCTGAGTGTGTGTCTGTCTGTCTGTGTCTGAGCGTCTGAGTGTCCTTGTGTCCGTGTGTCCGTGTGTCCGAGTGTCCGTGTGTCCGAGTGTCTTGAGTGTCTGAGTGTCTTGAGTGTCTGTGTGCCTCTGTCTGTGTGTATGTATGTCTGAGTGTCTGTCTGTGTCTGTCTGTGTGGGGAACAATTGCTCCTCTCCACGCTGTACTTTTGCTCCCGAGTTAAAAATAGGATCGCTAGCCTGGTGATTTAAGAGCTGAATACAGCTGGAGGCAAGACAGAAATTCCTTAAATAGGCGGAACAAAAATAAAAATTATTTTGTGAAACTAAAACAATAGTTTGCAATCTTTCTGCAGTTTTCCTAGAGTGTTTTTTTAGTCATCTAAAGACTGAATATGGACCCTGAAACTGAGATAAAGAAGCAAGTAAACCCTTTTTACTGTAATGTAAGTATTCCTTATTGAGAATTTTAACTAATACAAAATAATTTTGGCCGAACAAAGTGGTACTAAAGTGCAAACGTTTTGTTTTTTTTCTCTTAAAAGTGATAAATAGCTCTGAAGTGGAACTTATTTTGCTGTCTTTGTCATGTTTGACTTGGATGTGTGTTAAGAACCAACTTATGAAAATGAACAATTATAATAATATTACATTTCTAAATAAAGATGTTCTTTTTATAGCGGAAGATTAAACTGCAGCTCCTATTCAGAAAGAAAAAAAAATCTTAATTTCTCTGGTGGTCAGGTTTATTGCTGTTTGTTTTTATGCATCTTGGGGTTTTTTAGAGGAGAAGGAAATAATTTGTACTGCTGTTGTTCCTTCATATGAGTTTAAATGTAGCCTGCTCCAATTCTGAACCGGCCCAGGCATAAACCAGCTGTGTGGAAAACTTTCCAAGTGAGCGAGGCAGGCCCCAGACTGATCAGTGGTTGCAACACTGAGGAGAACTGGCTCATCTTAGGCAGCTCTTCTGGCTTGTCCCAACTGTGCTGTGCCTCTGGCTCAGAGTTGCTTGAGTGTGTGAGGAAGATCTCGGACCTTGTCTTTACTTAGCCACACACACAAAGAAAATGTTACGAGATAGCTGTAGAGTCCTGGAGACATCTGAAATTTTTATGTGATGTGGAGATTCCTGTTCATTCCACTGTCTTGCAGCCTCATAAAGAAAAGTTCTGGGAGCCTGCTTTAGTTTGTCTTTGGAGGAATAGTACTTTTGTAGAACTTACCCATACTGGCTGTTTGATAGTAAGTCTGTTCTGGTAGCAGTCGCTTTGCATTTCTCTTGGTTTGTGTGCAATGCTAGAAATACTTCTCTTTTATTTAGATTTGCAAAATCTGGTGTGCTTCTGCATTAAACTTGCAGACTCACTTCCTCGGATTCAAACACAAGACGGTAAGTTTTTGAATGCACCTTTTGACAGATTTTACGGATTTATTTAGCCATAGAGTATGGGTTTGTAATCTAGGTTTTAATGTAGTGGTAAAACGTACAGTTTCAGATATTTAACTAATTTTCCTGCTTTACTAAGTTGTTTACTGCAATAAGGTAGAACTTGGTTTTGTTAATTCTGTCAGAAAATGTTGTAACTTTGTGTCTAGGAAAGACCGTACATGAGAATATGTGGCTGTTAATAAAAGGAGAATGGAATGACTTAAATGATAGACAATCTCAGAAAAAATAGGTTTGTCTTTTTGAAGTGTCACATAATTCTCTGTTCACCTGGGATAGTCTATAGTGCAGGTGTTACTCTAACTTACTTTATAAATAATAAAACCTTTGCATGGTTGGGCTTTGAATCTTAAGTGTCTTTCTTTCTTCCTTGTTGGTTGATGACTTGCTAACTTAGGTTGAAGAAGCATTGAAAGCTCACGGCATTGGTAAGTGCAAGATTTTTTACTTCCTGCAGTTTACTATACAGGCATCTTTCTTCCTGCCCCAATGTAGTTGTTTACAAAACAAACAAGAAAAAGACTTTCTCAAGATTGCTTTAAGACCTGTCTTGTGTTCTTTAGTGACGTAACTATCTAATGCTATATAAGTCAATCAATAATATGAGCAAGAAGTGAACAAAGTTGATTAATAAGCACTAGCTACAATACTAAAAATCACCTATACTAAAGTTTTGAGAAACCTTAAAGAATTCAAGAACTTAGACATCTTCAAGATTTAAAAATATATTTTTAAAAAGTATGCTTCTTGAAGCATGCAGAAATGTGTATACTTTATATTTGTTCTGTAAAAGAGATTATCAAAAATATCATAGATTATTCAAAAATATCTTAATTAGCTGAAGCATAGTACTTTCAAGAGGTTTAATATAACAGTAAACCTTCCTTGGGTCTTTATGAACTGGTCTAATTCCAGTAGGAATGAAGGTCTAACTAGGTTCACGATTATTTTCCTTCTTTGGTTTCATGATGCACCAAAATGTATTTATAGGTTTCTACAGTGCATTGCTCCTACAACTTGCCTTGAAATTCATTGTCCAGGTTATACATAGTCAATGCACATGCCTAATCTGGGAATTTTTCTTTGGACTGTAAAGGAAATTTAAGTGATTAAATATTTAGCAGCCGGATGCTGCTGAAATTACTGGATGCCCTGAAGTGTTTAGAGACACTGAACTTGATTGGTCTTCCTCTCTGCCTGCTTTGTTGAACTGCCTGACATTAAATAACTTTGTTACTATTTGGCATGAATGCTTTTTTGTCCATCTTTTGCCAAAAAAAAATCTCATAGCACATTCAAAACTAAACATAGCTTAGTTTTCCCATGTCAATGAAAGCTCAAATGGTTTTCTTTTAACAAAGTCTATTATCATACCAAATTGTTTTTGTACTAACAATATATTTTCCATTTCTGGGGTGGTTTGTTGTTTTTGTTTTTTTTTCAGTTAAAACACCCACTGACTCAGGGGAGCAAGTGAAAACACCTGTAAACCTTCCTGATTGTGGTAAGAATGTTTAATATCCTCCTCCCCACCCCACCCACCAAAAAAACCCAAAAAGGTGGAAGAAACAAAAAATTTTGAGGTACAATATTACAAGTGATGTCAAGGCCATAGTGGGTCATTGGGAATTCATTTCTCTTCATTGTACTTTCCATCTGCAGTAATATTTTGTAATAATTAAAACAATATTTGGAAACTAAATGTCTTAAATAGAGTGAAAATAGGGCTGTTGGTATAATGTTTTATAATAACTGTTATGATAATGGGACCATGTCTGAGCAAGGATTCACTTGTATGTGAATTTCTTACAGTGCAAGCTGAGCCAGAGAGGTTTCATGGACAGACCTTGGAAGAACAGCTTAATACATGTAAAGGTTCAGAACCTGCACTTGGTGAGGGCTTTTAGTACTGTCATTGTTTGCTTGTGTGATGTTTACCTTTACAGAGCATGGATTATTTTTTTAAAGTGTTAAATTAAGTAATGTGTAATAAAATCGTCTTGTGGTTACACCGAGTAATTTTCTTTACTTTCCTTTAATGTCTCCTTTGCAACTTGCACTGATGATTTGTTTCCTAAGTTGTGTTTTGTTTTTTTTATTAATACAGGACTTAATTATGTAATAGAATACCGATCAAAAGCCAATTTTCCTTTTCTGTATGAATGTCAGCTGTGCTGCTGTAAAACAGGACTGAATAACATGTTCATGCATGTTTGTGGTTCCAAGCATAGACTGGCATACCTGGTAAGTTCTGTATGTTTGTTTTAATGTAATGATTCAAGGGTTGAATTTGCTTGTCATATTTTGATGGGAAAAAAAAAAAAGAATTGTTACATAAGCTTTTGTGACAATGTTTGTGTTTGTACTGCAACTGTGATAAATAGACTTAATATTCTTCTCATCAATAATGTGCATGCCTGTCCATTGCTTGACACAGTTTTTAATTCATTCTGTTTAGGTGAACCAGCAATGCCAGTAATGAAATCTATAACTAAAATTGACTAGAAGTAGGTTTTTGACTAACTTTTTATTATCTATAAGAACTGAATCAAAGAAGAAACTGTTTCATCTTTCAGATGGTTTAAAAGGAACATAATTATAAATGAACACGATACATATTAGGTAGAGGCTGTGACTTGGAATCAGTATTGTGTTCTCAGTTTTGAGGCAGGACAAGCCATGTGAGTTCTGTTGCCTGTTTTATGACAGTTTGCAAAGCTCTTATGGTTCATGTCAGCCCACAAATGTTTAAACATGCTATTTTTTTCAGCACTTTCAGAGAAATGAGTCTGTCCGGTCTTTGAACATTTACCTGAGCGTATTTGTTTAGGATGAGCTTTAACAAAATGAAGAAAACAGTATTCTGAAAGGCATTTTGATACTTCCCATAAAAATTGCCTAAAGTTGGCATTATATCCCACATATCTCAAAGTCATAGAAAGCTGAGTTCATATAACATTTTGAGGCAGTTTTAGAGCTAATGTTATTGGGTGTGGTGTCATGAATCTGCAGTGAGGTCTTCCATAAACATCATGCTGTTTCTCATCATTAATTCAGATGTACATAATGAGTTTTGATGTTCTCAGCTCTTATATTTCTTGTTTACCTTGAACTGTTTCCTCCAGTTCTGAATCTTATGTTTGTTAACTGTATCTCTGCTATATTCTTTAATACTATAAAAATACAATAATTCAACAAGGATAGCTTGCAAGTCATACACCTGAGATGGATTAACCCTAGGCAGTGGAAAAGGCAGAAGACTAAATGACTGGAATTTGCTCTGCTGAAAAGGAGCTGGGGGTCCCGGTGAATAACAAGCTGAAGATAAGTAGTGTACCTTGGCATCAATGAAGGCTAACAGCAGGCTGAGCTTTATTAACAGGAGAATAGCCAGTAGATCAAAGGAAGTGATTATTCCCCTGTCCTTGATACTTGCTAGGCCATATCCAGACTATTGTGTCCAGTTTTGTGCTACTGCAGACGGAATGCTATTGATGAAGTTGAGCGAGTCTGCTGGAGAGCTGCCAAGGTGGTCAGGGGGCTGAAGCACACTTGTTAAGGTAATTGGCCTCATTCAGGCTGGAGAAGAGAAAGTGTCAGAGGGATCTATTAGTAGCCCTCTAATACCTCAGGAGAGATTATTAAGAAGGCAGAAGCAGGTCCTTCACGGACCTGCTTGGCAGGAAAATAAATTCAAATGGGATTTTCCTACTTGACATGAAATTCTGCGCTGTGAGGGCAGTCAAGCATTGGAGCAGGTTGTCTAGAGAAGTGGAGGAATCTGTTTTCAGAGATGTTTAAGACCCAAGTGGACAAAGCCCTGTGCAACCAGGTCAGCAATTAGTGTAAACCCTATTTTTAGCTGAAGATGTGGCTTCAGTCCCCTAAATTAATCTGTGACTCTATGCATAATCATTTTAATAAATTCTACTGTGTATATGTAAAAGTTGACTTGTCTCCCATGGTTATTAACTGTGCTAGATCTGGAAGGAGTTGTGTGACTTAAGGATTTGTGTTTCCTTATTTTCTAGAAACAGCATTATCCTGAGATAGCAGAATCTGATGAAGTTAAGGGTAAAGGCTCTGAACTGAACAGAAAAGTTAGGCAAGTGGCATTAACAATTGAGAAGAAAGAAGGAAGAAAACAAATAAAGGTACGTTTTTCTGAAGCTTCATATTTAATAAAAAAAGAAGGTAATTTCTGTTACGGTGGGCAGATTTGCTTAGGGTAGTAGGAAAACCTTACTTTTTTAACCTTTATTACAGGTTAGTCATCTTAGTAATTCTTCCAGGATGATTCTGGACACAATTTCCTACTGGTCACTCCCATCATAAGTATTTCTCGTTTGAAATAATACTTATGCTACCTGAGTTTATAGAAATATGATTCTAGAGTGCACAAATAATGAAAAATATATATACTAATATTTAATCAGTTCTCAGCATTGTGTGTGTGCGTAAAATAACTTCTTTCATTGTTGCTTGGAAACCACCTTTGTGACTTAATCAGTTTCTGCTTTGTTAGCACCTCGTGGCAATTTTTGAGGGAGCCAGGTAACATTTCTGGTAGTACAGAGGAAAGTGTGGGAATTTGCAGGTCGATAAGAGAGTGCCAGCAGTGTCATGGGATCACAGGAGCACCATAAGCTTCAATTCTTGGGGACCCGCACCCTTGGAAGCGTGTTCATGTGAAGATATCTTCATACTGCTTTCTGTTGGTACTTATACCACGGTAGTACTTGTAGCACCTTTATCTGGGCAGGCAAAGTTCCCTCTTGAGGTGTATCTTGCCACACTGATTCATGACAAGCTTATTGAGGAGCACAGTGTTCTTTAGGGTATACATGAAATTTTTCTCCATCAACCTCAGAGTCTGTCAGCATCCTGCTTGTTAAGCAGCATTTCTTGACAAGATCCCTTGCTATGCTACTTAATGTGCACAGATGTCTCCCTTCAAAGTGGAGTTCACAAGGTTCCTGTGTTAAAGCTGGCTGTGTCCTGCCCATCTGAAAAGACACCTGTGTTTCTTTCTGTGTGATACTATCAGGCTGAGGCTCAAGGATGAGAGCCTGCACTGGTCCTACACTTTTTTGGTGAAAAACAAGTATGGGAATATTGAAAGATCAAGTCAATCCTGTAGAAGGGAGAGATTTCAGATTATCAAATCCTTTCTGCCTGCACATCCTTCCTGTTTAACCTCTGCTTAAAAAGAGAACCAAAACTGACTATTGGCAGCAACTTTTTCATTTATCTACTTAAATTTCTTCTTGACTTCAGACTGTTTATTTTGCTTGAGATTTAAGATTTAAGATTTGAGATTTTTTTGGATATAGAAATAGTTAGTTCTATCTATATTTTGTAGACATTTCTGTTTTTGTAGGTCGTTTCATTAGCAATTTCCATAGCAAATCCATTCTTGATTTAAGGAACTTTTAAAGAGAGCATGTATAACTTGGTTTAATTTTACTGCTATATCTTCTGAAACCAGCTATTTGATTTTTTAAGATCTAACAGAAATTTAATTGTGGTAAATAAGTGTTCAGGTAACTGACTTACTGCCAATTTGAATATCCATTAAGGGATTTACACGTGTGTTTTATGCCACTGGTTATATATTCTTAGGAAAAAAATTAACTCTGCTGGAATACCTATGGAATAACTTTATCCCCAGAATAACTAACTTAAATGGGTTTTATTTTTAGGTTGTTACAGATGCTCCAACAATGAGGAGGAGATGGCAAGAATGTAAGTGTGCTCAATGGGATGTAAATTGTCATTTTTAATTTGGGTAAACTCCTTTCACCTAAATCAGCTTGATTTAAGGACAAGTAGAAATATTTGGTCAGCTGTTGTGTGCACCAATGTTCTGAGCTCCATTTTGTACAGGTTATGTTGAAAATCTGATGCATGAAGTTCTTTCATGGTCAGTATAACTGGAGAGGCCTGTTCTATATGGCTTTGTTCTCTCTCCCTCTTGCTATTCCAGTCCCCCTTGCTTCCCAGGATCCTTTATCTATGATTTCTTTTGGCCTGGTAGCTGGTGTAGTCTCTGCAGTGCCAGCTACTCACCAGCAGCTTGGGGAACTGGGCCAAAGGAGCAGGTGGAGCTCCAGGGGTGTATTTGATTGGCAGTGCAGAAAACCACACAGAATACTTAAAGCACAGCTGTAGACATCATCTGCAGAAGAAAACTTCCTGTTTTACTAGCCATTGATACAAAATTGTAGGATCGTGGTATCTGTGAGACTTCCCCACTCAGTTTAATCTTTTAATACTCATTGTAGTACAGTGTTGTCTAGAGGGACAGACAGTATGATTGTGTGGCACTATAGGAAATGGTTAAAAAGTGCTACGAGACCCTCATTCTCAGACCTGGATGAAAATTAAAGATTTGAATTAAAACTAATGTACTTAATTTTAATGTGTATTAATATGTAAATGGTAGCTTCAAATAGCTCAGCAGAACTAATGGGTGATCTAGGCTAGCAGTGTCATACTCTGAAGAGGAGAAATAGCAATTATGAATCTAGGAAAGTGGTTTGAAATAAGTTGAGTCCTATTCAAACTACTTTTCTTGACTGTGACTTCTTGGTTTATGTGTCTCATTTTTCACATGACTATGGCATTCTACATTTTTAATATTTACATATTTTAAGAAACGTATGCATGTAATTATAACCAGGGTATAAAATAGTTAAAACTTTGTTACTAATTTGTAGTTTGTATTTAATATGCTGTCACATAATAATGCTCATAAAATTATTCTTTATGTTTGTAACTACTATTGCACAGAAACAGAGTAGTTGAAGTGCAGTTTTAGAACCATCCTCTATCAAGATAATGTCCATTATGCATATTTGCTTAGATTTTAGTGCAGATGACAGCCCCTCAAAAGCTAAAGTCCAGCATGTGGATGCGTCGCTTTGTAACGCAGAAAAAGCAGATAGTAAAAGTAAAGAGGAGGAACTGCCAGACCCTGTTCAAGGTAAGAGGAGAAATTATTTTTTTTTTAACTTTCACCAATGTGTGAATTATTTACTCTGTATGTGCCTGTTCGTAACTTCCACAATTGAGTTATAGAAGGTGAATTTGCACAGTGCGTGGATGAGCTTGAGGTCTGTGGCAGAGAAAAGAATAATCCCAGTGTTTGCAAAGGAGACAGTCCTGTTTTACTTAACGTTGTTGGATACTTTAGAACAGAAACAAGACAAGATTCACAGTTAGAAATTTTTACTATGCATATTTTTGGAGGATGGTCACAGACTCTTTGTGCATATAAGCTGTTTTTCAGTGTCAAGAAAAAAATTGGTAACAGCTGCATGCCAGACTGTTTAGAGGACAAGATGAATAAAAAGGAAATAATTGGATAGATTTTGTCTTTTTTTTGAATGACATCTAAAATATTTGATTAATGCTTATTTTCTTGAAATCAAAACCAGAATTGAATATAAAAATCAGTGAACACCATGTAACTGAAGAGACATCAGAAGTTGGTGCTTGGTAGTAGACTTAAGGTCAGAGGTGAGATTAGGGTTCTGTCTAACTGCATTGTAATTGCTGTCACTCAGAATATTTCTGGTCAGAAATACAAATTTGTGCTTCATGGCTGAAACAAATCTTTGATTTTTAGGTTCAATTTTTATTTATTTTATTTCTTCACAAGATACCCTACTTCCACCTTCATGTTTTATTGATTTTATCTTTTAAAATATTCTGAACAAACAGTACTTTTAAGTTAAAATACTAGAAAAACATTACTTAATATACTGTTTTTATTGTTGTAGATGAAAAGAATGCTCAAGAGGAGAAGGAAAAAAGTCAGAAAGAACAGACAAAACCAGATGAGGAGGTTGGACCTAATAAGGCTATTGAAAGCAGCAAAGATAACTCAGAAGGGTAAAAGAAATAAAAAAAATCCACCACCTCCAAAACCTTTTAAAGGGTTTTTATAAACGAGAAACTGTAGATGATAACTGTCTACACTGGATTTGCGTAGTAGTAAAATCCTTGTTTTCTGAAATTGTGCTCAGCTGTAAACTTCTCTCATCAACAGACAACCTGATGTATGTAAAGTGACCTCAGATTTTGCTCTGGATGCAGCTGTTTTTTGTATTTAACTGTGTTATCCTTAAGGTATAATCATGTGCTGCTCAAAATGTTCAAAAAGAATGTTTCCTCATGGTTTAAAACCACCTCTGCTATGTGTTTACGTCAGGTAATTAGGGTGGTATGTGAACTGATTTTGGAAGAGGAAGATAATCATCAGATAGCTGTAACAATATGGGTTCATCTTTCAAAAGATTTCTTGCAGGGACAGTAAGAAGTATTGTATTCTAAAATCATGGATCTGCTTGTAAGCATCTTATTAATAACAGTATTGTGAGTTCAGTTTCAGCTATCAGCCTTTGTGTGAGGAGGGTATCTCCAACATCTTTGGTCATCTTTGTGTGAGCCCAGGAACCACAGGAAAGCATTCAATAAGGAATATATATGCATCAACCCAAACATAAGAGTTTTCTTCTGACAGTTCTTTGGTTTTGCTCTGAATGACATTCTGTTGGGATTTTTTTTTAAACTTTAAACCGGTAATATCTCTCCTAGACTTGGAGGACTAACTCCTTTTGTTTGTTTACTGTTACTGAAAAGGATCAGTTGAAACCAGATTCAAGTCCAGGCTTATGGATCTTTGTGTTTATTTATCTGGCTTTCGAATAACTGTTACAGTTCTGAATCTGGAAAGTAAACTAGTTGGTGAAAACTTTAAAAATAGGGGACAAATAAAAGCTCAGCTATCCACATCTGGAAATGCTGTTGCCTATTTCTACCTGATACTGATCCTCATTGTGCAGTTCTGTACTTTAAATCTTAAGAACAGCATCATTTGGAGAATCCCTTAATATTACTCTTTTAATTTGGTTGTGACAGATCCTGGGTAACTATGAGCAGCCAGGTGTTTCAGTGAGAGACTGATTTGAAAGTTAGTTACTAAATTAGGATTTCATCTTGTTCCTTTATTGTTTATTTTTGTGAGACTACTGAAAAATCTGAACTCCATATATAGTTTCTTAATAGGAATAAGATCAGATTCTCATTGGCAGCAAGCTGTCCCATGATGCTTCCCCTTAAAGATTCTGCAATATCTGTCTGGGAGTTTCTTTAACTTCTTATTTCTTTGCAGTTCTGAACAAACAGTCATTATTTTATCATCATCTGCTTTTACTACACATTTGATTCCAAATTTCAAAAAGATTTCAAAGAAGAGGAGAGCTTAGGTTTGGCAGTCATAAGGTTTTCGTTAATTTAAGAAACACCCAGCCACCTTGGTTCCTGGGCTCACAAAGGAATGGAATGTGTCTATAGCAGCTGTAATTGCAGAACAGCACAAATATGAGTTAGTAACATTTAGCCATATCTATGTCTGGATGCCCAGTATTTGTGTGGCTACATTGTAAAATGCTTCTTTTTATAGATGAATTTTTGTAAAGGCAAGTTTGTGAAGTGCTGAAAAAAATCAGACTGTAATTAGGAGCCTTGTCTTTCTGCAACGTGTACAAAAATCTTTCAGCTATTACTATCATGTCAAACTTTTTTATTAACACCGGCGTTTAGAATCTATGTGCTAATAGTCACACTAAAAAAACCCAAACCAAAACCACATAAATAATTTTTATGATGATATCTGGGACTGCTGGGATTTCGCTAATGAAATAATGACCTTTCTTTCAGAGTGTGTCAGAACTACTACAGTAGTAGCGTGTCAGGAGTTTAAACTGATTATCAGTTATTGGCTGGCTACAAATTTTTCATGGATCAATCAACTGAATGTTTTACTTTTTCTGTTTTAAGGTGTGAGACCAACAAACAATCGCAGGAAGAAAACAAGGGAGTGGAGGTATTTTTCTGTTAATGGGTTGCTCCAGTGCCCAACAGTTGCGAAAATAATTCCTTTAATATATGATTGGCAGTGGTGTTTGCTTATTTAAATTAATACTATTACTGGCAGTAAATTAGTTACAAGTTACTAAGGCAAAGCTATTAACAAGATTTTTTCCTGCTTTGTTATGGAAACCTATGTACACATTTCATACAAGTTTACAGACATTTAGAACGAGAATTGTAGAGTAACCATAACTGTTACTGTTTAATTATATTTACTGCACATAATAGATCTCTGGACCTTTTTTTTTTATGTTAAACAGCAAGAATTTACAGCAAATCATGAAGAATTCACTAGTCAGGAAGAACTTTTGGATTATTTGGTGAGTGTTACATCTTACCTTGCAATGTAATTTTTAGGAAAAAAATTAAAAATAAACAAAAAAAATCACTGATTTGCTAAATCTAAAATGTAGGCAGTCTGGTAAACCAACATTGTATTTTGTCAGAAGACAGAATTCAGAATAAAATTCATGTCACTGAGTTTATTATATATCTATTAACTCTCAAGTTTCTAGACATGGTTTCTGCCAGAGTACTGGTTTGCTGTCAGGGCAGTGACTTGCACTGAAAATTATTGCATTTTTCTCAACTACAGCTTAACTTCACTCCTTAACTACATGCTGTCTTGGTTTAAAAAGAAACCAAGATGTCTAGCAAGGAAAGTGAGGAATCCTTCTGGACTAGGAAGGGGGCCTCTCTCTCCTCAAAACCACCACAACCTTTGGAATTAAGAGACTTTAATCAGAAAATGTAGAGAGAAGGATAACAGTTCTTTACTACAAATACATATGTGTATACCCAAAACCAGAACAGAACAAACAGCAAGACTATAACCAAAACTTTCAAACAGATCCAGTCCTCTCTCTGCCCCTTTGGTGCAGTTCTATTCACAGACAGCAGGAGGTGATGGAGAGGTGCCAATCCTGAAGCTCCCCTGGGAATGGTGGCCACAGGGATGGGCTGAAACCTTTCCCATGGGCAGTGCAAGGGCCTCACCATCGTGTTTGAAAGTGCTGGGGGGGGGTTCACAACTCCTCTGCAGACATCTGAGATATGCAGAAAGGAAAAACGCAATTTTTAAGAAATAAAATGCAAGTTGTGTATTTAAACCAAACCTTCCCCAGAACCCCATAAACTACAAAAACCTGCCTATTCCCTCTGTAACGTAAGTGGCAGAACACCAGAATTCCGTGAAAATGTGTGTTATGTACACATTCACAGCAGTGATCCAATCAAGAAGAGTGGAAAACTACCAGTTGACAGTTGTTAGATGTATCAACATTCGGGTCTTGCATACAGAAATGGTGATTTTAATAAAAGCATCAGTGACAAACTGCATGAAAATCTTTACTGGTGGTTGCTGTGACTGAGCTACTGCATGGTTATTTAAGCACTACTGACTATCATAAAATCTTTTTTCATCTTTTTTTAATAGGGAGTTATTAAGTGTAAAGGTTGCACCTTGTTAATAAACTTGTTTTGAGTCATATTCTTGCTTAGTATGATTGTCCTTCAAGAATAAAAGAGGACTGTTGGGAATGTTACAAAACATTCTGTTTTGTAAAGTTTTTTTGGAACTTGTTTAATATTAGCATCTATAGTCATACAGTGCATTGTATGTCGCTATTGTTGTTGGATTCAAAATATTTGTGGTATGTGGTAGATACGAAAAAGATGGAAGTGGTCTTTTGGACTCTTTTTTGGCCTTGCTGTTCATATTGTGAAAAGCTGTTCAATAATTATCCATACTGTATACTTTTTAATTGTGAAAATCAGTATGCTGAGCGTACTGTGAAAATAGTATGAGATTTGTCATTAAAATAATCATATTTCTTGTATTATCTCATAGCAAAGATGTCGTTGCCCAACTGTAATCTTTGTTTTCCACCTAGCTTTTGACAATATTTTCATTAAATATAAATTGTGCAAACCAGGAGAGAGAAATACTATTAGTGTTAAAAATACAATATAACCAGTGTTATGCTGTCACATACAAACTTAATGCTAGGTTTTTATTACTTTTTTTCCATTGTTTGGAGGATCCAGAAGATTAGATTGTTAGGACAGACCTGCAGTTGTGTTACACTGTGCCCAGTGCAAATGTTTTCAGCACGTCTTTACTGGGGCAGAGGAGAGGATGCCACGTGTAGCCCTCTCTGTGAGGGCTGTTGGTACTAGAACTTGGTCCCCTACTAGAGGTTCACAGCTTCAAGACTGCTTTTTCCTTAGGCTTTTGGGGAAGAAGAAGGTTAGTCTAGGGCAAGGCAGCATGCATTTTTGAATTCAGTAGCATTCTGGGTTTTTGCTTTTTTCTAGAGAAATGGGTTGTGACTACATTGCCTCAGGGAATGTGTACACATTCATTTGTATGCAGGTATCTTGGGAAGAGATCAAAATACTTATGGAAAAGCATTATTTTCTCTATATTTCCAGGCATACTCTTGGGTTGTTCCTTTTTGAAGGATTGTATTGGGTACCTGCAGCTTTCTTCTGTTAGGATTCTCTTTCATTCCGCTTCCCTATCCCCAATTTATGGGATTAAAAATAAAAACTGTATTTGCTTTATAATTTCAGCCATGTCTGACAAAAGGATAGAGACAAAGAAAATGGGGTTCCTGCAGGTTTGTTCATAAATTGTGATACTACAATCTTTCAGATAGAAAATGTTTTATTGTATGCTGTTTTCTTTCTTTTTTTTTTTGTCTAGCAAAGTTTTGAGATACTGAATGAAGATGATGCTTCATTTATCCTGAAAGTTACACAGACTCTTACAGATGCACTGGTGGAATATCGTCAGCAGGCCACATCAAACAAAGTAAATGCAGGTTTTGTTTTGATTTTGTTCTACAAATCTGTAGGTTCCTGTGATTATGCATTTTTATTATTATAAATAGTTTAATGAAGCAAAATTGTTGTGGAGACTACTAAATATATGAATTTTTGTAGTGATGATAGCATAAAATTTTAGCTTTTCTGTTGATGTCTTGATAATTTTTGTTCAAAGGTGCTTGCACTTTTTTTGTTGTTAATAGAAAACATAAATCATCTCTTGTTTCCCCATGCTTTTCCTTACACCTAAGTTTTTCTGCTATTTTTGCCCCTTTTCAATTCTAACTTAAGCTTTTCTCATCTCTACTGACTCTCCTGACACTCTTGTTCTGTATGTTTCTGTTCCCAGCCTTCACTTAATTCACCATGTAATCAAGCATCATTGATAGTGACTTTCTTATACAAGTTTTGGTCTTACTCTTTGGACTGTTCTCTTTGAGGTCTCTTTCTTCTTCCACTATTAGAAACTGTATTTCCCCTCTCTGCTATTATATTTGACTGACTTATCTTTACACAGGTGGTACATATGGAGGTGTTTTGAGTACTTTGAGGCTGCTGACATGTTACAAAACAATCAAGTTTTAACTGAAGTAACTTTTAACTTACTAGTTGTAGAAAACCAAAATGATTTCCCACATTGGGCCTTGTTACTATTGTAAACTGTGATCTTTCAACCGGTAATTTTTTAATGAAACCTTTTATTTTGAATGTAAAATGCTGGTTTTAGACCTGACAGGTTGAGAATTAGGCTCAGTAAGTATCATCTCATTGCCTAATACAGAACTTTATTGGATGTAAAGAGATACCATGGGCAGTGTATACACAGAAGTCCATTATCAGCCCTATGATTTTCAAAGAAATACTTGATTTTTGAGATTTGGCAGCAGAAATACTGATCTTTTATTTGGTTTGTGATCATTAAAGATATAGTAGTTTAAGTTCAAGAGGTTGTCCAGATGACATTTCAAACACATCCTTTTTTTTTTTCCTTTTTTTCCCCAACTCATAGGACCTCTTAGATGTCAAGTATAATGGAGAAGCAGCATTGGAATATTCCACACAACAGTCCGACCTGACTTCAGCAGATGTTAGTGACTCTGATACTGGTACTGTTGGCTTTGAAATGTGCTTTGATCTTAACACTGAACTTTGCATAAAGTCGTACTAAGGCTTTTTTTGCCTGCTTCTCTAAAAGCAGAGCTTAAGAGTGGAATGAAGCCAGAATCAAGTAGCATAAATTAATAGTTTTGGGTTTTTTTTCCCATCAAAAATATTAGAGAGGGAAGACTATTAAAAAACATTGATCCTACTTAACTGTGGGATTTGGGGAGAAACTGAGTTAGTGTCATTTGACTTCTGTTCAGAGGCATCTGTTTCTGAGGAGACTTTCAAAGTTCCTCTGGCTTTTTTTTTCCTTCCCCACTCAGTATTTCTTTCCCTTCTTATTGGAGAAGATGCTTATCTCAGGTCTAGTTGAATCGAAATGTTAGTGGAAAGAGTTATGTTGTATAGGATAGATAATACCTGAATAGTGCAACTACTTGGCCTCGGTACTTCAGTTAAATTTTTTCAAAGAATCCTGGATTTCTCTGAGGTCAGTTCCCTCTGATATAAACAAATGGCTTTTTTTCTCAAACACAGGAGTACACTCGTGTGCTCAGAAAGACAAGATACCCATAATACTAGTGAAGTTTTGTATGATTTTTTTTTTTCTGTGTGATGTCAATTTTATGGTCTTTCTAGGAAGTTCAGCTTTTGAAAACTTCAATTAATACAATGTGAATAACAAAAATCACAGTGACTTACAACAGATGAGATTTGAAACTTGTATTAGCTTTTTGTAAGCATAATGCAAATAGCTCTCACCTACCTTTCCACCCTTGTTTCTTCAGGATTTTCTGTAAATGGAAAGCATTCCTGACTCCTGATTGTTTGAAAATGTAGCAGTCAGATGTGAACCTTGCCAGCACTACTGCTGTGCTAGACTGGAAACACTTGTTTAGAAAAGTGCTATTTAGAGAAACACGTAACGAAGGCTCTTCAGAATCTTCTCTTACTGAAACCCAGTATTTCTTTTTAAGATTATTCAAGCAGCCGACCAGCTAAGCAGTCCTTACCAGTAAATGGAGAAGATGAACCCCAGACTTTTTCAACTGGTTCCTCAGACACAGCACATGAGAACAACGTCATGACTGAATTTTTGAACAGCGTAAGAAATATGAATGTTGAGGAAGTTACTGCTACTCTACACAAAATAGCAGCAGCAAATCCAGCTTTCAGAGGTAATTCACAAATGCATATATATAAAAATATACATATTTTGTTAGCTCTGTGAAATAATAAGGGCTTATATGGCTCATATAAGTATTTTGAGGTATTAAGGAGGGCTGAAGAGCCTTCATTTTTTCCCTTTAATTTTTGCAGGTTCCAGCTTAGGAATGGTAATTCAAAATGGCTGCCTTCTCATAAAGTCATTAATAATTGCCAAATTTTTTGAAAATTCTTTCCTCATTTGGGCACAGTAACATTTACATGGTGAGAGACTGTAAACTAAACCCAAGTGTATTGTTATTAGAAAAAAACAGAATCATTTGTCTGTGCTGTAAGTGAAGAAATGGTGGTGCTGTGAATACCAACAGTGAACAAATTTTTACTTACTGGTTCCTGAAGGAATTGTATTTGCACAGTAACATAGAAATAACGATGAATCGGAGAGAAGTAGTTTGTTTTGCTTACAAGTTTCTAATAAGTTTGAGCTATTAAACCATCCCTCATCTTCAGTCAACTACTGCCCTTTCTTCAGAAGTTTCCCGTGTACATTTTTAAGCCTCTCAGAGTGTGTTTAAAATCACAAAGTTAAAAAAAGAACACTGAATAGGAGTACATTGTAGGGAATCTTAGGATATTCTTTGCCTGAGTGCTGACTGTGAAAGGAACTGGAGAGGCTGCAGTCTGTGCCATAATCACTCACAAGGTGTGTGAGTGTGTGTGTGCACCCAGCTCAGCACAGTACCTGTTTGGAATGGAAGTTTTGGAACTAATTGACAACATAAAGCCATGGAAGTAGTAAACTGTTAGAACTCTTCTCCTCCAGATCAAAATGGTTAAGATACTGATGGTAATGACTTCTTCCATAAACCTTCCTTCGGAACATGAGAATTTGTAGGTGGCAAACGTGGTTCTCTCTTGCGATTTTGTTTATTTTTAAGGGTTTTTTGCGTGTTGAACGCAGCTGCTTGCTCAGTCTCCCCCATCATTCCCCTGCAGCTGGACAGGGAAGAGAACAGGAGGAACAAAAGTGAGAAACCTCACGGGTCATGATAACAGTTGAATAAAGGGAAAATGTAGGAGGGAATAAACGATGCAAAGACAATAACTCGGCAGTTCCCACAAGCACACTGATGCCCAGCCAGTCTCTGACCAACAGCCGCCTTGGGGGCCAAGCCAACCCCCTTGCCTCCCCAGGTTTTGTTGCTGAGCATGATGCATAGAATCCCTTTGGCCAGTTTGGGTCAGTTGTCCTAGCTGTGCCCTTACCAGCCTTTTTCCAATTCCCAGACAAATCACTGGAGGAGTGCAGAGATGGAGAAAGAGAAAGCCTTGATGTTGCCAGAGCAGGGGTATGTTATCCACACTGTTTTGGCCACAAATCCAAAGCACAGCACCATTCTGGTCTATTAGGAGGAAAGTTAACTCCATCCCAGACAAAGCCAGTACAGGGTTCCCAGTGATCTTTGAAAGTGTCATCTTCTGTTAGACAGGTAAATAGAAACTGTTTAGAAAAACAAGGTAGGGGTTTGCAGACACCTGGACAACTATGATCTGTTGAGTGGTTGGTGGGGAATGAAAATGGCTTTTGTGATAAGAAAAGCCTGCTTACAGACTTTCTGGAGTTGTTTGAAAGGGGTCAGCAAAGGAGTCAGATCAAGGTGATCCAGTTCATATAGTCTGTTTAGAATTCCAAGAAGCTTCTGACTAATCAGAGGCTTTTAAGGGAGCTAACTGGCTGTGAGAAAAGAGGGAAATCCTTGCATTGTTTAAATAATAAAGAAATAGCAAAAGGTCAGTTATCTTTTACAATTAAAAGAGGTTCCTGTAGAGAACTGTGGGCATGTGCTGTTTCATATCTCCACAAATGAGCTGGAAAAAAGGATAAGTATCTGGATGACAAAATTTTGTTGAATTTGAACCAGTTAAAAGTGTTGGTTGGCTTAAAAAATTTCAAAAGCTCCTCATCAGATCTGTGGAAGTACCAACTTGTCAGTCAGAAGAATATGTTGAATGCAGGGAATTAAGGAAAGGATTAAATAAAGGTGGGAGGAGTAATTTTGCTGTTGTATAAACAGCATGCTTTGCCTGTACCTGGCACAGAGTAAAGGGTTTCCGTTATTTCAGGTAAAGGACTTTGCTGCTGCAAAAGGTTTAGAGACAGCAGTAAAATATAGGAATATCTTCCATATAAGTAGATGCAGTAGAAAGCTAGGACTCTTTTTGGCCTGGAAAAGAGATGACTAAGATATTGCAAGAGAGATTTGTAAAATCACGAGAGGATGCCGATGACAGACAGGATTCTGTTCTTTCCTATATAAACTTGGAGTAGTGTGGGAGTCCAAAATGGACAAAAAGAGACTGTTCTTAATGCAGCAGTAGGTGGATGATCTATGGAACTCCTTGCAAAAGGATACTGTGGATACAAAAATGTCACATTTCCTTGTCTCTGCCCAGACAGGGCAAGAGTTGGGAAGAGCACCACTGAAAAGTTTACCATATCAGACTTTCCTCAGAAAGTTTCCTGAATGGAAGATGATCTGAGATGAGGAAAAACATGGTATTCCCACACCCCACCAAGCATCAGGCACACTTGTCCTGCTTTTGGTTATGGGTGCTGAATGTCTATTATTGCCACTAAAACAGTCCCCATGTTTCTTCTACTTCTCCTCTCAGCCTCCTAAAGTCATGAGTTTCATTAAAGCAACATGACCTCCTTGCTTGTGTTCAGACACTAACTTATTGTTACAGTGATAAAATCAAGCACTTCTGGTTGTGGTTTCCTGAATATCAGCTGCAGATCTTTCAAAGTTGGGGTGGAGGGCCAACACAGACTCTTTAACTGAACCAGTACAGCTGTTCATAGCAATATACAGTTATAGTTTCAAGGCACATTGTGATTGCTAACAGTTACAGTATTTTTAATAAGGAAAGATCCAAACTCACCTCAGCATCTAAATGTTTCAGTATAAATTGTGGTTTTAAATTAATTTTATGATAAAATTACTTACTTTCTTGTTTTGTTTGGTTTTTTGCCTTTAACTAAGGAATTGATATTCCGAATGTTATAAGGATCCTGGCTGAAAGTGGAACTTTGAGGAGACCAAGCAAGGGCAGCACACAGTGACATGGTAGTTAATAGAGCTAATACATCAATGTTTACTTTCTGTAAGTTTGTTATTTTACTTAATAAGAGCTCAGCAGAGTTGATTTTGTTTAGGTTTTGTACAGTGTTATTTTAATTAAATTAATAAATTGGTTTTGAGATTCTTGTTATTTATTTTTTCATCCAGCTGAAATTTCTATATTATGGAAAGGTTGTAAAGCTCAAGTTCTATCTTTTCCATGTAAAACATACTTTTAAAACAGGTAACTTGTGTTTTTCAATATCATTAAATACATTAAGTACCTTGACAGTCTGATCTTTTCTTATTGTTGATTCTTTTACAAAGAGTTATCAGTAGGATGAACTACTGCAGTCAGCAGTACATATTAATCCTAAAACAAATACTCGTAAGTTATTCCCCTGTGGCTGCCAGGCCTCAAAATTTTTTGTAATCAAAACCCTTCTGCCCTATAAGAGTTATTAATAGATCTCCACTTTTTTTTAAAACAAAGATTAAAAATAATACTAAAAAGTCAGTGCTGTCAGTCTCATTCTGAGTTGAGAAGTGCCTGGATTGTAGCCAGTTTAAGGATCCTGGATAAAGCCTGGAAGTTTTAACAAAGTCAATAGAAGTCGGCTGTGTTTTCAAATTTAGGGATACGTCCCAAGAGATCTAACTAGGCTCTGGTTAAGAGGCACTGATGTGGTAGAAAAAGTATCTTTTGTCTTCTCTTATACCACCAGTATGAGAATGAAATGAAAGCTGGCTTGTACTGTCCTTCAGGCTCTTTTAACGTGAGCTTTTTTCCAACTAAAGTACTAATGGTTTTGACTTAATGTAAAGGTCTATATATTAATGACTTCTACTTTTGTAGGGTGGTGAAAAAAAGTTTTGGATGGTTGTACACTAGTGTGCTTGGGAAAAAATATTTTTTAAACCTAAATTGTGTAATTAAAATTCGCTCCCTGCTTGTGATGTTGGGTAGGTTTCAGTGGTTCTAATTAAAGGTCTTCAGCTTTGCAGCCAAATGCTGGTATAATACAGACATGCTGGGGCCAGATGGTAAACGAACCTTTTAATGTTAACTTACAGTTTTTTGGAGATCTGGATGGAATTGAGAATCCTCATCCTGATGGTTTCACATCTTCCTGTCACGGAATGCAAGATGCAATAAAACTAAGGTAACAAAGAAAGCAGCTACAAAATTTGTTAGTTTTATTCTATGAACAGGCACAGGAAGGAAAACAGTTCACTGACAAAGAAAACACAAAACACTTTTAAAGAAACTGTGAAGAATTTCTGGAACACAACTAAATCTATTCTTGTCAGAAGCAGAGATGGAACCAGAGTTCTCGGAGTTCATTTACTCTCTATATCTAGGGACAGTGTTGATAGCTGCTTAATGAACGTGAAAATTTTGAATTCTGAAAATAAAAATAGAAACATCTTTTTTCTGTTTGTTTTCAAAGTGCAGAACATTCTATGAATTAAAATAATAAAATCAGAATGTTCAGCTGTTGTAAATGGTCATCTCTGGGACTGGTTCTTTTTCCTCTTACTGTGAAATCATTCCTAGTGGAAATAAAATTGAAATAACTGGGATTTGACGTGGTTTTCCCTTGGGTGCATGAGGAGCATGGTGGAAAAGACCCCTGAATCTGTACACATTGATAAATGGTTTGAATAGTGTTGCAGGGTGTTGCTGTACTTCTCAAAGACAGCTGAGAAACCTGAAGTGTGTTAAGAGTCACGAAGGGTGTGCTTCTGGAAATGTTTTCAGAGAACACAGTCTAACATAGTCTACGTACAATTGCTTCACTTTTTTCTTTTTTCCCCCTTTTTTTTCTTGATGCAAATAGAGGCTGAAAAAGCATTTTATTATTTTGTTCTATGTCTGCCTCTGTTTTGTGATGGCTTGTTATATTGTTATACTAATGTAAAACATTTATTTGTGCCAGTATTGCAAAGTAAAGAAAAAAGGCATTATCTTTAGTGATGATGCTTAAGCAATGTTGTTGACTATATTTGACATTATACATT
Source organism: Anabacerthia variegaticeps (assembly GCA_035583185.1). Lineage (NCBI taxonomy): Eukaryota > Metazoa > Chordata > Aves > Passeriformes > Furnariidae > Anabacerthia > Anabacerthia variegaticeps. The sequence goes on from JAWWEW010000078.1 coordinate 89,324,318, forward strand.
TTCGTTTCTCATAGTAACAGCAAGGCAGACATCTGGAATAACAAGAGAATTAATAGAGTTAAAAGTTAAGCAATAGCAAGAAAAAGTAAACCTTTTCTGTGAAGGAATTCCTCCTGACCGCTGACCTAAACCTCTCCCGCCACATCTTAAGATTGTGTGCTCTCATGCTGTCACTAATTCCCTGGGCCGGCCCCCGCCGTGGTTACACCCTCCTTTCGGGGAGTTGTAGAGTGCAAAGTTCCTCCCTGAGCCTCCTCCAGGCTAAACCATCCCCGCTCCCGCAGCTGCTCCTCCCAGACCTGCGCTTATCTCCGTACTGGTTATGATTCCCTTGCTGCCTGCAGCAGAGGCAGAGCAGCACTCGAGAGAGTCCCGCTTCATGGGAACGAAATACATCTTCCCAAAATCATACAATCCGGAGCTGAGAGGGACCCGCGGGGATCAGCGAGTCCGGCTCCTGGCCCTGCCC
>JAWWEW010000078.1:89325475-89505302 GCA_035583185.1 Anabacerthia variegaticeps
ACATCTTCCCAAAATCATACAATCCGGAGCTGAGAGGGACCCGCGGGGATCAGCGAGTCCGGCTCCTGGCCCTGCCCAGGCCCATCCCCAAGAGCCACACCGTGTGCCCTGGAGGATTGTCCCAACCCTTCCTGGGCTCTGCCAGCCCTGGGCTGTGACCACTGCCCTGGGGAGCCCCTTCAGTGCCCAGCCACCCTCTGGGCGAGGAGCCTTTTCCTGACACCCAGCCTACACCTGCCCTGGCACAGCCTCAGGCCGGTCCCCCCGTCCCTGCCCCCGTCCCCGGTGCCCGCCCCGGCCCTCCCGCCCAGCCGGGGGCGCCCGCGCGCTGGGCCGCGCCGGAAGCGCGCCGCTCCTTTCCCGCGCGGGGCGGGAGGCGCGCGCTGCGGGCGGCGGCGCTCACGTGGGCGGCCGTTTCCGGCCGGGGCGGTCGGCGGGGGCGGAAGCGGGGCTGGCGCTGGCGCGCGCGTGGTTGGCGGGTGAGCGCGCGGGGCCCGCCGGAGCGCGGAGCGGAGCGGGAGAGGGGGGGGCGGGGAGGGGGGAGAGGAGCCCGAGCCCGGCGCCGTCCGCCCCGTCCCGGTCCGTGCCTGCCCGCGGGGGCCGCCGCCGCGCCCGCCCTGCCCCTGCGCCACGGGCCGCCCGCCCGCCTTTTGTGCCACCCCTCCCTCCCCGCGGGGTCGGTGCCGCTCCCGGGGAAACCGGCGGCGGCGCCGCCGCCCCATCTCCCTCAGCGGCTTCCCTGCCTTCCCCTTCCCTCACCTCCTCCCTCCGTCCCTGCCGGCCCCGCCGCCCCCCGCGCGGCCTCCCCGGCGCCGGGCGGGCACTGACGCGCCTTTATTTGAACGGCTCTAGAGCGGCTGGAGCGGCGGCGGCGCGGGGGAGCCGGCGGAGGATGTCCCGGGACGGCGAGGAGGGCGGCGTGCCGGCCTAGAGCGGCGGGAGCAGCCGGCGGCGCGGTGTGCGGAGCGGAGCGGTGCGGGGGATGCGCGGGCGGCGCCGGAGCCGCGGGGAGCTGAGCACATGTGAGTACCGCCGGTGTGTGTGCGGGCACCGGGACCCGCCCATCCCGCCGGGAGCCCATCCCGCCGGCAACCCGGGGCGGCGCGGACAGGGCGGGTGCCTGGCCTTAGCGCTTCGCGGGGCTTTCCTCAGGGCTGGAGCGAGGCAGGTTCCCTGAGGATACGGCCTCGGAGCCGCGAGGAGGTAATTACAGAATCAATTAGGTTGGGAAAGAGGGCTGAGAGCATCCGGTGCAAGCTGTAAGTGAGCAGCACGCCAAGTAGACCCTGGCGAGGAGTGCCACGTCCAGTCTTTCCTTAAACTCCAGGGACGGTGACTCCATCACTCCCTGGGCAGCCCATTCCAGTGTCTGATCACCCTTTCTGTGAAGGAATTCCTCCAGATGTCCAGCCTAAACTCCCCCTGGCCTCTTGTACAGGCTTAAGCCTCTTGTACTGTCGCTAGTTGCCTGGGTGAAGAGGCCGACCCCCACCTGGCTGCCATCCTCCCTTCAGGTCAGAGGACATTTTCTTGACCTTTTCTCCAGACCCCTCACTCCAGTGAAATCACAGGTGAAATGGTTGATTCTTTTGGTTCCCCTCTGTTTCCCTGGGCAACACCTCGGGTGGCTTCTGAAAAGAGTGGCATGCAGCTTTATGTTAAAGAAAGCTTGCACGGATTTGAGGTTGTTTTAATGATTTGGGTTGTAAAAACCACGTTAGTGCATAAACCATGAGGTGCACTTAGCTCAGTCCTGCTGGAGGAGGGCCAAGTGAAAGTACAATCACAGATGAGTTAGAATTTATCTAGTGCAACCCCCCCCACCAGAGCAGGGTCACCTGGAGCAGGTTATCCAGGAACACGTCCAGGTGGGTTTGGAATATCTCCAGAGAGGGAGACTTTACAACCTCCCTGGACAGCCTGTTTCAGTGCTCTGCCACCCTCAGTGTTAAATTCTTCCTCATGTTGAGGTGAAACTTGGTAGTTTAGTTTATGGCCATTGCTCCTCATCCTGTCACTGGGCATCCCTGAAAAGAGCCTGGTACCATCCTCTTGGCATCTGCCTTAGAGATATTTATATGCTCAGTCTTCTCCAGACCAAACAGGCCCAGCTCCCACAGTCTTTTCTCATGAGATACTGCTGGAGTAAAAAGCAACAGTTTTTTCAGCAAGAAGTTTAATTAAAATATTTACATAATTTCATGGTGTACAGTTTTGCCAGATGTCTTATTACATACACACTGTGGTGTTTGCATGGCTTGAGTTTTGTGACTTTTATTTCTTGATTTAGTGTGTTACATATGAATTGTAAATGGATAGGCTAAGATTGCCAATAAATAATTTCCAGAATATGTACTGCAAGGTAAACTGTGCCGCTTTTTTTTAGTAGGAGAAAGGATATTTTATAAGCCTCATCCTTTAAAAGACTTAATTGATTTTGTTCAGGTGTGAGTGCATCTGAATCGTGAAGTTATTAATGCTAATTGGGAGCCAAATGCTTCCTGGTGTAGAGTGAGGCTTCCTAGATATCTCCATTAAAACAAGCTATTTCTATATATAAAGGAGTGAAAAATCTTGTAGTTCTTTTCTGAAAGTTGCATGTAGTAAAAATCAAAAGCTCATAAAACCATGATTATTATAGTTGGACACTAAAGGACCTTTTTTTGCACCAAACTCTTAAGGTTTTTAAAAGCCTTTTGAGTTGATAGGTTACTTATGCTGAATTTCTACTTCAGTTCAAGTGGTCTTGCATATAACTTTTTAAGCTAGCATGTGAAAAGCAGAAATTCAGTTGTAGTCAAATGTTTGTGCAATCAGTTGTTTAAATTGTTTTAAAAGAATAGAAAATGACAGTTTGATTTAAAACATTGTTGAATTATTATCTCGATGGTGTATGTGTGAAATACTCTAAATTTCAGCTTGAAGTCCATTGGGAAATTGGCTGTAGAATTCTATTTTCTAGAATTCTAGAGGGAATGATGATTGCATATACCAGAAAAGAATAATTGTCTGGCTATGTAATTTAGAAATTTCTGAGTTTGGTCAGCTGTATTGTTGGGGATTTTGGTTTGTAGTGTTTTTTGTTAGAGTCTTTTCCCCCCCCTCCAGAAAATTAAATAAGGGATCCTGGGCTGTGGTGTTTGTTGGAGTTTTTAGTGTGTTAATTTTTTTTTTTTTTTTAACCTGGTAGAAGGAAGAGTGCTTCAATATCCAAGCAGATAAATCGGAGCCAAAAAGCCATTTAGAAACTTATGTGGGTTTTAATTTACTTTGGTTATTGTATCTCTATTCTACTATGTCTAGAACTTATAAGTATAGTGACTCATACTACCTTATTTCTTATGCCTTATTAAATATGACTTTGTTTATTAATCTCTTTTTATTTATTCTGTATGTGTGCCCATTTAGGTTCTTCCTTCACCCACTCCCCCCTTTCTTCTGGTTATCATTTTTAAATGCACAGACTGGATTTTTCGGTGTGTAGTGGAAGTTTTCCTAATTTTCTTGTGCCATGCTGTTATTGGTGAAGGCTTGATTAAACCCATTGATTGTACCTGTACAGTCTGTGCACTCTTAGTGATGGACTTGGGTAAGCAACGTACAAGTGAAATAAAGCAGTTTGCTGAGCTCCTCCACTTGACAAGAATGAATTATGTGAAAAGTTGCTTTGTTGGCAGGAACTTTTTAAAACAAAACAAAATCAGCAACCTAAATCTGATAAAGCAGTGGCAGGTGCAGATATTTCAGTGATGTTTTTCAGTAAAGCAGTTCTCAAAGCAAAGAGCCAAAGGAGGAGCAGAATGTTTTCTGGACTCTGGAACAACAGCTGCACAGAATCAGTCTGCAGGACTGTTTAGTCTAGCATCTGGTCTCAAGAGTGGACAGTAGTTTATGCATAGAGAAAAAGAATAAAAACACTAGCCTTTGTTAGGAAGTTTCTTCTCAGTGGTGGAAACATTGTTTTTGTTGTGTATTTAATCAAATTAAAATTTTGAATATCTTTTTGCAGAGAATCAGAATGACTAAAAAAAGGAAACATCAGGAAGATTTCCAGAAAGTGAAATTTAAAGTTGGGAAAAAAAAGCCTAAACTAGAGAATGCAACTGATACTACCTTCAGAACAAAGGCCATACAAATTCCCGAGCAGCTTAAAGAAGATGGAGTGCTTCCTACACAAAATAGAAAACTTAACATTAAGGTAGAGTGTTACATTACAATCTGAAATTACAGAAAATTACTTGTCATTCATCTAGATTTACTCTGTTTACCAGAATTTAGGGAAAAAGATTTATTTTAAAAAAGCTCCAGCAGGGTATCTGAATACAGCCTTGTTTTTGACAGTAATCTGACCCATGAATTTAATGACTCAATTTGCTGGACCAGCATGTAACCCAAGGGAAAGGTTTTCATCAGAATGAAAAACCAATTGCACATTGATTTAAGTATCTGGGATTAACATTTGATTTTTGAAAGTCTTGGATCATGGCTTCAAGACAGGGTTTTAAGAAGTTTCCTTCCTGAAGTGCTGTTTTTAAAGAATCTTGTATTTCTTTAAGGGGTGGTTTTGTTTTCCATCCTTTGTGTTGTCTTCTGTCTCTTGCAACTCTGCTTAAACTGAAGAAAGCTGTTGAGGCTGAGATTTCATAGTTCTACTTTTGAGAATTGAGTGGGAGGACTTACTTTTGATCATCCCTCTGTTGAGTCAGTAGGGTCGTGCATAAACTTAAGAATGAGGAGTATCTAATGACCTGAAGGACAAGTCATACTGTCTTGTTTTTCCTGTCATTGAATTCTGATAATTTGTTTATTGTTGTGCTTTAAAATAGCACTATGTTTGTTCTGAACGTATTTTGCTGTTATGAACAACAGTACATCATAAGAATAGATTCTGTATTTTCCGAGTGTTTAAGAAAAATGCTGGAAATAGATGGGGGAAGTTTAAAGAGCTTCAGGCAATAATGATAGCAAGTATATATGTTTGTTTCGTTTTAGGACCTGCTTTCACAGATGCATCATTATAGTCCTGGGGTTAAGCATAATGCACTTCTTGGACTCAAAGAACTCCTGTCTCAGTATCCAGTTTTAATTGATGCACACCTTTCAAATATAATAAGTGAGGTGGCTGCTGTGTTTACAGACAAAGATTCTGGTGTCAGAAGAGCAGCTGTTCACCTGCTGCAGTTCTTGGCTTCAAAAATAAGAGCAGAACAGATTACTCCATTTTTTCCTTTGGTAAGTGCCCATCTCTCTAGTGCCATGACTCATATCAGTGAGGGAATTCAGGAAGATTCATTGAAAGTCTTGGACGTTTTATTGGAAGCATACCCAGCTCTTCTTACAGACCGCAGCGTTATATTGTTGAAGAATTTTGTAGAGCTTATTTCTCACCAGCAACTTTCAAAAAGACTGAAAAGCAGGGACAAACTTTCCTGGATGCTCTCTGTAAACCCAAATCGCAGAGTAACTTCTCAGCAGTGGAGGTTGAATGTACTTACCAGGCTCAAAAAGTTTCTCCAAGCAGTGGTAGATGGATCCAGTGAAACAGAGGATGAAGGGCTTCAAGAGCAAAAGGACAGCCCTCGTTCTGTGAGGAACCCGATATGTATAAGTTGGAAGCTCCATGCAAATAATCAGCAACATATACAACTGTTTGAAAATGGTGGCTTACGACCAAAGATCAACTCATCATTTAGACTGAGGTGAGAAATCGTTAGCTAATGTGGGAATTAATGTCAGCCACATGATCACAATTTAATTTTTTGTTGTAGGATTGTTCCTTAGCCATATTTTAGGATACTTAATGTAACGTGCAGTCTTACTGCACGGGCTTGAAAATATGAAAATACTTAACAGGTAACTGTGCTGTGTGTCTATCATGAACTTTCCCATTATATAAGTTTTATTTTATGCTATTCATAACAATTTTGGATGACCAACTCTATTAGGGTGTTTTTGGAATGCAAACTGACAACTTGCAGGTTTTTGCAGAATATCAAATAGGCCTAGGGGCAAGTAGGTGAAATTCTTTAAATGTGAGCTTGTTTGTGATAATGAGTTTTACTGAAGTTTTGTGCTTTTACCTTCAAGCCTCTATCATAAGGTCAGAAGTCTCTTTTCTTTGACTATAGCTCCTTTTAAAAAGTACAGCATGGTAAGAGGTGTCTGGTGGCTGAATTTCTAGTTCTATATATTTTTAATCATGGTTTTATATCTTCACTGTGGATAAAAGATGTCTCGTCTGAGACATGCTGACGAATATGGAAGAAAGTGTAGTGTATTTAGTCACAGAAAGCTTTGTGTGGGTTTTAGTAGTACTCTAAACAGATGTGAGGTGAAGTTAAGGGAGAAATAAACAACTATTTTCATTTCTCTTCTTCCTTTCTGATTCACCTACTAGAGAGGAACCTCCCACCCGACTTTATGGTGCTTTTTAAACATTGGCATCCTCATGTATATGCATTACTGCAGATGTTACATACCTGTTGGTAGGAGACATGGAACAATGACCTGAAAAATGGAAGCAGTTTAGTTGTTAGCTCTGTTGTTAGCTGTACATACTAAGGTGGTTTGAAGATAAACCACAATCCTTGTTTGACTGCTGGAGGAGACTGAATGAGAGGTTATACCAAATTCATCTAGGAGGTCAGTGGCAAAAAAGGGTATAAAACCCACTGCCTGATCCATTGCTATGTCCGTCCTGTCTTTGAATAAATGAAGTGCAGAAGAAAAGGTGTCGTCTTTGAATACCACAGGTGTTGGCCTGAATTAGCAAGTGCTTTCCATCTCTACCATGGAGAGACAGACAAGAGCACCCGCTGCTATCCTCCTAGCCTTCCTCTCTGTAGGTAGCATTACTTGTGATAGCTATAGACAGCATATTAAGCTATGTAAAATGTGCAGCTTATTATCATAAAACTGGTTGTTAGCATAGGTGTTTAGTCATAACCAACAATATGTGCTGCAGGTAAAGTTTTATCTGGAAACTAGACTGGTGAAGCCCACTTAAGTCACAGAAGGAGTTCAGTGCTGAGCCCAGAATGGTCTTACTGACTTTATCTTTGCAGTCAGAAGCACACAATTTTGCACCACTGTATATCAGAGGATTTTTGTGTTGTGCCCTGAGTGATATGCAGTGTGTGATATACTGTGCCCTGTAACAGCTGAAGGTGCATTGTATCCAAGGTCTAGGAAAATAAACTTTACATCTGATGTCACCTGAACTGGATTCCACTTTTCTGAGGAGCTAGATTTCGGTGAAACATCATGATCCACTTCTGGTTATAAATACTTTCAAAGAGATGTTTGCAAGCATGAGGAAGAGCCAGAAGAATAGAAGGAAACATGGCTAGAATCCAAGGCAAGATTGGCAAAGCGAGTGGATGGCAGCAGAACAGAAGAGTAGAAAAGGGAAGGATCATCTGCAGAAGGTACTAAAATGTTCTTGTTTTGCTGCATTTGTGTGTGTTTATGGTATATGAGTTTTTCACAAAGGGCCAGTACAGCTTGTTTTCGTGGTTATGTGTGAAATTCCAGTAGTGAAAAGTTGCTGTGGTGGTTTTTGTATTTGCCACTGAAATATTTTCTCATAATCTAAAGGTGTTTAATTCTGTCACTTCCAATCTCTGTTGTGGCCTTTTATGGGTATTCCCAGGCCTCTGCTGTGTCTGCTGCAAGGACAGAAATGAGTTGTAATAAGAAGTGCAATACTGAATCTGTGTGTTTAAAGAAAGCACAAATAATGAAGTCCTAATTATAGATAATGAGTTGACCAAACCATAAGTAACTATTTGCAGTGTTGTGTGTGTATTGATGGCCTCATCACTAATACTGCAAGTAAGTTTCAACTTTGTTCTTTAAAAAGTAGACCATAATAATATGTTAAATTTTTAAAGTTCCTATATCTTTTTAATCTTGCAAATTCAATGGGTAGGGATGACATCTCATTGATAATCTCGTGATTACGGAGACTTTCAGGATCAGTTTCCAGTATTCAAGTTTAACAATAAGGACAGATTCTGAGCTTTGAATGCTGGATGATTCAATGATGCAAGTCTAAAATTATCTTCTGTTGTGTGCTAGGTATTCCTACTGTGTGTAAGTTAGAGACTGCAGTGAATTAGGAGATTATTAGAATGTATCCTCTGCATTATGCACTGACTGTGGTATTTTTTGCATCAAACTCATTTCAGGTGTGGAAGAATAGAGAGCTTTCACAACTTTTTGTATTGGAAGTGGTGCTGAAGAGAAACAGTAGACCTTCAGACTGCTGAGAAAGGACAAAATGAAGCTGCAGAGAAAAGCAAAGAAGACTTGAGAGACCAAAATGAAAAATGAAGCATAGTCAATGAATACATATATGGTGTGACATGTGCATCAGATAGAAATGGAAAATGCAGTTCACTTGGTGTACTGAGCATTTGCTGCAATGGGCTGTACACACAAAAAAGAAGGACAGTAACCTGGCTTAAACTGCAAGCCATAAAACCCTACAAACTTCCAATGACTTCCTATTTTAAGGAACAACAAGTTGTTTCTTTATTTTCTGTTTCTTTTATGCTTTCTGAATTTCTATGGTCTTCTTACTGTCAAGTGGCAGGTATTTTACACATTTTTTTGTTTGTTTGGTCCGGCTTTATGAGAATATTGGCATTTTAAAGAAAAATTACAGTTTTAAGGGGTACACAAATACCTTTTAGCTCATCTCAATTGTATTTCATACCGAGAGGATAGTATTATGCTTCATAGTGTTTTCAAGAGTCGCCTTACCATTAAAGAATAGTGATAACAGATACGTGACAAAAAGAGTAATTGACATCAAACTCTCCCAGTTCCAGTGAACCTGTATTTCTAATGATATTGTACTAATCAAATAAACACTGGGCAGATTACTGTAAGGCTTTGTCATCATCTGTTACTGGCTCTTAGCTTTTGTTAACCTTTTATGTGTTGCATAGTCTTATCTTGAGAGTTGGGGCTTCTTTTTCAAGGGTACATGAAAACTGCTAAGTGTTCTTACCCAAATGCTTTCAGTAATTGGGAGGGAATATTCCTTTTGGCATGAATTCTTCCTTTTTCCATTCTTTGTTTCAGAAAACTACTGAAACACCTGTGTGTGTGTTCCTACACTTCTGTAGGAACGTGTGTTGCCAACTTCTTAGGTTTCAGGCACTGTTCACTGTTTAATGGGGAGATTTCTGTGTTCCAGAAATAGATTGCTTGAATTCCAGAGTTCTGCTGTAATATCAGATATCCTTTTTGGAGAAATTATTAAAGACTACTAAAATTTCAGAGCTATTTCAGCCAGTTACTGACATTTCAGACTGAGCTGAGTTTGTAATCCTGTCATGGCATAGCATTTACAGGACAGTCTCACTTATTCAATGAGATCATAGTCTTGGTGTCAACTGGCTTGTCCAGTGACGCTTTAGAATTTATTGTGTTTTTAATTGGAAGATGGGATTGGTCTGCTGTGTCTTGAAATTACTGAGCATTAAAAAGTCTGAGATAGAAGCATTCACCCTAAACTCTTGGTAGTCTGTAAGAAACTGGTGTCTATTGCAGTGTCTGCAGCATAGAAGGGGCATAAAGCAACAAAAAAGGGACAAATAAAACAAATTTATAGTATACGTTGATTGCTGCAGTTAGTGCTAAGCTTTATGAAATTTTAAGATATCTGATAGTTGTAGTAAGTACTAAAGATAATTTTTCTTATGACCAGTTAGGTTTCCACTTGTCCATTTTATTCTGTGGTGATGTAAATTCTCCCTCTCATCTTGCCTTCATTGAAAAAGAGCTTATATTTGTCTCACTCTTTCCTTTTGTTCCTTCTTCCTGTACCTTTTACAGTTTGTTAATACCTGGGTTTTTTGTTTTGTTTTGGTTTTTTTTGGTTGGTTGGTTGTTTTGTTTTTGTTTTAGTCAATTGAGAGACCAATTTCAACCAGATAGAAATGACAGAATAAAATTTTCTCTTCTATGCATTTTGTAGATGATTGCAACAACATGAAATATTGCCTCATAAGAAGATCATATCTGCTGATAATCCCTTTGGAAACACGAAGAAAGTGTGTTTTAAGTGGTGGGGGTGGGGGGGCAAAAATCCTTGTTTTCTTGATTTCTGGTAGATGTTCTTTTCATTTATACTGTATCTTAATTTTTTTAATATTTTTTTGTTTAACTTCATTATCAGATCATTCCAATAATTTTCCGTCTAGTTGATTTCCAGAGCATTATAGCTAAACATCAGGTGGGAACCAAAGTTATATTTTTGCAGAAATTTTTTTTGCCTACTAATATGGCAACCAATGTGTTTCTTTGTAGCTGGAGATGGTTATTAACTATAATAAACCTCATGCATTTGACAATACCTTGTAGTCAATTTCATTCCTTTGCTTTGAGGAGCTTAAAACTAAAAGTTTTTTTTTATATTTTGTTGTGCTGAGTACAGTGAATTTGTACCTGTTGGCTGAAGATGATATGGTATTGCAAATCATATTTCTCCACTTTAATAGACTTTACATATAACAATGGGGAAAGAAATACTGAAATCTTAGAAGTTAATACAGAAGCCCACAAACTTGCAGGGAGACTCTGGAGCAGGTTTGTTGTATGTGGTTTGAACTCCTTTTTGTCCATACTGAAATATCTAGCAAGAAAGACAGCAAAACATTTAATGTGTTAAAAAAGTAATTTTTCCTGTTATTGAGAAAGCAGGAAAGTGGTCTTATTGTAATCTTGTTTTTAAAGGTGTGATCTTCATCTTTCTATCTTTTTTTTTTTGCTTTTGTTGTTTAGGTCTCTGACAAGTGTAATGGACAGTGCAGAAAAGGGCCTGTCCTCGGCTGAAAACTTAAAAGGTTTTATTGAGATAATAGTTCCATTACTGATTGAGTGCTGGATTGAAGCATCTCCTGCACAATCAGCTCCCATTCTTGGAAACCTTTTGGAATCAGAATCTCAGCAGCTTATGCAGCAAGTGCTTAGTATAATACATTTGTTGTGGAAGCTCACAAAGCGACATGATGAAACATACAAAATGGTAAGGGAGAAATGATCCATGGCATAATGATGACAGTTCATTTTGTTTTGATTATGAACTAGTGATCAAAGTAGTGGAAATACTTGATTAAGAGAGAAAAAAAAAAGCCTAGGTGTTGGGTGGCATTTAAAGTTAGATTTTACGTCTCTTACTCTGGAAAAGAATCCGTTGAAGTGAGCAATGGGTTTGCTTACAGTCTTCAGGAATCCTTGACAGACTGCAGCACAAAAGCTTTTGAAACTGAAAGTGGTATTGGAGAAGGAGAGCGTTTTGTCTCCCAGATAACCTCTAGAATACAAATGTGAACAAAGTGTAGAATGCAGGTGTTTGTTCCTTGTTACTGTGTGTTGAAAAATTTTGTAGGGGTGGGTGGAAATGAACAAACCCTAAATATTTGGAAAGGTAAGAGAGAAAGGTGGTATGAGATCCTGTAATTGCTTGGTGCAATCTATGTTGCTGTGTCATGATTTGTAGGATCATAGGTCATGGAATCAAAACCCCAATAAGCATTTTGGAAAATATCCTTGAATTTTTTTTCTACCTAAATATTTTCTGTCTTTTACTCTGATAAATTAGTTGCTTTTTGTTTGTTTGTTTGTTGTAACTTTTGCAGTCCTTCCAAAGGTTTTGCAAGTTAGAGCATGATTTCCTTTTTGGCTGTTGAGAGTATTTGGAAGGAATATCTTGACAACTCTTTGCTTTGCCTGTGCATGGGACCGTAGGTCCCTTTGTTAAACAAAAAGCTACACACAGACTATTGGAAAACATCTGTGAAATCATTACATTAGACCAAAGTTACCCAGCGTACCCAGCCTGAGGGATAGATTCAGCATGTCTGAACAAAACACTGTTACCCTTGTTCCTCCTCCTCTTTCCTAGAAGGCCTCTTGGAAGCAGGCAAAAAGCAGGCACTAGGCCAGGTAGTTGTGTGTGTCAGCCTACTGCCCCTAGCCTTTATCTCAAGGATGCTATGGAGCTGCTGCACTTAGCCATGGGGTGCCTGCATTTGGTCACAGGGAAGCATGCTCCTGTGTCAAGATATGAACTCTTCTGAGTGCACACAGTTGTGTTATAACCTTAGGATGGCTAAGGGGGGGGGGAAATTGTGAGGTTCATACAAGTTGGTTTTTGTGGATAATATTTCCTTTTAGATAAGATAAATGGTTTAGTTTGCCTTTTTCTTTGTAGTTACCTCTATATACAAAATGCATTCAAGTGTCTTAGTTTGGAAATGAAAGCTTTGCGTATTTAATAGCCCTTGGGCTTACAAGCCAAAGTGGTTATTATAGACACTGTGAAAAACCACTCTGAAGATGCTTAGTGGAAAGCTATTGATCTTTGAAATAGTTTAATGGCCATTCTGTGTTCTTAATGGTTGAATATCAGAAGGATTATTCTGCCTGATCAATTTGATAGCAATGCAGGCTTTTTGAGTGATGAGTTCTGTTGGACACTTTGTAGAATGGTGACTGCTAACTCACAAAGTAAAATTATTTTAAAATGTTGAGTCCTTTTTCTGTGAGGATGGCTTTTCCACTGAACAATGTTTTGTCAGTGGACTTTCAACTACAAGTCCAGAAATGATAGGGAAAGATGAAAGCAGTATTTGGAATATATCTTAATGGAAAACTCAGGACAGTTGCTGAAAGTTAATCAGATTTCACTCTGATTTTAAGTTCTGTTAAATTGATATAAAATCACTTTCAGTTCATATCTGTAACTGAGTTTAATATTGCACATATCTACATTAATATGTGATAAAATACACTGGTCTAGTTGGGATTAAATGTTGCTCAGCCTTGTGTTTACTCCCTTGCTTTGTGGACCTTCAGGTTCATGCACAGGACTTCGCATTTACATGTAAAAGTAAATATATATAAAAAACTTGGAACCAGAAGCTGAAGTTCCCGTTTTTAATTATTTCTGATAATGGATTTTGGAACATGATTGTGTTCGTGTCTTTCACCTCCTACCATGTTGTCTGTCTATCATCTGTTTTCCTTAACAGGAACTATGGCTTCGAATGAATTACCTTGTTGATTTCAAGCACCACTTCATGCGTCATTTTCCTTATTCTGTACAAGAAACAGTAAAACACAAAAAGAAGGATTCATTCAAAGGGTAAGAATAAAATCAATGTCTTATAATGGCTTTTAATTTCCTAAGAGAGGTGAGACATGAGTCATATGCTTTATTCAGTATTAAGTTTTTAATGTTGGAAAAGAAGATTTCTTTATTGTGTGTTGCTTGAAGATCTGTAGAAGAGTTTTTACAGGAAGGTAGCATTGCTTTCAGTTGAAAAGTTCTGATTGGGTTTTTTTGTAGAAGTATTGTATAGGCAGTTGTCTGGATAGCCTCCAGTAGAAACTGAAATGCTGCCTTAGAACAATTACTTTTTTGAACTTTTTTTTCTTAAACATTTTTTTTAATTGAACTCTCAATCTGGAATTTGCATATTACTAAATGATGATTGTGTTAGTCTCACTAGTTTCATATTTCTGCATGTTTTCTTCAGTTGACTGCTCAATCACATCAAAACATAGTTCAGACATTTTTTGATCTACAGGCAATCTTCCAGAGTTTATTACAGGGCTGGGTAGCACAGCTAGGAGGGGAGAAGGGACACACTTTGGCTATCCTGTATGGCAAAGCACTAGAGGAGAAGCCAAATTCTTACATGTTTCTTCACTATTGAGCTGTCAGAGTGAATGCACCAATTGTTTTGGTACAGGCCAGTAGCAGGTTGTTTCCCCCCTCAGCTCCCAGGTGTGAGGCTATATTCATGCAATGTCTGTTCTGAAATCATTCTGCACCTTTGCAGTTTATGTAGAACACTGGTGTATGTACAAGGAGTATCAGGTGGTGTCCATTTCTATTTAAAAAAATGATTTTTTGGAATCTTTCTGTTCTCCCCCCCCCTTTCGCTTAGCAGCAAGAACTGTATGACATCCTCAAACAACGTAGACCATCTTTTACTGAACTTAACCTTGTGTGACATAATGGTTTCACTAGCAAGCACTTCAACACTTCAGACAGACTCTGGTTGGCTGGACATGATAAGGAAGTTTGTGACAGATACCCTTCAGGATGGCAGCAAGCTGAATAGCAAACAGGTGAACAGATTGCTTGGTGTGACTTGGAGACTAATGCAAATACAGCAAAACAAAGGTAAGATGAACAGTTTCTGAAAAGCAAAATTATGCACTGACAAAAAGCTTGAGTTATTCTAGTGCTTTTAGCTTGTTGCAGCTTATCCTCAGTTGTTACATCATCATCTGTATTGTCATAGAGGTAAATTGAATTTTGTGGTAATATCCATCCCAGCGTGTAACATTGAAAACTTTATTTTTAAGAATGCTCTTAATTTCATACTGGTGATATGCGAAGTATGAATATATTTTTCTACCTGTTTTCTGTTTTTACTTCTTAAGATACTCTTATAAATGGGAAGATGAGCTTTCTATTGAAGAAGTAATTAGTAGAATGTAGACGTGCATTATACTTTTTAAAAAATCATTTGACGTAACTGGTAGTCTTGCTTGCTTAGTGTCAGATAGCCATTCTAGTTCTGTGATGATATGAAATGCCAAAATAGTTCGAATGGAAGCTGCTGTTGAATATTTTCCAAGATGTTTGATTTGAATCCTTTTCCAAGAGAAAACATTTCCATCTGTGACTTGCAGGACAAGTACAGTATTTTGGCTTGCCTCTTTCTTTCTAAGTACTACTTGGTTGTATTCCATATGAGACCTTGGCTGATACTTCTAATAAGTGATTGAAATAGGACTTCTTTAAGAAAGGAATTTTTCAGTAAATTGAAAAGTGACAGTAGTCTTTTGTGTCTTACCAGTCTGATAGAAGTGAATTCCACAGCCACGCAACCAAGTAGTTTATAGAAAACAGTTTGCCCTTAGCAACAGATTTCATTGTTAGAGTTGTAAGATGAAAAGATGTCAAATGTCCCTCAAATATATTTTGACAATTAGTTAGTCCTTCCAAATCGGTTTTAATTGGGAATCTGTCTATTCCTGTGTGCCTCGTGGTGAAGATAATGACTACTCATTCCTATCTGCACTTCAGATTTAGTTTTGTGTTGAAGGAAATAATAATCCAGAGTCAGAGCTTGTCTCACTAGCTGGGCTAAAGCAGAGGAGTTTCTGCTCAGGAAAGTGGTTTTCAAACTATTGTTAGATTGTTAAGTCAGATACTTCTGGCTTCTCCTTGTAATTAGATGTTGATTTTTTTTAATTTTTTTTTTTAATTTTGTCTGCCAACCTTTACCAAGTAGTAGATAATGGTTTGTTTGTGTGGATGGTTTCTCTCATCCCTTCAAGATGATTCTTATGCAGTACTGAAAACTTGACTACATGTCATATATTAATTGATCTGTTAGCTGTAGAGGAAATATAGCCTTGACATGCTGGAGAAATGGGCTGGTGGTTCAACAAGAGGTGTGAAGTCCTGCACCTGGGGAGGAACAAGCATGTACCTCTACGTGCCAGGGACTGACCAGCTGGAAGTAGCTTGGCAGTAAAGGACCAGGGGTCCACGTGGAGCCAGCAATGGGCCCTTGCAGCAACGAAGGCCAGTGGTGTGTGTCCTGGGCTGCATTAGCAGTGTTGACAGCAGGCTGAGGGAGGTAATCCTGCCCCTCTATTCTGCACTGGTGAGGCTGTTCCTGAAGTGTCCAGGTTTGGGCACCCCAGTACAAGAGATGGATAGACATACTGGACAGATTATAACAAAGGGCTGTGAAGATGATGAAGACACTGGAGCATCTCTCCTGTGAGGAAAGGCTGAGAAAGCTGGGACTGTTCGGTCTGGAGATGAGATGGTTCGGTTCTTGTTGACATATCTGAAGGGAGAGTACAAAGCAGAGGGAGCCAAGCTCTTTCCAGTGGTGTCCAGTGACAGGGCAAGCAGCAGTGGGCACAAACTGAAACACAGGAGATGCTGTCTGAACACCGGGAACACCCTTTGTAGTGTGTGGGTGACCAAACATTGGCACAGGTTGCCCGGAGAGATTGTGAACTCTCTATCCTTAAAGATATTCAGAAGCCATCTGGATATGAGTGTGGGCAGCCAAATCTAGCTGATCCTGCTTCAGCAGGGGTGTTGAACCAGATGACCCTGATCAGGGTTCATTCCCACTTCAATCATTATGTGATTCTGTGAAAGAAAAACTTCCTTCCTTGATTTTTTCTTTTTGATGATGCTCTAGAAATTTTGTACTCTGTATTGTGTCAGATGGTACTGTAAAAAATTTAAAACCTATCTGGCACTGAGATTAAGGGACTGGAAGGGTATGTGTTCTTTAGAAGACAATGCAAAAGTAAAAATGAACCATTACAATAAAAAAAAAAAATTGGGCACAATGGAAATCAAAAGAGCAGAGATTTAGATAGGAAAAAAACAAGGAGCTAATGAAAAAGAGTTTAAATAAAGCCATGGTCAGCCTCCTATGCATGCTGCTGCACAAGCATAGTTGCATTTTCACAGCTTGCCTGTTTTGAGTAGGTATTTATTCTGGGGTGAAATGCACATATCCACCTTTTGCTGTGGATATCTAGAAGAGCTTGGAGCTGCATTGTCTAAGATTTCTCTCCATTGCTGAAGATCAAAGTCTGGATTTGCTCTCTGATTAGGAGGTCTGCTCCTTTGTTGCGTTTCTCAGGTAGGACTTCAGCAGCAGCAACTTCCCTGCTAGTTGTATTTTTGATAAATTTTCTTTATGTAACAAAAGGAGCACACTTGGTCACTGCAGAAGGAGGCTTAACATATGCCAGTTAAAACTGAAGTATTTTAAAACATGAGGACTTCTGCTGCATTTTGCAAGTCTGTAGAATGACCTTTTAAGTATTACTTTTTAAGAGTACTTTATAAAATTGCTTCCATTTTTAAACTTGTCCTGTTCATATGAAACAATTCAAATAGTAGGACCTGCTTCACTTTAACATGTCACAGAGAATTATTGGAAGGTAACTTAACATTCTACACACTTAAAATATTTATTTTTATTTTTTTTCATGCTTTGTTAATTTTTATGTCCAGTGGTTTAATCTGGTTTCCTAAGAAAATGTTTAGTCTGTTTCTTGGTCTGTTATAATAAGCTCTGAATTTACTGGCTGTTTTTTGCCAATTTGGTCATATTGGTAGCACTTTCATATGTTGTTTTAAGTCTGGTGATAGCACATAGTTGATGAGAGCTTCAGAGAAGGGGAGGTTGCAGTGGAGTTTAGCAGTTCGCCTTGCAGAGTTGGTCTTGCCAGTGGCCTCTTGAGGTATGTATTTTCTACTTAATTAGCCAGTGCAACTTCGAGCCAGCTTGTTTAGAGACAGGGGAACCTGATAAGCCTAGTGTGTACGGCAGGGAGTAAGGGGTACTGTAGAGAGAACTGAAGGCACTGTGACTCTGAGGTTTGGGGGAGCATAGGTGAGGAGTAAAGAGAAGATTGGCATGAGGTTACTGCACTAGGGGAAGAGGATGTGGAAGATAGCTGTGGAAAGCAAGAATTTGTTGGTTCTCAGCTACCTTGCAACCTGTAGACTGTTTTATCTTCAAGAAGTTCTGAAGTTTTCACTCTCATGTTGTCTCTCTTCTTTTGTCTGACTTTTTCACAAGCTACACCAGAAGGTGTTGTTTCAATGGTTTAGAAGTCAGTCTGGTAGTTACTTTAAAACATTTTGGTACTTTCCTCTGGAGTTCAACGTAGACAGTTGTAGATAAAGAGAATAGCTCTTCTGTGTAAATATAAAGTCAGAAGATTAAAAGTAGTATTACTTCAGATTTTTATACTTTTTTTTCCTAGTGGCAACAGAACCCTTGATAAAAGCAGTATATGCGCTATACCAGCAAAGGAATCTCCTCTTTCCAGTTCGTACGTTGCTTTTGAAATTTTTTAGCAGAGTTTACCAAAAAGAAGATTTGAGGAGTCAAAGAATCAGGTAAAAAAGAAGTTACATGTTCCTTTTCATTTCAAAATAATATGTTGATTTCAGAAGTGAGAATCCTGAATTTGTATGTAGATATTATGAAACTTTGTTCTGAATCTATTTTGACCCTGTGTCACTGAAATTTGAACACTTGGGTTCTCTCCGAGATGGAGATGTGTATTATCTAAGTTGTCTGTCTTCTTAAGTACTACATAGATTTTCATGATAAAACTTGAAGTACAAGCTGCAAGCTCCTTGTTACTTGCTGTGTGCTAGTCAGTAGATGTGTCAAGACTGTGCATCTGTGGCCATGGAGCATTTCCACTACTGCAGCCTGAGGTCATGGACTTGTGCCTTAGTGCCCTTTGGTGGTTCTGGTAGTGCCTGTCTAGCCTTTTGTACTTACTTTCTTCAAGAAAAGTGTTCTGTTGTTTTGCGTCTGGTTCCAAAGAGACTAGGTTTAAGAAAGTGTTCTTGTCGTTCTGGGCTCCCAGTTTTGTGCATCTATTAGATATCTGACTTGCTTCAAGTAAGAAGAGTTCATTCTCTATATTGCTGTTGTTGTAACGGTTTGTCATCATCAGATGTGTCCAGTTTGTCTCCAAATCTTAACTTTTCCAGGAGGCATTTTTCAGCCAAATCATCTAGTTCCAGCTACATAAAAACCTTAAACACAAATCAGGCTTCATCAATCCTAGCTTGTGTGGAAACTGCAAAGGGGTGTGAGATTCTGGAATCAGAGAATTGTTTGGGTTGGAAAGGACATTAAAGTTCGTTTAGATCCACTCCCTTGCCATGAGCAGGGACACCTTTTACTAGACCAGATTGTTCAGGGCCTATCCAACCTGGCCTTGAACACTTCCAGGAATGGCGCATCCCCAACTTCTCTGGGCAACCTGATCCATTGCCTAATCACTCTCACAGTCAAGAATTTGTTTCTAATAGGTAATCTAAACCTGCCCTCTTTCAGTTTGAAGCCATCACCCCTTGCCCTATTACTACAGGCCCTTGCAAAAATTTCCCCTCCAGCATTCATGCAGGTCCCCTTGAGGTAGTGGAAAGCTGCCATAAGGTCTCCCCAGAGCCTTCTCTTCTCCAGGCTGAGCAACCCCAGCTCTTTCAGCCTGTGTTCATAGGAGAGGTGCTCCAGCCCTCCCATGGTCTTCATAGCCTCCCTGGACATGCTCCAACAGGTTCATGTCCTTCTTTTGCTGGGGACCCCAGAGATAGATGGAGTATTCTAGGTGGGGGTCTCACCAGAGTGGAGTAGAGGAGCAGAATCCCCTCCCTTGACCTGCTGGCCATGCTGCTTTTGATGTAGCCCAGGACACAGTTGCCTTTCTGGCGGATGTGGTAAGATCATACCCATGATAACTGTTTCTGCTACTAGGTGAAAAAATCAAACCTCAGGACTCCCAGAAGTCCTGGCATCCACTAGCATAGTCAAGCTTTGGGAAAATTGTTCCCTTCTGCAGCATCTTTGCTTTGTTAAATCTTATGTTGTGGTAATGCCTGAATACATGTAATTAGATCTGCAGCCAGAAGTATCTAATGCTATGCTCTGGATATTATAAAAAATATGGGAAATTTGAAAGACAGGGAAAAAAGCTTGGAAATATCCCATTTTCATGCTCTTTTCACCCAGAGCGAAAAAGAGATCTTTTTCATAAAGACTAATTTCCCTGGGGTTACATAACCACTGTTTTCTGTACTTACCTGGAAGTCTTGAGCGTCTCATTCAGTTTCATGTGATCATCTAACTATCTAGATAGCTCTCACTTTCTATCTTTAGACATCACAAAATAGCAGTAGTTTTCCTGCTGTTCCTCTTAGTCTTCTACATGGAACTGTGACATTTTTAGTAACAGAAGAGTGAAATCTCAAAAATTGTTTGCAAAAAAGTATAATTACACTTATTTTTGACAAAACATTTTAAGACAGCATAATATTTGTGCACTGCATGGATCCATTTCTTTCCTTTAGAGACAAGTGGGGTTTTTTTTAAAATTTCTTCAAAATATGGACTGTTCTGTAGATCCTGGATGACGTTCATGTTCCATTCAGTTTGATGCTAAAGCTCTTTCAGCCCTTCTGTGAATGTTGTCCTCATTATCTTTTTTTTTTTTTTCTCAGAAGCTTGTTGAGAGCAGTCTAAGAGGAACGGAATTTATGTTGGAGCATTTTCCAAGAACTTTTATGTGAATGTTTATTTTTTAGGTGTATCTGATTCAAAGTCTTGGTAGGAGCTTTTGGCTTGTTGTTGCCTTGTGAAAAATAAAAATTTATTACAAGGTTCAGAATTCAGTTTTGTGTGGGTGTTTGAGTTATCTTCACCCCTAATCACTGCACACATACGTGTAGTCATGTGTGCATGTATGTATGAAGTGTGTGTGTGAGGGGCACATATGCATATATATATATATTTATATATACTGATAGAGTCTTAAAAGGCTGTTGAAGGCTCTCAGCCTGCCTTCAACACTGACCTATGAGATACTGTAGGAAGAAGGCAAGGATTACTTTTTCATCTCACTCTTAAGCTTCCAACCATGCTGTGCTAACCTTCTCTGTGTTTAGTGTCACTCACTGGGTGTCTATTTCATGAGCTTTCCTGATCAGTCCTTGAACTGGTCTAAATCAAAGAGCAACTGCAGTGTCCTCTGGCAAGGTGTGACAAAGTTCAGCTGTCTGAAGACCAACTTACTTTTGTTTGTTTTGATCCTGGCTCCTTCTAGTTCCATTTGATACCAGCACCTGCTTTCTTCTGTGGGAACAGAAAGCAAACATTTTATTCCTATCTACTATTTGCATGTCAAGGTTTTTGAGACCTTTGAGCCCACCTCCAAGTCATCCACTCCAGTTGTTTGTTCTCCAGGCTTTCCCTACTGAAACTGTTCATATCTGTATGCAAGGCCCTTCCCTCTTATGTTATGGATACTTAGCTTCCTTGAGAATTTTGGTGAGGGACTTTGTCAGGTCTTTTGAAAGTGAAATAATCTGTATCATCATCATGCTACTCTTGTTGACGTCTTCAAAGACCTACTTTGAAGTTCTTGATTTATGCTTGGCTGCCTTCTTTCTTGTAATTATCCCTTTAGTAATAAGCTGATTAAATGCTTTTGGTTTATAAATGGTGCTTGATTTGATAAGCCAGGGTGGCATAGAAATTGTAGCCCATGCTACAGGATTGGTCTGTAAGATTGCATCAGTTTGAGCCAGAAGGGATAAATAAAAGCAGTTTATTCAAGACTGAGAAGAGAAGTTTGTGGGGTGTTTGTTTTGCCTTACTTTTTTTCCCCTCTTTCTATAGAAGTCGAAGTAAAGTTTTATCTCGTTGGTTGGCTGGCTTACCTCAGCAACTGGCTCTGCTTGGTTTGAGAAACCCTGAGCTTTCCAATCAGCTCATTGACATCATTCATTCTGCTGCTTCTCGTTCAAACAAGGAATTACTGCAAAGTTTACAAGCCACTGCTGCTCGAATATATGGTAAGGCTTTAACACTACAGCATAATGAATTTTGTCCCTCACTTGGTGGGAGGTTGTAATACATGGAAAATCCTGCTATTTCCTAGGTGAACATAAAGACTCCAGGTTGGGGGTTGGAGATGGGTTCAGTCCCCTGTAATGAAGGTTAAAATGAACTATGCGTGGTATTTATTAAAGGATAGTAAAAAGATTCAGATCTTTAGTTGAAGGTAGCAAGACTTCAATCTGATACACAAAAACTAAGGTTTCCAGTCTATATCAGAGAATCATAGAATGATTTAGGTTGAAAAAGACCTCTAAGGTCAGAGAGTCCAAGTGGTAACCCAGCACTCCCAAGTCCACCACAGAACCGCGTTCCTTCATGCCACGTGTTTTTTGAACACTTTGAGGGATGGTGATTCCACCACTTCCTTGGACAGCTTGTTCCAATGCCTGACCACCCTTTCAGTGCAGAAAGCTTTCCTGATATCCAATCCAAATCACCCCTGGCACAACTTAAGGCTATTTCCTCTCATCCTGTCATTTGTTACCTGGGAGGTGAAGAAGGTGACTGACCCTCAACTAGCCGCAGCCTCCTTTCAGGGAGTTGTAGAAAGTGATGAAGCTGCCCCCCAGCCTCCTTTTTTCCCCCTGCTTTGGTGTTGGTTATCTTGTGCTCCCTTCGGCAGGCACCTCAGAGTAGTTGGCCGGGGCAGTGGCGGTGCGTGCCGGCGCGGTGCTGACTGTGTGTGTGTGTTGTGTGCCGGCAGATCCACTCGAGGGCACGCTGGTGCTGCTGCCGGCCGAGGCACAGCGGCGGCTGGTGCAGCTCGTGTACTTCCTGCCCTGCCTGCCCGCCAGCCTGCTCGCCTGCCTCAGCCGCTGCTGCATCATGGGCAGGATGTCCTCCGACCTCGCCGCCACCCTCATCGGCATCCTGCACATGAGGTACGACTCTCTGCACTTGGCTCTAACCCAAAAACCCAAGTGTGAATATCCATTCATAATGCGTGAACTCTGTTACCAGTTTGCACCCCAAAAATCAATATAATGTGCAAGAATTGACATCATGAGCTGAGTTAGCCTTCAGTCAGGCTTTACTCCTAGCCTTTTACTTTGGCTGTCTTTACACTGACCGATTCTCTCCAATACTTGATAAGAAAATCGTGGAGTTGCTTAGGTTAGAAAAGAGCTTTATGACTGAGTCCAGCCATTAACCCAGCACTGCCAAGTGTACCTCTGAACCATGTACTTAAGTGCCATATTCATCTATCCATATTATTTTATTGTCTTTGTATATTAATAAAGTCTGCCAAGAATTTTCATCTCTAAATACAAACATTAGTGTTTGTAATACTGAGTCCTTTTAGTAAGGATGCAAAACAGAAGCAGTTTATCTCTGGTAAGACCTGTAAGGATATGCAATACTGAGCACCTTCTACCCAGAATGTCATCACCAGTGGTCTTTGTTCTCCTGCTGATTGCAGCTTTTCTTTGTAAATACTTTAATCTGAAACAGTTGGTAGTGAAAAACACCCAACCAGTTTGTTTTCTCATATTCTGCTTCCTTTCATATTCTTAAAGCTTGCTTTTTCTCCAGTTTCACACCTAAATAGCCAAATCATAGTTGCTTGAAAGAGGGTAAGTTTGCCTGTGAAGTCAGGGAGAAAGGCTGCTGTTCCACTGAAATGAGTAGAGGGCTTGCTGAGATTTCACAAGGGTGTTTTGCTTTGCTGCTTCTGGGAAAAATATACTTGTTTTTCTCCACTGGTCAATATTGACGAACCTTGGATAAATAAGCGTGAATTATGCTTGAAGTGATTCTTAATGCTTTTTGGAACTTAAACATTTTAAATTAAATTACGACACAAGACAATGTACTGTCAAATGCAGACCTGCTAGTATGAGCTGTGTAACACGTGAATAAGGTCACTAACGTGAAGCAATGGTGATGAAATCTCTATCCTGTACATAATGTGTTACCATGATAAAACTGAAATTGTCTCATTTTGGGAAGGTGGGCATCACATTTTATTTTAAAAAAGAAAAGTTGTCTGCCATATACTGGAAACTGGCAAACGAACTAATTCAGTCACTGCATGAACTGAAGTCAGTAATAAGCACTGGGGTCTTATTTTGCTGTTAGATCTTAGTGGATCATCAGTGTGGGAGATTGTTTGTACTAATAATATAGCTGTTTTCTAAAGATTATTAGAAAGGTGAAGGTGATCCTTTTGGCAGAAGATGCAAGTGGCAGACTGAGTGTGGTGTACTTACCAAAGTAGGTTACATTCTGACAGCAGGGGAGGAGGAGTAAATTCTTATTCTTCAGAGATGCAAGTAAAGTATTTTGATTTTTAATTTATGGTATTTGAAACATGTTTTAAACTTAAGTTGGATTCAAAGAATGTAGATAATCCACCCAAGAAGTCAATCTGAAATAACCAGATGAAAAAAAATGTACTGACATAGTTATATTAGTGCAGTTTCTAGTGTTGACAGTCCCTGACAGTCCTCCTTTGTGAAAGCCTACCAGTTTTGGTGGAACTTGAAATAGAGATATTACTCTTGATTATGTGGTGTTTTTATTTGATAAAGCTGTTCTCACTCCATTGACAGGGATCAGTGTTAAAGAGAGGAACTTGATCAGTTTTCTTTAGAAACACATCTGAAAATAATACAAATCTTTGGAAAGATTGAAGTGACTTCTTTAAAGACAAAGTAAATGCAAGAGCATTGAAAATACATTCTCACCTATATATCCAAGTTACAAACTTTTACAGGTTTTAAAGGGCTTAGAGATGACACATTTTTAGTTGTGGATTAGATGAAATGTATTTTGTGAAAGACTACTTTTTTTTTTCTTTTTTTTAGTCATCATGGCTGTAAACATTTTATCCTAAAAGCTTCATCCTAGAGTGCCTTAAAGAATTAGAGAATCAAGATGATAGAAATGTTTGTGGCTGCTGAGGGGTGTGTCCAAAAAAAAATGTTGCTTTGTGTATTTAGACATCAAAGATAGGGAGATAATTAACAGTAAATATTAACTTGTCAAGAACAGACCTTATTGGAAAATAAGGTGTACAGTCAAGGGAACAGTAGTTGGTTTTCTGGATATGAACCTTAGCTGGGCTTTATGAGCTTCATAACTTGTTATTTCATACAGCATAGATAAACTAATGTTGAAAGGCCAAGCTGAACTGTTGTATCCAGGTTTGTTTTTAGACAGTGACATGGACAAACTGGATGGAGTTTAAAGAACAGCAGAGAATGATAGTCTGTAAATTGTGGTAATGGGAAATGACTAGCAAATTGGTATTGTTAGGCAAATAAGACTGGGAAATAGAGGGACTGAGTAAGTACTGGTTATCTTTTACAGCTCTTGTGATGCTTGGACTTAAAATTTCAAGTGTGTGAAATGAATAGTACTATAACAATATGTACTTACCTCCACGTTTCTGTGGCACAGAACATGTTCTGTACTTGTAAGTTTTGCCTGTTGCATGGAGAAGGTGCCCCGCATCAGCGCATCGGGAGGCGGCATCTCTGAGTACCCCGCTGCTGTCAGTAGATGGCACTGTTTCTCTTCGGAGCATTCCTGCTCTCTTTGGGGAGGGCACTCCCTGCATCTCTGTTCTCCTGTGGCACCTGCTTGTCCGTCGGGCTTTAAATAGATTGCATTCGGCAGCGGCAGAGGGCTTGGTACTTGTTTTTAATTTCTTTAGCAGCCTTTAATGCTGTAATATTCTGAGTGGCAGAGGATGTATGTCTTCACACACCTCCGGGAGTGCACATACGTACCCCGTGTGTATTTGTCAGGGAGAAGCTAATTTAAGGTGAATTAGCTGAGAGTGCCTATAGATGATAATAAGGCTTGCAGTTACTCCAGAAACAGTCCTTGTAAACTCAAGGAACTTGCAGCGTTTTTTTAAATGTGTGTAAACTATAAAACTAATAGTAAATGTATCCACATGGCTCAAACCACATCCCTGTGATGATATCAGGTGGTATCATTGTCATAATTATTTCTAGGTAACTTTTGTTCAGAAATGAATTTTGAAGACATTCAGTAGTTTTTACTTTTTATTTTTGCAATGGTAGAATAAATAGCCAGGTGGTCTGCAGGGGCCCATTAGGTTGGCTCTGTATGCTGAGAATCAAAATGATGTTGATAACATTTCTACATGTAATGGGAGGGTTTCTGAGCTGGGGAGGTTGTTTACCTATACTGTTAAATTATTAGAGTAGTTTCTGTCATGCTTTTGGTCTGTATTTGCTGAAGCTTCACCACTTGGCACAGACAAAAGTCTGTTCTGAAAAAGGAAGGTAAAATGCAGCCACCCCATTTGGGATGCTGATATGAACATGGCAGGATTTACAATAATTCATCTTGATCTCTGTGCCAATGCTGCTTTTTGGGTCACTGGGGTGGCTACAGCTGCTGAGTTTCAGGTTAAACGGAAGGACAGAAGTGTTGTCATGGCTTAATTTCTCCACTGTTCTCCTACAAATCCTCTCTTGTGCCTACTGTATGTATGTATGTAAATCCAGGCAGGTAGAGTTCTGAGAGATGGAAGTGTGCCAGGGTTTTGGGGTATAAGTCATAGATAAAGAGATGAGGAAATGTGTGGAGCAACATGAGTGAACAATCTGTGACTTTAGAATGAAAAATGAGAGGGGGTAGCCTCTTGGAAAGAGACTAGATCTGTGAGTTGGCCTCTGATTTAAGCCTCTAATGAGCTTAAATTTATGAAAAAAACTGGAAGGGTCTGAGAAGTATTTTAGAAAGTTTTTGCATCAGATCTACTGGATGGATTTTTCTGTGATCTTTAGATGGTACTACTTTGATATATTGAGAAGCCATTAATATTGATGCAGTGGGACACATTTTTGGAAGAACTAACCTCAATATTTATGTTTTATCCATGATTTATTGAAATAATTGGTAAATAATCAAATAGTAGTTCTCTACTAGTTAAAGATGAATAGTTTAAATGTTGGGTTGGAATATGTAAATGACATTTGTCATGAGTGAACCTTTGTCTTGATGTGTCCCTAGCTTCATCTTGACAGTGGCATTCTGGTGGTTCCTGGGGACTGTGGATATGGACAGGTAGGCAGTTCTCTCCAGGAAGTAAAGAAATGTATAAGTCATTGTTGGTCTGATAGGTACTAAGATAATAAACTTTAATGGTATGGCAGGTAGAGCTGGAAAAAATTTTGGCATAATCTCTCTATGCCTACTGTCTGCATTAGTAGGGCGGGGGGGCTACTTCAGAATAGTTTTAAAGGGCTAGGGAGGCACATGCTGATTTTTTGAGCACTTTTTGGAAGACTGACTTTGAGGCAATTAGTTTTGTCAAATATGGATATGTATTAAATGTTGTAAATGCACCTTTTTGTGTAGATTACCTCTTTCGCCTGACAAAGTGGAGTTTTGCTGTTTACATATCGAACTCTGTAGTGTAACAGTTGCAGAAAAACCCATTTGTCAGGCTCAATGTTTTTGGTTGCTACTTAGTGACTTTGTGGTGATTGAATGTCAGATACTCTTGCAAACACATTCCTCTTTTTTCCTTCCCGTTTGTGTAAGGTGGTATGTTTAAACTTATTAATATATAATCTGAGTACTTCTTGTTATGTATTCCATTCTATTAAACATGGATTAAGAAATGCAGATTGATATTGTGATCAGATATATAAACCGGAAAGTTAGATTACTGATTTTACAGGAAAAGTTCACTGCCTCCTCTTAACTTGGCTTGAAGTACAAATAAGGAGAACCTATTCAGTGTAATTACTGAAATGCAATGTATTTATGTGTCTTATTTATGCATAATAGTGATGGTGGTTTTACAACTTTTTCTTTTTATCCATTGAAACAATGTGACTGGAAATTATTTCACTGTAATAAAGAATTGGACAGATAATATTTCACTGTCTAGATAAAAAACAATGGGAGTTAATTTATGGCATTTCTCTCTTGAAGTACTGTCCATAAATGAGATCTCCAATGGCTTCAAACAGCCATTTCTTATTCTTATGGGACTCTTTCCCTGCTGGGGTCTCGCCAAGAGTTGTTTCTGTTGCTGTAGAAAAGGAGAAGGGTGAGGATCATAAAAATAAAAGCTGAGTGATCACTTGCATAAATTGTGTGGGAGTTTCTACTCCTCCCGAGTTTGAGATAACTCTGGGAGTAACTCACATTCTGCTTGACATAACTGTAAATGGGCTCTTTGCTGAAAAGATAGTGCCTTTGAAATATTCTGTTTCTTTCCAGACAATAATGAGGGAGCTCAGCTGGTATCTCACCAAGCAGCCAGACATGCTTGTTGGCTCCTGCTGTCCTCAGGAATCTCGTGCTTAGAAAGAACTGGGATGGACTTTTAATATTAGTTTGGTGTGAGGTGTAAAATTCTGTGTCTTCAAATGTATTACCCAGAGATGTTTGAAGGTCATAATAGAGTTGAAAGTTTTCTATAGGTATTTCCTTTATAAGTAAATACTACTTTTACTGTATTTAGCCATCCTCATTATTTTATCTGCAACCTTTACCAGTATACCATGAGAACGGACAGTGAAAATGCAGCTAAGGAAGACTCTATATGCTACTTGATTAAAGAATTATTGAATGTATTAGTGTAGACAATAAAAACAATGTATTTCCCAAAAGTCTTTGCAACATGGAGAGGACCTGGGGAGGCTGTTGTAACCCATTAATGTGGTTAACAACACTTATAGAGCAAATGAAGTAATTCTTATGCAAATTAAGTGTAGACAATATTTCAGAACAGTGTATTTATTTTTAAAATACACTAAACTGTAGGTCTACCAAAATAAAATAAGTTCTTACTAAAAAAAAAAAAAAAACAAACCAAAAACCAAAAAAAAACCCAACAAAAAGTAAAAAACTTTCAAATCATTACAAATGGCATATAATAGGAAGTCAGCCTAGTACACGTTGGACAGTAAGTTGAAAATCATACATGTATAGAAAAGTATAGTTATTGTGAATGGGTTGCCGAGAAAAATGTAAGAATAGTAAGGTCTCTGTTCACTGAAGTGCCTTTTCTGACTATTTTCACACTCCTCATTTTAGAAACAAAAATGAAGTATTAAAAAGGTAACAAAAATGCTTAAGGGACTCTTTGATATAAACCAAAAATAAGAGTGTACTTCCAAAATGCTGGCATTTCCCTGTCTGGGTAAACCACGAGGATGAATGGTAAAATAAATTGTTGTTTTCCTTGCTGCAAGATGAGAAAGGATCTGTAGTTCTCAAGAATCATATCCTGGGGTGGGTTATGGATTACTGTATTCCTTTTTCCACATCTGGTCAGCAAATTTCCTTTTTCTCACTGACTGTTATGTAAAGGTCTAGTACTTGAGATAGGGAGAAGTCTAAGATTGTGTTTAAGGACACAGCCTTCTGTATTTTTCCTCAGGGCAGTTGTAGTGTGATATTCCTCATCAAAGGGAAAGGAATTATGTTCCTGCACTACAATTGCACCATTTGCTCATTAGTGAATGTTTGTTCTGATTTGTGCTCTCATTTATAATGTGTGAGCAGTGTTCTTCTTCAGACAACCTCTGCAGCCGTGGAGCAAATGAGTAGCTGTCAGGCTTACTTTTAACAATGCATAGCTCAAATTTTTGTTTTCTTAAAATAGGCTTCATAGTTTTCTTCAAATCCCTGGTAATTCCTTGCAGATGGTTGTTGTATTTTGCCACATTTTTAAATGGAAACATTTGATCCTTCAAAAGAGATAATGAAAGTTTAAACAAAAAACTCACACTAACAAACTAATGCCTACATGTGGTAACCTATTAGAGGAAATGGAAGATAAAAACTCTTCACTTGCCCTCAGAGTTTATGTTTAGAACCTGTCCTGCCTGGAGCTAATTTGGTCCAAATGATGATGGTTGGAGAAGTATTCAAAGATTCAATTTTTTTTTTTTTTTGTTTTTTATTTGTTTTGTTTTCTTAGCAATTTCAGCATCAGTTTGTGACAGTCATGGTTTCCTGTCTTTTCAAGAACTGATATGAAAACTGAGAATAATGATCCTCGTTAGCAGTGTAACACAAAACTGATTTGATTGAGTTGATGCAGTGACCTGAGTTTATACTTTATTGCAGTTGCATTTCAATTTGACAGAAATTATTTTCCGTTAAAGCTGAACAGGAATAAATTATGCCAAAGCTGAGATAAATATTGGCACAGAGCTTTTTAATGTTTTAAAAGAACATGTTTTACAGTAGTGCAAGTACATGCCTACGCTGGGGGAAAATGTGGTATGCTTTTCTTCCATAAAGGTACAACAGTGTGGTACTTGCATGTGGTTTTGCTCCTTTCAGTGTATATGTTTTCTATACACACACAGTTCCTAAGAATGAGAACATGGGAGTGTTTGGGATGTATTGTAATATACTTTCCATGCTCATAGCTGATTCTATTAGTAATCCATTAGCTCATATTTGACAGGTGGTTTTACATATAAGCACTATTTTAAATGGCTGTCAGACAATGCTGCTACTAGTTACACAGATGGGTGTCTGTAAAACATGAAGCATTCCTAACAGCCCTGTGAGAACGCTGGCTGGATTATCACAGAATATGCTGAGTTGTAAGGACCCACAGGGATCATCAAGTCCAGCTCCTGGCCCTGCACAGGACCATCCCCAAGAGTCACACCATGTGCTTGAGAGCATCATTCAAACGCTTCTTGAACTCTGTCGGACTTGGTACTGTGATCATTTCCCTGGGTTCCAGTGCCCAACCACCCTCTGGGTGAAGAGCCTTTTTCTAATATCCAGTCCCTGGCACAATTTCAGGCCATTCCCTTGGGATCTGTCACTGGTCACCACAGAGGAGACATCAGTGCCTGCCCCTGCTCTTCCCCTCACAAGGAAGTTGTACCTGCAGTGAGGTCCTCTCCTCAGTCTCCTCCAGGCTGAACACACCAAGTGCCCTCAGCCGCTCCTCACACGGGTTCCCCTCAGGGCCCTTCATCCTTACCCTCCTTTGGACTCTGCTTCTCATATTTCCAAGGCCTTAGCTGATCTCCTGGATAGGCAAAAAGAGCTGCTCAGCTGTATCTTGATGAGCTGCAGAACAACAGAATGTGGAAGGTGGTGTTGTGTCATCTTCATTGTTGGGTAGATAAACTGATCAAACTGCTTTGTCAAGAAACAAAACAAAAAAAAAAGACAGCATAACCTTGATTAGCTGCACACTGCTATCCTAAGTACTTTGGTATGCTAAATAATGTGAATGTTTGTGAACTTTTGTCATCATTGCTAGTAGATACTTGCTTAGTGCAGGCATTAAAGTTACAGGCCTTAGTTACCTGGAACCTATTATTAAAAACAAAGTAAACCAACTGACCAACAACAAAAGCAAACCTAAAACTCACCAAAAAACATCATGGCATTTGCCACTCCACACCTTGCAGGTGTCAGGAAAGTTCTCAGTTCTCAGGTGGCTCACAGCTGCTGATTCAGTTCATCCTTGCCTTCCCTTGGAGCTCTTTTGCATGGTGAATGCCTTCTCATCCTGGTAATTCTCATGTGGTTTGTTGGGTTCTGTAATATGTTGTGCAGCTGCTTGAAGTTGCGACAGGTATTCTTAAAGAGTTGTTCTGGAGTGGGAACCAGCACAGTTTGTTCTCTCGTGGTCAGGCATGGGCAGAGTTCTTGTAGCTTCTGTCCTTTAGCCTTATCTTTCTTCAGCGTCATTTTTGTGCAGTGTTGTCTGCTGGGTGTACTGAGTCTTGGGAAGTTTTCTGCTCCTGATGTGCTTGAAACAGGATTTAGTAATAATAATAGTATCTTGGTGGTTAAAGCACTTGCTGAGCTTGCAGAAAATCTGTGTTCATTATCTTCATCTTGAAGGGGAGGTGGATTTCCTATTTCCTAACACAGTGACTTAGTCATTGAACTATTTTGAGTAGGTGTACTTCATAACTTTATTAAATTTTCACAGTGTTGAGGCCTAGAATGAAGTTAGATTTTTTGCAGGAAGTGAGCAAATCAGCTGCTGGCTGCGCTTATGATTATTTAAATGTTCTGTGTGGAACAGAGGTATCAATGGAAGAAATACAGGGGAAACTCCTTTTAGAATGATTTTATAATCTAGAATTAAAGAAACAGTTGTGGGAGGACTCAGTTTAAATCTGTGATCAGTGGTTGATATACTAAATTTAAGATGGGATCACTTATCCTAGATAGGTTTCTCAGGCTAGTATTTAAATAATTCTCTAAAGCTTCAGCAACACCCTGCACTACATATTCTCAGTTACAGTGGTAGGAACATTTTCCTGCAAGGTGAAAGAATTGAACTTTAGTTTCCTTGAACAGAAAACCCAGACCTTGCACTTCTCAAGTTTTATAACCCTCACCTTTATAAACAAAAGGGTGATGATATCAATGCCTCAGAAGAACTGTGCATCTTGCGTTTGATTTTCATGTTTTACTGTAGAAATACTTGAAGTCTCAACTCAGTTTTGAGATTATTCACAGTTACTTCAGTTTCACTGCTAAACAAACAAAAACCCCCAAAGAAATAAAAAATCAAAACCCAACCTAAATCTTAAGCAAAGCTTGCTCAGCAAGTGCTTGACAGGTGCACTGCTGTCTGAGCTGGAGTTTGAGCAGTGGTGTTTTACAGGAGGACAATGGAAGGATAATTTCTGAAATGATTGCAGCAAGGTTCATCAGAGTTCTTCTGCTAGAGACCTCTAAATTACCCAAAGACTCCTTATGACTATGTAAGCCAAAACCAACACCTTAAACCTGAACCACAAGTCATTTCGTAGCTAGTTGAGGTCAGGAAGTACAGAAATACTAGTCTGTAGTTAAGAAATAACCACTTGTGCACAAACTGCAGTTGTTTTTATTTTGCAGCAGTGTGATACAGCCGTCTTGAAAATAACAGTGTGACCAAAAGTAGTGAGGTCCATCTGGAGTTAAAATAAAAGTCTGCAGTAAGTGATAAAAGGAATGCACTGCACACTTGCTGTGACTGAGAAATATTTGCTGTGCTAATGGCAAGAGAATCAGTTATTTTTAAGTTAATTAGATTCAGCTTTTCTTTTACAATCATTTGGTGTACAGAGCAGGTTACCTAAAGGTGCAGTTCTAAGTCTCAGTAGAGGGGTTCTCATGGAGAGCAGGTGACCTTATGGAAATTACAACATGTAATTCATCATAGTTAATGTGGGTTTGGACTAGTTGACTGGAGAGGTCTCACTCATATGCAAGTTGATAACAGGTTCCCATTGCCAGTAATAATTTATTCAAAAAGAGGAAGTTTTAATATGCTTATTAGCTCTCTTCCACATATAAAGCAGATAATTTTTTTACTCAAATGTCTAACATGTAATTTACAAGCATCTTGAAAATGCATTTGAAAAGTGCACACAGTTCCTAATTATTCATGGTAATCTTAATATGTTAAATTAAGATTTTTGAAATAATTTGTAATGTATTTGTAGGACATCAACATCTCTTCTAGAATTAAATCTCTCTTGGTCTGTGTTCTTTATCTTCTTTTTGTTTTCCTTTAATTTGACCCTCAAAATTGAGCAGTTTTAACTACCTTACAGACATTTGGGTTTTAAGACAGTTGAGGTAATGATAAATGGTTAGACTTGTATTTAAACAAACTTCTGCATTGTGATGCTGCTCTGCTTCTGTTTGTATTATTAGAAAGATCTTGGTCTTAATTTATTGTATCTGTGAGAATCTCATGTAGTCTTTAGTCACGTGATTTCATGTTGGTTTTCCGTCCTACATTCTGTATGGAGTACATCATGAGCACTGAAGGAATGTTTACTTAGTGTTACACTTTGTCCTTCCTTCAGTAAAAAGCTCCATGTTCTCTCTATTTTGTTATGTCCCACTCAGAAAACAAAGTGATTCCTCCCCTGGCCCTTACCATTGAGTTTTTTGTTATGCTGAAGTAATTTTCACAGCTGCAGGAGATGGGGAGGTGATATTTTTTCCCAGTTTAAAGATGATCAACTGAGGCAAAGAAAAGGTTTAGACAGAAGTACAGAGAAGTACCTGGTAACTTCAGGAATTCAGCATGAAACATTTGGGTTCTGATTTTTCAGAATATTTAGCATTTTCTATGTTGAAAACAAAGGATTGACTTCAAATTCACTGTAAATGCAAGTGGATCTATGTGATGCTCTTAACAATACTTGATTCTGTATGCCTCCACAGCCTTTAGTGCCTATTTTAGTCTTTTACTCACTGTTGAACTGTTAAAGGGCTAGGGATAGTCAGCAGAAAATAAGGGATGAGAGAAGCCTCCACTATGAATAAAACTGATTTATTCTACTCTAAAAGTGAAAAAAAACCTTTGATGATACTTGGAAAAATGTTTTGCCACTGATTTCCTGTCCTCCAATTTTAAAAAGTATTTATCTAGCATCTCATAGAACCTCTGCAATACAGATGGGACATTGATGGAGTATAATGCTGAAACCTATTTGTTTACCTGAATTCATGAACTAATTCTTTCTTCTACTGTTTTTAACTATCTCATACTTCATATACTGTGAACATTACAGGTGATGCAATAAATAAGGCAGGGACAGGTCAGACTATATTATCCTTCATTGCCTAATCCTGATTCATCCATTCATCCATGATTTGAATCAGGCATAGGTTTAATTTTTTTTAGAGAAAATGTGACAAATGGTATTATCGTACTCCAAGGTGTACGCACAGAGAGGCCAAGCTGAAGATTATAGGCAACCTTCTCTGTCACTTTCTAAATTTAATGCTAGATTATTTTAACCTTAATGCTCTTTTAACTTTGAGGCTTCTTCTATGCGTGTAATAACTTTCACTTTCTAAAAAAGTAAACTGCAGTTGAATTTTGGGATCTTGGTTTTGTGCGTGACTCGGTGTAACTCTGCTTGTAGATGCATCTTTAAACCATTTAACACCTCTGTCAGGGGCTTGTGCCTTATGTGGCCTCCATGTTCCTGGGGCAGAACTGCAGGGATTCTCTGCTTCCTCTTATTCCTACACCAGCCTGGCATGCTGTTAGGGGGCTTAACGTGCTTGTCTGGTGTTTGAGTGTGCAGATAGTCAAATGTGGGTAGGAAAGCAAAACTGATGAAGTGTTTGATTTCCAGATGTTTAGCAATAAGCTTCAGAATAATTTTTCCTGTCTAGGGATCTCCTGAACCTATTGCAGTTTGTGTTTGCTATCTATCCTGCAGCAAATCTTGAGTTTTTGTTCAAACTCTTCTGGACTTCATGTAAAATAGTCATCCTTTAAGAGAAATTCAGTGCATTTGCTACCTGTTGCAATAGAAAAATATTTTTTTTATCTTATTATTTCAAACCAGATTCTGACTAGATTTGCCGTGTAAGTGCCTACTCCCTGAATTCAGGCTTCTCACAAGTTCTTTCCATGTTTTCTCTCTTCCTGCTGAAGATTTTTTGTTGTTGTTTTCAGATTTCCCCAATTCCCTTCACAGCTTGTCATGTGACATATCTCTTTCAACCTTTTGCATTCCCACCGTTTTGCTCAATGGGTGCATCACAGTTTGAATTTCTGTGTCCAGTAAGTCCTAAATTCTCCTGAATCTCTCTCCATGTTCCCTAATGCTTATTTTTGGTATGGTGAGTGACCTCAAGTCTGACTCATGATCCCTCTGCATCAGATTCTGGCAGTTTCTTCTTCTACACTGAAAAGTTCAGGGCTTCATTCTCTCTAATATAGGGATCTAATTTTTGTGTGAATATTCACCTTTATGTAGGGAAATAGGTGGCAAGAGTTCTTGCTGATTTAGTTGAGTGTGTGTGAAGTCTCTCTGATGCTGTAGTGAATGGGACTGGGACCTCCTTGGAAGGTCTGAACAAACTTTCTGTTCTACTGGGAGAAGTCTACTGGCCATGGACAAGAGACAACTCGGTGTAGGCAAGTAAGTGGCAGCCTTATGAATGGAGAGAGATGGAGAGACTGCAGGTTAAGAAAACGAAGTAGTGACTTTGCAGTGTCAGCAGCTCTGCATGGTCCCTTCTAGTTCCTAGGAAGCCTTTGGTCATCCTCTGAGGCTTGGCTCACTGTGTCACCTGAAACACAGCAAATCCTTACATGCAGACATTAAGAATACAATGTGAAGTGGGAGCTTTATGTAATAAAGCCGTACTTTGTGCTCTCTCACCTAGTTGTGAATTTGTTTCTCCCTAGAATTAACTATCCTACATGGTAGTCTGATGGAATCCTGAATTTTTTCTTAAAAGAAATTCTGAAATTTCTTCTTTTTTTTTCCCGAATAACTCCAGACGTGCATATTCTAGCTGTCATTTTTGTGGATGCTGAAATATTTTGGATGGATTTTCATGGGTGGCAAAATGCATATGCCTGGCACAGAGGTATTCCAAATACGATTTTTCAGCTCCCAAAGTATGGAGCTGTAAAAAAATTCTGCAAAACAAGCTTTCCAGAATTTTGTTACCCATGAGCTAAGCCATTTTGGCTGTTAGCAGAGAGAAATTAGGGGGAAAAAATGATCTGAGGCAGATAGTTGGCTTGGAAAATTGCATTCAGAAGCTCTGAAATTTCACAAGATTGTAAGAGGAGAAAGCAGCAATCTCTTACAGCGAAGATCCATAGTCTGCAGTGCCAAAAGCAGCATACAAGTCAATTTGAATAATATGCATTTTTTGCATAATATGATGAAGGTCTGAGATGCAGCCTTTTGAGGAAAGCATGTGTGAGATGTACGTGTTCCCAGACCTGGCATTTTCCTGGTTCAGCAGTGATTCATGGGCAAGACTCTGCCATTAGGTGGTCAGTGGTGTCTGCTCCAAGTTTCCACAAGCATGTACAGCTTCTAAGTTATAGGCTGGTGCTCTGCTTGTTACAGATTGACCCCAAGAAGGGAAGTGTCAGGCAGCTTTGGTAAGGGGTTTGCTCCTGTTTTTGCATATTGCTCATTTTTGTGTTCTAAATCTCCAGCCAAGTTTTTTAACTTAGTTCTGTGTTTAATAGTTTCAGCAATTCTAAAATAGATGCTGAGACTGCTTTTAGATTGCATCCGTTGTTTATATAAAGAGCTGCATTAAAAGAAGCTGATATAATGATAAATACAGCCCAGTTTTTGTAATAAAATTATTTTTACCAAGTGAGGGAAATAAAACTAGTTTAATTTACAGTGTATTGGCTGTTGTCACTGTATTAAAGGTTTAAACCAGTATATATATATAAAAAGTTGCTATCTCAGTAATTTAATCATCATAACAACCTAAGCCCATGCAGGGGTACAAAGTTCAGTATTGCTTGTCTTTAAAAGAGCAGGTTCTGGTTTTGAAGCTATTTAAAACGCCATTCTAACAACAGCAATTAGAAACAGGAATGCGAAAATTAACAATTTAGCCATGCTAAATGATTGTATTGTGCAGGTAGCCTGTGAATTCTTAATTACATGGTTTTTAACAAACTGTCTGATATTGGTTTTGTGTAGATCATCCTTTGCAGGCTGGAAGTGCCAAGTGCAAGAAAATTCAATGAATGATGTGGACTATTTCAGCTTCTTGTTTTCAACCCTTATAGGTAATCCATATGAATGTAATAATTTAGAATTAACAAAATGGAATTTGTTTTGATAGTAAATTATTGAATTTAATTCAGAATAAATGGTGTAGTAAATACTTCTGAAAGTAATTCTAATGTTGTTATATCTTTTTGATATGAGACACCTTTTTTTCTCTTGATTTGATTTTTGATACCCTATATTTACACTCCTCCATTGGGGCTAAATATTTGCATACTTTTTCTTCATTCTAGCAACTTTCTTTGGAAAGCAGGAGGAAAACCAAAATTCAGCATATGACATGAACAAGGGTTGTGTTTTTTTTCTAGCTTAAAGTAAATGCCTTTTATTGGCTCATTACAATACAAATGAGTGTCTTTGGGATTTCCTGTGAACATGTTTACACTATTAAAAACATTCTATCAGAATAAAGTAATCAAAGTGAACTGCCCAAGGTCAGCATGTGAGCAGAATTAATTCTGCTACTCTATTCTTACTCAGCTATAAAAATAGTTGTATTCTGTGGTGATGCAACCTTGGGAAATACCAGTGGTTTAAATGGCGTAATATCACTAAGAAATCATTTCCAGTAACTTGTGCTGTGGTAAAAAATAAAGTGGCTTTTCTTCATCACCTCTGTTATTTATAACGTTCAACCACTTTGTTTTCAAAAATTACCATTTTGTTCCTAAAACAGTGAAAAGAATGCTGTACTAGTAACAGAGAAAATGGAAGAAAAGCCAAAGTGACTGTTGTGGAGCAGTTGCCCTATTTTACTGAAACATCTAATACATGGCTAGAAGTAATAAGCCAAATGATTTTTTTTTTTATTTTTTTTTTTTTTACCCTGAGGTTGTGTTAGGTTATTAAGTTATTTGAAATATATTTCACATTATGCCTGTTTTTATTATTTTTTTAAGTACATATATTGAAAATAGCATAACTTCAGCCTCTTGGAGTTATTTTTTTATACCACATTATATTTTAAATGTGTATGCCATTGATTTTTCAAATATTTCTGGTTTTTTTTCAGAAGTCAAAATTTGTACTTTGATATACTTAATTTAAAAACACCAAGCTAGAGCTTTCAATAAAAAAATCATTATGCTGAGATAATTTGAAAGACAGTGTTTGTCAATGATGTTGTTGAAGTAGAACACTTTTTGGCTTGTTTTGTGATACTGTTTTACTGCTTCTTTTTCCCTAGGGTTTTCAAGAGAGGAGTTGACTAGTCTCCAGGGCATTAGAGGAAAACCACACATTAGCCAGACACAGCTTTCACCTATCCGTCTTTACCTAACTGATCTGGACCAGTTTTTACACCACTGGGCTGTGACAGAGGTAATACATCAACACTAATTCTAATTGACAGCATACAATCTCAGAGTGCTCTCCATCCCTTTTCCACAGATGCCTAAATCTTGTTGTGATTTGAGTTGAAAAAAGAATGGAAAACATAATAGCTGTCAAACAGCCAACATTTTTCTGCAGCCATCAGATACAGTTTGAAGGAAGCCGCTTTACAAGTTGAATGTTCAGACATGTAGTATGCAAAGCAATACTCACGGGAAAAATCGGTAGAAGCCTTGGTGGAAATTCTTAAACACTTAATAAGATTAGGACCAGCAATATGTTTCGACTTTCAGAAGCAAATTAATTGTAAAAAGAGTAATATAAAGGGTTTTCTTGGAGAGTAAACGCCACTGTTAATTAAAAAGCACTTGCATTAATCAGATTTCAACTTGGAAGTAATATTAAGTTGGCATTGGTGATTATTTAGAATAACTCCTGATGCTTAGTTAATCAAAATTTACTGGGATTAGAAACTTCACTGTGAATTCTGTACCTGCGTCTAAGATTGTAAGACCTGAAAGCTTAATTTGTTAGTTCTAAAGGAATTTGAGCCACCAGATTTTATTAAAAACAGGTGCTTTAGTCATCTTTCTGGCTCAAGTCTTTTTATTGTTTAGCTCAACAGAAACCTCTTTAAGGTGTGAAATCATGTTTTAATGACATGCCAGTTTGACAGTATTTATAAAATCATAGTCATGAATTCAGAAAGAAGAGTGAAACAATATTTTAGTTGTATGGTTTTCCAGGACAGTCTTTTTGGTTCAAGGAAGCAGAACAGTAGATGTTTTCTAATTTTTTCATTTCCTGCCTTCAGTAGTTTGGCCTGTGGAGCAGCTAAACTTTCTGAATTGTTCTGCTTTGTCTCTTCTGGACAGTAACAAAGCATTTTCTCACCAAAATACCTTTCACCAGTATTGAAAGACCAGAATGCTCTTTCTCCCTGTCCTGTTCCTCTGTGAATGCACCAGGGTGATTTCTTGTTTGTCAAAGAGTTGGCATAATCCCATACAGCATCTGAAGGATTTGTTATATA
Source organism: Anabacerthia variegaticeps (assembly GCA_035583185.1). Taxonomy (NCBI): domain Eukaryota; kingdom Metazoa; phylum Chordata; class Aves; order Passeriformes; family Furnariidae; genus Anabacerthia; species Anabacerthia variegaticeps. The sequence goes on from JAWWEW010000078.1 coordinate 89,364,856, forward strand.
CACCATACCTGTTTATGAAAATGTCACCTCTCGTGTCTTCTCCTTTATCTTTTTGCTTCTCTTCCACAAATCTGTCAAAGTTGGTTGTGAAACTGCAACGGGACTATTTTCACATAGGGAAGAGTGAAGTAGTTTGATTCCTTTTTTAGTCCCTTTGGGTTCCTGGTTGTGAGTTTGAGTTACTTCTTCTACCACAATCTCTTCAGTGTTTTGGTGCCATCAAGGAGAGTTAATGTTTTCAGAAACTTGAGACTTGCTTTTGTTAAAGTGCCTTTTCTTATGAAAGATACAAGGTGCTCTCTCAGTTTCTCAGTAGTGGAAGGCAGTCAAAGAGCTGGATATCCTTGGTTAGTAGTGAAAGATGATCTGGACATCATGTGGAGCATTGTTCTACTTCTGCATTTAAGAGTTGGCCTGAAGTATTTTCTGGAGACTTAAATTATGAAAGAGAGAATAGGAACAGAAATCCCATGCATCAAAAATCTGTGTGAAGAAAGATGAGACCTTCTAGATCCACCTGAGTTTGTAGGCTCTTAACCAAAGGGAGTTCTGAACTGTTGCTTTTCCTCAGTGAGTGGTCAAACACTGGAGTAAGTAGCCTAGAGATATTATGGTTCCCATCTATGGACATACTCAAAACCAGGCTGGGCACATTGTGGGTTGACCTGCTCTGGCAGTCTCTGAGTGAGCAAAAGTGTTGGGTTAGAGGAACGCAAGGATTTTCCTGCCAACTTCAGTGATTCTGGGATTGTTTGAAAAGTACTCCCCCTTGTTTCAACTACCCTTAAACAGGTTAACCAATATTGTATTTAATGCTCAGTTTGTGAAGATAATATTCTGGGAACTGTTGTCCATAAAAACTTTGCAATTTGGAGGCTGGACAACAGTTCCCAGAATATTATCTTCACAAGGAAGATAAAAGAAAGGAAGGAAAAGAAAACAAAAAGAAAGAAAAAGCCAGGCTTGGGAAAAACCTTTCAGTTCAGGATTTGCCACAAGCTGCACAGGTATATGTTTTGTAGAGCAAGTAATTTCCATTAGGTACTGAACAAGCTACTCTGCTCTCAAAATAAACTAAACAACAACAACAACAAAAAACCAAACCCCAGAGTTGCAACCTCTGGGGAAAAGAAAACTGCCAGTGAATCATGAGGCTCTTCTAGGGCATCTTGAGTGTGATACGATGGTTCTCTGTGTGTGTCGAGTTTGAGGGAGGTAGGTTTGGAGACTGCTTTCTTCCAAGTGGTCATAGTTCAAGGTGCGGTACAATTTCGAACCAAAATATTTTTAGCTGTGACAGAAAACGAATTTATTTAGATAAAGCAGTGCTACAGGAAATAACAAACCCCAGGCTGAATTGCTGCGCTTTTTGTGGAACTGGGTAGAGCGCGCACCTTCTGAATGCTGAATCTTTCATGTGTTCCCTTGCTGGAGAAGGAAGCTTATGGTGATGCTGTAATGTTAAGCAAAATGTTTGTAGTAATTTAAAATACCTAGTAAGTGAGACCAGTGCAGAGCAGGCAGCATCCAGGCTTCTGCTCTGTGCTGAGAATTGTTCATTTAAGAGTTCTTATTGTGTAGTTGTAATTCAGGTTTTTTCTCGTAATGGAAAAGTATTATAATGTGGATGAAAATAAATAAGGAACTCTGATGGAATTAGGATTTGGTGGCCTGGTTTCCTATCAATAAATGAGACTAGTGATCAGATTCCTATTAGCCCTTTCATCTTCCTCTTTCTTCTCTTCCAGCCTCTTGTTTAGTCTAAAACAACTGGCTAGTTGTTGGCTCTCTGCTAAAAAGAATAAAGTTAGAAATACTAATTACCTATAAGTTTTATAGAAATACACATGTGGATGAGACAAAGCCCTCTAGATTAGCACAAGGTAGCATGAGGCAGTTTGAGATACTGCTTGGCAGCAGCCAGCTGCCAGCCCATAGGAGCATCACTCTGGCCCAAGCTCAGCAGGGCTTGTTGCTTGGCCCCGGGGGATATCAGGGGACTGTGAGGCAGGAGCAGATACAGGGTTATGGTACTGAGGAAGGGTCCCAGGTGTGGGTGTGTAGAAGGCCATGGCTTGGCTCTCTTGCTCACTGCTCTGCTTTGTTGCCAAATCCAGAGGAAGGCAGTCCCAGCTTTCTGTCCCTGGCTGTGCAGGGACAGAGTTGTCTGCGTTTCTGATGGTAAAGAACTGTAAGAGGGAATTTAATGTATAACATATGCATGCCAGAGATGCAGAAGAAGAAAAGGTGTGCCTCTGGAGAACAAGAAAGTTCTGTAAAGGAAAAGAATAACTTGAGGCATTTTCAAAGAGCAGTTTGGGCTTTTGGAGTGTTATTATAGCCAGTGCACTTTATAGCATGTGGATAACAGTACAAGGGCCAAACAAATGCACTTCTGATAGGAACTAATGCTTTTGAGTGGTTTATAACAAAATCTGTTTTGAGATGGATACTGTTTTTTGGTCTTGAGTGGTAATTGGTGTAGAGGAAATCTGAAGGTACATTACTTTTTGTAGTGGTAATTTTCACTTAAAGAGCAATGCTTAAGAAAAGTGTCCCTTTAAATGCTATTTTGTGTAGCTATAAAGGTTAGTCTTCATGATTTGTCTAAAAGATATGTTAAATGTGAGCACCTTGGTTCCTTTTCTGGAGCAACTTCTACTTAAAATTACTTCTGTCTTGTTAAAGCCAGTTATTTAAAAGCATACCACTGTAACTGAAATAAATGGGACTCCAGAATAAATGGCTGCAGCCTGAGGGAAGAGACTTTCAGTCTTGGCTCATTTTAACTGTGCCTATAGTGTTTGTTGGTAATATTGTTCACTCCCCTGTAATTGAATTGCTCTGCCAGTATCAAATGAAATAGCGCCCGCAGAAATGAAGAGTTTAACGAGGTAGCCGTGTATGCATGGTAATTTCTGTTGTAATATTTGATGTTTGTGATGGCTGAACGTTTCAGAGGCGGAAAGCAAATGATAATTTGAAGGTTTGCTTGAAGTCGAGATTCTAGAGCTGACTGGAAATAAAATATTCAACCAAATGTTTAAAACGTTTAAGAGCGAACACTAGGGAATGTCAGCTGCTTTTAAAAGCAGTCTTGAATTCAAAAAACTTGGGATGCATGTAGTGTAATATACTAATCCGTGTCAAAAATGGATAAGTCTTGTGAGATACAGTTGGGAAGGCTGTATCTGCACTGATATGCTATGAAAAATTACAGCAAATCAATAAAGATAGCAAGGCAATGCATGTAAATTAAAAGTCCTGCAAGGATGTTTGTCTTGAAGTAAATGGTGGTGTTGCAGGGCTGTAGCTTGACTTCAAGCAGAGATTAACACTTAAAAAAAAACCCTTAAATTTTAAAATGTAGATTTTGAGTTGAAATTCCTGTAAGATTTCAACTTGTCTTTATTGAGATTTCCAGGTTAGAGTTACGTTGGGGGGGAAAACAGCGGAGGGTAAATAAATAATAATAATCCTTCTAAATAAAATTCCTTCTAAACTAGGAATATGCTATAATTTTAAATTTATGGAGGCTAAAAAAATTCCATGTAAGCCTTCTAGTGTTTTTTAAAAACTACATCCTATCCCAAGTTTAATGTTTACAAATTAAAATAATTTTTTCTTGAAAAGTAATGCAAAGTCCAAAGCAACAGAAATTGTGTAAGCAAAATTAACACCTCCTAAAATTAGTAACTCTTTTTTCAAAGGTGTCTTGCATAGTTTTCTGAAGACATAAACCAAAAGCAAACACTAAACCACCAAAACTAGCCCTCACCACTAAAACCCAAACAGGAAAACACAAACTCCCAGAAAATCTGACCTGATCTTCAGGCAGGTGCTCCATTGCACCTGCATCATATACTTCCAGCATATCTTGTGCTCTCTTAGAGCTGGGAGCTTACACATGACTGTATGTAACTAGTGTGAATTAACATCTGCACAGTTACTGTGCATTGTGTTTTGCATTCACATCCTGGCTTGTGATGCCTTGACTAAATTTGCTCAAAAAGACAGGCTTTGTGGGACAAGAGCTGAGTGTGGGGTTTTTCATGTTTCCAAGCCCTTTTGTTTGGAGAAGGAGCAGGCAGGTGAATTTGGAGACTTGTACATCAGATGTTCCGTTGACTGTCCTGTACATGGTCTGACAAGGAGACATCCAGAGGAGGAACATGGTGACGTTTTACAGCTGTGAGTAAGCTGCAGAGCTGTGAAAGAAGGGTTTATTATGGCTGCAAGAGGATGAAACAAAAGCTCCTTGGGTAGCAAAGCTGTTTTGTGTTGTCCCTTTTTTGAATTTTGTTAGTAAGATGGCTCTGAGAAGACAACCAGACCTGTGTTGTTCTTCAGGGGTGGCTTTGTCTACTCCTGGATAGCACGTGAGCTGTTGAGCATAAAATCTGGTTTTGCTGGTAATATTATTTTCAGGAATGCCACTCAGTGCGCCTGTGGGATTGTCTCTAGCCCATAGTTCTCTGCCTGCTGGCACCAGATCTTGCTGGTACCCAGATTTAAACACATGATCAAATTGTTGCACAGGAGATGAGCAGTGGTGATTGCCACTTATGTATTTGTGTCCAGTGGCAAACAAAGGTGACTTCACTTGGTTTGATTGACTGTTAAATGCAGATTTGACATCAGACCATGTGCCACAGCCAAGGAGCTGCAGGCAGGCAAGTGCCGCTGTTCAACAGGTGCAAGATGAGTTTGTGTGCTGCAGTTACCCTGTTTCTGAGCCAGCAGTAGGACAGGAACTGTGCCTCATAATCCTTCTAAGTCTGTGGAAATATGTGCCCTGTCAACATGAGGGGTGCCATACATGTTCTTAAGCATTTGTAATCCTTAAGTAAGTTTTTGTATTCCCGTGTTGCTGCCCTGAATGTAAAATTAGCACCATAGTATGTTGGGTCTTTTCCTGTTGCTCACCTATGTAATGTTCTCCTTCAGACTCTGTTCGTTCTTTTTGGCTTTTTTTTTTAACTTAGGTTTTGTGTTGTTTTATTGTGAATGTTTGGCTGTTTCATGTGGGATTTTTTTTTTTTTTTACTTCTTTTTTCTGGAGTCAGTGAATCAGGAATACCTTTCACATCCGCCCCTGTGAGCTTACCCAAGGCAGATGAACAAAGATCTCTTGTTGTACGCGGCTTTCTCAACAACTCAGGGCACTGTTAATATTGCCCTGTCAAATCAATTTATTTCAAAAAGAGAAGCAGCACCTGTCAAGGGAGTACACTGTCTGATAAGCTAGGGTGCTTCGGGGGAAGCAGGCCAAGCTTCAGACAACAAGCTTCATTGCCTGCCCCATCACCTGAAAACTTCTCGTTTTCTACGCTCCGCAGTAACATGTTACGCTGGATAGAGTCCTGCTCCAAACAGTCATTTCACAAGGGCTTGGGAATTGACTGCAGAACAGCCTGTTACATTTCACTTACCCATGTTGGAGGTACATGTCGAAGTGAATTGAAAAGTATATTTTAAAGTTCACATTAGGATATAGTGTGCCAAGTTTCTTTTTTAATAAAATCACTTCTCTCGGAGTCTGAACTGTCTTTGGTCTGACTCCACATAGTGGCTGGCTGAAATACTTGATTCATAATCTTTTGCGCTTGCTTGGGTTCCTCTCTCTGTGCTCACACTTGTGTGTGTCTTCAGAGGAAGGTGAGTATTTTTCTTTGAAAAAAGAGTACTTTGCAGCATGATTAAGCTTGAAATAATATGCAGATTTTCCCTGGAGAGCTAGTGATAGATAGTTCCCTTGAGACTTTATGAATCAGGAATCTGTCATGTTAGAGGAAGCATTGAAGGAACGGGAACAGTTCAACAATGAACAAAATATTAGTCTTGGTTCATCAGCCCTGTTGCATGAGGGCTCAGATTGAGGCTGGGATTCCTTGGGTCATCCCAGCTCTGTCTTTCGCAGTTGAGAGCATCTTACTGATGACTCTGATTCTGCATTAGAGCTGTGAAAAAAGCCTGTTTGAAGTTGGATTAACAGTCAGTTAGGGTGGCTGTCAGTGGCAAAAATCCATGTTAGAATCTCCAAAAATCCTGGGGCATGCTGTGCTCCTGAGCTGCCTTTCCAGCCTTTTTTGTTTGTTTGTTTTGTTAATTCCCTGTTTTAGTCAGCTGCTGTTGGAGTATGCCTTTGGTGTGGCAGGCAAGGAGGCCCGTGTAGTAATGATTTCCCAAAGCACTAGTAGGGAACAGGGTGCTGTAGTTGTGTGGCTCACAAGTGTGCTGGGTAGTTGGGCTTGTCTGATCAATAGGGTTTGGTTTGAAAACCTGCCAATGGATTATGGAGCCTGTAGCATTTGCTGCATAATGCTAACAGATAATCCCTGTATTTAAGAGAGTGCTTTACTTCGGGTTAATCTATTCAAGTGGACATTCAAACAAAATTAAAAAGAAAAAAAACCCAACAAAATGCCTAAACCCAAGCCAAACCTGTTATAAGATACTTGCCTCAAAAAGAAATAACCCACCCCTCCCTGATCAAAAATGCTTGTTCTGAGTTCGTTCACTTCAGCAATGCTCTGAAACAAAACTACTCTGGCTTTGGTCCAAAACCAATCTATGAATGTGCCAAAAATGTGATAAATGCTAATCAAATGTAATATAATGAATCAGCTGTGACATTTTATTATGGAAATTAAACATCATGCTAAACCTTGCCTAAGGAAAATAAATTGTCAGGGAAAATACTAATTTTCATGTGATAATTAAGTTTTCTTTTCTTTTAATTTCCATGTCTAAAAACGTTTCAGTTTCACTTTTTATAGCAGGCATTTGTATGAAAGCCATTTCAAGCAGGATTTAATTTATGGAATTGAAAAGAATTGCCACTCCCACTTAATCACAGGAAAAGAGAACTGGATATAGGGAATGGTGGTGCTATTTCGAGGGTCAGAAAGATCTAAAAGGTTGAAAAACTAACTTGCACTTTGCAACAGTCCTTCTAAGCAAGTATGCTGCTTTTCAGTGCTACGATGCCCGTTTTCCTTGCCATTTCTGGAAGAATCTTCAGTGTTGGTGAATTGTACCTGTAATGAAATGCTCCCACAATTTGTCATCTCAGGGAGAACCTCAGTGGACTGGTAGGGTTGTTCTAGGGATGAAGTATTTCACCTAGGGCTGAAATATGAGTAATGGTTTTATTAATAATGAAATTGTAGTTTGCTGAGTGGGCCTAATGGATTTGTCTTCAGGGTCTTTAGTTTGTTGACCTCCTACGGCCATGTATTGAATCAAAAGGGATCTCTGTAGCATACCGTGTCTAGTGTGACATGCATACAGGCATATGGCAAACCCCTTTTGTAAACTGCCTAAGCTCTCTCTTATGAGCAGTAATTATCTCCTGCATTTTCCCCTTTCATAACCATCCTTCCCAATTTTTTTCTCGTCTGCATTCCCAGCCAGCTATGATCATTGTGTTTTGTTACTGTTTGGTTTTATTTGTTTTCGGCAGTGGTTTTCACCATGTTGTTGTACTTAAAAGTGACAACAAAATCTGGGGTATAATTTTGCCAGCACAGGCAGGTTAAGTTCTTCCTGTCAACACCTGTAAGACAGGATCTCTTTTTGTGCAGTTTTTCTGTGTCTGGTTTGAATTTGCCTTTCTTGAAAGCAAGTGACTCCTATTTTGCACAGTATGTCAGAAATAGTCTAATTCTAAGTAGGATGTTACAGAGTGATATTGAACAGATGATCCTTATTCTGTCTGATCACTTCTCTTGGGATTATCTTTATCTTTACATGCTGAAGTGACATTTGCTCCTTTTGTGTTGTATCACAACCACCTTGTGGTCAGTTGTTATTCACAGAATTTTCTCCTCATCTCCAAGCGTTAAAACTCATAGCTGCATGCATAAGTTTTTATTAGTCTCCAGACATGACCCCCCCACTTTTGTTTCACTGAACCTTTTTCTGTAGCTATTCATCAAACCCCTGTGATCTTTTCTATAGGTTAGTCCAGTCCTCCATCCTTAGCAGGGTTTCTCAGCTTTGAGCTGTCAGCCGACAGATTTCATCAGTGCAGCTTTCCCTTTTGTCTAAGTGTTGCTCATTAAAATGCGAGGTCAGATTGGCATCAGAGTTTGTCCTTGACATGACAATCCCCAGTAGTAACCTCTGTCACAGCTTGACTTTATGCCTTGATGTTTTTAATACACAGATGTTTTGAGTGCATTTCTTGGGGATATTCCAGGGTAGTTAATATTTTATCACTTTCAAATTGCAGTGTACAGAAGCCCTACTATATTTAGGATGGAGTACTCAGTTTCAATAATATTATTTCATTATAAAATAAATGTATAATAAGGGTATTCAGTGCAAGAGTATCTGTAAAATTGTCCTTTAAACAGTGCTATTAGTCAAACAAAACACTTGCACTACACCTTCAATATTCGTCCTGACAGCCCCTACAGTTCCACCATGCAGATGTGTTAAGGATCTCTTGAATTTGGGCAGCTTAAGCAGGGCTAAAAGCAGGTTTGGCATGTAGTTTTGAAAAAAGTTGAGTGCATTTTTATATCAAATGCTGCTGCTTGGCCATTTCTGATTAAACCACCACTGGCATCCACATTAGTTAGGGTTGAGTTTTCATACCACAGGACCTTGAGCTAATGGTTCTTACCCTAACCTTTCCTTTCCTCCAGCTGGAAGTACGGACTGTTATTTTGGATGCAACACGTGTGATGTTTTCTGTTTTGTCATTATCTCTTGCTTCAGTGTCTTGACCTGTCCTGACTCAACTTAAGCCTGAAAATCAGGACACTATCACAGAACTTAGTCCCTTGGGTCAGATCATTTTGTGAAAGTTCTTTGGATCTTCCTTCAGTCAGTGAGATATCTTAGAGGAATGTGTTCTGCTTAGTCGAGATATTTTTTAAAACTTGTGGACTTAACTTCTTCCATCCCTCAAATGTCTGATCTTGCTATTTTCTGTCAGATTCCCTTAAGCACAAACAGAAGATTCCATTCCTCACGTGTTGGCTCTTCCACCTTCCCTGTCCTTAGCAGGACATCACGATTGCTCATGGCCTAATAATGCACGCGTGCTGTGCACCTTGGCTTTCTGGAGGCTGCAGTTGACACTCTGGTGGGATAAGCAGTGAGTGTGAACAGAGAGAGAATCCCAGCTCTGCCTAATTTGCAAATTATCAGAATAGATGGGAAGGAAAAGAGGAACAGCAAAAGCCATCTGCCAAGAATTGCAATACCACTTAATAGCAGTTCTTCTAAACCTCTGGTTCTTTACCCTGCCCAGAGACATACAGCATTTTATGGTAGTTTGCTAGTGCCTGATTATGTAAGCACCAGAAAGTTTCTGGGAGTTTATAATTTCCCTTTGTAGTATTATATTTTATATCCTTTTTTGAACATGACATTTTTGGCAGTGCAGTGGAAAATAAGTTGGAAATGGATCTTTGCTACATTCTTACTATATTATTTTTTCGTCCTGTTTCACTGTGATTCCTGTCACATGCTTCATAAAGTTACTTTCTGAAGTTGCTTTCTGAAATTCTTCAGCTCCGGGGGAAGGCATTTGGAGGCTTTGTGTGGCATTGTAGCTGGATGGAATATTTTTGCCTTCTGTCATGTAGGTAAAATGCAGAAAGCCTCTCCCAAAAATAATGGCATAGATCTCTTTAAACACTGAACAATTTACGCTGACAATGTTACTCTTATACACTGTAAGGAATCAGTGCTTTAAGACAAAGCTGCTACGTGTCCCGGTAGGTACTTTGGATTTAGGTTTATTAACAAAGTATGACTGCACAGTGAATGATTGCTGGTTGCATTTAATGCTTAGATGTAACTTTGTTTTATTAAAACAGATGATCTGCCACAGCTTGTCCACTATACCTTCACAAAGTCAGTGTTTTGACATTCTCCAGACTGGCATCTGTAAATATCTGGTAAGTACCATTTTGTCTTCTAGGTTAAAACTTCTCTGTGGTAAATTTGCTAACAGTCTCATTAACCCTCCAATCTGTTTATTCCATGTATTTCGTGTATAATTTCAGCATTTTCAAAAGTTTTCAACAGGATTAGGGGGAGTTTAAAAAATATCTAATAGCTGTTTGTATCCAAACTTATATGGATGTTTTTGCTCAGATTTGTGAATACTTCAGCTTGTTTTCAAGGCATTTCAGCCATAAATTAAATACTTCTTCATTTGGTTTGCTTTTCAAGAGTGACTAGCAGTTTTAGATGAATTTTTTACCTCATTGATGTATATAAGTATCTAAAGGGGAAGTGCCAAGGGGCTGGATCCAGGCTGTTCTCCGTGGTGCAGAGCAATAGGACAAGAGGCAGAAACTGATGCACAGGGAGTGCCACTGGAACATGAGGAGGAACTTTACTGTGCAGGTGACCAAGCACTGGGACAGGTTGCCCAGAAGGGCTGTGGAGCCTCCCTCACAGGAGATGAATTCAAGAACCATCCGGACTCGATCCTGTGCCATGTGCTCAAGGATCCCCTGCTTGAGCAGGCAGGTTGGACCAGATGACCCACTGTGGTCCTTCCCAACCTGACCTATTCTGTGAGTTTTACACTCCATCTTCTCCTTCTAATCCTGACACTCCCTGAGCTGAAGATGGGATGGCAAAGCTGGGTGGTGGAATTTGCAATTACCTGTGATGCTGCCTGATGAGAGGGAGGACCACAGGGTTTGCCTCTGCCCTCCTGCCAGGGTGGTTCTGTGACCTAAGAAGTGTCTGCACTTCCCGGGGTGGAGCCCTACTGAGAAGTTACTCGACCAAAGCTTCCACAGAGAGTGGTTTACCTATAACCATAGTCTGGATTTTTGGGAGTTTAAAATGAACTTTAAAATAGGCTTGTGTGTTCTACTGCTCTGTCCCTTTGAGAGCAAACGGCTAAGTGGGTTTTTACAGTTGACAAGACTGCTGCCCAAGCTTTCTTAACTGGCTGCTGACACCTACCAGGGAGGAAAGGCACTGTGTAGGCAGCATCTTCTATGGGAGCTAAATTGAGCAGCCTCGTACTGGATTTGTATAAATTGAAACATCATCTTCCAGACTGGCTGTCTAGCACATTTCATCAGCAGTGTTGGCCTTTTTGGATCTTCAGGATGCTTCTTTACATGCAGACAGTTGGTCTAGTTCACTGTCATTATTTCCTGTTTGTTGCTGGCCAGGAACATCGTTACTGGTTTCTGTTATTTAGTGCCTCAATGTCCTGTAGTATTTAAGAGGGTCTTGGTGACAGCTGTGGTTCACCTTCTGTCACGCAGGAACACCAACCATCCTTCTCCTGCCTCTGCACCTGGCTGGAGCAGGGTCAGCTTGGGACAGTGATCTGCACTCATGGCCTTGAAATTCACCCAGGGTCTTATGTTGGAAGGATTTAAAAGTTTGAACCCATAGTTGTTCTTTTTTTTTTTTATCTCTCAGAAGTAATTGTACGAATGAAATACATGTCACATTTCTGTAGCTTGTACTTTGATCCTTTTCCTAAACATTTCTAAAAGAAACAGCTGGCCTTGTTAAGTGAACCAACTGCCTCTGTCAGCTTAAAACAGTGTACTTGCAGGTGATCAAATCAGACTACTCTAAAATTCTTTAAATAGTTTCTTAAAGGAAAATGATGCCACAGTAGCAACGCATGATTTTTTTTTTTGGCTTTACAGGACAAAAATCAAGGATACTTACTCCATAGCACTTCAAAATGTAAACTAATTCACTGCCTTTATGCAAAAAATTTTTTTTTCTAAATTATTTACCACACCTATGAAATCCTTACTCAAGATCTCTTTTTAACAACAGAAGAGCATCACCCCAGCTGTGGGCTCACCATATATTTTGTTAGCTTTAATTTACCTCTGCTCATAGTGCTCCTGTTGGATTTCAAAGGAGACTCAGTCTGATGACAATCTGGTAGAAGCTTTTCTTTCTGTAGCGTAAATCAGTTTCCTTCTACCTCAGTGGCTGCTCACTGCCATTTCAAGACACAGAAGGGCTGCCCTGTCCCGTGATATGTGCTTAAAAGGAAAGGCCTGTTGTGCCCAGAAGGTTGTTTGTGCCTACATTGTCATTCAGAGCAGGGCTCAAAGCAGTGCTGTGCTTTTTAAATATGTTTGAGATGAGTGTTTGTTTAGAGTGGATGGAATGAGGATGTCAATTTAACCTTCTCTTTGTATGGGTGGCAATTCTTGGGAAAACAGGGCTTTGAAAAAATGCAGTGGTATATAGAACTTGAGCAGAAACCAAGTAATACACATCATGATAGGAAAGAGGTTCATTCAGCTTGTTTGTATCCCTGCAAAAAAACTTGTGTATCAAGTGATGAACTTGGGGTTGTTGTTGTTTTAATACAGGTTGGATTGGTTGTAATACCCGATAGCACAGCTGGATCTGTTCTATGTGCCATAAATAAGCTCTTGGATCAAGCCTGCATTATAAGTGAAAACCTGCACAAGTTCTTGGCCTCTTGTTGTTACAGTCTTCTGTACTTTCTGCTAACTTTAGACAAAGAGGATGCAGAACATCTACAGAAAAGGTAAAGCTGCTCTTCTTACCGTGCTAATTGTCTCTGTGTTTGCAGCAACAATTATTTAAGGATGTAAAATGAAAGGATACCACCCACCACCCCCCAGTTTATTTTCCTATCTGTTTCTGCTTACTTTGAAACAGTGCATAGATTTAAGAAAAACAGCTTCAAAGTTAGCTGGAATTACTTAAAACAATAACTGAAGAAGGTTTCATCTCAAATTATTCTGCTTAGATGTCAGAACTATCCTGACTTTAGAAGGGTGGACATTTATACCTTAATCTTTAGCCTTAGTTTCATTAGATACATTGAAAAGCACCATGCAAAGGATTTGGCTTTATAAACTTGTACTCTTTAACTGACCTGACGTTTCAGCTTTAACAAAACTTCTCAGGCATCATTATGTGGACTGCAAATCCATTTGACTTAAAAAAACCCCAAAACTACAGATAACAGATTCAAGTAGGTTCACCTGAAAAGCAGATATGTCTTTTAACAAGTTAAACTTTGTTTTTTTCCATATACAGGAAAGTTGTTTAATGCTTCCTGAAAAGTTAAAACTTGTATTTAAAGCCAGAATCCTCCTCCACTTACTGTATTTAATGAGTTGCATATCACAAAAAGCTGGTTCCTTTAATTTCTTATGAATCTTAAACAAAGATTCAAGTGTACCTGTACTTTGACTGAAATGAAAACCTCTGCCCAGCTGCAATAAGCAGAAATTGCACTGTGCAAGAGCTTCAGCAACATTTGAAGCTTCAGGGACGAACCTTATTTTTTTTTTTTCCCCAGTGCTGTACATAATTTTGGAATATTTTCAAGTTTAGCATTTTCTGGTACAAATTTTCTGCTTTGCCACTAATTATGGTGAGGGCAGCTGGCGTGGTGGAATTCACAGCGGCTCATCTCCTTGTCCAGCCACGCGGCCAGTTCACAGCAGCACCCTTGAAATGTGTGTCCTCAATCGTTTACATTTTGATCTGTTTTCCTCTCAGGGATATGCTGTGGGGATCATGTATTTCTGCATTAGCACTCCTGCCACGATTACTGAGGCTGATGCTGCAAAGCCTGCAAGTGAGCAGGATCTGTCGGGAAGAACTGCCCATTGTTGCTCAGTTGCTTCGCTTACTGATGCAGCACGGTCAGCTCAGGAGCCATATGATCACAAATGAGTTTCTGGTGCAACAGATTATCAAGGACATCATGGTATGAATCTTCTTGTTTCCCAGAGACTACATATACATCATGTTTGTTTTTTAAAATTACTGCAAATGTTGAAGAGGAGATGTTTAGCAAAATGGTGGTGGTAAAAGCAGATGTAAGAGATTATGGTGCCAGTTAGGGGGTGCTTGGTTTTCTTTTGAGTTGAAAATGCCACAGCCAGTTCTTGTGATGTTCCACCACCTGTGGGTTGGGTTTGCTGTCCAGTATTTTTACCCACCTACAAATGCTGAGAAGAGCCAATTACTGGGCCATGGGCTATGTTGTTGGTCTGTGGGCAGTAGTTCTCCTGTAGGCTGGGTTAGTGAGCTCCCCTGCTTTAGCAGAACCAGGCTTATTTGCATTTTAATTGCCTATAAATTGCAGGATGGGAAAGTAAGGGAGTCACTCTAATAAAGAGTAAGGAAAGCACATCTGGTGTAATTCACACACTTGATAATGTAACACTTGACTTGGTGTTCCCAGTTGTCACAGTTTATTATTTGGGCTTTAACAGACATACCGTGCTGAAATGTTTAAATGAGGACAGTGTCACTGTGTGCAGGCGAGCAGGGCTGTCTCGTACCTTTAACAGTGCACCTGATTAACTGTAAAGGTAGAGTTTTGCAAGTGCTCCTGGGGAAATTGAGCTTTACCTTTTTTCTCCTTGTTTCTAGACACTGAAGAGCGGCGAAGTCCAAGAGCAGTGGCTGACAGACCTCCACTACTGTTTCAACATCTACCTTGCCTCTCACCCCCAGACACCTGGCCCTATAAACGCGGTATATTAGAGGTCGAACTGCATTTATTGTAAAGCATTTACTTCTATTTAGTTTTGAATGGAAATGTTGGAACAAAGCTTGTCAATTTTTTTGTAAGTGAAACAATAAAAATTTTACAGAGAATTGCATACCTCTCTTGCCTGTCTTTTCAAGCAAGTAGATGTTACTGAAAGGTATTCTAATAGATGTGGTGATCACACTGAGGGGTGTTAAAGAAAATCCAGTCTCCTTGAAGCCTAAGGGCTTGCAGACAAACAGACTTACGGTGAATCTGCTCATCTATTATTTTGAAGCACCATATTAAAAGAAATCAAAAGTTATGTAATAATAACTAGAAGAAAAAATAGAAAACAATATACTTTAAAACTAGAGTAACATTTTTTATTTTTGCTGAGTTCATATTTTTAAATACTTTGCCAAGGTAAATACTGTACATTGTGGCAGGTAAATACTGTACATTGTGGCAGCTCCAAAACTATTAAAAGAACTATTTTTTTTCCTAGAACAGGATGCTTTTGTTTTTTCGCTTTCTATAGAAACTCTTTCTGTACATGTAGAAAAATAGTTATTAAAAAATCGGTGATAATCTCAAAGAGTAGAAAACACACCCCTAATAGTTTCCACAGGTTGTGAAAGCAATTTATTTACTGAGTGTTTTTTGTCAACATCTCTACTTTTCCTTCCAAATCCATATTTAGCTGAAAGCAATTGCTTCTTTAGTACAGAAGGAGCACAAAGGCTGTTCTTCCATTCCTGTTTGGATTTTGAAATTAATTTAATAAATTTGAGGTGAAACAATATAGCAGTCTTTCAGAACTGCTACATCTTCAGAACATTTTTTCCCTCTCCTTTGAAACTGTGTTTGAACATGTTCAACATTCCTACTTTTTTACAAGGGAATGCTTTGGTAGCCCCTGCAATGCTATTGTAATGCTGGGCTTGGTGCTTCATTTTCTGTTTCCAAATGCAATTCAGATTTCATCCTGTGTTGGTAAAGAAATTAACAGTTGCATTTAAAAACTAATTTGTACACAAAATGAGTCCAGCTCCTTAGAAGTCTGCTTGGCATGTAATACTGAGATAATACAAAAATGAAAATGTGTTCAAGTTTAATGTGTTGTAGATGGCTTATACATTATGAAAGATAACAATTGTACTGGAATGGTTTTTGAATTTCAAACATTTGGTTTTGTTTAGTGCTTGATTCTTGTATTTTTTGATTTTGCAGCAGTGGTTGGTCTCATGTTGTATGAAAATTGCTTTGATTTTCCCATGTTCTCCAGCAAATTAACACACTGTAGGTTGTTTACTGTAAAAGAACAAAATGGTTTTGATGAGTGACTCTAATGGATGAAAAGTTTCATCTACACTGCATTTCATAAACAATGAATACTGAACATGCCTTTTTTCCTGGCATCTCCCTGTTGATGACCTGTAAATAATTTGGTTTCTGTGGCACCTGGTACAGCTTGCATAGAACTGTGTTGGACTTCAGCAGCCTGTAGTGGTGCAGCTTAACTTCACATTTACCCTCAGAAATGAGTGAAGGTTTCCAGCTCTTGGCTGAATCTGCTAAGAGCAGCAAGAGATTTTGTTGAGCAATATTTAGCAACATTGGATGGCCATTTGTAGAAAGTAGGAGAAACTAGGCCAGGGTTAAAGCGAGTTCTCTCTGAATTATTAGAAAGCAAGAATGAATGTCATCTGACAATTCTCCTTAGGTTTGAGTCTGGCTGAATGTCTGGGCTCATGCAATATTTTTATTTCCTGGAATCTCCTTCAAATAATCTGCGTGTTTTCCTTTTCCCAGTTTTGTAAAGATTAGCCACAAACATTTCAGTGCTTTATTCTCTTCTAGCCACGATCCTTCCAAATCTGGATGTTTCATTGAGGGGATGTAAACCCAGCACTTTTAAGAACTTCTTTCTAATGCCAAGAGTTGCAAAATGCCCTTCTTTACAACTCTGAACACGCTTTAAGTTCCGCAGGGAAACAAAAAAAACAGGCTGTCTGGCATGCTGTGGAGAGCCTCTTTAAATACCATTTGCTGAATGGACAAAAGGCATTTATTTAATAAAATTAAAAAAAAAATAAAAAGGGAACAAATTCCAGGTTCTGAAATGCTTTAATGGTAAACAGTCTAAAAGGCCTTAGTTGTCAGAATATCCTGAAGCACCTAGCCAATGTCTGTATATCCCATGGCATGCTTCATTTCCACCTATCAGCCGGTGCCTGCTTTAATTATTTGTACATTGCCTTTGAATACCTTCTGCATATTCTCCCTTCCAAAGCATTTGACTGAGTTTCTTGTCAGTCCCCATTACAGATTTGTCACTGCACACTTTTTCTTCTACCTCTATGAACATTAAAACTAGGGCCGACAGTCAGTCTTCACCTTCCCAGATGTACCTTCTGCAAGAGGAGAATCAAACTGAACAGTCCATTCTGACCTACTCCAGGCACCTACGTCAGAAACAGAGTATCTGGCATTAGCCACTGACAGCTCTGAACTTTTCCAACAAACGTAATGTTGTCATGCACAAAGGCAGGCAGATGAAAAACATGTTATTGTCTTTTAAGTAAGGGCTAAAGTTCCCTGAGCTCCTATTAGGTGAATAAAAGTAGGTAGTGTTCTAAAGGAGCTGGGCAGAGTTCCTATCACTATCCTATTCGTCACCAAGTTATGAAAGCAAAGGACACTCAAACCTCAAAAGAAAGCCTTTTTATTTCAGAAGACAGGGAGATCTGTTGTCCTGAAAAGTTAAACGAAAAGAAGCATTATTTGCTAAAGCTCTTCTAAAATTTAGATTCATATCTGCATGAAGAGGTGGCAATCAAACACCCGTCTGGTCATGCCTCTTAATTAAAACAGTTCTCAGACAGTGAAAAAAAAAAAAAGCACCTGTCTCTTAGTGAATCAGAAACTCACCTACGATTCTAACAAACTCAAGGATAGGTCCACTGTCAGATTTCCTTCTGACTTCAGAGTTTTGTAAAACAAGTTGAAAAATGTATTTTACTTCCCTTTGCAAATTACCTGAGCTACTGTCTCCTTGAAGCTGTTGCTTAGTTCCTGCCTAGCTGTGTCCTGCCTGGGAGCCACATGGAGTACAGCCATGAGAGCTAATGCCCAACGAGGCAATAAATCTTTCACGTGGTGAAGCGCTAACATTACTGTAGCTCCCAACCCCAAGGAAGCACACTGAAAAAGTCTTAAAAATGGCATTTAATAAAGAAGTAGTAGGAGAGATGGCCGTGTAACTTAAGTAAGCCATTAATTAATGCTGCATGCTTGGCCCCGATAATACTGTCACAATCTCAACTCTTTGATGCTATTCTGTTTCACACAGTGCAGCCCCATCTGTCTGCCTGTGTGGCTTGACAGCCCTGATCGTGTCAACCCTACTGCCCTGATGCCAGTTCCAGACATAAATAACATTTCAGTTGCACACTGACCTGGTAATGACAACATGGCTTCTGAATTAAAAAGAAAAATAAATGCGTGATTTTTTTAGAGCCTTAAAACTTAGAGGAAAATTCTATGAAAAGGCCAAGGCACCATGCCCAGCACAGGAACCCCATTATGCCATTTTAAAAGAAAGGGCAGAGATCAGATAAGTAACTTCAGATTTTCAAGTTGTCATCTCTGCACTAACGCATGTATTTGTAACAAACAGGTGTGTAAATTCTTGGTGCGTACCTGTAGCACTCCTTAGTTCCACAGGACTAGTAAATATTTGTGCTGCTGAACCCAAGTATGAGCATCTGTCAGCAGTTTTAACCACAGGTGGATATTATCTGCCTTAGCACTGTACAAGCCCATTATATTAAGGTCTTCCCTAGTAACAGCCCAGTGAAAACAGGTTTTCATCTCAATGTTTCAACATAAGGATGAAAGTGCAGTGCTCAAGTAAGTCCAAAAGTAGTGAAGGAAAGAGCATGCAATCACAACAGTTTGGTCATATTTTGATAGAAGAGTCCAGTCTATGAACAGATTTTTTCCTTTTCTAAGGAGAAACCAATCTTGTATATATAAGCGTTAAAGTATTCTTAGAATGGATGTGTCCTACCTGAGACCAGCTGCACATTGGAAAATTTCAGCTTAGAAGGAGATCTTGTTGACTGGCACACTTGGCCTTCCTGAGAACGCCCTTGAACAAACAATATGAACAACTCTGTATCTATTCATATACACATGGTTATGTGTAGCTACAAACTATTTCAACAAGCTACAGCATTATTTTATCCTAAAAATAATTCTCATTTTTGATGAGGAAACTCATGAGACATTTTATATAATAGACAATTGTCACAACCACTGCAGAGCTATGATAGAAGTGACTTACCCCCTGATATGTATATGTAGTTAGCATATCCTTACTCCATCAGTGATCCACATTGTAAAGGAACTCAAAGGCTAAAAGCAATGCTTTTCCTCTGCCCGTTCTTCAAGATGCATTCCTTTGCACGTTGCACATTCAGGCGCAGTGCAAAGCAGTGCAGAGCTACTATAAAAGATTATCTTGCCCTTTCCATGGAGACCACTTGCCTTCAAACAAGAAAGTTACTAACATGGAACACATTCTTCAAATGAAAATATTTTAGGAACAACACAAAACAAAAGTTTAAAACAATGCTTTAAAAAAAAAATCAAGCCACGATCCAGATAGCCACTCTGCATGGATAGAGCCAGCTATCCCCAGTTTAACTGCTCTGTTCTCTTTCCACATTGATATATGTGAGCAGCTCTGGCAACAGAAGTATTTGGTTGCTCAAGACCCTTGCTGGAATAATGCTGTGTGGGGATTCAAACAGCATTAGCAGCAGACATTTTAAATCACAGACTTCTTGTTTGCTTTTTTTAACCTGAAGCAGAAAGAAAATTACCCAGAACTCCTGAGATTAAGATTAATTTTTATAAATAGTTGAAATCCCTAGCAATTAGGTAAGAAGTGAGTAGACGAATACACTGTTATAAAAATAAAAGCTTAGTTATTTAAAATGAAGTATAGTGAAAATTACCATATATCTGCTTTAGGATAGACTGCTTGCTGGTTTTTATGGCTGAGTTGGTTTTGTTTACAGATTTCAGATTTTTACATGAAGGAACTGATTTCGGAGGGCCATGGTTCAGCTGTTTCTTCCAAGCAACCTGAATGAAGAAGGCAGCTGTCTCTTGTCTCCATTTGTCTTCATCTTCCTTGCACTGCCGCTTAGCACTAAGAAGCTGAAACAACTCCTGTCTTAGCTGGTAACTAGAGAGCAGAAAAGAGAAGAGCACTTGTTTTAGGTGACCTGTTTTAACTTCCGTGCTTTCCACGCATCAGTTCACATGGTGGATTACATGAGTAACTGGGAAAACAGAACTCCCACTGATGTGCTAAGTCATTTGGATGAGAAATGTTTGCTCAGAAGAAAAAGTAGGAGTTGGGTTCAATTTTGGATGCATCCATTATTTCACACAGTTTGTAAAGATCTGGCATTGCAGGTATCAAAAGTTACAGTGTGTCAACATCAGCTTTTCAACTGCTTTATAAATAGAAAATCAGCAGAAGACAAAACTATACATATTTATGATAACAATCAATGCTGCTTCCTCATTTTCACTATATTCACAGCTTAATAATGCCAAACTTTCTCTTGTGCCTTACCACTTTGTGTTCTCAGTCAATCAGTGCAAGACACAAACCAAATCTAACTCCAGTGGTTCAACTGCACATTTCCTCTACAGAAAACTGAGCTGCTTTCCATCCCTCCTCTGAAGATGCTCCCTCACCTCATTTTCAGAAATCTGTGCTTCTTCCCTTCCCTTCCTTCAAAGGCTCCCTGTCTTCTGACCCTAACTGCTTCTGAACCCTGGCTGCTTTGATGTGACACACAGTCACAGCCCTCTGCCAAGTGGCAGTGGCAGGTTATGTGTCCTTCTTCACACTGCCCTCACACCCTGGTGGCAAATGGCACCAGCAACAAGGAGTTGTTTGGATGGTTTTTCCCCTTGAATCAGAAAAAAGTATTCAATCAGATATTGGCATTTCACACTCACAAGTCAATTGGCTGGCCTAGCAGTTAACTCTGAATCTTCCCAGTACAAACCATTCACAAATGAACATTGAGTAACACTTGCAAAATATTAATTGTAAGTCTTTGGTATCAGGCTAAACCACATTGATCATCATCCCCCTGGCATTCAAAAAGGCTTCTACTGGATGCCCCATTTAAGAGAACGAGGAAGGAGAGACAAAGAGCTGATTTAGTTATGGTGCTCCATCTGCAACAAGTTTTAAATTAAAGACAACATAACTAAATACAAATTATTTCAATATATGTTATACGCCAATGAACTATATAATTCAAACAAAATAGCAGCCATATACAAAAATTGAGTAAATAAAAGCACAATAGAATGCCAAAGGGGGATGATATGCTCAGTTACAGCTCAAATAATTTTAAACTTTCAATAAGCTTAGTAAATTACCTCTGTGAAATTTGCTGGGTGAGGCAAACATATTTAATCTTAATTTAGTGAAGCTTCAGAATTTAGGCACGTACTGTTATGGAGCTCATTAAAGCACATAACAAATGCAGGCAGCAGCTGCATCTCACCAGTGCCTGGAAGCTGCAAAGCACTGTATGAATTCGGAACAGGAGCACTACTGAGAGACAGAGGAAAAGAATGATCCAGTTTTGTTATGTAACATGTCACTTTTAACTTTTCAACGGGGGTAAGAGAGGAAGGGAAAGTGAAGGGGGAACACAATTATAGTGCCTTGCTAACATAACTTGAGCTAAGGATGGGTTAAGGGAATGCCCCTGCAAGAAAAACAACTGGGGAACTGCTTTATACTTGAGCAGAAAAGAATACTAAGCTACTCTCTTGGAATTCAGTAATTACTGCCAGAAGCCTTTGCTGATACGGGAAATGACCCATTCACAGGCAGTCCACCTTCGCACCCAGCTGTGACTTCATGTTTGTAGAGAACTTCTGGTAGTTTTTAGCAACAAGAAAACAACAGACACTGAGAAGATGTGGACGGTTATCTTTAGAGCAAGTGCACAATTTTTTAATTCAGCTCTCCCATAACAGATCATTCTGATCCTACTGAGGGAAAAAAAGAAGAATGGGACTAAGTTTATGCAATATGAATCTGGCGTGGTGCCTTAAAAAAATACCCAGTGCTCAGTCAACAAACTACTGCACATAAAAGAAATGTGGAATATACGTGCAGAGTGACAAAGCTGGCAAGTGGTATTCACATTCACTGTTATAGAAGCTCAAAAAAACTATTGTAGGTCAAAGTATGCATATGGCAATAACATATAAAAAAAACACAGCTTGACTTCAGTGGAAGAACAACAGTGACAACAATCAACTTATTTTCAACTTCTGTTGACTCACTGTGGGCCCTGGAGAATGGTAGAGGTCTCAGTGCCCCCCATGAGAGAACAAGACAGACACAGGATCTGTAAGCCTCAACGAGCAGGATAAGCAATTAACCTTTGGCAAGCCACACACCTTAGAATACACTTTTGAGTACTACATTTATGAAGTTTGCAGATATGGGAATTGAAACATTCTCCTGAGAATGGCAAGTTCAATATACTTAAGTAGACCACTACCACCATGTTGCTGTGTTTACTTTCAATAAGCAAATCAGGACTATAAAATTTGCAGAGTGAGACAAATAAATTTAATTTTGATTTAGAGAAATTCCAGCACTGAAGCATGTCCTTCTCATGTTTCTAATGCAGAATTACACACTGACAATGTGTAATTCCATTGCTGTTCACAAGTACATGCTACAGTGCAAGTTTGGACCAAGAGAAAAAGAGAGGACTGAGTGGGACCCACAGCCACATAGTAGGTACCTGATTAAGAACTGTAATTTGGTGTACAGTGAACCAGAAATTGGGTATTTCAGAAAAACTGACATATTAGAAGTCAGCACATACAGCTGCCTGGTGTAAACTAGCAGGAAATGCTAACCATGATTTCTTGGCAGGATGTGCCACCATCTGACTTGGGATCCACATCCCAAAATACCCACACTGCCCCTTTTCTGAGATATATACAAACTCTACTTTCATTATTAATTCTTTAAATAATAAATATAATTTAAACAATCTATTTCCCACAATTTCCAAAATGCAAAGTGTTAGTAAAGTATGTGCACTTCTTGGAAAGACAGCACACGATCGTTGTTTGGGCAGGTGGGCAGTGTAGAAAGAGACATCCAAAATCTTTAGATAGTTGAAAGTGTGTAAATGGAATACAGATTTCTGTGCACGCCAGTCAGCTTAATGCAAGGCTTTAGATCCCAGCTGTTGTGAGGCAATTTGCACAAGCGCTCACTACACACCGTTTTGCTTTGACTAGAAGCTATGGCATGTGCCTGCCCCTCTGTAAGGATTTTAAATCAGTGTTAAGTGGAAACAGCAGAGCCTCCAGCAGCAGTAGTATCACTTGCAGATATACTCTCCCAACCTACTCCTGGCTTACTTTAGCTTTTGCTATCTAAAGGATTTGAGCACATAAACAACAAGTTGGTTAGAAAGGAAGGCCAAGGTGGGCATTGCCAACACCGAGCTGCTTAAATAGCATTTGGAAGCAGCAGAGAGAAGTGACAGGCAGGAGTGGGGAAACACTGCGATAAGAAGTGGCTGTTTTACTTTGCAGTTTAGAGTGGGCATGAGCAATGTGGCATAGAAGCACAGAATGGTTTGTGTTGGAAGGGACTTTAAAAGACCATCTCTTCCACCCTCAGCTTCACTTCCCCATCAACTCAGAGCCCTGTCCAACCTGACTTAACATTTCCAACCTGTTCCAGTGCCTCACCATCCCCATCATAAAAACCTTCCTCCTTATGTCCAATCTAATCCTGCCCTCTGTCAGTTTACAAATTTTGCCCCTTGTCCCATCACTACAAGTCTTGATTAAAAAGTCTTTCTCCATCTTTCTTACAAGCTCCCTTTACATATTCAAAGGCTGCAATCAAGTGTCCCAGGAGTCTTCTCTTCTCCGGACTGAAGAACCTAAACTCTCTCAGCCAGTCTTCCTAGCAGAGGTGTTTCATCCCTCTGACTATTTTTGTGGCCCTCCTCTGGACCTGCTCCAAAGGTCCATGTCTTTCTTGTACTGGGGATCCAAGAACTGGATGTATAAATAGCAGACAGAGAGTAAAGATGACAGAAGTGCAGAAATAGGTGATATTCTGCAAGTCTGAATTGTCACAAAAATAAATTCATACACCAAAAATTCATTCAAAAATGAATTTAAAATACTATGTTCCAAAACTTTAACTTTGCACTGGAATCATGTCCTCATAAAACTGGAATTATGTCCTCATAAAAGCCAGTTTAACTTGTATATTCCAAAAACAGTGAAGAGAAAACCTGGAATATTACTGGACACTAAATCCAACCTTATGCTTGGAAATACTTGGACTGATCAATAAAAGAGCTGGAGCAAACAGAAGTATTTGCTGAGCTGACACAAATCTCTGAATGGCCACATTTCAGTTTAGGAACAAACGGACTGCCAGCTCAGATCACGGGGTGTCTGGTCTGGTGTCCCTTCCCTAGTAATGGCTGTGTCAGCTCTTTCTGGGAAAGACCAGACTTCTTCAGACTTTGTAAGTTAACTGGAAAAAGCAATGGGAGAGATACCAGTTCTCAAAGTTCTTCAGACAAGTGGCTGGCAGTGCTTGTCTCTTCACTCCCTGGTGTTTTTTTTACAATAGGGAAACACAGGTAACACTTCACCTTGCAAAGTAAGAAATGGGACTTTTTTAAGCCTACTGAAAGCACTACTGAAAGCAGGCAGCACAGTCTCATGACTCTTTTGTAGTTTTTCAGAGCTATGTAGTACTTGGCAAAGAAAGATCTTTCCTTTTCAAAACAGCAGGCTGGTACAATAAGTATTCAGAACTTTTCTCTCATAACTTTTGGTCCTGGCCCTGCGCAATGAGGCCCAGAGGACACGTCACTGAGTGGCTGAGGTGACAGAGAGAGCAGACCCTGATGCTCCAGCTGCCGAGTGCTTCCCTTCTGCTCCATGCTGTTGGACACCGATGCCGTCCTGCACTGGGAAGACAGCTAACACTCTGCTCCTGGCACAGCACGGTGAAGAAACTGCCCCTCTGAATTCCTTTGCAAGGGAACCAAAGCTTCCAGCATGACCCAGAAGAAGGGAGATCTACCAGCAATCAGGATTCATTCTGCAGGCAGTTGGGCATTAAGACCTGACTCTGCTATTGCAGGAAACTTGCAGGTTTCCCAGGGACTGGGATAAAAGATGTTACTGCTCCCTGTATGCTCCCAGACATCCAACAGCTGCTCCCTTTGATACAGTTTGTGTTGGGGGAACAATTTTTGCATCACTACTGAACTACACCATAGGGTGTGACAATTAAGCTCCGAAAGAAGCTTACCTGTTTTTTTTCTTTACTTGAATATTAAGAAATATTATAGCATATAAGAAGCTATTAAACTAGTGAGAGACCTGGAAAGAATACTAGTAAACGTCAGCAATTTATAGTTTTTTGCATCCAGTAAAAACTGAAGATAAGTTTCAATAAAAACAGGAAATAAAACTTATGTACATATTATATCCTTCACCTACAGCTGCCATATTCTTCCTTACCATTTTGATAAGAAATGAAGTATTAAGGAGTGTGCACATTAAGAATGACTGTATTTCTGAGACTGAAACTCACACATTCATGAAAGCAGGATAATGCTGTGAAAAGCAAACACTGGAACATCTCACTGTCTCCTGTCTGCCTCTTCTGTACAGCACTTATTCCTGTTTAATCAAGGTATTCAAGCTAGCTTCAGGTTTTGGCAATTAACATTCTAACCTTCCAAACATCTTGTGGTTTGGTTACCCAGTAAAAAGTCAGGTCAGAGGACAGTTTCAAGTAACTGGTGGTAAAGGATCTGGTTGCAAAAACCTTTTCAGGGAAAATCCCGTATCCCTACATGTGTAAGTTTGCTAATGAACACAACAGCAGTGAACTCCAGGAAGAATTTATAGTATCAGTGCTTGCACCGTGCACTTCCTCTGAACTTATTAATGTAATGCTAGGCGGCTGGAATCCACTTCCCCTTGTTTGGGGAAAGATTATTAAACGTCTCATTTAGCACTACCAACTCTGTAAGCAAAAGGACCAAATAAAGAGCATTGCCAACAAGCCTAATTTAATTTATATCTACTTGTATATCTCTCTTCTCTAGCTACTGGAACAGTAGTCTTACCTTCTCCACGTCCTCTGTATGACTGTAGCAGCGTAGTTCTTCTTCCGAAAGAGCTCTTTTCTTTTTCTTTCTTTTTCTATGACCTCCATTCGAATCTCTAAAGGGATTAGTTCAATATTTGTACTTTGCCATGCAGCAGAACATAATTGATCATCTGCGTTCCTGGACCCAGTTGCACCCGTTTTTTCCAAGTTCAAACTGTCACCAGGAGCAGAACATGCTGCTGGGTTTCTTGCCACAGTTCTGGTAGGTTCTGCCCCAGCAGACAACAATGAGGAAGCCTTTTTTGCTAATTCATTATTTCCCACTTTGTCAGTTTGTTCCACAGCATGCATACTGTCATTTCTGGTGTTTACAAATACTGTTTTGGCACTTCCTGGTCTACTAGAACCAGCTGGTGAACACCGCTTATCATTTACCTCTTTACTTCTGGATTTCTGCTGATGCCTTCTGCCTTTGGAAGACGCTTCACACTGTTTTGAGTTTCTCACAGTTCCACCAGCACAACTGACGTCGCAGAAGAACGCAGCCGTTCCTTCACAACGATCCCTCTTGCCAGGTGAAGGCTGACTTGGATCCCTTAATTTTTCCCCAACAGTAGCAGTCCTACAAGTAGAAGTAGTAAGCCTTCTGCTCCTCCGGGCACAAGTACCTGTTGTGTCGACAGTGTGTTCCTTGTGCTTTTCTCCATTCAGTTCTGTAGCAGCTGCAACCTGATGTTTCACTTCAGCTTTTGTTCCCTCTTTTGCTTTGTCACAGTGGAAATGGACACAACTTGACTTGCTTTTAGTATGTTTCCTCGATGAATCTTTAGACAGTAAAACAGAAGCCAACTTTTAGTCTCTGATCCAGCAAAACATAGTTTATATCTCTAATTCTCTGGCTAAGTTACCTTTGAGACACACAAGGATTTATTTATATGAAGGAAAAAAAAGTAAGAAGGAAGAATCACAAGAGGACATGCTTGCCTGTAACAGTAGAATCCCAAACTTCTTCATTTGCTTACTGTTTTACAAATGGTTTTCTTTCTCACATTACATTGGAGTTAAAAAAAAAGTTCATAGGGAGAAACTATTTCTTCCCCAACCTGAATATACAGGTGTTGTCCCAAGAAACTAGGTTACCATATGACACAGGAATGCAGCCCCATGAGCTCACCTGCTCCTTCCACTGAAGATGCATAACTGGCCGTCACTGTTTCAACCTTTTTTGCTAAATTCCTGCTCTAGCCACTTTGTATCCTGAAACGTGGTGACAACACAGGACAACCCACTGACCCAGGGAACCCAAGGCACTTGGTTTCTCAGTATTTCCCCTGAAACCCTGAATGAAACTACGAAGTCCTTCCAATTCCTCCCTTGCTGCTGTGTGATAACTGCGTTGAAACACTCCTGTGAGGAGGACTTGGAAGCCAGAGTGGAGTGCAAAACTGAAAATCTCCCATCGTCCATCCACCTTCCATTCTGTTTGGAAACTTAACAGGAGAATGAGAAAATAGACCAGACAGGATAAAATGCAACAAACAGACAGGATGTTACAGGGTAGATAGGAAGGGAAAAAGAAAAGAAAGAGATCTTTGATACACTGGAATACCAGAAAATCTTCTGGGTCATCCAAAACCTGGTGAAATCATGCTATACTTCTCATTGTAATGCCTTTACAGGATACTGTTTTGAGTGGATAACTGAATATGGCACACTAAACAGATTAACTCTGAGCTCTCCAAAACCCACTACCTGGCTTGCACATACAGCATGTAGAACGTTTCTTTACTTCAACTGCAAGACATTCATAAGAGCAAAACTTCCCCATCTGGACAACTGGGTATCTGGATAATGGAAAAAAAACTCCATAATTTAACTATTTAACTATTCTAGCCCATATTTTGAGGTTGAAATAAACTTTCTTAGGAAGACCAAGCAATAACAAGTACAGAGCACAAACCCCAAGCTTACCTGCTTATAAGACAGTTAAGACAAATGAGGTAACATACACAGGAAGGAGGATTTATCCATGGGGAACAGATCAGAAAAGACCCACCAACTAAATCACAGTTTTCACAGATCAAAGGTTCTAAATTTCTATGTAATTCCAATAAAATGACCAATGAAGTCCATTCAGGTTTTGGTCACAGGAGAATTAATTAAAACACCTAATGAGAACTGATTATAGAACTGCATGATTTGATTCTTGTTTCATCAACATTCCTGGCATCATTTCAATAACAAGAGGAGAACTCATAACTAAAAATGACACAGCATTGTTTTAAACACTGTTTGGATTGGGCAAAAAGGGGTTCTCTTTAAAATCTCTGAAGGTAGAACAGTCTCACTATAGCAAGAAGTACATGTCACAGATTTTCAGAAGAGTCTTGACTAAAGACTTTTATTCTCTTCATGTTCAACAGTCAGGGTAAAGAGAGGTGATCAACAATAGCAGGAAATTTTCCAGTTAAAATTCTATCTTTTGCAGAAATTACATTCGGCTTTTAAAGATATATTAAAGAACAAAAAAAATATTTAGGCAATAGCCTAATTGGTTTTAAAACTTTCCTTGTAGATCCATCAACATGGAAAAAATTATTCTGGCATAGTTACATCAGGAAATATCTAACTTCAACACTAGAATCCTCTGCAGAAAATTTCACAAATTCAGTCCTGATCTCTGCAGTCAGTTTAACTCTGTATCCCATGTTTCCCATGGACTGCTGACTACCTACTTCCTTAGGTCACTGTCTCAGTGCAAGAGCATTATATGTGTTCTAAGAAATAGTGGAAGACTGACTAATGCAGTACACTTTCCATTGTCATAACCAATGGAAGATTTTGGCTAAAAATGGATACTGGAGTCAGGAAAAGAAAAGGCTGATTGTTCCTGTTCTATCTTTTCTTTGGCCTTCTCCTTCTCTTCTCACTGTTGTAATCCTCCCCCATCTTTATTTCTCCTTTCCCTTTATTCCATACTTACAAATTTCTCCTAATTACGTTCAAGACAACTATTCATTTTTCATTTGGAAACCACTGTTTCAGATTATTCTTATGTGTTTTACTTGGCCATCTGAGTATTTTCACTAATATAAAGTTAATGCACATGCAGGTAAAATTTGCTAGGATTATTAACACCTGTTCATCATTACTTAGCTATCATAGTGTATGTTAGGCTAAGTAATGATGAAGGCTAAGTAATGATTTTATTATAACAATATAGTTAAATATTCTGTTTGCCAATGTATTCTGCATGTAAAAGCCAAAGAAATCTAGGTTAAACAATTCAGTAGAAATGACACTTTTACTTTCTTTTCTTTTGGATTGTTACAATATTCTGATTAGCAGAACTTCCAGAGGGATTAGCAGCAGTTTTATATCTGAGGAGTTCTAGCAATTTACCTTAAATAAACTCCTTATCCAATTTTTGCTTCTAATGATAACAAAGATGCTTTAACATTACCAGTTTTCTACAGCTACTATAACTGGCTGAAGTCAGAACTGACTGAAATGTTATTGAAATGTGTATCTCATAAAACTAGGAAGAAGTGGTCAAGAAATTATGACAAACTGGTGATGAATTTACAGATAGAAAAAAAAGAGTGCAGCAGGGCAAGAAAATAACAGAAAAAGTTTTGACACAATGCTTCGTAGTACAATTACTAAAAACAGTCTCACTTCTCAAAAAATATCCATGAGTGTTCTCAACAAGAGGACATCAGAGCCAAATCAGAGGAGAACCTTGTCATGGAGAATGAAGTTGACTGAACAGCTCCCTGTGGGTACTAGAAATGCCACTTAGAACAATTTTATCCTTATTTTAACCTCGTTTAAAATGAAAAGGTACCATTTCTCCACTAACATTCATCAAATATACCACAGATTTGTCAAATGTTTTTAATCCTATTTTCTCCAAAGAGTGTAACTAATAGAACAACTGCCAACAACTTGTTCTCACATATTTTAGGTATTTTTACAGACACTGGATATGTTGATGTTTTCCACTACTTCACAGAGTGAAAGAATCTGTATTTAACTCTATTCTGCATGAATTGCTTAAGTAATGAAAGAATAAGAAATTACAGAAAGACAATACAGAGTCTATATATAAAACACCCCCAGATGTGGACAAAATTGATAATCAGGACTATTGAAAAACGTTCACAAACCTTGCCCAATTTTATGACCTTCACTCTGGGGCTCCACTGGTGGGCAACTCTCCTTCAGGGTCCCTTTGTTGTGACCAGCTTTAGGTGAACCTCTACTGTTTCTCCCTGGTTGAATTTGTGAAGCATTGAGGGTCAGCAGCCTCTTACTCTGTGTATCAGCTGGTTTGCTGGGTAACTGTGGCACACTGGTGGTCTTCTCTCGATTTGCAGGATTCTGTTGTACTCGAGGCTTGGTTTGTTCCACGTTCTGCACCCCTTTCTGTAGCTTGGCTTCTTTTCTCTTACTTTCCTCTTCACGTTTCCTGCAATTAGAGTCAACACCGTAAGAATTTCAAAGACAAAATCTTGGGAGCATATATCTAACTTGAACACATTCCTTCCTCTCTAAAAATCTGACATTGCCACAATAAAACCTTTCCTGTAACATCTTTGTTGTGAGAAAAGGACCTCTATTGCACTGAAACATTCTTAAGTTGATCCAAAACAACAACTGACTTGCAGCTACAGCCTAATGAAGGTTAAGTTCTTGTCAGCCATCTGCCCATTCAGTTCACAGTGGTTTTAACTGATTTTAAAACAGTCACTTGTTGAAAACAATTAAATTTAGAGGTTTTAATAAATATACAAAAACTTAAAGTAGGATTTTGAAAATAATTATGATACTAATAACTATGTTTTTAATTAGGAATGAATAACGTTTTCATATAAGTAGTAAAGTAATGCATTGTATTTGAAAATCAAAAAGCTTTAACAAAAGACAATCTCTTTGAAAATAATTTTTTCATATTTAATACACACAATTTTAAACCAACTTCCAACTAGCTACTGGTACTAACTTGCTGCTATATATTTGTAATTGGTAGTTAATTATTTTACATAAGCATGTCATACAAATTATAAACACTGAAAATATGAGATCTGAATTAAAAGCTTGTGTGCCATTGATGACATTTGGATTTCAAAAATGAAAGAACTCACGTATCTCTTAAATAGCGTAGACAAAAAGTAGAATTTTGGACAAAGTAAGGAAACCCATCTGTTGAATAGAATTTTGCAGCTTATTTTGACAAGTGGGTTATCATTGCACTTTATCTCTTAAACTCTTTTTCCTCCCAAGCAGAACAAACCCAACAGCACACGTTACACACCTCCGTACCACTGCATTTGTTTTTATAAATTAAGCACCGGTTGTTAGCTGAAGTGACACTTTTCCTGTCGGAATGGACAGGCGGTAAATGTCGTATCGTGTAGCTGCCTGGTATTTTAACTTGCTTCCCGTGCTCCGACACAGTTTGCAGACTGTTGCCACATTATCTCCCGGCACGGCGTATGACAGGTTAGTTATGCAGCGTGCCAGCCCCAGTTCCTGGGAGCCGCATCAATGCCAGCGCGTGTCACCGCAGCGTGAGCTGCCAGGCAGAAGACTTAACTTTATCTGTCAGTACTATCTTATCAAGTATGCTCTGCAGAAGAAGCTGATTGAACTTTGCACCTGAAGAGCTGTTAATTGATCTAAAAGAATACACTCCGAGCAGCCTGAGGTTCAGTATTCCCTCTGGCACAGAAAAAGAAGTGGCTAGTTTCAGACAATATTGGCATTCCACAACCGGACTATGGGGGGATGTTGGGATTGTGTACAGTATAGATCCCACTGCCATTACTGTGCCATTTGAGCTGATAAATCAGATCTTACTATTCACAGAATAGTAATTTTCTTCACAAGAATGAAGCAGCCCATTACCAACATCCTCCATCCAGGGTATTAGAAAGGGAAGTGTGAGATGGGTTGTGTGACACACAATCAAGCCAGAGTGGCCTGCACTCCTTTGATGAACAGATGAACTCAAAACAACTTCAGCAGCATACCAATTGTAAAGTTACTGAAATGACACAGGACCAGAAATCGAGAAGAAGTAAAAGGGGATTATTTTAAAAAGGTTTTGCTTGTGTGCTAAAATTTTTCAGACTAAACTGAAGGAATAATAAAGGGAAGGAATTTCATAGCTCTGTATTCACACACCATCATCCTAACTGTCACGGTAGAGCTTAGCTCCTGAATGAAGAATATATTCAAAATGAAAATTTCCAAGTTTTACTGTTGTCTAAGTTGACAGACTACATTTCATAAACTACTAAGGGAAATAAACAAGTTCCTAACTTAAGGGCTCTCAGTCCTTCTCAGGAGGTTCTGGTGACTCATCGCGGTCCAAATTTGGGCTCTAAAGTTAGACATCTACAACTCAATAGAGATAGCAGAGCTGGCAGGCCAACATTTTCCATTGTAAATGCAACAGAATTTTGTTCTGAATGGCCACAAATTCATATTCTGTTGGCAAAAGTTAAACAATAAAAACTGAGCCTTTAGCAGATGGAAAGGAACAGTTTCAGCCTTACACACTTGTGAAGACAGAGATGCTTTGAAATTTTGATCCTGTTAACGTGAGTTCAACCTTTTCTACTCTGTTAAGAACAACTTACTTTTTTATTTACTCACTGGAGGATGTCTTAAATTTAGAACATGTCCACATATGTGGAGAGCATTTTTAAAGCTACCCTTGGGGAAAAAAAAATTACTTAAGAAGGCACAACTGCAAATGGATCTCTAGGTATGATCCTTCTGCTGGCGAAGCTTTATCTGCACTAAGAGGGGTTGTATTTTATGTTGTATCAACAGCCACCTCCTGCTACACAACCTAGAAAGATGATTGTTTTTAAAAGCATGACACTGCTGACTCGTGACATGTTCATCTTCTGGTCTCCTGCAAACTTTTAAAGAAACAATACTTAATAAAAGTGTTAAGACAACACCTATTTCTGTCCAGCATTCTTATGTTGACCAAATGTGTAGAGCAGTCCATTTGTCCTTACCTGACTACTTATTTTTTCTTCAGGCATTTCTCATGTGTATTTTAACACCATTCCGACTTCAAATTTAGTCTTCAATGTGCTTACAGTCTTTTGCATCTTGGTGCTATTCTCAAATTTAACATTTTACTTTTAAAATGGAAATACAGATTTGTGATGGATTTATGTGAAATTCTCATCAATATGCACTTCCAGTTTAAAGGTGAGAAATGAGAAGTTTTCCAAGAGAAAGTATGAAAACTTCAGGCAAGTCTGAATGACAGCTACTGTTTCTCCATGGCCACAAAACTTGTTATTCTGACACAAACAAAAATTCAGTTGGTTGGATATAATTTTTTTCCTTCAAAAGAAAAGACACGAAACACTTCAGCCTTCTTAGCATCACTTGTGGACCAACTCTTTCTTTACTCTTCCTTTTACAATGAGTATGTTTACAATGGTTTATTGTGATAAATCACATCCCTTGCTGGTGGTTCTTATTTTGCACCTCAGCTTCTTTAACTTTATCATTGTTTGTTCTTATTACTCTTGATTTCAGTAATTACACCA
The DNA here is from genome assembly GCA_035583185.1 of Anabacerthia variegaticeps. Lineage (NCBI taxonomy): Eukaryota > Metazoa > Chordata > Aves > Passeriformes > Furnariidae > Anabacerthia > Anabacerthia variegaticeps. Next base: position 89,398,169 of record JAWWEW010000078.1, read on the forward strand.
AATTTCCACTATGTGCTTTCCCATTTCAGGTCACTGAAGAGCTCATTATTTTCTGTTGCTACACTCCCCTAGCTTTTCTCAGCATTCAGGCCTTATTACCTGGTTTTTGAAAAACCTCATAATCTACTTGTATTCTTTTGGTGCTTGAACATTTTTCTAAATCTAGTGAAGGCTGTTTAATTGAACTGTTTATTTTCTTACTGGGCTTCTCTTCCTTAATATCAGGAGTTACTTACTCTTACTTACTTTCATCCATTTCCCTTTCAACATTTCATTTCCACATTCTCAGTCTGTCTCCCCCAATCAGTCAGAATGAAAAACAGAAATATGGTATAAGGAACTTGTTCCGGGAAACTGAATGAGAAGGTGAACAAGTGAGGAATGAGTTCTGTAGCCCTTTCAAAATCCAACATATTTGGCATCAGTTTTCTCTGAATATTCTTTAAACCCTTAAATATTATTTTCTTAAATATCTGGTTTTGTAATAAGTAAACCAAAATCCTCTTTGTAGGATTTACCTGTATATAGTCTGACTGGTTTTTGAATGCCTTTGTACCAGGCTGCTTCTGTGCTACTCTCCCAAAGCACTGCTTCCCTTCTGCCAGGTTCTCCATCCCATCTATTAATAAGCAGTTATTTTCACTCCCACTGAAGAAGGGCACTTATTACATTGACACATTGAAGGTTGTTAAAATGTTTAGTGCTCACAAATCCCATGAACATTGCCCTCTTTTGAAAGACCATAAGATCACAGGGTAACACATATTCAAGGGATCTCAGGAAGTCATCAAGACTAACACGATGCTCAAAAATGGGTCAGACTAACATGGCTCAGGTTTTTATCTAGTTGTGTCTTGAAAACCTTTATGGATAGACACCATGCAGCCTCTTTGGGCTACCCATTCCCTGCTCAATTGTCCCAAGGGTGAAAGAATTTCTCTTTATTTCCTGAAAAAAAATCTCTGATTTCAACTTTTGCCTGTTGTAAGTTTCCCAGGGACCAAAGTGACACCAGCCAGACTACAGTTCTCAGACTGTTCTTTTGCCTCTTTTTGAAGCTGGGTACAACATTTGCTTTCCTTCAGTCATAGGGAACATTCCCTGTGACCTTTCAACGATGTTGGAAAGTGGCCTTTTAAGGGCATCAGTTAGTTCTTTCTGTAGCCTTGGATGCAGCCAATCTGGTCCCATGGACTTGTCTGGGTTGAGTACTCTCAAGCCACCACTGATTTAATTGTCACTCAGAACTAGTAGTTCTATTCCTCCTTGAACCAATTCTCTAAGAACAAAGGCCTGGGAAAGCTTCTTCTGGAAGACTGAGGAAAAGGTAACATTGAGTACTTCTGCCACACATGGGTGTGTTGTCACTAAATGCACCATTCAGCAACAGGCCCACAACTCCTTGCTCAGCCTTTTAGTAACGTATTACTACTTTTATTAACGTAGAAGCAGAAACCCATCTTGTTACCTGCAACATTCCTTTAAAACTTCAACTCCATTTGAGTTCTGCTGTTTATGACACCATCTCTATATGCTCAAGCATCTTTCTTTGCAGTGTGTCCCTGCTTCTAACTCCTGTATACTGCCTTTTTCCATTTGAGCTCATCATGGCTTCCCTGTTAATCCAAACTGGTCTCCTGGTACACCTCTTTGCTCAGTGACATAATAGTGTGCATATTGTTTTGGACTGCATCAACCTTCATGTTCTAAATTACCATTTCTTTGACATATGAGAAAACATGGGAGATGACGTTTGTATAGAAATAATTCACAGGCTTCAAATACAGTGAATGCAACTTTACCAGAAAATAGTACAGGTATGAGATGCTGGTTGACTTTTACTTAGGGTAAAAAAGGCAAAAAAGGAAAAGGGCTAATTAAAAACATGCAGATTTAGGAGTGATTTATCTCAGTGAAATTCTCTAAAATAACATATTACAAAGCAAGTTTTAAATACATATACTGAAATAGCTGGGGGTTCAATCTAGGAGTTCACCATCATTCTGGATTCCCACATAATGTCTACTTTTATTTAGCGAGCAGATTTTTAAACATCAGTAGGGATATTAGTTTTTTGTATGCAGCAACACCCTGGCCAATTTTAGCTGTGGAATGCACAGATGGGTACGCAGAATGATGACAACATAATGTCCCCTTCAGTTTATTACAGATCATAAAACTGCAATTAAATAAAATTTGTTATGTGACAACCTGATTTGCTTGTACAGTCCAATTGTACCGTAATTCTGTTTTTATGGTATTTGGTACACAGACTTTGTTTCTATTGTTTTCAAACAAATCAACAACAGCTAAGTAAGTCTCAGAAAGTACATCAGAAACTCACAAAGGAAGGCTATTATAAAAATGCCCCCAAATTTCCACAAAGCAATTCTTCTCCATTTAATCTTCTAGATGGGCTATCACAGATTCTTCTAAAAAAGACTGTAATCACAAAGGATAAAACTATCTCATTTGTTAAAGTCAGTTGTGACCACACAGCAACACACGCAGTTCTCCACGTTAAAAAGAAATAGGCAAGATATTTGGTATCTTTTCAAAGGCAGCTTCACCATGCATGGTTTTGACTTCTACTGACTTCAGCAGAAAAGGCAAATAGTAGGAGGGCTGCATGTTACAACTTCAGGATCTAAAGAAGTGAGCAAGAGATTAGTTATCTGATATTTCTAGCTTTAGTTCTTACTGGGGAATAGCAACTGTTATCCAGTATAGGAGTAACAAACCCAACGAAGGTCACACTGGCCAGTTATGCAGAACATCAGACTACCAAATCTGATAGAGTGAAGTGCAGCTGAATTTGTCTGTGATACACAGATGGAGCAAAAATACCTCTAAGTTCAATAATTATGTTGTGTGTTCTTTTCATATAACCTCTCTTTACAGAAATAATACTACAAAATCATGCAGAAATCTTTTCAGGCTGTCATTTTTTTCATTCCAGAATCAGATTTTTTCAAGGGAAATCACGTGTTAATTTGTTTTATTTCATACTATGAAGTTTAAGGATCAAGGCCAAGCAAGCAAAGTATTTTGATAATCATTTATGTACCTTCTGATTTTTGAATTTCACTACTTTGCTACCATTACCTCATTGAAGTGGTAGAAACTCAGTCGGAACCTACACATCTTGCTGATAACTATTTGAATTGCATATGTTAGTTATCTATAATCCAATATAACCAATTCACAGGAACTCTCTAATTCAAGACCAAAAAATGTATGTGCAGAGAATGACACTGCCAAAACTGAAATTGCAAATAAATCCAGGAGTTTTTGCTAGAAAAGCACAACCTCCTCTGTGAAGTATTGTTAAGCTTTACAAAACCAGGTTTTTCCTGGTTTAATTTTCCTTCAGCTACATATTAATTTCTTTCCATAAGTGATATCAAGACTTGATAGATCAATAATTACTTTCATTACATTAAATTGATAAATGTGTTCCAAGCCTTTTGGGCATCATACAAGAATATCAGGCAAAGATTCATGGATACTAACAAGTTAGTATTTCGGTACTTTGCCTTCTTCTCATATATGATATAAAGTTTGTTATTTCAATTGTGATTATATGGAAAAGCATGTCCATCTGCCTATCGGTATACGGAACTTATATGCTTCCTTCAGCTTTATGAATTTTACTAAGAGGAACAATAAAAGATGATGAATAACAGATAAAATCATACACTGATAAATACAAACCTACGACAATTATCTATTTGCAGAAGTAGATTTCAAGTCTCAGACTTACTTGGCAGCAGCATCTTTTCTCAGCTGTTCATGTTTCATTAGAAGATTCTTCCTCTCTTGAAAAGCCTTTCTAACTTTGTATCCTTTGTAGACAGCCTGGATTTTGAAAGCAGCAATATCCTGAATGGCAGCTATAGACAGAGCCCCATGTTCTAACATGAACTGAATCACTTCATGGTGTTCACCAAGCAAGGCATAGTCAAGTGGAGTGTATCTAAAAAAAAAACGCAAACACGCAACAATCATTATTGATTCTAACTTTAATGTGCATTTACTTCATCTCATTTCATAATAAGGCAACGTCCAGTATGAAGAGAGATTAAACACTGTTCTCAGTAGGCTGTCTTATTAAGTACTGTTTTCCTTATCTTATTGATTTTACACACTGCAACTATGTTTAAGACTTATTTTATTCTCCTTGTATGGAAATGTGGGAACCAGACTGTATGAAGTGCCTGGTCAAAATCTACCAAAGCCCCATCCACAGAATTAACTGCTTTAGGCAAGCAGTCTTGCAAAGGTGTTATTGAAGTTTTCATATAGAAATCTAAAGAAAAGGTAATTTAAAACATTTTTGTGTTATATCCATATGAATTTAAGTTTTAGAGATTTACTGTCAAATCTGTCTTAGTTTCTATAACAACAGCTGAGGACAGTATGACTGACCAAGAAGCAAGATTAGATCAGTAACAAGGGATAACATCCTTTTTTAAAGTACTAGGAAGACTTTAGTCCATTTTCAAGTGGACAAAGGTGTTAAAAATATTAAATTGGTTTTTAATGGTGTCAAAGATGCGTAAGCCCTTTTAAAAATAATTCCCAAATTTTCCACTGTCAGCACAGGATAAAAACATACATATCTCCTTTACCAACACTGAAATGCTAGGCAAAAACATTTAGTGACTGAAAATAATCAGTCACAAACCATAATCAAGACCATATAATGTAAGACTATCAAATAACAAGTGTCAATGCATGTGATTGTGACAATTAGGGCTCTTTTTGATGGTAACTTGCTCGGACGCAGTGCTGGTAAGCAAAGAAAAACAGACAGAAAGCACAATTGGACTTGCCACACAGCAATGGTTTGATGGAGGGATTAACAGTATCTGAACTGAAGTGTCTGCAGGAATAAAGACCATGACATAACATGAAAATTTGTATGTCAAGGTGTGTTGCTCACAGCACTTAAAGAGATACAGATTTTTGATAACCCACAAATGGGAACTTCAGAAGAAGCATAATTTCGGAAAAAGCCATTTTTAAAGTACACCTAATTTTGAATATTTTAAAGACACAAAAGATACTACAGTGAACTTCACGCTACTACTGTGTATCTGCCAAGACAATGTATTCTATTACAGATCTCACTGATGAAGATCCATATTTTTAAACATAGATTCTCTAACTCTCTCAGAGTTAGCTTTAAAAGTAAAAAAAATAACTCAAATCAAATCTGAATAGGGGTTTGTATGACTGGACACTACCCATTCAAGGCTGCTTACATACACTCCTCTGCTGTGTCAGTTCAAAGCCTGCTATAAATTTTCCTTTCCATTGGCTCTCTCTAAAACAGATAGCTTTTAAATCAAGCTGGCTTCACAGGCAAACCCAAGAAGAGGACATCAGCCACCAGCTGTTACACATAATTTAGTATGAAGGTGGTCAAACAGCAGCCAGCCTTGCATCACACGATGCACCCAGCATGTTAAGTTGGGTTACAAAATAAATTTGCAAAGAACAGCAAGGCTAGCACCCTCCAGACTGGCACTTAATCACATATCTAGCAAGCAAGCGGGCAGTTTAAAATCCTAGATGCCATCCCAGCTTCCTCTTTTCACTAATCTGTTTAGCCTTAACCACTATGTTTGAATTTTGAACTGTGATTTCATATTACAGTATAACAAAGTAAAGATGTGAAGCTTCTTTCTACAACTATATTGGAAAAAAAATTACTTTTTGGTGAAATTGTTACTGATTAAAAAACAATTTCATCCAGTTACAGATGAACCATATCCCTGATGTTTCTACTCTCTTACAACGTTCAGTTTGATTTTTCTACTTTTCTAATCTCTTAATAATAAAACAGGATTTGTAGATATTTACTAAGAGACAATTGTGCAATTTTTATATACCACACATATTTTAGGAGAATTATATTTGAAGACTGATTAATCTAGAAATACTGGAGATCTCCTTTGTTCTGCACATGAACTAATGCTTAATGGCAGACATTTGGAATACTGTGAGTTACATTTTGGTTTATACATAAGAACATATATTAATGCCAGAAGGGAAACAAAAATAACTATCCGAATGACTGTGGTGAAGCACAACTAAGGTCTTTGCTTGACATTTGAGCATTTATACAAAGTAAGGATAACAGCAGCCTCCTTTCTGGCAAAATACCGACTTCTAATCTTACTTAGTAAAAGTAATTTAATTACAACTGTTTGTTTAATTTTCCATCAAAAATTATTAAAGAGAGCACTGGCACTACTTAATTAGAAACTAGTTATACTTTCATTTGTGTTTCTCAATAAAAAATAAGAACAGAAAAGGAAGAGAGATCTGGGGGTTTAGAACAGAGAACGAAAGAGAAATGATGGGGTAAGAAAGCAATTAAAAACTGGGATAAGTATGGAAGTATCAAATTTAGCACTGAAATATGGGGTTTCAAACTCCTTAAGTTATTTAAAATGTTGAAATATTCAAATTTATATGGCAGACTTCAAAATTTTATTTATAATTATGAGGAGGTCATCTACTCTATAAAAAGGCATTATAAATTTTTGCTAATAGTAATTATCTTCACAGTCAGGTAACTAATTCGAACTCCACAACCCAAATCACTTTTAAAAAACTATTATTTATATGTCAATGAAAGACAAAAAAGAGAGGCAAATGTGCTGTCTCTTTATGATTATAGGACACTTTTTTTTTTAAACTAGGCCTTTAGAATATAGTTAACCACCAAGTACTTGGTAATCACTGTTCTAAAACGTAACATTACATTTCTCCCATTTTCATTCTTCTCACTATATTTCTAACAAATAGAAAAGAAAAATTCCGGTCTACTCCAAGAGCAGCAGAAATGCCTTCTCATCCCTTGTCTGTACATTCCTACTATGAACTTCATATAAATGACAAAGATCTCTACTAGAGTGAGTAAATACTTGCAGAAATCTCTAAGTTCAAAGTTGAAAAGTATAAATAGCTGAAGTTGCAATGTTTTAGTTAAAGAAGAGAAATTTCACATTAGAAAAGCTGCTGACAGTGGAGCCCAAGATTACAGCAGTCCTTTTAGATCCAAGATTAGGATTCTCTTGCAGTACCTGAACACTTAACATTTAAATGGCAAGTAGCACTTCTGCCAAATTACCAAATAATGCATTCAGAGAAGCAATACCTCTCCTCGCTGTTCTCCATGTGATTAGGAAAGGCATCAAAACCAAGCAGCAACTTTATAGCATCAAGGTAGCCATTGTTACAGAGCCAGTGCAAGGCAGTTCTTCCCTGTAAGCAACAGAATGGAACAAAAATAAGCATTATCCCCAAACTCTATCACACCACAATAAAAGTCATAAATCATAGTGAAATTCAATGCTTTTCTGGACGTGAAGGACAAACTAGTTCTTCTAAATAAACTTCCCTGTTAAAATAACAAGAATACAGTACTTACAAATGAATTATTTATTTTTTTTTAAACAAGATTACAACATTAGTGCCTTTTCACCTAAAGCAGCTGAAAAGTAGCATTAGCAGACTAGCTCTAGAGTTTCTGCTTTCTTTGCAAAAGATGTACAGCATGCTCTGTAGAACTCATAATAAAAAACACTTTTCCATTACTTGGAATTACCTATGCCCTACAACGAATTGCTACAGAAAAGTTTAACAAATTGGGTGAGACTCTTTTGACTGATGAAGTTCTACCAAATTCTGAGAAATGACGTCATATAAGAAAGAAATCTGTTATAGGTTGCACAATTACTCTGGCTCCTAATTTCACTTACTGCTTGAATAATGGCACAAAACAACACATACCCTAATCAATGTTCCCTTTTTTTTTTCACCTGGAAAAGTGATACATATATGGATACATATGTGGATAAGTAACTGAAGCAATTCTTGTGCAATCTCACTTGCAATATCATACTTTCTTACTTGCTGTCTCTATGCTGAAGAAACTTATTACAGACTATAAAATCACATTCCCATGTTAGATGTTACTAAGGAATGACAGAAGCTAAGAAGTCAGATTATTAATATAACTCTGCATATGATCACACTTTGATAAGGAAAAAGCAAAAGCGATATGGAAAAATACAAATCTTCAATTCATGCTGCATATTAAAATACCACTTTTCATTTGAGATTTTAGAAGTGAAGGCAGCAAAGATGCTTCTCTGTCCCGGAAAAAAGAATGACCTTGAATGGAAGGAATACGTTTTGATTTATGGTTATTCTAAAGTTAATTATATACCTCAGTGAAGAACAACTTACCTCTTTATCCTGTATATTTGGATCTGCATTGTTTTCCAGTAAGACTACCATGCAGTTAATGTACCCTCCGTAGGCAGCACACTGCAGAGGTGTTCTACCTGCATAATCCTGCACGTTAGGGTTGATTTTATTTTCTATCAAGATTTGACACACGTCAGCATTTCCTCCCAGGGCTGCCCAGTGAAGGGGTGAATGGCCATCTTGGTCAACCAAATCTACTCTTGCACCTCCTGAAACAACAAATACATTTTTGACCATAAAATCAAAATACTTTGGATGTTAAGAAAAGGAAAGGATAAGTTTATGTCAACTAGAACTTATTTGATAAACTGACAATTCAGACAAGTATTTTTGAAATTAACTTAAATTTTGTTACTTGAATCCTAAAACTTAAAATTAAATGGGAATGAAAAAGTTTCAATGAGGGTCAGGCATCTGATTTTCTTACAAGCTCCTGAGTATCCTCTCAGATGCTTTAGAATCTCCAGATTTATCAAATGCCCTTGAAAAACTTAGTCTTTATTTGTTTCAGGCATATTAATTGTCACTAAAACCTTTATTTCTTAACAAGAAAATAACTTTTAAAACTAGACTGAGATTAAATCTGTTGTTATATCTTTATTGCAGACAAAATATTCAGTGTAAGAATAATTTTTAAAAAAGCATATTTTTTTAATTCAAGCATGCTAAGACTCTTTAATGCAGATAATTTTTCTATGTATTTTTGCAAGATGTAAAAATTCTGTACAAAAATAAAACTCCACAAATACAAAAACATGAATCAAACACCAGCAATGACTGTCTACATCATAAAATCCATAATTAAGCATAACTCAGATTCTGATAGCCAAGCTTTTTGCATCTACAGAAGCTACATGGCATAGGGAGTGGGAGGAAGAGCTTAACATGAGGTTAAAATAAGCCCAGCAGAACACGAAGGGAAGCACACTTTTCAGAAAGGCTGGTTGATGGAAAACTTGCAACTTTTTCGCCTGGATAATTCATCTGTCCATAAATGGGATTATGTCTGCAGTAGGAGGGAGATGTTTCTGGGAAGTTAAAATGACAAAATTTTGCAGCTAAGATACCACTGTTCTTTCACCATACTTCTTACACTTCAGCATACATGTTACAATTATCTAACACTGTGTACATTGCTCAATCCTATTTCTGCCTACAAATAAAATTCAAATAAAATGCTTATAAAAAACAACCAGAAGAAAATATTAGTGATGTAGGATTTTGATAACTATCCGCATGAAAAAAATAAAGATTCATTTAAATGGCCAAAAAATCTTCAAAGGCTAAAAATGCTTTCTCAAAAAAGTGAAGAAAGCTTAATTTCGTCTTATTTACTGGTGAAAAAAAAGAAAAGAAAGAAAAAACAATGGTGTGCTGGGGGAAGTGTTGGTTTGATAGACCAGAATGTACTTGCAAAGGCCTGAGCAGAAATGAGCTGTGAAAAGAACTATCCCAATTTTGAAAGTTTCATTTTTAACACTTATTTTGCACAACAATCTGATAATCTTTTACATTTACTAGTGCTATTCCACAAAGAGTACTTACAGACAAAACCTGCTTTAGGGAAGCAATTTTCTACCCCACCTCTTGCTCAGCCATCTGTTTATTTCCCAGTCTCACAGAAAGCAGCACCAGAACTCTGGGCAGGTTTGTAAAGTCGTAAGAGCTGACCTTGAATGAGCGTTTGTATCACTTCTTTGTGTCCCATCTCACAGGCTCGGAAAAGAGGGGTGTGTTTCATGACATCCAAAGCATCCACCTGTGCATTGTGCTCCAGCAGCAATTTCACTGTGCTGACATGGCCAGAAAGGGCAGCAGCGTGTAACGCTAGAAGAATCAAGGAGTAGGAAAAAGAAACCACAATATCATGAGCTTTGGAGGTTCACAGTTAGAACAGTCAAAATAAAAATTAATTTCAATCATTTTGGTGGAAAAGATACTTTTCAACTGCAAGAAACTGAAGAATCCTAGTAAGTGAATATGTAACATTTTCTTGCCATACAAGCAATAAGCAGAATAACTGTTAGCCCTGAAACATGTTTCTAACTTGCACAAATAGAAATTTTAAGCTTAACACTACCAAGATTGGCTTACACTGAGGACTGTGGAAGACAGACTCTTCTGATTAAGATATTATTCAATTATTTACTTCTGCCTGTTTGGTGGCATTTCTGAGACTGTCCATCACCAGTGAAAGAATGCTTTCATTATTTCTTCAATGTTTTCCTGAAAATACCTTTCTTTTCCCTTTCAAATAGAGTTGTCTCAAAATGAACTCCAGTTAACTACCCAGCTGTTCCTGCTCCCCACCCCCTAGATTTTGTTTTCCTTCAGAATTACTAGGAAAAAAATTTACACAAAATTATGTACCAAGGCCATCATATCTTGCACAGTATCCCCAGTTCCCTGGTTTCTTCAGGAAAAAGATTACAGACCAAATAGTGCATTTTATCTCATCTCTACAATTGATGATGCTTAGTTGTGTGAAAACTATGCTACTTCAGATACTTTAGAACTCAAGAGTTAAAGATGTGATGTGGCTATTGCCATCCTGCAGGCACTTTCAGCTGGAGTTGAGGAAAATGTTGGAATACCAGTCTGACCAGTTCATGATTACTTTTGAAGGAAAGGAGAACTACACACAGCAGTGAGATTTCAAACCAAAGGAAGACACGTATATTGGTGATTTCACTTACAATTTGATTTTAAAATGCTTTGGATTATTTCCCATAGTCAGCAATTGAATCAGACAATCTATGTTCTCATAACTGCCTTACATGTGGGATCTTCTACACATTACAAAAATCAAAATAATTTAGAAAAAACCCGCAAAACAGTGCAGATCATAACTGTGCATTTATTAAAGTGAATTCATGTTTCCCCATGAAATTGCAGCAATATTCATCCTTAGTGAGAATTGAGTCTGCTCAAGAAAGCAAAATGTGGGGCTGTGAACAGTACCTACCTGTCTGTGTTTGTTTAATGGTAAAACAGACAGGGTCAGCAGAAATGCACACCATGAAGGCCAATGTGAGAAGGAACTGCTTCTTGAACCATATCCAGAATATCAAGACAGTTGGGCTTTTTGTATTTGCCAACTACTGTTCAGTAGGGTACCAGCTCCATGCACCTTGTGACACAGTAACCCAGCATAACCTGTTACACAGGCACTACTAAAGTGCTCACGTTGCTCATATTGGCCATGAGCCTGATCCAGCTGTGTGTGCCTCAAAAGAGAGTCTCAGAGTTTGTGATGGTAACTGGGACTGTGATATATATGCACTGAAAACAAGGCATTGGGTACCCAGCCAGAGACACTCTGAGAGGTGCTGCCTTAGCCCTCGAAGCCATGCTTTTGAGAGGACCCTGATGTTTAGCCGCAGCAGCTCAAAAGCAGAGCGGTGCTCACCACGCCCATGAAACACAAACTGCATCCCAGCAGCCATCAGAGAAATCTGACAAGAGTGAGATCCCTGCCGCTTCGTACATTGGGGAGGGCCTGGTTTTCATGGCCTGACCTCACAGTAAACTCTAGGTTCTGGTTTTTGTCCTGAATTTCTTATGAAACCAAAGGCAGTAAACCACTCCATCAGATGACACATGGGGTGTGTGTAACAATACAATAGAAAAAGAGCTGCTGTGTCAGCTTGGCCGGTTCTTCCCCCCTATCACTCATTCTGACGCAGGCATCTTGTTTCGCACTTTGTGCTCAGTATTTTCTTGCAAGCCGAATTTTCTGTGATGGAGTCACGGTGACTGAAGAGATTCTTCAGCCAGCTGGTCACAATAGGCCCTTTGTTCAGCCGACAGACAGAGCCCTCTCCATTGTGCGCAGTGACGGCAGAGCTATAAAGCTGCCCCTGTAATGCTCCTGCAGCGCTGATCTCCGAGAAGAGGGAAATTCCTTTCCCTTGGTGTCATTCTCCTACACAATACTGAGAGTCTCGATGTTCTAGCAAGGCTGAATGGAGAGCTTGCTCTTTTTTTAAGTAAATGCAAAAAGGCTGCCTTAACGCAACTTTGTAAGTGGGCTTAACTGAGCTCGCACACAAAAGTATAAAAACACAAGCTTGAACTCTCCTCAGCAACTGCATCCCCGGCACGGTGGCATGTACGATGTTTTCTGCCGCTGCACAGTCTCCTGCCCCAAGGCAGCACTGCTTTTCCCCCACCAAAGCTTGGCAATGGCTAAGAACCTTTGTAAAAAACACCAGAGAGTGATTTACTGAGGGGCTTCCTCTTAAGTTTACAGCTTGCTATAATAAAGCCCTTGCTAGTGCACTTGCTTGCACAATGGTTTAGCTCGGACTGCTCGACACCAAGCGATGGACAGCAGAGTTCCCCACTCTAAGGCTACTCGTGTGCTCTACACAACGGCACTTTCAAGTAAATGGAAAATCCATTAGTTTCCTTGGATTAAAAGCCCTACAACAAAATCAAGATTAAAAGGTGATTACTTATCACTGCTACGAAAGACTGAAAGATAATAAACCCAAGCACCTGAATTATTCAAGCATGAAATCCACACCTGAGTAATTTCAGAAACACAGCCTGTGATTCCTGTCTGCAAAGACGAAAACCTTTCGTAAGGAGGTTTGCACAGTAACAACAACATTACTTCACCTTTAGGCCTGAAACAAGTACTGTAAGGTATTTAAAAGGGAACTGTCAGGAAGTAGCAAATGTGGGTGAGACTGATAAAAGATGAAACGAGCACAATTGTGGAGTATGTAGTTTGTAAAGTCATCAAACATGAAGACTGATATTTTATTTGTTGCACTATTCTTAAACTCCAAACTTACAAAGTACCACAACTTGGAAAGACAGTTGCTTTTTTCCTAAAAATGCTAAATCGTAAGAAAAGCAAGAATTTAGATATTTAAATAGAATTTTATGTTAACTATATTCTGCTTTTTGTGGAGATCCAGCATTCCATCAAAGGAAGTTAAAATTTCAGATTTTAATATGAAAATAATATTCACACATACTACATTTCAAATCCTGAACCACGCAATCCTGGCATTGTATTTATTTATCATTGGTATGTTATTCAAAGTGTGCTCTGAAAAGAGAAAAGCTGTTAAAGTCGCATCTTTGTTTCTTGGTTGGGAAAAATCTACACGGTGAGTTTCCTAAATCTAACCATGAATCTTGGGCTAGTTTGCACACACATGCAGCCAAAAGATAATGCTTCAGTATACTTTAAAACAAATACATTAAAATTTATATAAACAAACATTGCAATAGACATTCTTGTCTGTTTAAAACAGCATGGTTTTCAGGAGAAATGCCCTTTATTGTATTATTCACGGGTGTGTGGTCTGTCAGCTTGGCTGTCATTTTACTACTTATTATACATCGGTATACACTTTTCCACTTTATTTGTAACTTTGTGACCTGGCTGTGTGTGGCACTGGGTAGTTCCTGACCTCTTCCCCCACAGCTTACTGTTCGAAGCCCCCTGCTATCAAACCCCTCCAATTTACACTCAATATACCCCCACTCTCCTCTTATTTTTATTCATGTCATCAGCATACTATACAATTCGACTACTTTCACCCACATTCCAGCACTGCTGAATACATAAACATTTTAACAACTGTCTCTTTGTTAGAACCATTTTCCTGTTTTTGTTGAAAGCACTACAGAAGTACAATATTTCTACCACAATTCTTCTATTTTTTTTTTTCATTAAAGGAGATAAATTCATAGATTATACAGGAATTTCATGACTTGCATGCTTGAATCCTGAATCATGGTGTTGCATACCTATCTTTTACTCTGAGCAGATAATGGGATGATAAACCTGTAGGATATCAAGTACATTTTTTCTTCTCGTTACATTTCAAATGAACTGATCCAATCAATGCAGAAAAGATTTGTTTCTTCCCCACAATAAGACAAAGAATCAACTCACAGACATAATTAAAACTATTGCAGAAATATTTTTCAGGAGTAAAGCATATCCAGGAAAAGACTAATATAGCTTCTAACAGTGTTTTCATTTGGTGGAAATCACACTGACCGGAAATGTCCAGTCGGTCTTTACTGTAAAACATCTTACCTGTGCCAGCATATTTGTCTGTCATGTTAATATCAATATCCAATTTTAAAGTCAGCATCGTTCTAATGACATCATCACTGCCTTTGCCAGCTGCCCACATGAAGGATGTTCTTCCCTCAAGATCTGAGTCATCTTTTACAGAAGGATGTTTCAAAAATACTTCAACTGTTTCCTGAAAAGAAATACTGTTGAAATTAACAGTAAAAAGAATCTGTACCAACAAGAAAGTATTGTGTCTCATTTAGCTGTTTATGAAGCAAATCAAAGCTTCATTTTTCCTTTGCATGTTTATAAGGAGCACTGTGTATGTACATATATATATATACACACACACACACTATGCCTTTTTTCTCACCAATGATCATAGTGCATCCTTAACCAGGAGTTTAACACCCTGTGTTCATCATAAGGAAGCAAAAGATACTGCAGTCACAGAGAAGAGAGAAATGGGGAAAATATTATTGGCTTTTCAAAATGTTACTCTAATACAATGATGATAAAATCACAGAATCAGTTAGGTTGGAAAAGACCTCTGAGATCCTCAAGTCCAACCTGTGACCAAACACCACCCTGTCAACTAGACCATGGCACTGAGGGCCATGTCCAGTCTTCCCTTAAACTCCAGGTATGGTGACTCCACGACCTCCCTGGGCAGCCCATTCCACTGTCTAACCATCCTTTCTGTGAAGAAATTCCTCCTGAAGTCCAACTTGAATCTCCCCTGAAAATAATGTTCCTCTAATAATTTGACTATTTTAGAAAAGAGTACTTATGGGGCAACATAGATATGTTTTCTAATATTTAATAATATCAACAGGTCACTAACTACTGAAATATTATAAATCATAAAAGATGAAGAAAATATTTACACCTGAGTGCAGTATTTCCACTGCAACTGTTACACTGTAAATCTCTATCTAAATCAAAGCAAAAAGATTTATTTCTTCAAATGAAGCTCTCAGCAAAGAAGTCTACTTGTTTAGCCTGCTGCTAAATCCTTAATATGTTACACAGGAAAGAAAGGGAGAGAAAAACCACAACTGCTAGAAAGAGAATAAGGGCAAGATTTTCCCTTTTCTACCTAATGCTTTAAAAGGCTGTGTGTTTAACTGCTGAAAAACATCTCTTAAGTCACTGATAGGCTAGACAATAAAAACTGAAAAAAACCCCATATTTCATTATTTTATCTTATATTTGTATTTTAGTATTAACACTATTTTAGCTTTCTCCCTGTGTGACCCTTCTATCACTGCTCTGGATGGGATGATAATTTCTTGGCTATAAGGAATAAAAGTGCTTATAATCACAGAGGTGTTAAAATGCCTAAATACTATTGATCAGTTTTTTTTTTTTTTGGTCACTACTACATATTATTTCATCCCTCTAAAGGAATAGGAAATTTCTCATTTATCTTACCTTAATATGATCTAAAATCCTTACAACTTTGTCAATTTAGGGCTGAACTGTCAGTTTATTGCAAAAAGGTCCAGCCAGAAACAATGAGAAACAGAAGTATTAAGCCATCCACACAAGCCAGCATGTGTTTGTAGCTCTGTGTACTCACACTGACCATCCCTACACCTCAGACACAAATGGGTTCTCATTAGGGCAGCAACTCAGCGCCCCACCAATACTCTGCACTGCTTGAAATCCTGCAAAGTGAAAAGCACCGTGAAGGCTGCACTTCTTCAATACTAAGGCACACATTAGAAAAAAATACAAATTAGTAATTTTACTTTTCCATTAAGTTTTAGCAAAGCAGAGTTTCTTTGAACCACTTTTTCTTTTCTATAGTTTTTAACTGGAAAAGGTGGAAGAAAACCCCATAGTGCTCTAAGCTCTACTTTCCAAAATGAAGTCAAGACAACTTGAAAACAAAATGAATTCAAATAACAGGATGATTAAGAAATCTTAAAATAGAAGTTTCAATCAGTTTAATTCTACATGTATTTTGTTATGACAGATCACATGTATTTTAACACTTAAAAAAAATGTAAAAAACAACATGAAAACAGTAAAGGAGAGAGGTAAACCTGGATAATTTCATTCTGCACTATCAAGAAACTCAGAAAAATATGAAATGTTTCTTTTTAATATTTAAAAATAAGAGGAGGTATCCACGTTTCATTTACTAGATCTATCTATATGAGTAAATGAAAGTACACCAGTTTTGACACCTCTGGAAAACTTCAGAAAAAAAATTTAGTCCTGCATTCTAAAATCAATATGAATAGAGCATCTTCCTTCACATATGAATTTAAAAAGAGATTTTTATTTGGGCCTTCTGTGGGATACCTCCACCATCTAAATGTCAGGCAACCTATTTGTGTGGTTTTATTAGGTAACCTCTCTTCTTCTACATCTTTTCCTGTCTATCCTAAGTCAGGATAAGTTAGCCTTAGGGAACAAATTCTTTACATAAATTAAGAGCTGGCTAAATCTCTTCAGTCTTTAAAAAACCCCAAAATGCCATATTACAATAAGTAACTGGCAGAAAAACAGAGCAAAGAACAAGATATGGTAGTAAATACAACTAAAAGCCATGCAAATATTTACAATAAACACAAAAGAACAACCTTTCTTCTTGTTAGGGCCTAAGAAACGTAACATTTGAACTGAGAAACATACCACACCTACCCAAACTTGGGCAGACTGAATAGAACAGCAATGTGAATCTCAAACCATAAATATAGAGATGCTACTGCCAGAACAAACATGTGTCTCCACTCATGTGATGATGTATATGGAATGCAGCCGTGGGAATTACTCAATCATATGTATATAATGGAGAAAAAAGCAAGAAGTGGTGCTTAGAAACAACTGGACTAGTAAAAACAGAGAGAGGCTCCAGCCATAATTTAGGCAGGGGCTCTTGAATATATCCCCAGCTAAAAGAGGCTTGCAGATGGGAGTGAAACTCTCCTGTTTGATTCTTCATGTAAGATGGGAAACAGCACATTCATTGTAAGTACAGAAAATTACAAAATGTCTGTATCCACCGTGTACTGTATTTCCCCATAACAAACCTAAATGATATTAAAGTTTGGCTGGTTGATGGGATCAAAAGGCAGCAACATAATGAAGATGTTTCATTCAACTGAATGAGGCCCAAAGAAATAAAGCCAGTAGGAAAAATCATTTTTTAGAAATGTACCAGTATGGAATAAAAAAAAAAGAATGCAGAGATAATAACCAGATGGTAAATAAAAACACTGTATCTTTTCTATGAGTCTAACTCAAACTTGAAAGGCTTTTACAACACAAACATTTCAGGTGTGTGTGTTAGACTCAAATTGTACACACTACATAATAGACAATAACCAGCATCAGCAAACAATTCTCTAAAAAATAAAAGTTATACACAAGGTATGCTTCAACAGAAGTCTGAATTTAAAAGATATCTGGATGGTCTTACCAAAGACTACAACCCAAAATACCCCACCAGAACCTACTCTCACAAGGAAGCATGTGGTGTCAGCTGTGGTATTAACAGACATTGGTCCATTCCCTCTTTCAATAGTACTTCTGTATTTATTAACTGAATTGTTCTCAAGGGCATTGAAATTTTCCTTGTTTTGTGAAAACTAACATGCAGGTATGCAAGAAAGACCCAAATTAGTAACCCTGCTAAGAAAATGTTGCAATATTGACTATATAACTACATTTATTATGCACTAAATAACCCTTTTTATAAAGGAAAGTTATGAAGACTGTGAGAGGCAGAGGAGCTTGAGAAAAGCTTTCTTACATTCCAGTGCCTGAGAACTACTTCTGTAACTTCTATGACCAGCAATTGTTAAACTGCTGAGTTTATACTTGGCTGTCTGAGAAAGCAATTCCCTTTTTTGTCTGAATTTAAAAAAAAACATTTTAAAAACTTGTTAAAATATTCCAGAAGAATTATGACAAAAGTTACTCAACTCTTCAGCCATACTTTATGAGACAACAGCTTATTCATAATACCAAATATTCATTGGTTAATTACCTTCTTGAATGCAAAGACTGGTCTGACTGGTACTGCAGCAGCTGTGCAAATGCTTATGCAGGTCATCTTACTCTAGATACCTTACAACTGCTTAGATGTTGTTATAATGAGCCTTAAAAAGTGAAAGCACTGCAAAATGGTACGTGCCATTCTGCTTTGTATTGAGGTACCTGAATGACTATTGTGTGTTCTGATGCAAACATATAGCTCAAAGGGCCTTTCTTTACACAGCAAGTTAGTTCTTTAAAATCTATTTTTAATAGTCTGAAATTAACCATATTTATATCACATAACACAGGAAAAGTCTGAATTAAACTCATGACAACACTGTGTTTATATACTTTCAAAACCAACTCAAACATTTTGTTACACATTAAACATTTCGCCAAAATACATTTACTTCACATTTAGGGTATGTGCTACTTACAGCAAAGTTGCTCTGTGCTGCATAATGTAGGGGTGTTGCACCTTGACTATCAGATGGGATGGTTCCAAACTTATTTCTTTCTAATAAGAGATGGACAATCTGTGCATGACCTGAGAAAAATAATATAATAAAACCAGATAAGTATCCAATCTCCAATATTAAAGAAACAACCAACCAACCCCAAACAAAACAGAAGAAAATGAACATACTTCAGTAAATAATAGTATGTTTGTGTTGTAGCCATTACAGTTCAAACATAAGACTTGATATCTGAACTATTAAGCCTGGCAGGCACTTTCTTCCCAATAGTTTGGGGTGCAATTGTAGCAGGAAAACCATAGGACTACTGAGCCTGAAAAAAAAGTTGCCTGAACTTTCAGGACAGACAACTAGAAAAAGGGAATTTAACTCTCTCATTTGGACAGGAGGTCCAGTTAAATTTCTATAGGAAAGAAGGTTTGAGGAATTCGAAAAAGAATTTTGTATTGAGTGCAACAGTAAATAAACTGGTGCAAAGATGGACCTTACTTGGACATTAATGTAAGCAATAAAACTCATTTCTTGATGTCAAGAGCTGTTGTTTACGTAGTACTTTTGTTTAGAAGAGCTGTAACTTGGCTGAGACTTTGATCTACACAAAAGAAAAGGTAACAGGAGTAACAATGCCCTAAGATGCAGTCACATGTAATCCTTCACCTCTACAGAAGATTTGTGGCTGTAACTCTGCACTACTTTAAACTTCCTACTGTTAACCTATATAGTAACATCTTAGTCTCTTTGAGACCTACATACAGCACTTAGTATTCAGCTTAAAACCAGAACCCTAAAAATTAGTAATGATTTACCAACCAGAAATCCCCCAAGGGCATATGCCACCTAGAGACCTCATAAATTTCACAAAGTACTCTGGAGGTCTTGGCACATCTTCACCCTTTATTCTACATTGATTAGACAATCCATTTTTCCAACAGACAAAACTTCTCTCTTAAATACAATCAATTTCAAAACACAATAAATTTTACTTCTTGGGCAGATCCAAGTGATAATGCCTATTTCTCTGGGAGACTGATCCTGGTGACATAAAATGCTTCAAAATTTCTCTGTAAAACACCAATATCCCTACTTTAATGCAAATTTAAGAATACCCTTCCTTTTTTTAAAATAAACATAACCAAACTAAATGTATATTGGTATATTGTCACTGCAGTTGCAGTAACTTGCTCCAGTGAGCAATCTGATTCTTTTATTGGCATTCTTTGTCTTCAGTGTTCCAAAGGGCCACTGGGATGAAGCCTGTTAAAAGGGGAGAGAGACTGTTTCAAGATTCTTTTATCTAGTACATGGTGGTTATTTTTTTCCTCCTGCACACAGGAAAATGGAAAATAGGAGGTCAATTTTCTAAATCGTATTATTTTAGTGGCTGTCATTTTATGGGTTGCGTTTCCCTGCATTTAGACTATTTATATTTAATCAGGTTTTAACTTCTTCTGCAAAGATCCAGCTTTGTAATCTGTAAAATCAAACTGTGCAGAATTCACATATGCAAGGTTACAGTTTACAGAGCATCTGAGTCTCAGGATAACAAAACCTTTATCTGAATAAAACTTGTCAGATCTGATTAGATTATCATAAACGTGTCTGATGAAGAGCTTGTACTAGGAGTAGGACAAGTGTCAGCTCTGCCACTTTTTTATGGTTCACTTGTGCTGGTATTATCCAGTTATCCGCGCCTTCTTTGTGGACACGTTTTTGAGTCACTTGTTTATTTTGTGAGGGGTAGTTTAATAAAAAACAGATAATATAACCATAAATTCACTTAACTGGGTACACAAACTGCAATACATCACAATATGCTGAAAGTGAACACGACTGATGATGCCACTGTTGACCAGTGTGTTGTGGAGCAACTCACCTCCCTCAGGTACCTCACAAACCCTGTGTGACCATCTTACATACAGACCAAGTGAGGGCACTTGCATCACTCTGTGTATGAAATATTAGCAAAGTTCTCTTATTTTTTTCAGATAAAAATTAAACAAGTGCTGATATTTTCTTCATGCACTCCAATAGATCATCCTGCATTCATGCTGTGATGTGCACACCCCACTTTGGTCACCACTGTTCCAGAGCACCAGTGGATTTTTTAACCTATGATCAATGTTACATATGCAAGAACTTCTCAATATGCCCTAACTGTTCTTAAACAATTGGCATTTATAGCCTGTTGAAGTAATGCATTTTACAGTGCTTTGGGGAATCTGAAGCTAAAACAAACAGTTGACACACAAACTTCTGCTCCTGGGCTAGCAGAAATTATTATTGTTCTAAGAGATTAGTTTGCATAATGCCACACTGGAATTAAATAAAAATCAGAGACAAAGACTAAACACTACAGTCAATTAACGATTAAGGGATTTCAGCATTGTGCAGTTTACCAAGTAAGGCTGCCCAGTGAAGGGGAGTTCGAAACAAGTTGTCATAAGATGTGACATTGCAGCCTTCGTAGGAGGTCAGGACATCAACCACTGCTACATTCCCATCTGCAACCGCAAAATGAAGGGGAGTTCGTCCCTCGTAGTCTTGCCAGTTAAGCAGAGATTCTGTAGGTGCAGCTTCCTTTAAAAAAAACAAACAAAACAATACAAAATTAAAAAAAAATTTTAAATTGAAGAACTACATACTCGTTACAGGTTTTTTTAAAACATATTAAGGAGATAAACAGTCTTTGTTCAGTAGACTAAAGCTCTACAACCAAATACTTTTGTAACCATATAGGCTCCTTTCAAGTATTTCTTATGGAATTTTTTTTCATTATAATACTTTTCTAGCATTTAAAACCCTCAAAGTGTTTCTAAAGGAGCTGTCAAGGTCTCTAGCAAACAGGACAGAAGTAAGTTAGAGAGTACTTCTAATGAGCGTATCTACTTGTAATGGGCTTAATTTTGAATAAAAAAAAAAATCTTTTAAGGTATCATGATTAGTCACTTCATCACATAACATACGCTTTAATAAATATAACTTGACTTTTCATCACCTTTTCTTAAAAAGTATGCTAAATTACTTTCACAAACGTGGGTTTGTGGGTTTGTGTTATGATCATTTCCTTTCCCATAAACATTTTTCTATACAGATTTCTCTTCATGACTTCCTCAGGCAAAAGAACAGAACAGGTAGAAATGAATCTTGTCTTAGCAATGCAGAGATCTCCGAATGGCAAATATCACAAAGGCCCATGAATTTTAAACTTCACTTTCCCAAAAAAAGGAGGTATCAATAAAGAAAATGGCAAACAATAATACAATAGCAACTCAGGATGCAGGATGTTAAACATCTAGAGCAGAAGCAGAATGCCAGAACAAGAGATTAAATAAAATAGAGGGAGCGAGTCTAACAATTCACAGAAGTCATGGGAATGCCGTTCAAAAGAAAGAAGGAAGGAATGTAGTCCTGCAATTTTTAACTTTCAATGTTAGAGTGGATTTTAATCCATGATAACTCAGAAAAGCAATCCTCCTGGAAATGCAGAGCCACACTATACATTACAATATACTTATGAAAGAGGAGTGAGGGATTGTGATCAGTGCAGCTTGTTAACAGCTAAAGCAAATTCCAGATCCCTTTCTCACTAAACTAACTGCAATTTCTCCTATTGACTTCAATAGGGACACAAATAGGCTGGAAAATCATTTGCATTATTTGATGTGTAGTAACTATTAAATAGAAAACAATCATCTAACATTGAGAACAATAAATCAAGAAGAAGAATGCAAGGAAAATCCAGGGATATGGTTTCCATCCAAATATTACTTGAGTAAAGTTGTACATTCTATATTTTCTATGTAAAATATAAAGAGGAATATGTTTAGAGTAGATTTCACCATATTTTCTAAGTGCAATCTGGCTAAGTTAATACTGCAATAGTAACTTCAACTCTGCAATGTTCTGGTTCTTTGTGTCTTACTGTTTTACTTTCTTACAGTGTCAACTTAAACCTCCTAATTGATTAATATGTTTTCTAGAGCTAAAGGTTTACATACTTTGCATACTGTCTGTAAATCACAGGCTCACAGAATGATTGGCTTTGGACTGGACCTCTGGAGATCACCTAGTCCAATCCCCTGCTAAAGCAGGTTCACCTGGAGCAGATTGGACAGAATCAGGTTGAGGCAGGTTTTGAGTACCTCCAGAGAAGAATACTCCACAGCCTCCCCAGACATTCTGTTCCAATGCTCAGCCACACTCACTGTAAAGAAGTTTTAATTTATATTCTGATGGAACCTCCCATGTTTCAGTTTGTGCCTGTTGCCTTTTATCCTGTTGTTGGGCACAAATGAAAAGTGTCTGGCTCCATCCTCTTGGCACCCACACTTCAGTTATTTCTCATCAGTCACCTCTTCTCCAGGCTGAACAGTCCCAGCTCTGTCAGCCTTTCCTCCTAAAAGAGATGCTATAGGCACCACATCATCTTCATAGCATTTAGCTGGCACCTCTCCAGTGGCTCCTGGTCTTTCCTGAACTGGGCAGCCCAGAACTGGATACAGGACTCCAGATGCTGCCTCATCAGGGCTGAGCAGAGGGGCAGAATCACCTCCCAGCAATGCTCTTCCTAATGCACACCAGGATACCATCAGGCTTTCTTGGCCCTCTGGGCACTGCTCATGATCAGCTTGTTGTCCACCAGCACCTCCAGGTCCTTTTTTTGCAGAGTTTCTTTCCAGCAGCTCAACCCCTAACCTGTTCTGGTGCATGGGGTTATTCCTCCCCAGGTGCAGGACCCTACACTTGCCTTTGTCGAACTTCATTAGGCTGCTCTCTGCCCATCCCTCCATCTGGTCCAGGTCCTTGGCAGGACAGCATTCAGTGTATCAGCCACTCCTCCCAGTTTTGTATCATTGGCAAACCTGCTGAGGGTACGGTCTGTCACTGATGAATAAACTGAAGGAAACTGGGCCCAGCACTGACCCCTGGGGAACACTGCTGTATACAGGCCTCCAGCTAGACTCCATGTCACTGATCACAACCCTCTGAGCTCTGCCATTCAGCCAGTTCTCAAACTGACTCACTGTCGACTCATCTAACCCACACTCTTTGAGCTCACCTATGAGAATGTTACGCGGACAGTCTCAAAAGTCTTGCTGAAGTCAAGGTAGACAACTCCACTCATCTACCCTGCCAGTCATGCCATTACAGAAGGCTATCTTATTGACAAGCATGATTTCCCCTTGGTGAATCCATGTTGACTACTGATAACTTTTTTTTCTTTCACATTCTTAGAGATGACATCCAGCTGTTTCATCACCTTTCCAGGGACTGAGGGGATGCTGAATGGCCTGTAGTTTCCTGGGTCTTCCTTCTTGCCCTTTCTGAAGACACTGGAGTGACACTGGCTTTTCTCTAGTCCTCAGGCACCTCTCCTGTTCTCCACGACTACTCAAAGATGATGGAGAGTGGCTTAGCAATAACATCTGCCAATACTAATTAAATATAATTAAGTTGCCTGTCTCACATATAAAAAATTTCATCAGTTAGGTTAGGTATCAGTACTGTTAGCCTAGAGAAAAAAAACAAACATACTTGGAACATACTGGAGTTCACTAATATATCTAGGCACTAGTACAATAACAGATAATCTATTAAAAAAATAAAAATTGATAAAGGCGACTCTCAACTAAAAATACAATTGAAATCAACATTGTTACATGCACAAACCACAATAATCAAAGCATGTATAACACTTCTTTTAATAAGTATTCAAAAGCATTTACTTGAACCACTACAGTGAAAAATTGTATGATCTTCTGCAGCCTTAATAATTTCCAAGGGAAAGCTAACTGTTAATATGCTTACTTTTTGTCTCTTCATAGAGATCAGCAGGGGGAGTATAGAGTCCACTGCAGAAATTCCGTTTATGAGAATCACTTTTAAGAATGACTAAATATAAATTATGATATGCACACAAGTTATTACTGAGTGGAAAATATGTTTGAACAAAATGGACAAACAAGAAAACAAACTCTTCTTCACTTTATCTATAATTTATTGATGTAATCCCGACAGCTAATTTCCAAGCCTTCCAGAAGCACAAAAACATATTAAATAAATGACTCCTAAAACTCCTTGCTTGAAGTCACTGATGTTGCCAAAATATATCTCCCAATGTAAAAAAGGGCTACTTTTTGCAAAATGGTAAAGAATCTTCCAATGACAAAGCCACTATTTATAGTCTAGTCTCAAAGTACTTGTGTGCTTTGAAATTTTTGGCCACTTAAACTAAAACTTTCTAGGCCTCTTTCTGCCTACATTCAAAAGTATAATTTCTTTGGAATTTAAGTGGGTTTGGTGTAGAACTAGCTATAATTAAACTGTCATACTGTATTAATATTTTAAGCAAAATACACAGGAGGAACAGAAGGTAAGCATTTTTCTGCAGCAATTAGAACAATGGAATCATAGGCAATAATAGAAAGTGTGGTATAAATAAATGTCATGTCTCTTACCATGAAGAATAAATAAAGAGAAGAGATACAAAATAGACAGAGATTACTAAGCAGTTGCTTCGATCATAATAATGGAACTTTATTCTGTTCTTTTCTCCTTAAATCTTCCCAACATTTTTCATGTAATCAAGCACTGCTGAATCTGGAAAGGTGGAAAAGGAAGTTGACCATGAGAGGATCTCCAGATCAGAGCTTCTCTCTACTTCATATTGACATTCTTACATATGTCGAGTTTCGTTTTTGTGGTATTTCATGGAATTCAATATAAGACATAATCAATTTGTTCATAACTGTCACTCCTGCAAACCCAACCTACTTCTTCATCATTAAGTTGAGCTCTTTTCATTTTTGTTTATTTTGAGAACACCAATGGACTATGTACTACATAAATGTCAAATAGAAAGATGACCCTATTGACAGGAGACAATAAATGGCCACATCCAAATGGCAGAGTATAGAAAAACAAGACAGCATTTTTCAGTACCATAGACTGGGGTCTTAATAAAACTAAAGTGGCTAAACTTTTGTCAAGCTTTTGTAAAGCAGCACTGCAGAATTCCAAATACGGCACTAGAGAAAAATAATTTTTTTGGGAATTCTTTCACAGTGTTAAAGATAGCATGAGAGGAACAACAGCAGTGTTGTTTTCCATAACTCAACAGGCAACAGAGGCTGCCACTGCAGGTTGACCGGCAGTAGACATGAACATCTGACTGCTACCCATGCAATGGCACAGGGCTTACAGTGCTGTATCCTGAAAGCAAAGACAAAAGGGCTGCATTGGAGGTCATTACAAAATGGGAAGTCAACAGTGACACAGACATACACTTTTTGTACTGCTATCACTATAAGATAATATTTTTGTGAAACTCAGAAATGCAATTATATAAGACACAAGATGACAGAAATTTTAACCTATGGGTACATATATTAGAAATACATTGCAGAAAGAATGTGAAAAACTATAAAGTTAGCCCAGATATGAAGACCTAGAGAGGAATGAGAGTCAATCATAATGCTTGGACAATAGACCTGAAACTGGGTAATACGGCAAAAAGTAGCTAAGAAAGGATGGAAAGACTGCGAGCTCTGCTAGGTAAATTTCTATCAACACAAGTAAGAAAAACTCTTTTTGGAGAGAAGATGAGATCTTACTAAAGGACTAAACTCAGAGGCCCCATGACCACCAAAAAAAGGTATTTATACAATACAACAAATTCAGTCAACAGAATGATTACTTCCTAGCAAAGTTTCTGTGTCATCAACTTTCACAGCATAGTTAAATAACTTTTTTATTTAAACTTGTTACTGATTTACTCCATCAATATGCATATATAGATATAACTGATTGCAATATAAGCAACTAAGTTGATGCATGAAAAAGCCTAGATGGAATCAAGAGTACACTCTTCAGCACAGCTGAAGTGCCTCTATGCTGCCGCATGCAGCATGGGCGACAAATAGGAGGAGTTGGAAGCCTCCACAAGAAAACTATGACCCAGTTGCCACTGTTGAAACTTGGTGGGATGAATTCATTACTGGAGTGCAGCTACAGGTAGTTCAGAAGGGACAGGACAGGAAAGAGGTTCAGAGGGGTGGCCCTCTACATCAACAGATGGATAGAGTGCAAAGTGCTGTCTCTGAATAACTGCCACAAGCAAGTTGAAAATCTGTGGGTAAGAATCAGAGAAAGAGGAAACAAAGGGAACCTCATGGTTAGTGTCTACTACAGGCTACCTGATCCAGGGGAGCCTATTGATGAAGCCTTCTTGCTCCAGCTACAGGAGACATTGTCCTTACTGGCTCTTGTCCTACTGGCAGACTCCAACCACCTCGACATCTGTCAGAGGAGCAGCATGGTGAGCTGTAGGCAATCCAGGAGACTCCTGGAATGAATGGAGGGTAACTTCTTAACACAGGTAACAGACAGCCCTGCCAGAGGGGATGGGATACTGGAGCTGATAGTCATCAAGTCCTGCCTGACCAACCTAGTGGCCTTCTATGATGGAGTGACTACATCAGTGGACAAGGGAAGGGCTACAGATGAAATTATCTGGACTGCTGTATGGCCTTTGACATGATCCCCCACAATATCTTTCTCTCTAAACTGGAGAGAGATAGATTTGATGGCTGGACTCTTAGGTGCATAAGGAATTGGTTGTGCAGTTGCATCCAGAGCAGCAACCACCTTTTCAATGTCCCAATGCATATCGATGACCAATGGTGTCCCTCAGGAGGCTATAGTGGGACCGGTGATATTTAGCATCTTATCAATGACACACATGAAGGGATTGAGTGCACCCTCAGCAAGTCTGCAGGCGACACCAAGCTGAGTGGTACAGCTGACAAGCCTGAGGGATGGGATACCATCCAGAGGGATCCAAACAAGTTCAAGAAGTTGGTCCATGGGAATCTCACAAGGTTTAACAAGACCAATTGGAAGGTGCTGGACCTGGGTTGGGGCAACCCCTGGTATCAATACAGGTTGGAGGAT
The DNA here is from genome assembly GCA_035583185.1 of Anabacerthia variegaticeps. Taxonomy (NCBI): domain Eukaryota; kingdom Metazoa; phylum Chordata; class Aves; order Passeriformes; family Furnariidae; genus Anabacerthia; species Anabacerthia variegaticeps. The sequence goes on from JAWWEW010000078.1 coordinate 89,425,922, forward strand.
GAACAGATCTAGCACACCCCTGCCAAGAAGGACTTGGAGGTGCTGGTGGATGAGAGGCTGAACATGATCCAGCAACATGCACTTGCAGCCCAAAAAGCCAATTGTGTCCTGGGCTGCATAAACAGCAGCGTGGCCAGCAGGTCAAAGGAGGTGATTCTGCTCCTCTACTCTCTCTCCTGAGACTCCACTTGTAGTACTTCATCCAGCTCTGGGGTCCCCAGCACAGGAAGGATATCAGCCTGTTGAAGTGAGTCCAGAGGAGGGCCAGGAAGATGATCAGAAGGCTGGAGCACTTCTCCTGTGAGGAAAGGCTGAGACAGTTGGGGTTGTTCAGCCTGGAGAAGAAAAGGTTCTGGGGAGGCCTTATAGCAACCTTTCAGTACCTGAAGGGGGCCTACAGAAAAGTTGGAGAGGGACTTTTTACAAGGGCATGTAGAAACAGCACAAGGGGGAATGATTTTAAACTGAAAAAGGGTAGATTTAGATTGGATATTAGGAAGAAATTCTTTACTGTGAGGGTTGTCAGGTACTGGATCAGGTTGCCAAGAGAAGCTGTGGATGTCCCATTCCTGGAAGTGTTAAAAGGGTTGAACAGGACTCTGAGCAAACTGATCTAGTCGAAGATGTTCCTGTCCATGACAGGGAGGTTGGACTAGGATGACCTTTAAAAGCCTCCTTCCAACTCAAACTATTCTATGATTCTTTTAACTGTCAGAGTTCAAAAAATGAAAAATACCTGGACATGATCATGATTCTGTATTACCAAGAAAACCTTTGAGAACAACTTCAGTAAGGAGGCAGGTATTTTTGACTTTTTGTAGGATATCTGGCTGAGAGGAAGTTAATTTTCCTTGTGGCCACAGGTATGATTTGTGATTAAAACTGTTGATAACACACTCATGTTCTGGCTATTACTGAACAGTGCTTGTACAGCATTAAGGATTCTCCTTTTTTATGTCCTACCCTGTCCTGCTCCCTTGCTTCCCCCAGTGAGTGGGCTGGGCAAGAGATTGGGACAGGACACAGCTGGGACAGTTGACACAAACTGACCCAAGCAATATTTCATACCATATATTATGCTCAGAAAAAAGCCCAGGGACAGGGAGCATGATCATGGCTACACCATTTGCCTTCCCAAGCACAATTAAATATGCTTCATGAAACTCTTTTTCCACTTTCCTGGGAGTGGCTAATATCTGCCTACTAATGGGAAGTAGTGAATAAATTTCCCTTTTTTGCATGCAGTATTTGCTTTCTACACTGAACTGCCACTATCTTCATTCACAATTCTTACCTTACTTCTATTTTCTGTCTTGCAAGAGGGGAGATAAGTGAATGGCTGTGCAGGTGTTAGGCTGTTAGCTGAAGCCAAACACACCACAATTTCTAAAAACGTTTGCCTTAACTATCTAACCTTTGAAAATGTCTGCATTTGAATATAGAGACCCTTACACACTTTTCAGCAGACGCATTGGACAAAATTTTGTTTGTAACAAATTATTTCACAACTAAGTACAAATTACAATATCTTCAATAAACAGAAGTAACGCAGAAATAAAATTGCTCCAACACTGGAAACTTCTCAAAACCTTCTCAAAAACTATTTTTGTTGTAAAAAAAGTATCAGTAACTTTGTTATTGTTGACAGGATTTGGAGAAAAGCAAAGCAAGTTTTCACATGCCACACTTACGTTCTCAACTTGCAAGCTAATCAGGCAGATAGACATATAAGTCCTTGTAGTTAGTATACAACCATTATGTGTCTAGTTCTGAAAGACCCTTGAAAGACAAGTAGATTGTTGTAATAGGAGAGAAAATTCCAACTAAGACTTTTTTATCTTTCCATGTTAGTTAAGCTCAGAGATTTCCACAAAATAAAAACCAAGTTAAAAATCAAGCTGAGCATATAATTTCATTGTACCCATTTTATCTGTTGGTGTAGAAAATGAAACTGAAATAATGCAGAAAGACAAAATACACCATCAGAGAAAAAAAAGTATAAAACCACACACAAGAATATGTAAAAAGTCTCAACAAACTGGGCTGACTGATAATTCATGATATATTGCCCAGAATTCTTACTCGAAAGACCAAATTAAACTGAAGTTTTCAATACTGTTAACTAGAAATACTTCCAAATAATGAAGAAAAGACAGATAAAGAAATCACAGTGCACGAGGAAACTAAAACGAGCAATATGAGGCCATTTTAACTATGTCAATTTGCAAGCCCATCCTCCCTCCCTTCCTCTCCAAACAAATAGGTACCTATATAGTCCAGGAGTTATAGCAAAGATATTCAGTCATAGAGCTCAAAAGAAACCCCTTTCAAGAGTGAAAAATAATTAAGATTATTTTTTACAAAATTCTGGATATTAGAAAAAGCAAATTATTTAATTTGCAAGGAGTCAGTGGATTAAAATGAGAAACTTCAAGAGAATGAAAAGTATTTCTCTCAAAGTAGTAAATACAGAGAGTGTTGTAAACATATACAATAGACTGTCTTACCAGAATACATTTCACTGTGTGAATTGCACTAGGGTCCTTGTTGTTAGCTGCCCAGTGAAGTGGGATTTTTCCTTCAATATCAGGGATTCCAATGTTTGAATCATGCTTTATGAGAAGTTTCACATGCTCTGGGTTATTGTAGTAGGCACTCCAATGCAATGCAGTTTGCTGGAACACAATTTTCACAAGTTTTACAAACACACTGAAAAATTATTGTAATATGAAAATTAAAGCTGTTTAGAACCTGAAATATGATTTCATTATATTTTCAGAGAAAGAAAGAGATCACCTAGACCAACTTCTCTGCTCAAAGCAGGGTCAACTAGAACAGACTGATGAGGACACTGTACAATCATATTTTTTGTTGTCTTCACAGACAGAGACTTAACCTCTCTGGACCACCTGTTTCAGTGTTTGACCTTCCCCACAGTAAAAAGGTATTTTTTCAGGTTTAAACAGAATTTATTACATTTCAACTTGTGCCCATTGCCTCATCTGTTCAATGGTGGCCACTCAGAAGAGTCTGGCTCCATCTTCTTTACTGCCTCCCATGACGTCTTTATATACATCAGTAAAATCAACCCAAATTGTTCCTTCCTCAGGCTAAAACTCGCAGATGTCTCAGCCTCTCCTTGATGTCAGATGCTCCAATCTCTTGATTATCTTTTTGGCTCTCCACTGGACTTGCTCCAGTATGTCTATGCCCTTATTATACTAGGGAACCCCAAAGGAGGCAGAGCATTCCATTTGTGGTGCCAGCAGCGTTGAGCAGAGGGACAGGACCACAGTAAAACCAGCTTTAAACAACAGGTATGTGAAAATCTGATGGAATAACACAAACTGATGGAGAAGTGTATAACAAGACTACTTTCCATTAGAGGAAGATGGCACTGAATGCTGACACTGGACTTGGATCCATCTTGAGCAAAGCTTTGGACTTTCTGCACTGTCTGTGATAACTCAGAATTCATAATTCAGAGGTTGAATATTAGTGAGTCTAATACCCAATGACCAATGGCAGTTCAATAAAACATCAAAATCCATGCTCATATTGCCAATTCCTGACTGCCAGTGGCTTTTTATGGGCCTTATCAATGTTCATAGTTACAGAAGCAAACCAACATGTGTGGATTCCATAAACAGCAAAGTATTGGCATATTAACAAATATTTTATTTATCAGACACACCCCTCCCACCTGCCAAGTAACAGAGAGTTTTAAGATACAGAAGAAATTTTACTTCCCATCTCTCTTACCCCCTCACCCCTGCTAAACATGACATGGAACTTTGATTTGGAAACTGAGAGAAATAAGTTCTGTGGGACATTTGTGTATAGAAGTACAATAACCTGGATAAGCATCCTTGAACAGTGACATAGAATGTGTGAGTTCACTATCACATCCTTAGTGTCCCCTGCAAAGGAAGAAGGTAAAAAGAAACCTATTTTGTTGTGCTTATTTAAGCTGTTATTTTAGTAGCATGGTAACAACAGTTGTCTACTTGGCAATTTCCCAAAGAAGAGCTCATTCCAAGACATAACTAGTGAGCCTACTAGGAAACATCTGATAACTAATACCACATACTAAGACATATAGCCTAGAAGCATAAAGTGCCACCAGAATCTGTTGGGATTTATTTGAATTGAAAAAACTTGTAGCAGTAGACATTTGTAATAAATTAATTATGTATTAATGGGAGTTGACCACTAGCCCTAGAAATCGATTGAAAGCAGAAACTTTTGGTTACCGAAAGGCCAATGTAGCCTTGGTTCACTGGCTTCTCTCACCTACAAGTAGTTTCAGCCAGTTGCCTACAGGGAAATAGATGTAAAAAAGATAACCTGTTCTCTCTCGTGTTCAGGAACTATATTTGACAATCTTGATGCACACAGTTGCAGTAGGGAAACTGAACAAGCTACGTGCCCAACAGGATCAACCATGTTGGACTCCATCCCTGAGATGCCCTTTCACCAACCTGAATGCCATTTTTGCTACTGTGACTACTCATGATATGAACTGGGAGAAAAGTGCTCTGTGTTTTCTGAGGAATCTGGCAATGGTTTGTATAAAGGCTTGGAAATCTGCTAAACAACAGGCAAGGCTCCTAAAAGGTTTTGGCTGGTTTTCATATACCTTTGTTAATTAATTAACACGATCAGGAATCCAGCATGACTTCTCCAGAATGAATGCTGTAATTATAGCCAGGGTTTCCATGATACATGTTAGAATATCCTGGAAGGCAAACAGCTGATTGCCAGGACACAGGCTAGTTCAACTCCATCGCCCTGAGGGGACAGAACATTCATTTGTGGGAAATTGGGCTTGCAGCTGTCTTATCCTGCTTCCCAGATTTTAATCAGATACATCACTATAAAGTCCAGTCCCTTTCTCATACTATGTCCTCTCATAGCAGAATGTGAGGTATGGAAGGATGATTTCCACTAAGCCCAGCCTTGCCAAGCTAGTATTTTGTCAGCTGATCCAAATAACTTGATCAAGGCATTCACATTTGAATCAGTGGCAGATGTTCCAAGATCACTTATAAACTGTAAGAAAGGGACTTTCCTAGTCAACACTTAAAAAGGCTCCACCACTAGGAACAATTCCAGTTGTATTCAATACCATGCCTACCCTTCCAGTGGTAGTTGCATCATTTGGTTTCGGTCTTTCTTTTGCTATGTACATTCACAGTGTCTCATTTTTTGTTACCATATCCTTGCAGAAAAAGAACAGGCTTAGGAAAGATTCATATCCCTGCCTTCTTTGAAAGAAGTCTGTTTTACATTTCAGGATACGCACACTGCTCAAGCACATGAAATTTAAACCACATATTCACAGACTAACACAAGTCCACAATAGTTACTAGAAATCTGTCTACTAAAGGCAGTGTGATCATCTCCCAGACAGAACATGGATCAAGCACGTCAACGAAAATGATGAATCTGTTTTGTTCAAAATGTATGTGGAAACACAACAAATCCTTTTACCTAGAATGTCTGTCAGGATTGTGAGAAAGTCTGATGCTTTCTCATACCCAACTATTAATGCTAACGAAGGCAACCATTTCACATCAGTTTTAAATAAGCATTGCTAAGCACACAAACTTAAGAACCACATTAATCTGCACACCTCAAAAATTAGAGTGACTATATGCTAAATTATGCTAATAACTATTCCTCCTTTTAAAATGAGTTACTATACTATTACTGTGGACTGGCTCCGGATGAAGCCAGTAACTCAGTACTATTCTACTATAGTAGAATAGTATATCAGTTGTTTTAAGAACAGTAACGCTTTCCTTCTACAACCAGTCTTTGCTTACGGCTGGTCATTCTAATGACAGTCCTTTTTAACAAATATCAGTAGATTATTTCCTGAGACTCTTAGAAGTCAGTGTGGTTCCAAAGCAGGCTGGTAACTTTACTGATGTAGAAGCATGACTTGACTTTGCAAAGGGAAGGAACATGACACAACTCATGACACTATAGACACTACATGATACACCTGGAAAGTCACTTGGAGACTTCCTGACCTTTCAAACAACTGTTACCACTATACATGCAGAAAATTAGTCTGAAGGGCTTTATTCTAAGAAGGTAGTAATATAAGTAAGATTACATTTTCTCCCAAGGAAGTCTGCAGTTTCACAAAACAAATGTCAAAGTGACTAACTGGTGTTCTACTTCAGTTGTAAGTGTCACGCCAGAATATCAATCAACTTCATCATCACATCCCTCTCACTAAGTGACACATTCATGGAAGCAACAGTACATGTGCACTGAACGCAGACCTGCCAAATGGACCATTTTATGATAATAATAACAATAACCACAACAACCTGATACCTTTTATTGCTCCTGTTAAAAAAATCTTCTGGACAAATGGCATCACATTTTATCCCATGACAAAAAAAATCATGTATGACTAGGAGGCTCTCAATATTGTCCATTTTTCCTTGTAGAGATACAGAAAAAAGGACAGTCAACCAGATAGATTTAGTGTATGGATATTTTTACCCTTGGACCATTCCTCTGGATAGAAGAGAAGAAGTGGAAGTGAAGAAGTAAATGTGAGCCAGGAAAAAAAGGGGCTAGGAGTGGTAGTTTGAAGGTATTCTAATATTTTTTTTGGTTTCTAACTATACAAAAAAAAAAATTAATTGTCAACAAATGAAACTAATTTTCTTTATGCTGAGTATTTTGCCCATGAGAGTAACTGGTGATCAATATTCCTGTCTTTATCTCAACTGCTGAGATTCTCAAACTATTTTCTCCATCTATCCCATTGAAGAGAGGGAGTGAGAGAGCAACTGAGTGGGCATTTGGCTACTTGCCAAAGCTAAACCAACACACACTTCTGCAAGGTAGCACCTATGGAGAACTGTATCAATATCACCACCATTGTAATGGTCCCAGTGCAGAGCAAAATCAATCACCCAGTGTTAGGAAGGATGTCTGCCAACAGGAAACTTGCCTTCAACTCACCTTTGGTATTGACAAATGCTTTGAAGGCCTTCTGCACCAAGTTTTCTAATTACTCTTATCATCACATGATTCTAAATAAAAGGTTTTTCCAAGGAAGAAAAGCAAGAGGGTTTTTGAACCCTCTACTGTTGCAACTATTCTCAAGAAAATGTCAATGAACTCACCGCAATGAACTTTGACGTCAATAACATCTGGAAAATATTAATTTCTATTTTGAAGACCTAGATAAGGTTTATGATTTAAATAATTTTTCACACACAACTGTTTGATGTGAAACCAATTTCCATAGTTGCTACAAATGTTGTCTTAAAATGAGCAATATTTTTACCTTATTTCTGTCCTGGGTATCCACTTCTCCAGGTGCCATATGTTTTAACAACAAAGCTAAACATTTTGGGCTCTTGTGACGTGTAGTTAAATGCAATGGTGTCATATCCTCCAAGTCCTTCTGCATCCAGTTTCCTCTACGAGCCAGTAAAAGTTTCATGAAGCGGTAATTTCCCTGGGTAAAGAAAAATAAGAGAAATTTATTTCAGTTTATCGAAACAAAAGATGACAATGTCCAGATATATTTATTACAGTGGCTAAAAAACCTGCATCAAAATAGCTCTAAGTTTTGGAAACATCTAGTGAAGATTTCTTTGTTAAAAAACATGAACCCTTCATTTTTAAGCCTGTTGTGCTACTTTGGTACTAGATACATATATTCCATTAGCAGACTGTGTAAGACAGAGTTCAATAATCCCGAAAATTCTGCAATAGTATAGCTTCTCAACTGTGTAACATTACTAATCATCATGTAAAAACTGAAATAAGACCATTACATGCTGGTTTCATCAAGGTAAACAGTTATCAGATGAGGAGTAAAACTACATGAAAAAACATGAAAAAAGAATACTACTTTCATGATGAAAGTAAAAAATAACAGGGAATGATTCAGAAAGATAAAATGTACTCAATAAGTAGCAAATATATGGAAAAGTGATTGTTTCTTACATTTTTAAATTGGGAACTGTATGAGTTTTGATCTACAGTATGCACGATAAAACACATGGGACAGCTAGCTTTGCAATACATGGAAAATGCACTCTGAACTTTCACTAGGTTTTCAAAATAAATAATGCAGAAATGCTCCTGTCACCAATAAATGAAGGTGGACCCCAAATAAAACAATCTGGCTTTGTTTCTCAAGTCATTGAAGAAGCCAGTCAAAAATTTAATGTATGATCATGCAATCATGAAGAAGCTGTGCTGATTTAGTAGTATAGCCAACCTTGGCTTGCTACTGCCCCTTACTTGGAAGTTATTTTCTATGTAAAAGAGATGCTACGCACAACAAGATGCTTCCACTTCACAAAGTCTATTGAGTTTATTGAATGACCTTCATTAGTTAATTTTCAATGGAAGATCACCAATAGCTGGAGCAGTAACTCATTAAAGCAAGACCTACCTTGTATGATCAAGTTTTAAACATCCCTTTTCTTTCCCTGCTCTTTTAACCTTTCCTAAAATGAACAGAGTGTGTTGTCTCCTAATTTTTCTCATTGCCTTGCAATGTTTCCCAAAATATTAGTCTTTGGCACTTTCACATATAGACAATTACCTATAAATATAATGAAAATAGAAAGTTTAAAAGAGAAGTTGTACTAATTCCTTCCCAATCAGGGAAAAGCTGAACATTTGATGAAGCTTTATTAGACAATGTACACAGGAAAGGTGACATTCAAATCAATTCCAATGTCTTGGAATTTTTCTACTTATGGAACCACCTGCAAACTAACATACTTCAGTCTGCTGCAATTCTTTTATAAATTCTGTATGTTAACTTAGTCCCTTTAGGCTGTCTTTGGAAAAACGAAAAAGGGTAACCAAGTAGACAAGGGCAATCAGTGCTAATGAACAGGGGTACTTCTGTATCTCATAAGACTCAGAATTGCAAATCACTTTGTCAGCACAATGCTAGGGTGGAAATGGGCCAAAGGATTCCAGAGGCCCCTGCAATATTCAGTGCCAGGGCATGAAAATATTCAAGTTTCCTTTTTCAAAGCAGCCTTAAACACTGGAAGGGAATATTTTACATATATTACTGTTCTGGTTTTTGTCTAAGAGAAATGGAAGAGTTGAGCTTTATGTATGAAAAACGGATTTCACCAAGTACAGCCAAAATAAATAAATATGATCTTTTCCCCTGCTACACTATTTTATTTTAAAAGGCAAAACAGGGAAAGCAAATCATGAATGACCTCAGACAAAATAACCTCCTCCTGCTTCTACCTTTTTTTGTCATCACCAGTCCTTGCTCTTCAGTGAAAGCCTACAAGAAAAGTCTGCCAAAAAACTTACCACAAACATGCCTGAAAATGCCAACTTCTCTTGCCAGAGACAGAATGGCCATGACAACATTCATAGAAAGAAGTGACCCAATAAATCCCCTTCCTCTGCTGGATGTCAGGGAAAGCAAAACCTTAGGACTTTGTGCCTTTAATGCACTGATACACATCAAGGCATACACTGAAGTACAGGGGCAGAACAGCAAAATGCCTACAGAGCTACTAATCCACAGGGAACACACTCAAAAAGAATTCATGGCAAATTTGGGAATGAGCTAGGCATAAGAAAAACTCCTCATTATTAACACTATATTTTACAGGCCAACAGAAGAAGAATTTACAAAACTCATTAAAACTAGAAAAACAAAAGCTAGCAAAAAAATTTCAATGTATTATGATGTGGTTGGCAATTACACTGGAGGAAGACAACATTAAATAACTTGGGAGAATATTAGTCTTGGAAGAAATACAACTGCCTTTCTCCATCACAGAGGATAATGCATTTGGTTTGTTTTCAGTATTTCCTGCTCAAAGTGCATGCATACCCACGAAAGAAAAAAATTGATTTTCTCTTGTTCATGGATACTTACTGGAAGATTTACAAGTATATTCTGCTTTTTAAATGAATTCCACTGTAACGAGGAGTTAAAAAAAGTTAAAATAATTAGTAAGACTAAGGAAACACGCCTTTTTATTACTAGAATTTCTTTCCCTAGACTGTATTTACTTTTGCTGTTACACAGTTACTACTACATTATTCTCTCCCATGCTTAACCACCAACAAATCCTCCTTCTTAGCAAACAAATCTGTTATAAATCCCTTCATTCTGAAACACAAAAGATTGTTTCTTCCAAATGATTTAAGATTTTTTTAAAACACCTGCACTTACATTACTTATCTGAATTATCTTATTCTAACTTTCTTCTGCTCTTACTTCTGACTGCTGTTCTTTTCCTCAGTAATACCATAAATGTTGTTGTGTTTGTTTCTTTCACTTATTAGAAAATTATACCATCTTTTTTTATGGCAAAGGAAAAGTTTCCCACCTTCAACTGATTACTGCTTAAGTTTGTAAATATGCAGTGTATCAACATGTCTTCAAGGCAGATTTCATTTAGGTATTACTAGGTGGTGGGAGGAAAAATGTAAGCCTAATTTGAAAAGCCGATTCCTTTATTTTTATAAAATTCTTGTGTATAAAAAAATCTTTGAGCTTGCTAGGTTTTACTCATAAATAATGCACTTGATTGGCCTAAACATTCCTCAAAGATTGAAAAAGTTGTTTTAGAGGAACCTGTAGTTAGAAAAACTTTCCTGTCCTGAATGTTTCAATACAGAAAAGAGTCATGAAAGACACATCTTAGGCAGAATTGATGACTTTGCCAGAATTCAGATTAACCCTGAAATTGAAAAAGTCATGCCCCAAAATTGCGAATTCATTAAAAAAAGCACTGCCTAGTACATTCAATATGATTCTATTGCAAGGCACAAGTTCTAGCATGAAATTGCCAGCAAACTTTTCTGGACCTACACAATAATGTGATTATTTCTTCATTCCTCTAAAACAGCTTTTTCAATCTATTTTACCTCCCTGTCTTGCTGAGGAAGGATAGCGAGAGAGCAGCTGGGTGGGCACCTGCCAACCAGCCACAGTCAGTCCGTCCTATATGGTCACCTAAGTGAAAGAATAAAGAAAAAACTAGTTCTGTTCTGATAACAGTGGTGTTATGACTAAGCTGATACTGAAATTACTGGTTGTATTACCAATGCACTAGAAACATCAACCTCATTCTTCCTATCACGCTACTTTGGGCGGCCTGAAGAGCCCTGCTCTAAGCCACCCAGTCCCCATATGCCACTGTTGCAAACACTTCCTCAGAACTTGGCCCACAGTACCTTCACTCAGCAGTGGGAAGATTAGGGAAAGAACATTTTGTTTTCCTTTCCTTGAATCAGCAGCAGTCCTCTTCTTCCCTAGCAAACTAATGGAGAACAGGAGATCCACTATGTGACTGAACCTAACGTGAGCATATGGGTATCAGGAAAGAGAGTGATTTCAGCATCACTGCAAAGCCACTCCAGCATCTAAAGCCCTTCTGGGTCAGGTTTCAGCTCCTCCCCAAACAAACACACACAGGCTCCTACTGGTCCAGTGTCCAGAACAGTTCAATAGTACTGCTACATTTAGAGCAATCATATTTTTGTATTACTGTTGGGAACATTTAAACAATGTTACTCACCTGCACTAAGCTGACTCTCTGGCAACAGGTAGCACAAGAGACCAACCAACCCAACACACAAAATGTTATCACAAAAATATGGATGGGTAAATATTTCAGCACACAAAATTAAAAAGAGGATTTGGCAGTTTCTGTTCTCCACATGGTATATAGCAGTATAAGAAAGATTAAGAGCTGCTAATGGATTTTTTTAACTTACCTTTTCAATACATGTAGATAATTTAACACATTCTAAGACACAGTGTTAAAGCCTGAAACTTATGTTAACACAGAGCTAACAAAAACTGCTGTAGCTAATCTTGTTTCAAGTGGACAGTTTTATTCTTCATGTAGGCAAAATTCCTCCAGAAATTTCTTAGCACATACAGGAGTTAACCTACTTAACAAGTGACATGTTATTCTCTCCTCAGCTGAGAGATATCATGCATGTTCCCTCTGACACCCAGCTTAACTTGCTGTCACAGAGGTGACATAGAGTGCTCTGCTGCATCTGGCAGGAGCCTGGCAATGCCAGCACTGGCACTTGGGATCACTGCTCAGCTATCAGGAAACGAAAGAAGAACAACTACAATTAATTAGTACTAGGAACATCTGACTTCCTCTCCTCTTAGCTGACTAAAAACTGACACTTTTCTGATTCAGAATTGAAAGGAAACTGAGTACAGTCCCTGTAAAATGAGTAAGAATTTCTTTCTGTAAACTGAAAGTCAAAGTCTGTAACAGCAATAGGGACATTTAAACATCATACAAAATACACAAATGTAAAAGTCTGGATTGTTGAGTGCTGTTATATAAAATAAAACACCATATGAAGCAGAAGAGTCATTATCACATTGATGTCAAGTGTGCACTTATTGAAATGAAGTTTCAGCACAGTTGTCTCCTGAACAGTCATTAAGCAGACAAGGGCCCACACTACAGCTAACACCAAAAGACAGTAGACAAGTATACACATTGATAGAACAGGAATCAACTAAACTTTTAATATTCTTTCTCCTTATATTACTTTCATTTTGCATGGCTAAAGCTTCAGTAAAATCAATATCCCATCCTTGTACCAGATGCAGTTCTAGAAAAAATGGGGAAAGATTAAAGGGGGAAATAGAGCTATTTAATTTAAATCCTAAATGAGTGACAGCATATCAGTTTCACCATAGTCTACATTGCCATTTATTATGCAGCAACAATCAGGAATATGTTGCAGAATCCCAAATAAAATTCTCCTGGGCATTCATAATGATGAAAGGTGCTTAAGTACTTTTCACAGCAAACTTTTAAGTATTTCAGAGACATACAAACTTGCTTTAAAGAGTTCTAGAAACATTCCGCTGATGTGCAACAGAGCTCTGTGACTATTTATTTCCCTTCTCATCCCACTACTTCTTGATGAGTTAACTTGGTCATTGTATTACTGCGTGCTTCTAAACTGTGGCTATCCAGTTCTTCTACCCTGTACTGTGGATATATGCTGAACATTACATTTTAATCTTTGGATTTTAAAAGCACACTACATAGGCAAATATAACACCTTTTATAAAGGGAGAAACTGAGCTGTACAAGATAAAGCTAGGAATCAAAGGAATATGTGCATCTCTCCAAGCATCAAAAGCACATCCACAGATAGGCTATCATCACCTTGTCATCAAAGGGACCAATGCATGTAGACAAATTGCTTATTTCCCTATTCATTGCCAAGAACACATTTTCAAAAACCATAACAATTCTAATCCAAGTGAAATATTTAACGTGACTTGAAAGACTGATTTGTAATAATTTATAATGTAGTGCACACAAGCTGACTAGTGCCACAGCACAGCTATGCTTGATTTTCCGAATACCTACAATAGGCCTGTGAGGATTTACTGGACTGTAAGGGTTGCTACAGAACTAGGGAAAAGGCAGCCCAGCATCTCTCTATAACCTCCTGGTAAACACGGCAGGGGCCATGAAAAAGAATGCCAAGCTGTTAAACCGTGAAGATGCTACTTTGGCTCCAATTCAAAGTTACGCACCTGCTTTCTCAATAGTGGGAACACACAGACCAAAAGAACATAAACCCTTACAAAGGAAGTGGTTTCCAAGGACTCTGCATTCCTGACAGTCATAAGCACTGAAGATGCAGTCAGGGCATACAGTTGCAGCAGAATATAAAGCCTTAGAAATATTTACAAATAAACCATAAATCAGAACTGACCCTCTGGATTAGTAAATCCATCCTCTAGCATCATAGGGAGTAAGAACATCTAATTCTTTTCAAAAAATTCCCAGAGATTTCTCTAAAATGGAATTACAGAGTTTGGAATGTTTTTTTCTCCTGTTTCTCTCAGTTTTGGGTTGGGGCTTTTAGGTTTTGCGTGCTGGGTTTTTTTTTGAGACAACAAGCAGACAAGCACACACTTCATTCTTCTACCTGTGAAAATCCAGTGCAGTTTTTAAAACCAAAATAAGCATTGGTCTTTTTATCTCAGTAACAAAGGATAAACCCTATATCACCCTCAAAATAACATCAGCTCTCTGCACTCATTCTATTTGGAACTCCTTTGTTTTGAACACAGGCAAGCAGAGAGTATCGGGCTTACCAGAAGAGGTCCCATAAAGTACCCTACTGAACCACAATGATACTTGCCTACTGCAAGTGCATATACCTTGTCAGAATATATATGCACATAAAAAGGCATTTCTTACATCAATTAGAACACTGACATCCTTCTCAGTCATTTTCAAATAATAAATTTATAATACATAGAAAAACTTTTCTGCCCTTTCCTTGCTCCCCCCAACTCACATTTTGGTCCATGTTTCTAAACATTTCAATTACTTTCAGTAATCTCATTCTTCTGGTATCTTAGCCATGACCATCTTTGACAATAATGCCTAACACTGTGAAACTTTTCCATATCCTTAGAAAAATTACTACTTGTGATGCTAAGTTTGTTAATGAAAAATATTGGCTAATAGTAGTAATTGGCTAGTATTGCACTAAATCAAGTGGAACTGTGGACGAATTCTAATGCATGCCTTCTGATCTTACAGTTCATATTTCAACTGCATTTGTTTTCACTTAATTATCAAACGATAATTTACCACAGCTTTACATTTTGTGTCCTTATTTCCCATTAGGCTTTCAATTTTCCATCCAGCACTAAGTGAATATTTACTACAAAATCAGCTAGACGAATATCCAGTTAGTCCTGAGGAATTTCCTGCTGACACGAAGGTGCACATTTTACCCAATTTCCTATTTATGTTTACATTTATCCCCATATAATTTTAAATTCTTATATGCTTCTGATTCAAAATAGGCTAGTTCTCTCAGCTACTTTTCTTCCTAGTTAAAACATTGCTCATCAGTATTCAAAAATGTTATTGAATACCCTAAATCCTGCAATGTTTCAATTCCCAAAGAGTGATTAATTGATTAAAACTCTTTTGCACCTTGTCCCTTGCTGTTTCTGTATTGTTAAAATGAGATTTGTGAGAATCAGGCACTAACTACTGACCGCAGCCCCTAAGAGAGAGCACTGTAGTAACTAAGCCTGGTGAGCAAGTAAAATAAAAGATAATAATAAAAGGTAAAATGAAAGTCACCGCAAAATCAGAAGTGCAAAGGTCAGCCTGTTTAAAGAGGTGCATTTGAAGACAACAGAGAAGGAGCGATGCAGCAAGTCCACCACCCATGACAGAAAGGATCTGAGAGATCAGATAATTATACATCCCCCCCATAGTTTAATAATTGATTAGCTTATTAAATTTTGATTTTTGAAATATATTCATTATTAATTAAGCAGCACTTATGTAAGACATTTTAGCACAATTTTCACAGTATTCTTTAGTAAAAAGAGGCTATTTAACAATCAATAAATCCTCTTCAGAGGAATATAATATATAATTCAGTTACTTTTACTCTTTCACAAACAGAACACCATAAAATTATTACAGTTGAATTAATTGCAAAGATAAAACATCAGCCATTCCAATACTATACCAATCATAGCTTGGGTAGTGATTATACTTTTATTGCCTTTAAATATTACTAATGTTTTAATTTTCCTTTTTAAACTCCTAAATAGTATTTAAGGAAGTATAGCTGGTTACATAACATCATCTTGAGAACAGAAATACAAATTGTATCATAAGTTATTACATCCATATTGACTGATGTACACTGTTCCTTTGGTTTAGACCCAGAATAAGAACTGGAAAGGTACATTGAAATCTAGAATACCAGGCCACTCATCTCCTCTTCCAGAGAAGCACATTCTGCCCCAAATATATAAATTCTTATTCTAAGATGAAAAAAAACAAACAACTAAACAAACAAAAACTCCCAAAAAATCTCAACCAAAACCAACCAAACAAAAAAGAAACATAGGTATGATCTTTTAAGTCAGATTTGATGTGAAACCTTTTAAACCCAGGACTCCTCAAATGCTGGAGTGAAGATTTCTTACTTGTGTTTGCGACACAAAACTGTCCATACTTCTTAATAGTGACACGAGTTTCTAAAGTCAGTAGAAGTCTATAAATTGACAATTACTAAATCATATTGTGCACTCAGACACTCACTGAAGAAAAATATGTACAAGAGGAAAATAACTTAGATTTTAGCTTAAAACCCAAGAAGAACACAGCAGTCATTTTGCACTACATTAGTACACTTTGCCAAGAGATCAGCACGAGTGCTACAGCCGAAGTTGAGATCAGCTCTTTGGTGTCAGTGAAATTCAAAGGCTTTGACTCTAGTTACTAGCTAAGCCTTTAAAAGATAAACACATCTATAAGGTTTCTCTTTAAAACAAAAATGGCAACTGAATTTGACCTGCTTATCTTCACAAAGGAGAAACTGCTGTCTTTGACCTACTTGATCCTACAGAAGATACTTTTACTACATACACAAACATACACACTCGGAGCTCTCTTTCCAGGGAGGAACTGCTGAACAGAGGATGCTTCAACAAACAAATAAACTTGACCACAAATTTTCAAAAAGCTAAAAATTTTAACAACCTTGGAAAGAAAAGGAGCTCTGCACGTGATTTCTTTAAAAATTGTTTTATCTTTTAGTATCCCCTAGAGAAGCACATTCTAAGAACATCAGAAACAACTTAGAATGACATGGAGCATATGAAGGACTTTCTGTCACCAACACCTACCAATTTTAGTAGCTCTTCAGGGAACAAACTAAGCACTTAAAAAGCCAGAAGCTGTTCTGTCATACTTCTAATTTTATATATATTTATATATATACGCACTGTTCCAAAACCAACTGAAATCCATACATCAAAAGGAGCATTTTGATATGCTTGTATTATCAGCTAACTGCCAGAAATCTTACAAGGATTCTTCACAATAGAAGTTACTAAGAGAGACTAGAAAGTAAATATATAAATTTAATTGCAAATGAAAACTATTTACATTCGTAAATCAACACTTGTGATTTGAAATATCTATGCATGAAATAGTGAAACCCTGATTTCTAATAGACTGAAACTGAATTAATATTATCTGGTTACAACCTCTATAAGCCTTTTAACATATATGACCACGCCATTCTTACACTCCTTGAATATCAGTAAATTATCTTTAACAGCTTCTGAAAAAACCTAAAGTCAATATAGCTACTTAGAACCCAAATTTCTAGTTAAAATGAGTAAAGGCACCATCAAACTCTGGTTATCATGTGCTATTTTGCCATACAACTTCAACACACAGAGTATTCTAATTCAAGCAAATAAGCTTGTGACAAAGTTTTATATAAAATTTTGAATATGTTTAAATATTAATGCATTTTAAATTTCAAATGTTATCTCAAGAATACAAAGAAGTTAGAATCATGGACAAGATTCCCCTTTTTCTTCCCCATCTCGGCCATAGTCATTTTATTTCGATGCATAAACCATCAATAGGAAAGGGAATCCTATTTTATCCATTAAGATTAACAGTTTGATTAATCATTCTTCATTAAAACACAACAGATGCAAAAATGTTGTCACTATTCAGTGAAACCACACCAAGAGAAAGGGTGAATAAATCAAATTATTTCATAAAGTAAGGTGATCATATTTATCAATTTGATAGATCTGATAGAATAAGCACACTGAAGTGTTTCTGTTAAATGTAACAGTTAAGGACATTCTTAATCCTTTTGAATACTCCCCTCAACCTTTGGGACATACATTTGGTACACTTGAGCAAGAATTAGATGCTGAAGGCAGTAAATCTTAGCTCATTTTTTTCTGCATACTGTCTACTCACCGTGGCAGTCCATACTAACTACATCATGAACAAACTCTGCAGAGACAGTGGAGAAACTGCTCCTACCCATTCTCTGCACTCTCTAATCAGGTTCAGACGATAGTCAGAAGATTGGATTTCCACATGCATCCACAGTAAAGGTTCTGTGGAGTGAATGCAACCACTCCCTGAACAGACAGATAACATATATAATGCAAATGTTATTAATTATAGGGAGTTAAACCAGTATTTATTCTAGCTCTGAAACAACTTTGGTCACAGTTCAACCCGTTTAACTCAAGAAAACTTGAAATCAAGTGTTTAGGTAGTTTTGAGTAAAAATTAAAGGTCATCACTGGATGATCTTTAAGGTTCTTTCCAATCCAAACCATTCTGTGATTCTACAAAAATGAAGAGTGAACTCCTTGATTAACAATGTAACTGAAAAATAAAAGTAAGTAAAAGAAAATCTTTAGGATTGTTTTATACATAACCCTTAGCAGTCATCCACTGAACTAAGTCCTGAAAAAAATAATCCATAAGCTCTTTATTATCTCTGCGTGGACAAGGATGATGCCATGCCTTCTATCCAACAAACCACTGGTGGATTTAAAAATGTGATATTTTGCTAATCCTTTCAAGTCAACCATGACAAAAACATCACTGACTTTTGACATTGGGTTTAATCTCACAAAGTACCCTTTTAGCAATCTTCGTTAGCAGCATTCTAGACTCAAAAGTAAAACGCTCAACTGGAGAAAAACCTCTCAGACAGCTGAACAGAAACCTTATTTACCAGTTTCCAAGCTGAACATGTTCATCTGTCTGGCAAAGCATCTTAGGCAGTACATCAGCATGACTCGAGGCCAGTTCTGACTATCAGACATTTTGAGTCAAAGCAAGGCAGTGTCTCAACTAAGAGCACTTCTCCCTAAAGCCTCTTGCAAGATTGGCTTCAATATCTTGGTTTCCATAGGAATAGACACAACTATCAACTGGCATGCATTAAAGAATACAACAGATAACTGACCAGTACTGTAAAAGCCAAGGTAAAAGTGTTTCCCAGCATAAGTTGAAAGAAAATAGGTGTTAGAATCTTATAGCCTTTGACCTCATTTATCTGTGGCCTGTATATGTCGTGTCTGTGTAGTGTTCTCGACTCTTCAGCTCTAAATGTTATGGTCTACCTACAGAAATTAGTGGCTTTCATGTAAAAAAACACTTCAAGGATGAAGATGCAATTAGCATTCTCATTTCCAGTTGATCTCTTCCACTGTTACTGAACTTGTTTTCCTGTAGTGTTCTTTTGAAGTCATTCAGGCAGAAGTACCCACAACACATGATCTCTGGGGATTTACGACAAAGCCTGAGACACATCATCCATATTTACAGGATCACTGCCCACTTCTTCATAAAGAATCAAAGACAAAGCTTTCAAAACATACTGTATTTAAAAAAATACTGACTTGAAAGACTTGTCAGGACTCCCTTGTCCCCAAAAATACAGATACTAGAAAATACTTACTACATTCATTTTCTTAATGGTTTTTCGTTGAATTAGCTTGAACTAAGAGTAGCGTTACAAAACTATGAGAATATGTCCCTGAAATACATGTAGGATTTTTAAAAATCTAATAAAAATGTTACAAATGACAGTATTATCCATGACAGAATTCTACCTGAAAAACAAGACTGAATAACAGCTGTCAGTCCAGTCCAAGCCCTCATTTTTTAGCCTAAATTTGTGCAGTGCCATTTCATTCTGGAAGCAAACTAATTGCTATTATTACTAAGCACCACTGACTACTACTGTCTCACTAGTCCCTTGTACTTCTTAATTGCACCCCTTTAAGTGCATGTCATGTCCTGACAGACTGCTGGAAGCAACAATGCTTACAAAATGAAAACTTTGCATATATGCTCATTTTTTAACACATCTTACCAAATTTTTTTGGTAACTATTTTACTCGGTCTTTTATCTGAAAATAAATGCATGTCTTTTATGTGATTTACATATATTTCAAGTATCTTAAGCCCTATAACAAACCACTACGTGAAATAATTGGAAAGCTATCTATCAAATTCTATTTGATAAGAACAGTTTTCCAGGCACAGTGAAGTCTCCAGAACTATTACAGAAGTAGATAGACAATCTGTATTGAAAAAAAAAAACCAGTAATAAAGGTAGGTTTACTCAATGTAAATAATTGTTAAGACACTTCAGGCTACTTTTACATATGACAGTATTTTATAGTTTCTACAGTCGCTATAGTGATGTTTGAGATTTAAAATGAAGCCATAATCTACTTACAATATTGGTAAATAAATCAAAGCCTTCATAAGCTACTCAAACTACATCCTAGCAGTAACAGAAGTACTAGATTTATTTCTCTTTGTTCAGACTACAGGCAGATAAAACAACAATTCAAGGTTGGTGTTGCAAAGCCTTCCCAAATCTATACCATACTAACAATGTTGAAAAGACGTGTCCTTTTTGTGTATCTCTATCTATGTTTAACTGTTCCCATTGGAAAGCTGAGCATATACAGATAATATTTGTAACACGAATCAGTTAATATTTCAGCAGAAATTATTCCTCGTTAATAAAAACTGGTAGCCCTCTTCATTAATAAAAAACCAAGAAGTATAACAAAAGAGGGTTCCAAACTGCTCTACAGAGACAAAAAATGTTATAATCTTAATGTATAAATTAAATAAGTTTTGCATTTTATGAAATACTGACATTAGCTGTTGCTTTTCAGGCAACAACATCATTTGCTTATGTAGTTCATACATATCCATTCTGACTTGAGTGTGATTTACTTAATTCTCTTTAATCAACAATTTAACCAACTGTTTACAGACAAAGAGAGAGACAAATGAAAGATTAGTGCTCCTGGAGCTTGTGGCTGCCCATAAGATCTGAATTTATTTTTCAAATACCTTCTATAGCAGTAGCCCTGCATGCTGAAGACATCCTATCTAGTATACTATTGATTCAAATGACAAGCCTGAGCATCAGATTAAGGATGTGTCAGACACCTGATAGAAGATTCCTGGAGATTTCAACAGGAAGGTGTTCTGTTTCAAAATGATCTATTGCTGGTACTACATTTATTGAAGCATATGTGGAAACATTTAACACAAACCTAATTCTCTTAAAATAAAAATAACATTTATAATCAGTGAAAACAAATACCTTCACTTTTTACCACAGAATAGCTGGAAAAAGTCACCTTACTCAAACAGAAATCACCCTGCAGTTCACAAAACTGAACTAAACCAGACTGATGAGCTAACACTAGCGATAGTCCTGTTTTAATTTGTCAGTGCCAAATCTGGACACAAACAAGAACAAGTAAGTCGTTTCTCAGTCCCAACAACAATATTTCCTTTTGTAACCATTAAAGATCAGCCGTGAGGTCAGCTGCAGAGGGGCAATTAATGCAAGAACGATGTTTCAGAAAGGCCACTCAAACGGGGAGATGTCTTTGTCTGCAAAGGTACTTTTTAAGGTACAGCCTTGGCAGCACACATCACTGTCCTGGGAGAAGAGCCTGGCAAGTCTCTTGTGCACAGAGGGATGCCACAATGCTAAACATGCTCAAGGAACAGCAATAAATGAAACAAAAGGAAATCTACCATAACACTCCAAGTACAGTAAGCACCATGTTTAAAAAGAACACCATTTTTAAGACGCAACCATTATTTTCAAGATCAGATGCTTAGATAAATTTTCACCCATCCTCTGAATAAAGTAAAATGAGAGAGAGGTAACAGCTGTTTGATAACAGGACGCACAAGACAGCAGCTGAAAAACAGGATAATTAAGTCAACTTAAAAGAGCCAAACAGCAAGAGATATGGAATAACGTTCTGCCCCGAAAGTACTACTCATACCTGCACAAAGCATTCGCCTTTGCTGGCACATTTGCAGCATGTTCAGTTCTACTTTGTCTTCACAACAAAATCTCTGTGTTGAAAGTTACGCACCGGTATCTTTTTTAGCCTTAAGTACTCAGTTAAGATTTTTTTTTTGACAGGATCACTTTACCTACTCATTCTTGGTACCTGATATTTTTCATAAACTAATCATAAACTGGTTTTATTCATTGATAGCAGCCTGAAAAATTATTTCTATGGCAGAGGACTTTGGAAAAATCAGAAAAAGTAACAATGGGTAAGTCAACAGCCCAGAAGATCTTCCAAATTTTACTCACAAAGTATATGGTGAATTCAATAGACAAAAATAAAGTAATTCTACCAGCTGGCTGTACAGATATTTAAGATATCATTCCATATGCTATGCAGAATTAGTTCCTTTCCACTGAGAAACACAACACAAGCAGAGCTTCTGAATGTTCTGCCACCATGGTTTGCACTTGATTCATATTTGCAAAAGCTTTTAGAAAAAGCACTGCAGTTGGAGACATTTCTTATTATTTTTAATAAAATTTCAAATCCAAATTTCAAGCATTTGAGATCTCAAGCTTAACTGCTCAACACAGGCACTAGGATGACAATACAATATATATTTTGGGCCTTACAATATCCTCCTTGGATTATTTTAAGCACAGAAAACATGGTAGAAAAAAGATATCAAGCCAAATAGAGGAAAAGAGGAGAGTTGGCGGAACAAGAAGTGAAACAGATGCAGAGAAGTGAAATTACATCATGCTTGAAAATGAGAAAGAATAGTTTGTACAACGAAAATAAATCAATTAGGTTAATGAAAGTAACTGTGACATTGCTGGAGGAAAAGCAAAAAAAAACATCACCAGTAGTGATGTTCAAGCTAGACAAACAAGGGGAGAAAACAGGGAAAGCACAAATCACTGCCATGGCAAGGAAGTTCCCTGGGAAAAATACAGGACAAGGATTTTAGTAGGAAATGTTAGGCAAAGATCTGAAAATTAAGATACGGAATTAATCACACATTTTATCACAATAAATAAAACTTAAGACAGAGCTTTGTAAAAAAATATTTTTTTCAGAAGAATGGATACTTTTTCAATAAGCTAAAAACATAGTTAAAAATTTTCTACTAAGAAATAGGCCTGGGCTTATTTTATTACCAGCTCATTTTATCACAGTATGTCTACAGTGCAGACTACAACACAGCGTAGAAATACTGGGTCAGCTTCATGGAGACAGAAAGCAATCAGACCACAAAAGCAGAACACTTCTCTCGTAGCTCAGCAATCTCAGCTCTCTTCAACACACTGAAAGCTGCAGAAGAAGGCCATGATGCCAGTTCTACATCTGTCCTTCCTGTAGCTCTCACCAGAAGGTTAAATGTGCTTAAATCAGATTACACAGCCTCAAAAATAAATATCAAGATCATAAAGTCAAAGTTGGGGAAGTAATGAAACAAAACAGAGAAAGATGAGTCAGGAGAACTGGATTATGAGAAAATAAATGACAGGGGTACAATATCTGTCAGATAACTAATTGCAAACCCAAAAATCATTCAACACTCATTAATCTAGACTCTCACACAAAGATGGGTAGGCAGTCAATGTCAAAGGAGAGAAAAAACATGATTTCTGACACATAAGGCATTGAAACGTGGTAACAGACAATCCATTCAAGATTTCTTCTTCTGGAATACTTACATCACTGTACTAAGAAAAACCTGAGATTAAGGACGGGCTTGCCAGTATTTACGGCAGACCACCAGTAAAAACAATATTGTGAGTCCAAACGATCATCAATAAGTGCTGCAGGAGAGAGGAGAGTAGCAGAGGAATCAATCCAAACTGAAACACCAGGAGTAAAACCACTAGTTCAGAATAAATGATCAAACACAGAAAAAAATAAGAGATTTAAAACATCTACAAGTCCACAGAAGAAAAAGAAAAAGAGAAAAATATAAAATTGTCTTTTGTTTACATAGCTGATACAAAATAAAAAGCTTTTTCCTCCCCTCTAAAAACCTTGCGATTTCAAGCTCATCAACAGTAAAGGATGCTAGCTCCTGATAAAAGGTGGTGAGTTATATGGATAACTATGGCCAAGTACTCTAGATCTCAGGGAAAATGTGTAATTTAGAGAAAGGGAATACTGGTATGGGTACAGTTAAGACTTGCTTTGAAGAGAATGACAAAATAAGGTGAAAAATAAAGAAACCACTATTTTAGTAATTTTATAAACAAATCCTTCACTAAACTCTAGTCCTATTATTTATTCTGATGAGGTAAATATTAGTCCTGTAAACATTCTGAGACATTAAATTTTTTGTTCTACTAGCACAATGGCTCTTTCACTGGATTTATTTTATTTAGAACAACAAAAATCTCTTCAAGAAATAGGAGGAGAGCAAAGGATCAAAAGCAACAGTAAGAAAACACAGACAAAATTCTACTGACAATTCTAAAGTCCAATGCAGGACTGGATCATAATACTGATTTTACTTACAGCAACTCTGAAACAACTGCTTATATCTTAAAAATATACTCATACTATCGGACTGACAAATCTCTACAGCAAAATATTAAAATCTTCGGTTTCCTTACAGCTTCTACTAAGTGATTCCTTCCACTGGTGGATATTTTCCTCTCCCATGTCATAACCTTTGCATTTATATTCCCCGTCTGCGTAGTTAACTGGCTTTTTCCTCAGACATAAAACCAGTCTGATTTGGTATAACACTGCCAAATCTGTTTCACACAAACTCTGCCTGTCTCAGAGAGAAAGGGAGAGAGCGCACACCACACACCCTCATTAACTAGTGAGCTATATAATTAAACAAGAAAGGGTTAAAGCGTATGTTGGCCTATTCTACTTTCCTATTACTTTTTAAAAAGCTTTCATATGTCTTCTTCCTTGTTTCTGAAAGCTAACCATTCCTTCTCTCTTTCAGGAAGGCTGACATTTGACAGCTTAACATAGCTGACAGGGTTACCCAACAGCTCACCCTCCCTATTCTCAATCCAATTAGACCTCTAATCCTCCAGATGAAAGGCCCAACTACTCACGTTCCTCATGACAACGACAGCTATTGATTATTTGTCACTACAGCTAACACCTTCTCTGTCGAGGCCACTCTGACAGAAGCAAACCTACCAAATTAGACAGCACTTTATCTGCCCTAGAGGCCAAATGGCACAACAAGTAAAGGCTAATAAATGGTATAAAAATGAACAAATCATAACATTATGACAGGTTGATCGTTGCCAGCAGCTTCACAGCTCAAGCTTGATGCTCTGTTAGACCTGTTCCTTCTCTTTTCTCTTCCACTCGTGCACCAACTTTGACTGAATTAAAGGCCAGAACAATTAAGGCATTTGACCAGCAAAGATAAGCTAGGATAGAAGTATCATCAAGGGACACGAATGTCAATAGCAGACTACCGTTTGTCAATAAAAACATTCCAGAGATGCAAATGCTCATGACTCTGCTCTCCACTAGGCTGTACTGACTCCCTTTGTACAGAGCTCTTCTCAAGCCCAGGCAGAAACTCCGGGAAAATTAACCCCAGAAAACCAAGCTTGAGCTGGGAAACCTGAGGCAAGGATTTGCATCACTGAAAAAGGAATCCAAATACCAAGCTACGACACAGAGACGTTAGTGTTGTTATTCCATTTAATATGTATATTTTTTTCTTTCTTTTTAGCACATCGATATAAACAAGGGCTATGTAATTTGAATTTGTCACTATAAATCTGCTTTAATTATTTCTCAAGGAAAAAGAATTCTGATTCTAGGACAATATGCAGGATCTAGTAACACAGGATCTCATAAGTCACATCACTCTGAGGCAAAGTGAAAAGCAGGAACAATATTTATTATTTTTCGAGTAGTACTATCCAAAACCAGAAACAGCAAAATCAGAGGCACACTCCCTAAATTGACGCTGCTTGTTACAACAAACAACAGAACACTAACAAAAAAAATCCAAAATAAAACATCACAACCACAGGAACATTAAGATTAGGCAATCAAAAGAATAATGCGAGTAAAAAACCCACAAATTATTTAAACAGTTATAAAGCAATTAGTACTGCCTTGCCGTAATTAATTAGCTGATTTCTCAATTATGACAAAATTAATATATTTTCCAGCAAGAAATTCCTATGCTTCTGAAATTACTTACTAACTAAAACCACTGTAAAATCAAAGTACATGAAAACTTAATTTAAACTTGAATTAAGCTGTCATAATTAAAGCCATAAAACATGAATATCTGCTATTCTACTTTCAAAAAATCTAGACTTTAAGTGAGGAAAATGTTCCTGTACAACACACAGATAAAGGAAACTACATGCAAGTGCAACATAATATTATTTTTTAAAAATCTTAACACTGCAAAAAGATTTATTTAGTAAAAAATTTTCATTCAAATTGCACAGTATTTGTCCTCAGATTGCTTGAAATCCTTCAACTTACAAGAAACTCTTGCTTTAACCTGACACAGATGATCAAACCCTTTAAAGATGAGCATTGCAGTACAGTATGATAACAAAATACAGATATTTAAATGAGCAGTTTGTCAAACAGATCCCTTTAGACAACTACTGCCTGAAGTAAAACTGAACCTACAGGACATTTATGTAAGTTGGGTCTCACAAAACTCAAGCAAACTGGTAAATAAAAGTTGAAAAAGTACATAACATTTCTATGAATAAATTTCAGTTATTACTATTCTGCTCTAAAATGTACTTCAAATACAGTTAATTCACTGCAGAGGAGACGAATATTGCAATTTTCAAATAACGTAGAGTATAATTTAGTATTTTTATTTACAGTGATAGAAACACATTTTTAATAGCCTTCCACTCTTTCCAAAAGGAGACCAGTTCAGAATTCCTAACGCCAAGCCTCACAGAAGCACCTGTGCTGAAGGAGATCACATTGGTGCATCAGGCCTGGCCCAACCTTCACAGCAGGAAGGGCTGAACAAAACTCTTAATCATGTAAAGGCATTTATGCCTGCACTGGTGACTGCTGACAGTGAGTCCACAGTACTCCTGGGAGCTGTTTAGGTTTTCTAGAAACAAAAATTGCTTTATTGTTTATATTACAAACTTCCTACTTCTGTCGGGTTATACTTACTACTATGGAATACATCTTACCCTGAGATTAGCTAAGTCAGTCAGAGCATGGTGCTAATGACACCAAGGTTGTGGGTTTGATCCCTCTACCGGCCATTCATTTAAGACTTGGACCTGATGATCCTTGTAGGTCCCTTCCAACTCAGAAGATTCTGTGATATAATCATTCTCCCAAGTTGGTTTTGCCTAGTTCTTTATTCTCATTTGGTCTTTTTTTCTCCTTTTTTTATCTGAGGAGCTTTAATTTAAAAAAAAAACCAACAACCAACGATGTTATGCTAGAGCTCTACCCGATGCCAAATAGTGAAATAAAATTACTGTTCTTAACATCTAATCATAACGGCAAAATCTGTAAACGTCTTTAAGTTTTAGACTTACCAACCTAATGAGTTGCCTGTCCCATCATTATTCCTGTTTTCTGTTGCAAGACTTATAAATAATATTTGGTTTATGATCACTATTTTGATAAGCAAGAATCTTTTCCATGATTACAAGTCAGAATCATAAATGATATACCACTATATTTTTCAAGTTGTGTTCTAGATGGGCCTCCCTGAGAATCATATTTGAACATCCCTTACACAGAGCAAGAACTAATCCATTCATGTTCACAAAAACCTTAAATATATTTATTCTTTGTTCTAGTTTTAAAATAGGTTTGCAGACCTCACTATTAAAACAAAACTCTTCAAAATATGGATGCTACAATGATGGCTGCCAGTCATCAACTGCCTCAGGCACCTGGAGATCAACAATTCCTTTGCATGTCAAAGGGAAGGCACTACACTCAGTCCATCCCTTTCCATGCAAATATACTCTGCTATGCAGTATTTGCCAAAGTACTCCAAAAGTGCTCCTGCAGCAATCCTTCCCTTTAAACACCCCCCAACCACCTTCAGCTTTTGCTTCTACTATTCTAAATGAGGGAAAATGCTATTTTGTTATTACCAGTGGAAGCAGATAGAGGTATTCTGTCTAGAGCAGGCTATAAAGCAAACTTGTCAGATATTTACAGAATAATTCATTTTAGTGCCTCAGCCAGCTTTATCTGTTTTGTTTCCCAGTCCAATCCTACCCAAAGACAATACCAAATGCTATGTTTTTTGGTTAGCCATGCCAAATGTCTGCTGGAAAGTAGGGAGGTAGCCACAAATTGCAACCAATATTTTCCAATGTGTTTTACTAGAGTAAGTTAGTTCAGTAATCAACAGTTACTAAAATAATTTAAAAGTCAATTCTACAAGTGCTATAGGCTATAGACATTCATACCATATTTATCAGTGAAGTCGGTATAGAGATAGGGTTTGATCTTTAGCTATTCTAAAATTCTGAATTTGAAGTCAGAAGAATTACTTTGGCATATAAACTTTTGCATAACCTTCTCTTAAAATGTGATTTCTTGCTAACATAAAACCAGTTAGAAATCAGACTCAGACGCCTTAGTGTCTGCTGTGCAACTGAAACCTGACATGTAGAACAGCATTTCCACAGTTTTATCTTCTGCAGAATTTTAACTCACAGTTTGACAGTAGAGACAGATAATTGTTGGATACCATATGATTATAGGGACTTAACACTTAATAAGAAACCAACAATATGCATGTTCTTGCCTTGTTACAAGGCCTGACAAAGCATTCAAGATGAAAATATGAGAATATATGAGAATCACACATTGGTCTTGCAAAGTAGCACCCAAATTAAGCTCTCTGTGCCAACAAAACTGTTGCCAAGCTTTCTGTTTCAATGCTGCTGCTCCATAACGTTTAGTGTAAGTGACTTGGAAAGCCTTCCCTCTCCACATCTGTGATGCACTAATGAATCGAGATACAGAATTTCTGCAGTTGAAGAATACATAAGACAGTGTTTTGACCATTCTCCTAATATCTAGTGTTGCTTGACTTCCCAAAACCTTTTCAGACCAATAAATTCCCTCCTTAGCTATATTCAAAAGAACTTACCCACCACTGGTGTCCAAAAGATGCTTCTATCACATATAGTATTTCTGGTGTACAATTATGTTCCAAGCCACTCTGAACGTTTCAGTGGAGAAATAGTAAAATTTATGATGCTTTGGAGCTACACTGGAATGCTGAGTTTCACAAGAGAAGATCAATACTTTGATCTCAAGATCACATTTTCATAATTTGATATTTTGCTCTGAATTGAGACAGGTTAATGTAGAGGCAAATGGAAGTATTAATGAAATCTAAAGAACAGTCAAAAGCAGAATTAGCAAAGCCGTAAGAGATCCTGAAAGAGTCACAGATGCTGTTTATCACACATAAGAAACAAACCAAAAAACCCCAACAACTTCAAAAGAGTTCACTTTCTTTCTGAACCCAAACAGGATGCTGCTACAGTCTTACCTAAGCTTTTGAGAACATTTTTCATTATGTCAGTGTTCATCTACGAAATTCCAGTCTTGCAAATTCTGTTTTATTATTCTTTCTCAGCAGGGACAGCACAACTTTCTAAGGGACGATACTGTGAATCAGTTCTCTGTAACAATGTGAACTTTATCTTAAACTTTTCCTGTAGTTATTTTTCAATCATTTCAGTAGGACTTACAGCACAGACCAATGGTAGTATCAAGACAAGCAATAGTGAAAAACACATGGGAGCAGGAGGACTTGTGATAAACAGGCAGATAATTAATTGCTGTTTTGTAGAGTTCGTTCTCTGTCAACTCACTGACCAGTGAGAAGTTCCATAGTTGTGAAAAGGGGTCAGAGGAAGGCCATGGATGGGACCAACCTTTTGGTAGCTAGATCAGCTTATCTTTAATATATCACATACAAATCACTTGCAAGGAACTGTGCCTTCTGCCCTTGAGCAACCTCAGGCTGCATCACTAGAAAGAACTCTTTGTTCAGGACAGTTAAGAAAACATTTGTATCATGGTTATTGTCTGTAGCATATTTAAAGACAGAGAAAACTATATTCCCACATGTAAAAAAACCACCTCTTCTGCCTGGTTGGAAAACATTCCTGTTTCACACCTTGGTTTGTTCAGATTTTTCATATTTAATCAAATTTTATGTTCATATGAAAGTCACAGAATGAATGTAAAGCTCATCCACATTTCATGAACCTACATGCATAGGATTAATATTACTCATTATGAGCACTCACTTAAGGCAGAACGTCACAAAAGGTTACCAGCCTGAGGAAAAAAAGAACATGAAGTGACCACCTCTGTCTCTGAAAGGCACCCTGATTATTTATTTTCACTATATAGATTGGGAAAAAAGTTAGAAACACATGTGCTCTTTTATGCAGATAAAATAAACCTTATGAAAGATTTGAGAGACTACAGCTCCAGGAAATACATCTTGAAAAAGGCAGTGAGGGAAAAATGCATAAGCTTGCTCCCAGGCAAGTTAATTCAGGAGGTTTTAATACAAACATTTTTCCTTGCTCAAGAAAGAGGAAATAACATTCTTGTTTGGAGGCTCTCAGACTGTCCTGACTGTACTCATTAGATAAGACTTGGGAATAAACTTTCATAAAATAAATGAACTAAAGACTACCCTCTGTTTCTAATCTTCTACCATGTCTTATGCTTGCCACAGGCTTTTTTTCACTTCCATCTTTACTTTCATGGTTACTGGTGAGTATACAGGAACAACCAATATTTCTAGTTTAATAAAAATTGAAGATAATTTAAAATATAGTCTTCTACTTTACACAGAATTCCTAACTGCAACCTGGATGTACTGTTACTCATCAACAACCATGTCAGCAAATAAATAATATATGCTACACAATATTTAATGCCATTAAAGTCACATTTTTCCCACTGGGGTTGTATTAATCTTCCTGAAGCCAACATTAATAACTTCCTGATAGTTAAACATCCTGATAGATTATTTTAAGTGCATATCAATAGAATTCAACAAAAAAAACCCAAACCCTGATTTTTCACTTCTATCCCTATTAACACAAAAAGCTGTGCTTCAGGAATTCAGAGAGATTCAGGTAGATTACTCTCCAGAGTAAACAGATTGCTAACAAGTGAGCAACCTTTGTGAGAAATTCTGAAAAAAGCAGGCCTGCTTTTTTATTTCCTTAAATTAAACTGGAATTACTTAATGAAAGATAAATGGCAAAACATATACAGGCAATTTGGATATGCAGAAACATTTCCATTCACAAGTATCACATTTGGGTACAGGAGCAAGTTGCAATTTAACATTAGAAGTAAATGGCTACCACAATGCTCACAAGTGGAAATGAATGCCTGTTGTTAAACTGCAATCCCAGTACTCATATCTGTTTCCACAGCATGTTTATTTCACAATAATCCAAGTTCTACCAGCTTAAACAACCTGTGTCCACATAGTACTGCAATTCCTCAATGTGAAAACACTAGCAAATTCTGTTAATGACCGTACTTCTGTTGCAATCAGTCACTGTTTCAGCTCCCAGTAAATTACATCTGTGTTCAGGAAGTCACAATCATCCTCTGAAACTCCCATGGCAATCTTCAAAGGGCAATCCTGCAATAATTTGTATCATTTTCTGGTGAGTTTGGATTTTTGAGGTCTTTTTAGTTTGACTGCTTTTTAATTTAAATTTTCTTAAGTTAATGACTTGACTTTTTTTTTCTTTAAAGGGTGTGCACCCTTCAAAATTGCCCGGGAGACCCATCCACTTGAAAAGAGAGTGAAACAGAAGAAAATCCAAAAAGAAAAGCCAAGTACCTTAATTTACATGGCCTTCTGCCTACAAAGACTGAAGCATCTCCATCATAAGGCTGATTAAAAAAAGACATACTATGAAAGATCATGTCAGGGACAATTGGAAAATGATGAGTTGCTAAAAATATGTATGCCTCATGTGAGATTAATTTGTCACAATTTCGACACTGACAACATGAAAACCTACATCAATCAGATGTGTAAAAGAAAGAACAAGCTAGTCAGCGTGTTCTAAGGTACTCAATTCTAGGGTGAATGGACTGCACTATCAACTGCATTAATTTTGTTATCTACATGACTAGCTTGCATGTAGATGTCTGTAATGTAAATTTTTAGTTACATAAGATTATTCTCAGCCCATCCTTCTCACATTGCATTGTGCTATATGTAGAGTATTTTCTCTCCAGATGTATTTGTTACATTTAAGCAAAGAGTTCCACTTTCTAGCTCTTTAGTCATGCTTAAAATCTTTTTTACACCAACAAATACGTAAAGCTTAAAAGCTGCAATACAAAGGATGTCTATCACTAAACAGAAGACTTATCATTAAGAACATAATTATTAGCATTAAGCAACCAGCCATTGAAACTTATCATATTAATATGACCACATATAACTACAGACTTTTTTTCCAAAAGCATTGCTATCTCAATCCGAAATTTCTGACTACACTTTATTAATTTCAAAGAAAGGTGTGAGAACACTTAGGCTTACAAAGGTTCAAATGGACCAATAAGTAAGGGAATATCCTAAGCTTTACTATTTATAAAGTGTCCAGAATGTCATTATTAAAGTCAGAGACAGATTATAAGAACCTTTTGTTGAGATGAGAACAGACACAGATGAGAACCTGCCACAACTTTTCAGGTAACTACTGCTTTGCAGACATGCTCCAGCGACAAAAGCCATCTGAACAAAGCATGGCAAGACAAGGATGACACGGCAACTTTGTGCTGCCTTAAGTTTCCTCATTAACTGGCAAATATGACCCAGTTATTACAACTGCACTACACTGGGACACTGAAATCCTCAGAGCTCCTTCACTCCTTACTTGTGTTGAAACCCTTGGAACTGAAAGAACATTAATGGCATGGGTCAGTCTGCCTAGCTGTGCTATCAGAAGTATTTTTGGTAGAGAATACAATACCCGGGAGGAGATCAACTACACAAAGTACCAACCTAAGTAACAACAATTTACCATAAGGTAACAAAGTAACTACTTAAAAAAAGAGATAGGGTGGCTATTAGAAAAAATTAAGGTTTAAGGAACTACTGTGGAATTACCACATCAGATGTTTTGTATGACCATATGGGTAGTGCTGAAATCTTTACCTATAATTTAGGAAGACCTCTGTATCATCAAAAAATAAGAATTTGCATCTTGAACACTGGATGCAATCGTTGGTATTCTGAAGCACTGGAAGAAATGCTTTTACAGCATAACCTCCTCAGGCACAGAGTAACAACAAACAAGATGGAAGCAAAAGCTGCCTGCTATTCTGCAGACAGTAGCTGTAAGTATAAAACTTGCAGTGAGGTGGAAGTTAAAAATAAAACAGAATGGAGAGCTGGTATGTACATACATGTTATGTGTACACACACTCACCAAGGTTTGTAACTCACACAGGTGTAGTCAGAAGCTAGTTATGCAAGTGTTAATGGAATGATGTTATAGTTAAGTCCTATCCAACCAGAAATCCATGCTAGAGAAGAAAGGAATTTGGAGTTCTAACTCATTTTACTTAATAGTGATGATTTCTGATGGAATTCAGGTCAATGTCACATTTCTGAATGTTTGTTCTATTACAGGGATTTAAAAACCCCACAAGCTATTTTACTAGAACTCAAAGACAAGAACTGACAGTTCTCTTACAGTGAAGACTCCAGACAGAAAAACAGAAACAGTTTCATCTCACCCTGCAGAGAATGAAACCCATTTTTCTAATGATAACCAGGATTACTAATGGGAGAGGCACCGTCTTGAATCCAAACACACGAATGAAGACATTCAGCTTCCTTCAGTCCAAGATGGCTAAATCATTGTTTCTGTTTGGCCTTAGAAGAGTATCTTCTCACAAACTCTTTGTCTCTGAGGCAGTTCTGTGGCTCCCAAAGACAGAAGAGACCATTTTTTGTCAAATCCATTGCAAGACTGTTTCAGAGGAACAAGCACAAAGGGACATGTAAAAGGAGCCTGTAGAATGATGATCTAAAGTCTCAAATATTCCGGCAACGAACTCCACCCCTCAGGATGTCTGCTGCAATCTGATGAGTAAGGTGTTCCAAAACCTCTCCCAAGAGACAGCAAAAAATGGCAAAAGTAACCCTAGCACCTAGAGAGGAAATTTCTGACTCAGGAAACCTTCCTTCATTTTACTCCCATCTGCTTTATTTAACAGTATCTGTGTGGAAAGGAACATCATCTCCTTCCTGCCTCTTCACTGGTTGTATGTAAAGGTCTGTAAATCTTAACTTCTCTCTCCAAAGAAAATGAAAATTAGGATGCAATGGAAGTGCAATTTAGGAATCTGAAACTCCAAGTACTGTCCTTCTTAACAACTTATGTTTGTGACTACAAATTAATGGATGTTTATAAAGTCATGTGAATCTGGTTTTGATGAAGTAAAGGACAGTAGCTGACCAACAAGCTTGAAGACAACAAAATCTATACATTGGCCCTGGCAAATATGTAGATTCATTATTAACCAACAGTGAACAAATAACTTTGGAAATGGGTGTTCTCAGCATGTTTCTTTTTATATCTGAAAGTCAACTGTCAATATTGGTTACTGAGGAATTTTTCTTTTATTTTTTGGGGAAAAAAATTATATCAACCAAAAGAATCAGTGGGGAATAAGAAGAACACAAAATGCTATTTAAACAGCCGAAACTCCATGAAACATGAGGTTGTTTGGAATTTTATCTATCTTTCAGAAGGCATTTGTGACAGAAATGTAGATCTTAAAATGTTAAAATGGAAAGACTGAAGACAAAATTTACACACATGAAATATTAGTTTCATAGGCTGACATCAATAGCAAGTAACTACTCAGAAGACTCAGAAGACAATTTTACAGGACAGCTAAGTGAGGCAAATGAAAAGCTGCTGGCAGGGCTGTTTCCTGACCACTTTTTGCCCCCCAGCACTACTTTGCTACAAGCGCTTACCTGGCTGTGGGGTGAATTGCATCTATCTAGTACATTACACAGGAAGCATGTGACTACGGAAAGCCTACTGCTAAAACAGCATGTACCTGCTTTTCCATCTGCACTGTCAACTGAAAACACATCTAAGATGGTCCAAATATCCCATGCTACAAACTGCACTTTCAGGATTGCAGCAGTGCATAAAGTAAATGGAGAGAACAAGAAGTCAATGGATATTATGCTAAAGGCAAAATGTCTCTTGCCTTGAACTGCTGCAGTACAAACACTCACAAAATTAACAGTCAGACAAAGATTTTAAATAGAATTTATATTGTTTTAGTATGCTAACATGTATTTTAAAAATGTGGGGAAAATGTAATTTTTAAGATTAAGTTTTTAATATGATTAAAATGTTCATGTGTCTATCACATCATAAAATCAAAAGGCCTGTATGAACACCAGGCAAGCATAGTATGCTAGAGCAATTTTTAAAGTCTCTAACATTGCCATGTTTATGAAATACCTATATTTGAAACAACAACATTCACAGTAAGCTGGTCACTTAGAAACACAAAGTTACCCCTGGTACACTGGAAACAAGGTTATGATGATGACCAAAATACTTTCATCAGGGTGGAGTGTATGTAACCAAGCAGATGAATTTTCCTATTTCAAGTCAACTACAACCTACTGTAGCTAATGATGATCCCAATAGTTATGCTGTGCATTACTATACGTGTTTCAAGAATGCATTCACACTAGTTTTTAATAGTTTTTAACATTAGTATGTTACACAATAGTATTTTAACATTTTTACCTAAGGTATTTGTAAATTTAAAATAGTAGATGAAGTCTTCATTTCCCAAAACTGGGTGCAGTAAAACAGACCACACAGTCCCTATGGACTCCTATGCAAGTGAACCTGAAGCACATCACCTTATTATCACCTTCCCAAGTGGTTCTCTATTTAATTGCTCCCGTATGATTATGAACAGGTGACAAGATATTACAAATTGAAAAGCTTTGCTATGAAAATCATGGCAGGCACTGTAACTAGTACCAAACAACATAGCTTACACAGCCAAAACAACTTTAATTTTTGAGCAGTTACAGTTTTAAACATATGATAAAAAGAGTAAATGAAAGCCTGTTCTTTTCAGTTTGAATTTTTAATCTTCTCTGTGGTGTCTCTTTCACAGTTTATGACCTCAAATGTCTTGGTCAGCTAGCCAAACTCAACCTCCCTTTTTTTTGTTTTATCTTCTCCCATCAGCAGTTTGCTCATTCTCCTGTGACTACGGACACTTCCCCCCACCCTAACAAATTCAAAATTTCTTGCAGCTCTGAAGCTATACTTTAAATAACCTTTTATTTTATTGTTGAATACTTCCTTGAGCACTTCTTCACTGGAACAATGTAACTGAACAGTGTTACAGACTGAGCTTGTAGAAACAAAACCAGATAGTAATGTATTTCCCTCTTGGACCTGAAACTGATTTGGTATTCCATATCCTGAGATATGACATGTCTGTATCTCAAGAATATACAAATTCTCAAACACAACACTAATAATTAACAGTGTTTGGCCTTATATCCACTGAAATTAATGGTAACATCCTAAGGACTATGAGAGTGTATAAACTTTAGTCTTTACTTGAACTGGCTATCCCAAAATAGACAAGGACTATTTTTCCTAGAAAGCACAAATTCTTAAAACGCAATACTTTATGCTGTCTCTGCAGACATCTACAAATACATTGAGTAAGACCATTAAAAACTATAAAATAACCCTCCAGAGATTTACAACATGTGATGAACTGACCACAACCCCTATTCCCAGTCCTCCTGCACCACTAGTTGCAGGTTGAGGTAGAGAATTCAGGAGTGAAGTTAAGCCCAGAAAGAAGAGAGGAGTATGGGGAAGATGTTTTTAAGATTTACTTCTCATTACGCTACTTTGATTTGATTGGTAATAAATTAAATCCATTTTTCTCAAGTTTGTTTTGCCTATGACAGTAACTGGTGAAGGATCTCTCCCTGCCCTTATCTCAGCCCAATGTGTCTTTTGTTATATTTTCTCTCCCCATTCCAGCCAGGGTCAACCCACCTCATACCTGCCATGAAAGCTGTGAGTTTATACAATGGCTGAGCACTTCTGAGGAAATTACCTTTTGTGCAGCAAGATGGAGAGCAGTTCTCTGGCTACGATCAGCTCTATTAACATCAGCTCCAGCCTTCAGCAGTGCCTCTGCACAGTCCAGCCTGTCAGCCAGCACACAGTACATAAGTGGAGTCCTTCCAAACTGGTCCTCTTTATCTTTCAGCTCAGAGTTTCCTAAAAACCAAACCCAAACGAAAAGATCACTTAAAACAGTTAAGTCTATTAGCATCTAACTAGCAGTAGTACTTTTTTATTAAAAAGGTAGCTTACTATAATATGATCAGGAGGTATCTTATTACAGTGGGACCAGGGAGAACAAAACAATGGAGTACCTGATAAACTCAAAGTTACTGACATTTACAGAACATTTCAAAATGTATTTACAGAAAAAAGTACATTCAGAAAACATTAGTGCCACAAATACGCCTACTACCAGTAGCATTCTCCAGTGGCATAATTATAAATAATTTTTAAATAATTACAGAGATCTTGGTCACAAAGATGGGTTTAAAAAGTATCAACATCACATACACCAAACAGTCCTTCTGAAACCTGTAAACACTGTAACTAAATAAAGCTTTGAAGTCTACTCACAGCAACGTTTGTTTTAAAAGCATAAACGTCAATATTACCTCAATACCATTATTTACTTCATGGTGCCTTACAATATGGAAACTACTCAAATGCTTTGCAAGCTTTCTTGAATTGATAAGGTTAGTAAGGCAGTAATTAAGATAAGAAGTCTGACATCCTATTAAAAAAAACCCCACAAAATGCTAATCTTATTGACAGACAAAAAAAAATTTCAAATGAACGTTTCATTATAAAGTTTCCTATTTCTATCAAGTCACCACATAAAAATGAGCCCCTTTAACTTCATGTGTATCATTTACCCTATGCATCCCAACTCTTCAGATCTCCCATGTAGCAATATTGTCTACAATTACTCAAGGAACACTGAATTTTACAGGTAAGTTAGTTTTGCTCTTTAATTATTCCTTTGTCTGCATGACTGTTGATGCTTCATAAGCACTCCAGCAAAGGAATGCTTCTTCCTTACAAACACAAGAGTCTTTGCTCTTCCTCAGCATACTATACTTATCCACATATCCAGTAATTGTATTCTGAATTATAATTCCCATTGATTCACCCAGCAAAAGAATCAAGCACATTAAATAGAAATCAAAGAAAATATAAAGAATTAAAATTCATTCCCCAACAATCAAGCTTCTAACAAAAACCACTGTTAAGTAGGATATTGCCTGCTGGAGCAATCATTTACTCATTCTGTTTCTTACTTCTTTTAAAACTAGGGTGAATACCATGTCAATCACAATTCAATTTGTAACATTTTCTCATGCCTTGAAATTGTGTTTTGCATTGAGAAAAGTTTTTTTCGCTCTGCAAAAAGCAGTTTAAGAACATTTATGAACTCTTCTGTGATGTAGATATGTAAAAATCCTTTTTGTTCTTCACCCATGGCCTTGTGTTCTGTGACTGTCACTTCACCTTGACAATCCACTAGTTTTACTTGTTTTATAACTAACTTTCATACCTCTAGCAAATTACTTTAAAAAACCCAAAAAACCCAGAATGAAGTCTTTTACTGATCTGCATCTACCTTCCTCAGACACAGGCTGTTTCTCGAACACCTTCTTGCTTTTAAGTATCCACCTTCACACTGCTGTTTAGCCTGCTTACTTCCTTTTGACCTCCCTAGACCTTTCCTTTTGTTAAGAAAAGGTTTTGCATTCACTTCACACTACAAGCAAGGATTTTACTCTTCACACACATTTTTAGGTTCTTCATAGGAACTGTTTTCATTCTAGTTGACAGTTAATTCCATGTTCATTAGGAAATAATTCAAAATGCAACATTAAATTAAACAGCAGAATTCAAAATCCTTTATTTTCCCTACCTTGTAAAAACATTTGCTAGACTTTCATTTTACAGTATTAAAATTTAATTGCAAACTGGATGCAGTTTCAAGATAATTATTTCCCCTACTATTAAAGTATTTAGAAAGTTATATGTGCCCATTGTGAAGCTGTCTTACACCTCAGTATTTTGGCTAAGAATAAATGCTTTTGCCATTCATGAGCACAGTACAGAAACATCAAAGCTGGTTATGATCAACCCCTCAGCCCTGTGAAGCAGCACACAGATACTGAAGTCCAAAGCATAATTTAACATGTCACTGCTCCCAGCCAACAAGCCAGTTTCCCTAATTAGCTAAGTACAGTCAGGTGCTCTTCCAGTATTAGTTCAACATGGTAATTTAGACATCACTAAATCACATATCACTGCTCAGTGTTAACACAGCCTCAACAGTGTCTTAAATTTGTTAAAGCTGATGGGAGTTGCACACTCAAATATATTTTTAAAAGAAATATATTAACATTCATTTCTTCCAATAAGACACATGCATGTGGCTTATGCTCGGATAACATTCGTTCTTAAATCAGCAGTGAGCAAAAAGAGTACCTCTTCCTCAAATTCCAGTTCCCCTTCTGTTATATGTTAGAGGATATAAAAAAACGTAGATACTAAATGAAAGAAATGGGTAAAGTCAAGACAAGCAAAACTGGCCTAAAGCTCAATTGCAACCCAACTAAGTAGAGCAATAAACACTTATTTTCATTTACAGCTCCCAAAAAGTGATGTAGCTGATGACAACGAGTTTCCGTGACTGCACATGGTCTGAATGAAAAATGATCAAGACCTTCAAAACTTGCTGCCAGTAATTTGCCTGAAGCTGCTGCACTGGTTTTTAAGGTAAAGAAATTATTTTCAGCTAGCAGTAGGTTTCTTCTTGTTACTATTCCATTTGCTTACAAGACTCTGTAAGGCTCTTAGAATGGTTAAAAAGTCCTGTGGACATTTCCCTAGAAAGGTGTCTCTGCACTCAGGCTAAGCAACAGAACAAGGACTAGGAGCCACTATATCACTATCAGGTACTAAGGAGGACTAAGCTTATGAAAGTCACTAACCACAATATCTTGTGGACTTCACAGCTGCAACAGATTATTATTTTCTGCAAAGAACAGATAGCCTTTGAAACTTTAGGTACATATTATTGTACATAAAATGTGCTTTGGCAAAAGCAAATTCTCTTCACATACCTGACGAAGAAAGGAATTTTGTTTGATGCCTCCCCTTTCAGAATTAACGTCCTCGCCCCACCAGAATATGCATTCCATAAGCTTGTTGCCAACTGAGGTCATGAACACCATGGAATCAAGTGGACCAAACCCAAAATTTAACTCTCACATCTGTACCTCTCATCACTTTCTCGCACTCTATGTAAGCAATCATATTAGAGAAAGGGCAGGAGGATGTGAATTCTGCCTAATTACTAAAAGACAAACCACTTCTTGTCACTTGTAAGTACCTTGCTTTCTGCAATATCTGATTTGAGTTTTATTCAACCTCCCACA
Organism: Anabacerthia variegaticeps; assembly: GCA_035583185.1. NCBI lineage: Eukaryota > Metazoa > Chordata > Aves > Passeriformes > Furnariidae > Anabacerthia > Anabacerthia variegaticeps. The sequence continues at coordinate 89,466,214 of JAWWEW010000078.1, forward strand.
TTGCAGAACAAGGGAGAGAGGTGCAGAGAGGAGAATTAAGCAATAGCATGCAACTGAATATTTGTAACTCATACTTTAGTTAACATTTACAATGAAACATCACATCAGAGATTTAGAAGCATTTGTATGCATGCAATGCATGATAAGGGTTTTAGAACGAGGAGTTGGACTGAATAGACACTTCAGTATAATGACTATTATAGACATAATTGTGTTCTTATAAACAATTAAAACAATTAGAGGCATCTTCCCAAAACTCTATATAAAAATGTTAAATGCAAAATGATCCTCCAAACACAAAATTAACTTTTGCTCCCTTTTTTCCTAGGATTAAAATCACACAGATGGGTTTTAGCACTGAAGAACTGTTAATTAAAGACATGTTTAGTGTTGTATAAAACAGGAAAAAAATACTGTGAGCATTCCCCAAGGCCTGACAACATACAATTCTAAAACAATGTGATAGAGTATGAGATAACTCATGCAACGCAATGCAAACAATTAGCACACTTTGGTTACACTGGTTATACAATTAAAGCTCAGCATGTACTGTGCTTTATGTCATTTAACCCACAGGCTGTTTAGAAAGTCCTGTAATTTAGCACCAGCAGTGGTTAACATACAGAGACATTTTGTTTCAAAGGCCTCTTTACCTAAATAAATTTTCTACTTACCTTTGATTCTGACTGTGCCTCTTTCTGGCACAGGATGTCAAGTGGAACACAGTATCCAGAACGCTCTGTATTATTTCAAACACCTGTTCCTTTAAAATCCATCCATACTCATGATTACACACAAATACAATGTATATGTTGGTATACAGTCACACACACTCCATCAAGCCACAGATGGGAAAAGCAAAAATTGCAGAAGAGGTGAAAGGGGCTGCTCTAAGAGACTGTTTAGCCAGCCTCTATGCCCCTCCTATGTCAGTAACTGAAGGGAGAAAGCACAAAGAAGAAAGTAATAGCAAACTTAGAGCTTAAAAAGCCCTCCTCAAAAGAAGGAGAAAGTCAGACTTCATGTTGCAGCATACAGCACTAGCTACATAACCAAGATGCAGTGCTTGGCTCTGTTAGGAAAATGTTCAGCAATCCAGAATATACAGCACACATAACACTGAAGTACTGTCCTGAACTAGCTGCTGCTGTTAAGTGCAGTCATAAAATTCAGTGAATAGCACCAATTGCTCAATTTGCTTCTGGCATCAAGTTATACTTCCAACAGTGACTGGTAAACAGCTAAAAATATTACTCTGATGCATTCTTCTTCTGCTAGGCAATACTTTTTACTTTTTTTTTGGTCCTGTTCTGGCAAAAGTAAGGTCTGTGTCATATCCTGTCAAAACACAGCAAAGCAGAAAAGCCAAATTTTGCTATTATAGCAAAGGCTGCAAGGATTCTGCAGTTTCCACTTCCATGTAAAAATAAAACACAGCATTTATTTTTTTTGTTGCTGCATGATTATCATAAAAGAAGAGTGATTTCCTTATCTGGTTCTAATGGTTGTTTTGTGCTATATTTGACAAGATGTACCAGCAACACAAAAAAAAACACTTACTTTTTCCTCTGTGTTTTCAAAAATACATCTTTTGGCTGTGAGATTAATAAAAACACACCAAAGTTTGCAAAAACTCTTTGTTGCTTCTGACTGTTAGCCAAGATTTGAAAGCTCAGATTTTTTTCCACCTCCACACGAAGGCAGAAGGCTTTTTTAAAAACCCAGGTATTTAAAGCAACTTTGTAGTTGGATCCCCCAGATTTCTAGAAGCATCTCCATATCAACTGCTCATCTGCTGTTTATAAACTGTTCTACAAAAGGATGAATAGACAGCATTAAATGCAAACAGCGTATGTTTGAACCATCATATGACAAAAACAAGTTGAAGGCCCAACAAAAAATATCTGTTTCCACTAGTGGAGCTTCTGTAAAATCAGGTCCCCAAAATTTGCTCATGTTTGAGTCAAATCACTTCTAGTTATCATTTGAGAAAATTAGAGCTTGTTAAGGAAAGCCACTTAGTGCTTTCTATACAGTTGAGACAACAGATCTACAGAGCTTACTATCATGCCTTCAACACAGGTCAGCAGAACATACATAAAGAAACTTGACTGCTGATTTCATGCAATTACCATTAAATCCTTTACCACCATTAAAACTGACAGCTAGTTGCATAAATACAGACTAAGTCCTTTGCGCTCACCAAGCTCAAGGAATAGGATTTTCAAAAAAAAGCCGAGCAAATAAAACTTCTACAGTATCAGGTGGAATTGCATTTAATCAGAAACTCTGAAAAACTCAAGTCTGCACCTATCACATGGCAGCCTTTCAGATATATGCAAGACTGTTTTTGGAAGAACACTGAATATATACTGCTTTTGAAAACGATTAACCTGGAATGCTACACCGTTCCTGGACAGGGAAGGCAAAATCCTGGGCTTTTTAATGGATGGGATTTTTTTTTTTAATTCAGATTCAGTAGGACTAAACTATCTCCCTACCTTTAGCTGGTCTTGAGAAATATTGTCAATGTATCAGAATCAAAGTAATGAATAGGGCTGGGTCATTTTGTTCAGAAATGCTATGCATTGACAAGACTTCACTAACTATAATAAATTATTTATAAACAAAAGTTTATCAGATTTCCCACAAATGCAATTACAAAAATAAGCATGTGCAGCCAAAACATTACAGCACAAAGTACTGCTCCAAAATTTCAAATGCCTTGAAAGAAGAGTCCTGAATAACTCTTCTGGTTGTATCACTTACCAACTTTCTATTTTACTTCACAGAGAAGTACCAATCAAAGGCAACAGGTAATATCAAGTAAGAAAAATCAGTCATATTTTGAGGACTACGTTCATTCTAGAAGTATGTATAATCAAGAAATTAAAACATATCTTAACGATCAGAGCTATAAGTCAAACCCAAAAAGCTTCAGTTCTAAAGTAATCCAAACACATCTACAATGAAAACATTTACCTGCTATTAGCTTCTGGAGGGTACTCTTATCTCCATTCACAGCAGCAGCATGCACTTCAGATGCTAATGAGGAACCACTGAAGAGGCAGTTTGCTGAAATATTCATACTCTTTCAAGGTATTACCATAGGTCAGATCTGCACCACCAGCATTTTTTGTAGGAATTCAGTTCTAGAAAAAACCACAACAATAAAACAGAACTAATTTTACAATGAGACATTAAATGACTCAAACAATGCTAAAGAGAATAAACTGCTCAGTTAAAAGCAAAAAGAAGAAACATGTTTCTTATCTGTGGATTAAATCTACCTCTAGCCAAAATTCACCATGAAAAAAGCCTACATTAAGAAGATATACACATATATATTGTAGTTTCACTGTCTTAAACGTAACTTTCAGTCAAAAAGCTTTGCAAAAGCCTGCAAATGGGTAGTGCTTAACTACAAACCCAATAGACTGTTCTTCAGAGTATTTCCATCTATGCTTCAATTCAGTATCAATGAAGTTTGCTGTCAAGTATCAACTTGTAATACACTCCTCCAGTATAGAATCATGGAATATCCTGACTTGGGAGTTGGCATCACTGAAGTGCAGCTCCTGGCCCTGTACAGAAGCATCCCCAAGAATCATATCATGAGCCTGAGAGTGTTGTCCAAATGCTTCTTGAACTCAGACAGGCTTGGTGCTGTGACCACTTCCCTGAGGAGCCTGTCCCTGTGCCCAACCCCCCTGTGGATGAAGAACCTTTTCCTAATACTGCTCTGACACAACTTCAGGCCGTTCCCTTAGGTTCTGTCACTGGTCACCACAGAGAAGAGATCAGTGCCTGCCCCTCCTCTTCCTCTCACGAGGAAGTTTTAACTGCAACTCAGTCTCCCCTTCTCCAGGCTTAACACACCAAGTGCCCTCAGCTGCTCCTCATGCGGCTTCCCCTCAAGGCCCTTCACCATCTTTGTTGCCCTCCTTTGGACACTCTCTAATAGCTTAATATCTTTTCTATATGGTGGTGCCAAAAACTGCACACAATATCCAAGGTGAGGCCGTCCCAGTGCAGAGCAGAGCAGGACAATCCCCTCCCTCAACGAGCTGGCGATGCTGTGCCTGCTGCCCCCCAGGAGAGGGCTGGCCCTCCTGACTCATATTCAACTTGCCATCAACCAGGACCCCCAGGTCCCTTTCCATGGCACCGCTTTCCAACATCTCCCTCCCCAGTCTGTATGTACATCCAAGGTTGTCCCATCCCAGGTACAGAATCCAACACCTGCCATTCTTGAAATTCTTACAGCTGGTGATTGCCCAGTCCCCTAATTTGTTGAGGTCTCTCTGGAGGGTCTCCCTGCAATTAAGGGAGTCAACAGCTGCTCCAAATTTAGCATAGTTGGCAATCTTGCTTAGTATCCCTTTCAATCCCTTTTAGCCCATCATCGGTGCTGAATACCGAAGGAAGCATTAAACACCCCTTATCTTGTCTCTGTCCCTGTTTGCAAGGTGACCATCCTTATTCTGTAATGGGCTGATCTCATTTCTGTGCTGCCTTATGCCATCCATGTACTTAAAAAATTCTTTTTATTATCCCCCATATTTCTGGCCAGCTTCAACTCCAGTTGAGTTTTGGCCACATAAATTTTGTCCCTACAGTGGCAAGGAGCATCTCTGAATTTCTCCCATGTCACCTGACCTTGCTTCCACTGGGCATACACCTTCTTTTTTACGCCTTAGCTTCACAGAAAGGTCCCTGCTTAGCGAAGCCAGCCTTCTGCCTCTTCTGCTTGGCTTCCAACATTTTGGAATCACCTGCTCAAAAGTGGTTCTTAAAAAGTGACTAGCACTGATGGACTCCAGCACCTTCAAAAGCATTTTCCCAGGGGACCTTATGAACTAGTTCCTCCATTTTTGTTACATTTTACCTTTCCACAAGCAAATAAACTAAAATAAACTAAAGAAACTAAAATATGAAACATCCAGGGGCAGCAGCGTAAAATGCAGAAAATACCAGCGAACTCAGTAAAGCACCAGAAGCATCTGGATTATATCAGTGGTAACTTTTACATAAATAGACTGCATGTAGAAGAGAACTGATAATGACAGATGTTCATTAATTCCAGATGAAAACAACAGACACATCCGCATAAAGTGCCAGTGTTTGTACAGGTGAGAAAAACAACCCATTATCTCTACAGCAATTCCCAGTACAGCATCATAACTCCATTGAAAGAGCTAGTTCTGAATCAGGGAATTTCTGAAATATTAAGAGAAACTATAAAAGGAAAACATATAATGTTCCTCAGATATTTCTCTCACGTATATGACCAAAAAATTAATTGCTATCTTGAAGACTTGTTTCATAATGATCCTCATTGACAAAATTGAGGCATTTATTCAATAAAATTCATGAAATAAGTACAAGATCTGCTTCTAGAAAATTACATAATTTACATTATCTGTAATATACACCACCTTACTGGAATTGGATAAGTAATTAACTTTTCTTATTTAAGCTAACATGTAGAAATGTATTAGCCTTGTCAAGTCACATGAAATGAAAGGACATTCATATAGACACCAAGACCTCTTCAGATATGGGAAATTTCATACCAAACTACAGGAAGTTTACTTTGCATTACACAGATAACCACATTTACATTTTTTTTTTTTATTCAGCAAAAGACAAGGTTGTTAAAATTTAAACAGGATCACTCTATCGAATTTTACTGATACAGTTTTCAAGTGAAGAACAAGCTGAAAAAATATCAAAGATCTTTCAAAAGTGAGTTAATTCCGAAGACATTCATTCTACAGGTTGAAGAGTACAAGTTCTTAAGGCAGTCACAGCAGAATTGCTAAAAGCCAAGTTTCAGTTTCAGACTATAAAAAAACTACATGATTTGCGTGTTTACATATATATATGTAATATGTGTGTGTGCGTGTTTTCAGCTCACGAAACTGGCAGGCCACAAGATTTTTGCAGGGTCACACATAAAGCTGGGACCGGTCAGGCTTTCTCTGAAACACAGCCGGGCTTGACCTGAAAGAAGCTGATGCACAGGAGCTTCTTTTGGGACGGCGTAGCGCCCCGATTCCCTCCTCACAGCCCCGGACACGCTGGAAACGTGACAAATGCACAGCGCGGCTTTCCGTGACAGCTCTGCAGGCTCTCAAAGCACGTGTGTCCTCGCCCCAGGTTTTCCTGGAAGGGGACAAAGCCCCGAATCCCGGGCGTTCTCGGTTTACAGCGTTTAGCCCTGAGGAAGGGACAGCGCAAAGAGCCGAGGCGCCCGAGGGCCCACACCCGGACCGGGACCGGCACCGACAGCGACAGGGCCGGGGCTGGAGCCGCCCGGCGCTCCTCCTGCCGCCCCACGCCGCCTTCCAGCCGCCTCCCGAGCCCCGGGAACACGAGCACGGACACCCCATACACCCCGCATCCCCGCGGCTGAGGGCACACGGCGGGACGGACACCGAGGGCTGCCGGGGACCCGCCCGAGCCACAGCACGCCCGGCGGGGCGGGAGGGCAGCGGGGCCCGGGACACCGACGGGACGGGACGGGACGGGACGGGACGGGCCCGCCCTGCCGCTGAGACCCGCTGCCCTCCCTCTCTGCCTTCCTGCCTGCCCTGCCGGCGCTGCCCCACACCACAGCCACCCCCTGCCTCCCTCCCCTCACCCCGCCCGCTCACACCTCACCTCACCTCACTGCACCTCACCTCACCGCGCCGCCGCCGCCCCGGGCACCGCCCCGCTGCCTTCCGGGATCCGCGCCGCCTCCCTCCCTTCCTCCTCCTCCTCCTCCCCCTCGCCCTGCCTTCCCGGGACTACGGCTCCCGGCGTGCCCCGGGAGCGCGGGCCCCGCGCTGGAACCTGCCCGGGTGTTTCCTGGCGACGGGGGAAGTGCCGGAGCTGCCGCCGCCGCCGCCTCGGGGAGCGGGAGCCGCGCTTCACCCCTCTCCCTGCCGGCCGCCCCGTCTACCATGAGACCCGCCATCTTCCCGCTCCTGCCCGACCCTGCCTGCCTCCTGCTGCTCCTGGTAAGGGCCTGGCTCCGCGCTGCCCTGCCCTGCCCGCCCCGGGCCCGGCCCCGCTCGGCGCTCTGCCCTCGCTCCGGCCCGGCCGCCGCACCTGCTGCCCGGGCACGGCAGGGCAGGGCCGGGCAGGGCGGAGCGGCCGAGCCCGGCGGGGTGGGCCAGGCCGATCGGCTGCTGCACGGGCGGGGCCGGGGCCGGGACAGGGATCGGGATCGGGACAGGGGTAGGGGCAGGGGCCTCGGGCGAGGCCTCGGTGGGTGCGGTGCGGGCCCCCGGCGGGTGCGGGCGGCACGGAGCCCCAGGGCGGGCTGTGGCCGCGGTCGGCCTGCCCTGCCGTCAGCACACGGGGCGGGGAGGGGGGGGGACACCGGGGGGGTTCCCTCACGGGAAGGGTGCTCAGGCAGAGGAATGGGCTGCCCGCGGAGTGGCGGAGGCGCCGTCCCTGGAGGTGCTCAGGGAAAGACTGGACGTGGCACTCCTGGCTATGGTCTGGTTCTCGTGGTGGTGGTGGTCGGTCACAGGCTGGGCTCCATCGCCTAGGAGGTCCTCTCCAACCGAGCTGATTCTGTGATCTTCAGTTGTCAGACTACAGCCCTTTTTTTTTAATTGTTTTTTTCTTTTTAGGCTGGCATTACATGCATGACCTAAGCCACCTTCCGGCTTTGCACATACACAAACGCAATCACTGATATGTGTGTTCTGTGGAGATAAGTTGGCTCTGTTAAACTCTGTCTTTTTTGTTTGGGTTTTTTTGTGGTTTGTTTTTTTTTGTTTGTTTGTTTTGGTTTTTTTTTTTTTTTTGAAACAGGCTAATGTAGTGATTCGTGGTTTTCCGGCGTTGTATTGGGCCAGATTCTGGACCTTTCATAGCATAAGTGACTTGCAGAACTAAAGGGGACTTGTGTGAATAAATTTGAATAGGATTTTTCTCTTAAGATACTAACGTGTTTAATCAATCTGTTTCAAGCGTTTGGGAGAAGAAAATTGGCCAGAAAATGAAGGAATAAATGGAGATAAAGGCAGGTAGAGCTTTGGGGGTCCAGAGAAGAGTACATAGCTGCTAATGAATGAATTGGTTAGGAATGTGAGGACAAGTACTTAACGAGCTGTACAAGTAGCCATTATCCCTTTGAAATGTGCACTTTTACCTGGATGAGCTCTGGTTAGATTGTTACAAACTTGTTGTCATTTCTGGCTTAGAAAGTATACGACTAGTAGGGTTTGAAAAAAAACCATCTGAAATGTTTATCTATAGATGACTATTTATAAAGTGTAAGCTCACTATGTAACTATATGAGAGACTAAAGGAAGAACCTAATACTTTTCAGTGACATCTGCGTTTTAAGACATTGTTGCTTTTGTGCTAAATTGGTTTTCAACATTATTTTAAATACAGAGACTAATGAGCAAAACCAAAGAGTGTGTACTGTTTAAAAGTGCCATTTAAATGGGCAAATACAAATTTGAAAACGCAGGCACGAGTTAATGAAAGCATTTTTCTTTCTTCATGGCACATTTAATCAATGCTAATATAATATGCATCACTTAGAGTTATGCTTGCCAACAGAAAAAAGAGGAAATGGCTGTGATCTGAAACTTGTCCATATTTTATTTGCTGTTTCTTTGTGTGTGGGTCATTCAAACCTGTTTCTAATGTGATTTTAAAGAACTGTATGCATAAAACCTTAAGAATACAGATCAGAGTTGTTTTTTAAAAAATGCAATTATTTGTAATGTTATCTGTGTAACTATTCAGCATTATATCAGCCGTGGCCCTGTGTTGTAAGATGCCTAGTTACATGAATCAAACCAAGGAATGATTCCTTCTAGTAGTCTTACTAAGAGTTTTGGAAAAGTTGTCCTGAGCGGACTGGGAGTGGGAGGGGGACCCTTTTTATCCTTTTTTTTTAAATGCCTGAAAAATTTTGTAGAAGTTGCTGTTTGTTTTATTGTGGCATTCAGAGACTTTGATAAAGTGTATCAGATTAGCTTGAAAGTTCTGGTAACTTTGTTTTTCTTTTTACCAACTGCCGCGGGTACTTAAGTGAACTTTAGTGTGACTCTGATCTTGGCCTTCTGGTCTGCATCCAAAGGATATACCATCTAACAGAGCCTCTTTGAGCATGGCATATTTTGTGGATAAGTGAGCTTGTTAGTGTTACATCAGTGGTTCCTGGAGCAGAATGCACAATGATGTGTAGATGTGAAAACAGCTTACTAAGCTGGTCTTGCTTAGTAATAGCAGTGAAGTCAACAGAAATTCTTTACGTTTCCAGACTTTTAGATAAGCATATTTCTTTTCTAGAGGGGGATTTGAAATGCTGCAAAAAGAAGAAAAGATACAATGTCCCTGTCAAAAGAATTTATCTTGTCTAAGGAAGTTTGATAGTAGATCACTAAAATTTCAGAGAGCCTTGGGTCTCATTAATATTCTTCGTCCCTGGTCTCACTGAAGGTTGGGTCGACAGGATGAAGATTGCAGTGCAAAGGGACACATGCCAGTCTCAGCACAACCCGTTGCCTTTCCAACTTTTCATGCTCATGTTGCTAGCATTGTACTGGGCTACTGTAAGTCGAAACGAGACTGGAGAGGAGACAGGGGAGGTATAGGCTGGCATGAATGACCCTCATGAGCTGAGTGGAGGGGCAAGCAGCACACAGTGCAGGCTGTAGAGGGTCTTGTACAGCTGTTTCCAAGACTGCAATAGTAATGTCTTGTGGGCCCTTGTAGATTAAGATGTTTCTGCCATGTTGGTATGTTGCTTAATACTGGGTAGGACAGGCCTTTAAGGTGAAATCAAGACAGTGGATTAAATGCTGATGGGAGAGTGGCTCATCACGTTCTCCCCTAAGGCAAGGTGTGGTTCTTCGCTCTAACCAATTGTTCTGCATGTTTGCCTGTACTTGCACTTGGGTATACTTTGCCTGTAAAGAAAATTCTAGAACAAGACACTGTTGCACATGCTGCTTCTTCCTGTGTTTGAAAGACATTTGTTGTATTGCTCACTACTTCCCTAGAAGGCTCATGCACGGTGTTCCTGAGCAATAGCTGTGACTAGAGGAAACCACCAACTGATAGTGAGGGGAATGAAGGGGGAAGTTGTCTAACTGGAAGAAAACTGTAATATATCTGTTTCTTGTTTTACTGCCACTGCCTTTCACGTCTTGCTAATATGACACTAAGTGCCCAAGCAGTGAAAGTAACATGAAATAGAATTAAGTCTTTTAGCATAATGTTAAATGTGTGATAAGTTGCCCAAAGAGAAGTTCAACAGTCTGCACAATTTAAGTATATATTTATTATTTATCATATTTATTTCTGTGTATCTGCCTCTCTCCATGTTTATATAAAAACCCAAATTTTGTAATGGGGAATCCTGCTCAAAATATTCTCTTCTGAATTTGAGCATTAGTCAGAGATTGTAGTTACAGGCAAAATTAGACCATGAGCCTTATACAATGGAAGGGGTTCCCTCCAGGAGTGTAGCGTGGGACTTCTGAATTGTCATCTGTCATTATCTCTAAAGAGTGAAATAGTTAACTGAGGAACTTTCCCGAAGTTGGGGAGGGGATGCAGGGGAGTCTTGCATTTTTGTGAAGACAATTTGCATTCTTCTTGCTATGCCATGTGATGGGCAAGCAAGTGCTCGGGAGGGAAGAGAGAAGAAACAGAACTGTTTCTTCATACGAGACTTGGACAATGCTGGAAAATGTATAAATGAGTTACTGACAGTAAGATGTCAGATACCGTTGCTGGTGGCTGAAGAATGCTGTGGTGACATACTCCTTTTGATATCTTTTGATATCCTTGCTGTTCTCCTCCATAACCTGCTCTGTTTTTTGGTTGGCTGCTTTGTTGTGGACTTTCTGCTAGGACAACTTTGTTAAGCAAAAGAGTGGTCCTCATATTTCTTTCTTAAGAAAGCAGAATTACCATATCCTATGTGTTTTAATCAAACATATTTCTTTTGAAAGACTTAAGGATCATAAGATGCTATTCAGAAGGACCAATTGTTTACCTTGCAGGCTCTTTTGTAAGCTTCACTTGTACAGATTCCAGATATTTTGTTTGCTTAAGGGGAGGGAATGTCATGCAAAACGCAAGTGTACAGTTATGCTGTAAATTTTATACCAGCCCTTCTTCAAAAGCTCTTCAGGAGAGTCTGGAGATAACATTCAAGAATAAATACTTCAATAATGGAGTGGGTTTGGATGCATTAGCAATAATTTGTTCATTGTTTCCCCCTTCCCCATTTGAGAGTGAGTTCTCTAGTGATCTAGAGGAGGAAAAACAGGAACACTTGGGACTGTAAGCAGAAGGAACATAGGGTGTAGGTATCAGAGCCTGAGGAATATTTTTTCCAAATTGAAGAAAATGCCCCGTGAGAAGTAGAGGAGGACAGGTGCATTATAGAGAATTAGGAAGGGAAGTGAGATCCAATTTCCTTCTGAGAATTCTGCCTTTACCCTTCTTTTCTCCCTGATATGTCTTCCTTCATTGGAAGCATCCTAGCCATTGGTAGAAACGTATGCAATTTTCTTTTTCAAAACTGTAACTAATGTCAACTGCTCATGTAGTCTAATTGAAAATAAAATCATAAATGAGATTTTAGAATTTTGATTAACTTTAATTTTATTTTTAAATTTACTGTCTCTGAGGTATTTCTTTTTACATTGTTAGCAATTACTCTGTGAAATTGTTGCTATACTAAACACTGTATCAGAATTTTGGGTTTTTTTCACTGCTGGTTAAGGCTGCTCTCTTTCTTCAAAACAGCTGTAGGATTGTGTCCATATTAAATTATGCTCTGGTGATTACAAAAGATACCTTTCAAAAAGCAGCAAAGTATATTGCAAAAGAATTCCATAGTTTTTCTTATTTTCATATGTGCTGCTATTGAGAAACTGATTACCCTGTTAAACACCCTTTAAAGCTAAGAGCCAGTCATGCCATTAAAACATGTCCAAAGTCCCAGTACTGTGTCCTCCAGAAAAACACCTGTGACCTGCAGCCTCTTCCTAGGAATGAACCAAACCTGGGAGCTCTTTCAAATGCATCCACAAACCCCTTTAATCTGGTAGTGGTCCACAAGGTCTGCTTTTTGTGTAGCTGATAGAACATAAATGCCATCTTATTGGCTGCCACTGCCCTAAGCAAAATGCAAAGTGCAGTGATCTGTATCTTAAGCCATATAGTGGTTGGAATAGTGAAAGCAGTTAGACCAGAGCATCATGCATGGTCCTCCAAAGGCAGGTGCTCTGTGCATACCTTCAGCAAGTAACTGGTTTCCTGTTAGTTGTATATGCAGCACAAGGTTTCTGCTGAACACAGTAAATCTCCTGTTCATCTGTTTTTAGGGCGGTAAGTGTTCTAGTTTTCTTCCTTTTTTTTTCTTGACCTGTTAGTTTGGCTTTAGCAAGAAAGTTTTAATGCAGGAGAGTATTGGGTTTCACTATATTTACCTGATAGGATCAAGTTGTAGAGTTCTGGTCTTGGATTGGCACTAGAAGTTTGATCATTTAAATGGGAAGAAGCTTCTGAAAGTCATTGGGTCTTATTCCCTGCTCAGTGCAAGACTAACTTTGGTGGGATTGCTCAGGCTTTTTTACAGTCATCTTAAAAATCCAAGGACGGAAGTTTTGTAACTTCTCTGAGCAGCTGTTTTAGTGTTGGATCAAAACCTTGTTGAAAGTTTTCTCTGAAAAATCTGTCTGGGGATGCAGGTTGTGCACATTGTCTCTTGTCCTATCACTGCATCTTTGAGAAGAGTCTGGCACTGCCTTCTCTATAACCTCTGATTAGGTCACTGGTAGCAGCAGTAATAACTTCCTCTCCTTAAGACTGAACAAATGCAGCTGTCTCAGCCTCTCCTTGTATAACCTGTTCTTCAGTCACTGCTCACCTTCATAGCTATCTGCTGGATTTCACTCTCATATGTTAATGTCTTGTACAGACAGTCTACAAGCCAGAGAGAATCCTTGACATGTGCTCACACAAGGGGCAAATGAAAGGGAAGAGTCACTTCCCTTGGTCTGCTGGCTACACTTTTGCTAACACAGCTCAGTGTGCAGTTGTCTTTCTTTCAAGGGTCATGCTACTGACTCCTCTGCAACTTGCTCCTCAATACTTTTTCTGCAAAACTGTTTTTTCTATATGGTTGGCTTCCAGCCTGTATGGGATTATTCTACATGAGATGCAGGACTTTGCCTTTATTGGACTTAAGGTTTCTGTCAGACTGTTTCTTCAGCCAGTTGCGAGGTCTCTCTGAATATCAGGTCTCCCCTCTAGCTTATAAACTACTTCACCCAGTTCCATATTCTTGGGAACTTGCAGAGGGGGCAGTCTGTTCCATCATTCTGGTCATGAGTAAAGACAAACCTTACACTCATATTGATCTGAAAAAACTCCATTAGAGGCCTTTTGGACATGGTATCTTTGGTTACAGCCCTTTGAGCTCAGCAGTTAAGCTGCTGCGTCACTTACTTGATAGTTCACTTATTTAGTTCAAGTATGACGGATTTTTGTCTAAGCATACTTTGAGACGCTGTGTTAGAATCTTGCTAAAGTCAAGGCAGGCAATTTCCAGTATTCCTCTCATTTATGGAGCTAAATGGCTCACTACAGAAAACAGTCAGATTGATTTACTTATTCCAAATATATGCTGGACAGATGTGGCTTCTGGAAAGAAAATTAGTCTTCTTAATTCTGGTAACCCAAGAAAATACATTTGGTCTGATTCTGTGGCTCTGTGTACATCCAATCTGCTTAAGAGCTTTCTGAGTTGGTCTTCTGCTCCTGTGGGTAATGCTTTTCCCTAGTTCTCAACTAGTAGGCTCAGGCCTCATCAGTAGAAAATCAAAGACAACATTGAGTGTCTTAAGCCTTTTCCTTGTACTTTGTCACTATGTCCCCTGCTAGTTGAGCAGCAGGCCTACAATTTTCTTAGTTTTCCTGTTGTTGCCAGCATACCCGTGGAAGCCTTCTGCATTACTCTTAAGAACCCTCTCAACTCCAGCTGAGTTTGGATTGCTGCCTGCTCAAGCTGTGTTTCTCTACTCCTACCAAGTATTTATCTGCTTACCTCTACCTTCTGTGTGCTTCTTTTTTTAAACTCATCCAGAAATTCTGTCTTCTGCCATACAGATTTTTGCACAGTGAAGTGAATTGTTCTTGTGCTCCAAAGACATTGTCCTTGAAGATGAACAGGCTCTCCTGAGCCCTTTTGGCTTTCAGAGCCTCATTCTATGAGTGGCCTGAATTGTTATTAAGACTTGAGTGCCTTCAGGTCTTGTTGCTTTATTCAGTGTTTCTGTAAGGTACTTTTTCTTCTTTTTTATTAAGTATCATAGTCGATTATAGATGGAATTTAGTGTGAGCCCCAGCCATTGGTGACCTATATGTGCAAGTTTCATTAGCAGCAGCAATGAAGTGAAACACTGGAAGTCCAATGGCTTGCTTCCTGGAAGACAGAAATTACCACATTTTATGTGTTGGAGTGTCCCAGGTGTTTCACTTTGGGACCAAAATCAATGATATGCTAAGCTACAGGGAGATTTCAGTTAATGGTTTGCTGCATTCAGTTTCAAAGGAAAATACTTCTCTGTGGCTGAGATTTCTTTAGTGACTGAAACTTTGTGTTCTAAATGGTATTCATGAAAAGGAACCTGAGCAGAAGGTAGGGCTCTAGAAAGAGTTAAGTAAATGACCTTGTTCCTTGGCATACTTTTTGCAGCCAGTGTGTCTTCTGTCTTGTCTGGCATCAGTGATTCTTGCATGTTTCTTGTGTGTGTTCCATTGAGGTGCATCCAAAAAAAAAAAAAAAAAGTCTGTAAGGCTGTCAGTTTTTTTGAGTTTTATTTTCATAGATTTTTAAAAAGGAGAGAAGAAGAGCAGTTTAATCTCCGTTGTAAGATAACTGGCAGTAAAGCTTATATTTTATCTCCAAGTGGATTCGTGTGGCAATTGGACATAAACATGGAGAGAACTTGTTCATTAGGAACTCTGCAAGGAAGTATTTTGAAAGGCAAGGAATAGGTGCCTGTTCCAATGGTCTCAAAAAAGAAAACAACAGCTGTGATAGTGTTTTGCTGTTTCCCATAGCTGTCGTGATTATGAAGTGATGATATAATTAACTTCCTCAAAATCTTCACAAAGGGAAAGCTTCTCATTGATGTATCCATATTTGTAATCCCAAGAAGAGCTTTTTGTTCCTTCAGTCAGTCTATCACGTCTGACTCCTAGAGTTTATTGAAATCCCTTTTCCTAACTCTTGCTGAAAGCGCTTAGCTCCTATATTCTTTGCCAGTCATAAAAATGATGAATTTTCATAAACATGTATATTTTGTCCTTTTTTATTTTTTCCGTCCCTTCTCCCCGTTGAGTCAATTCACTTGGGATTTTGGACAGAATGATTGGAAGGAAAGTTGGTTGCTTCACAAATGTAATTAAGAGATTATGTGGTGCAGGGGGTGAACAGTTAGGGGTTCTTTCCTACTAATGATCGGTTAATTAGTGAAGGGAGCTCAGCGAGTGTTCGGGCCTCTCAGGAATTACTTTTGAATGACATTTAAAACTGCTTTAGTTAAAAAGGTAAAATTGCGGGGGGGAGAGGTCTTTTTATTTTTAGTATTTTTTTTCTGTCAACATAGGCCAGCAGAATTTGCTAAACTGGGGCAAATATGCACATATAGTTAGTATTATATAGCTATTGAACATTATTTTAAAGCAAGCCAATGCACAGTTGTGATACCTTGCTGAGGATTTTGGTAACAGTTTTGGTCGCAGCAGTCCTCTGTGTTTGCTGCATGAAGCTGGTTAATTGCAGAGCCGGGGTGTCTGATACTTGTTCCCGGTTCAAGCACTGCACCATGCTAATGTGTTCATGCTATTTTTAGGACCGGTCTGGAATACTTGCTAGAGTATTTTTGTGGGAGTCAGCTTGAAGCTGGCAGTTTTAATATTTGTGGAGGGAGGTAAACCAGTAATGGAGTATAGCTGTATGAGTTTCTTTTGTGCATTTCAAAATATCCATGGCATGTGTCCTGTCCTCTGCATTATTTACTCTTCTGCTGTCCAGAGTTATCTGGCATAAATTGGCTGCAAACGTGCAGGCCCTTAGCAGCTGTTTAGGGTGGAAATAAAATAGCTCTTACACAGCCTGAAATTAGCCACTCATTCTTCAAGGTACCTGCGGCTGTGGTCCCAAAGGTGAATTTTTCTCTTCAGGTTCAGGTAGCATTGCTTTAATCAATGCTCTTCAATAGAAGATACACAGGGAATTTTTTTTTTTTTTTTTTTAAATCCTCATTTAAATTGGGAGATTTTTCCCAATGCCAACTTGTCAATTAGAATGCAGCTGGGAGGTAGTATTTCTCAATGGCTTTACCGTATGGGCAAACACTGCAAAGAGCTACATTGCAAAGTACTACAACTCTCTTTTGATAGTTGCACAACCAAAACCTTAAGCTCCTGCTGAAATATTAGGAGGTAATCTGAGGAAAAGTGGCATCTCAATCATACTGAAGGAAAAACAAAATCTGTGGCACAAGAAGGGTCTTAGTGATATTATTGCTAAAATCTAGATCTGAGATTAATAAACAGGGGTGGTTGAGTCTGTATTCATGTGTGGGTTAGTTCTGGAGGAGATTGCTGGGCGTAATATGACCGTGTCATGCTAAAACTGGAAAAGGGCAAGAGTTTAACTTGAATCACTAATTGTCATAGAATCATCCCTACATTTGCTGCTCTGCCTTACAGGTGTTGCTCCATTGTTTAGTTCTAATCGTCATCATCTTTAGTGTCAAACAAGGATGCCCCGAATCAAGGTGGCTGTGATTCTGTACTTTCAAAAGGATTTTGTTGTTTGAAAGTACAAATAGGCAGCAGCACTAATGTGAATGGTACAATTAAAACAGTGTTATCAGAGACTGGTTTGTCCACTTCTGCTTCCTGATGCTGTCTTTAGAGTGCAAGTTAACCCAGTGTGTTTTGCATTCTTTTGTGTGGGCCGGGTGAGGAGTATGACCCCAGCTGTATTTTTCGTTTTAGTGTTTTGTCTATTTTTTGCTTTTACTGCTCTTTTTTTGTTCTCATTAACCCTCAGCTGTATGGTTTAAAGCAGTGTGGGTCCAGCATCTAGAGCTGCAGGATTGTGATATCTCAACTATAAATCCTAATAATACATGAAATGCAGATTTCTCCAGCACTGCATTTCAATTATGCCACCTGACTGCTATTTTATCTAAATTGATTCTTAGGTGTTTTTATAATGAAGGGCTAGTTGATGTGTATTTACAGTGGCCCTTATTTTGCCATTTGAGCAGTTGAGTTTGGTAATTCATACTTACATTTAAAACAAGTTCCGGCCTGAAAGCTGAAGTTGTACAGGGTTGTCTTTGCTTAAAGTTCACACTTTTCTTGATAAGGCAAGGATCTGAGAACTTTATGCTTTGTAGCAGAGAAGTAAAAATGTATCAACATTGCAACTATGTTGTATAATTAATAGAAAGCTAATCAGCTAGACGTAAGTGTTGAGATTGATAATTTCACTTGAAATGAGTTGGTTTTGTCTTGAAGAATAAACTCAGTATGTATTAGAATCTACCAAAATAGAAATTGTTATTTTTGAAGGAGTAGAATGTGTATAGGCACCAAGTGTGGGAAAATCAGTTATTCACTAATATGTTCAATCCTTCCAAGGATTCCAAGGTAGTAAATATTCATGCAACATAGAAAATATGGTTTCTTGTGGCAACAGGACATCTACTTTTGGTTTCTCCCTCTAAGATTATGCTTCAAAGGAGAGGTTCTGAATTCTGTGGATACACCTCTCACAGAACGCCATAGAAGTTATTGTTCCATTTTAACAAGCATTTTCATACCCAGTCCAAGAATGAACAAAACATACATGTTTTAAAAAGGAAAATATCTAACTTCTTGTTCTGCAACAACCCTGTATGTAAAGACTACAATAACGGGCACAGGAAAGACTGTAGAAGATCATAATGAATAACAGGGTAATGCGTTGCTTTCTGTATTGATCCATCTGCCTCTCAAAACACAGTTCTTAAAAAGCCTTCTATTTAGACTTGACTGTTTATATGAAAGGACTCACAGTTTCTTCTGTATTGTTACTCATCAAAATAATTTCCAAAATATTTCAGGTCCAAAGTTTAAACTGTCTACAATAAATGTTTGTGCTAATGGGTTTTACATGTGATAGCAATGGCCAAAATAGAGAATGGGTCTTCTTCCTTGACTTAGTGAAAAAGGGGCAGCAAACTGTTCTGCTCTGCTGGCCTTGCCAGAGTCTTGACAAGACAAGACTGAGCTGCCCTTTATTTTGTATTGCTGGATCATGCTTTAACAAGTTGAGAACCTTAAGGGTGCTGGCTTTCACATAAAGGAACAGCTGTTTAATTTGTGCTAATCATTTTAAACATTGCATTTGTATTTTACGTGCTTTATTCCTTCTTGGAAGTGTACCTTTGTACTGTTGCCAAAAAATCAGAGCAATTGGTAGACATGGAAAAGAAAGAGTTATCGGAACATGAGGTTGTGGTTTTTTCCTAAAAAGCTGCAAAAATTAGACTTTTCCTTTCAGGGGAATTCTAGCTGCTTGTGTAAAAGACAAAGTTTGATACGTAAAATATCTAAAGATTCGGAGTTTAGTTTCCTGGGGAGCAGAATTCATGTCTTTAAAGCTGTGAAACAGGTTTTAAGGTAGATTCCTGTTTCTGAGGATGTGGAGCACTCTGAACAACATTCATGAAGTAATACAGTTGTTCAGATGTCTGTTTACATCTTTTGTACATGTGTGGACCGTGTTGCCTCTAAGTGGATGTTTAAGGCATGGGAACCAGTGGAGATTAACCTTTTCCCTCCAGACCAAGAGAAATAACTGAAAATTACAAATAGTTCAACTGAAAATAAATTGCAGGTCTTAATCTCTAGCATTTTTTAGACACGCCTCATGTCATTTTTTGAGCCCTGACTTAAATACTTCTGTAGGTTTGTGCCCAGAGAGTTAAGCTTTAGAATTGTGCTTGGGTGCATGATTCTGCTACTAATAGCTTTATGGAAAAAATAAAGTTCACTGGACTGCACTTTGTGATACTGAGGTTTAATTTTCATCTCTCCAATGCAGTTTTTGAATTAACACCTTATGTCTTCTATTATTAGTTCAGAAACTGTTGAGAGGTTAAGTTACCCATTTTTCTGGGAGTCTTCAGTGCTTCAGGCCATTGAGAGATTTCTCTGAGAGATTTCATTGCCAGTTGTATATGACAGTCCTACAGCTCCTTTGCTTCTGTGTAAAGTTCAGTTGTAGGAACCATTAGCTGTGAGTCCTTTTTCCCGATTTGGAGTTTCAAAGCAATATAATTTGGATTTTCAAAGATACTGTTAGAAATTGTGATTTTTTTTTTTCCTCATTTGTTTACAATATTTTCATTGGGGAAAAAGGTATTAATAAGACATGTAGCTACACCAAATATTCCTTCTAGACGCTTAAAATGGGAGTGGATGACAAGATATGTGGAGGAAAAAATCACATTACCACTTTTTAATATGGTGGTCTCTACCTAGTTCTGTGCAGTTATAGCACTGTTTGGCTAAATGAGTATAAACGTGAATTGTCTGTCAAGGTTAAAGAACTAAGCTTACTTTTCTAATGTATATATTTTCTGTATTTCAGTTTAGTTAGATATCTTTCTTCATCCTCATGAAAGTAAGTAACTGTGCTCTTTAAATCTATTAAAGTAGCTTCCCGTGAGCATTTTAAATTTCCCTGATTAAGATACAGTTCTTGAGTGAAGAATAATAGAAAAATTATTTTTTGTTACCCATTTAAACATTGCTCTGAAAACTTAAATGTAACCCAGAAGCGATTGTTAGTTAGTGTTTTGAACTAATATAGCTTTGTCTTATAGTCCTGTAATGAAAGCAGCTTACATTACTAAATGAAAATGCTGCATAATCAACAGGGGTGGCAGCAGTCAAAGTTACGAAAATGTTTGGGCACAGCCTGGAATCAGGTGGTGACAATTAAGAGTTGAACTGTTCTCACTGAGAGGGTGAATAATGTTCCCTTTTGCTTTTTCTCCACCATTCTCTATTTACTGTTGTCTCTCTCTGCTCTGAACTTTGGTCTTCATTATAGGGTTTTTGGGAACTCCACCAGTGTTATGCTCCTGACTGATGGTTCTGAAGCCAAAATTCAGGGGCTCTTACAACATCTGCCAGCTTTGGCGTTGCTGTCTCCTGGGATTGCTTTCAATTTGTATCATCCTACAGCAGGCTGTAAACCTGTCTGCTTCCTGTTGTCCAGGAGTTTAATGCAAACCTCAGAGTAGCAGCAGATTAGTGGCATGCATAAAGAAAGAGGTACTCAGGGAGTGAAAGTCAGCCACAGAGTCCTGTAGGGCTTGGACTTCAGGTAGTAACTTCAGCATGTCAGTCTGGATTAGATGTGGGCACGAGCTGGTTAGCAAATGTTAAATGATTTTGTGTTAGAGGAGAAAGACAGTTTAGTTGTGTGCCTTCAGGATTTCCCAGCAGGAGGAAAACATAAATGGAAAGTTTAGCAACTGAAAATGAAGGCTGTTCTTGTCGACTGCCTTGCAGGTGTAGTACTAATTAGAAATCATAATGCTCCAAGAATACATTTTCTGTATTCTTCAGATAGTTTGCTTTGGAAATGAGGACCTGTTTCATTGTGTGCATTAAAAAATAAAGACATGAAGAACTAAAATGCAACAGACTTGTTTTTATTTTCCTTTTCTTGTAGTTTTAAGATTTAATCTGTTAAACTCTTCTGCAAGAAAGTGATATGTAAAGTAAGATAAACTTTAAAAAGAAATACCACTAAACCTGCAGGCCTGTCTCGTGTCCAGTTAGTAATTAAAGAACAGCACTAACTGGTAAGAGTAACATGTTGATAAAAGGTTGACCTAAATCTCCTCAATAACCACTGGGCTTTATTAATGGTGTGGAGTGGCAATTGAACAGCAACACTGTCAGTAGAAGGTGAGTTGAAACTGCGTGTGCTTTTGTTTGTTCTTTGTGAAAGGGATATGA
Organism: Anabacerthia variegaticeps; assembly: GCA_035583185.1. NCBI lineage: Eukaryota > Metazoa > Chordata > Aves > Passeriformes > Furnariidae > Anabacerthia > Anabacerthia variegaticeps. The sequence continues at coordinate 89,487,295 of JAWWEW010000078.1, forward strand.
AAGCTGGCAGAGGTCACTTGGGGGTGAGTTGAGTAGGTTCTGTCCAGACATTTTGTTTTGTGTAAGGCTGCTTGGGTGGCATTGCATAATGTCAGGGGAGGATGGTAATGGCTTTCAGGTAGAAACAGTCAGAATAAATCTCAGCTAATTTTTAGTTATTCCTCAGAAGTGACTGGTATTGGCTCTGGGCAGAAGTGGCTTAAGTCATTGACTAACTTCGCGAGGATCGACATTTGATCAGAATACTAACATTTCTGTAATAATTAAACTTCCCAATAAAAACATGGCCAGTGTTACCTTCAGAAATTGTCAGGAACCTGAGCTGTGATGTTCCTGCTTTACTTGCCAGTGTTTCTGAGGACCAGAAGAGTAAAAATACTTGTGTCATCTCCTCTTCTTCCCTTCGCTCATATGAGCTAAATTTTGTATTTGTGAAGGCATTGTACAGTTCCTGACTTTTTCCCCTCTAGCAATGTATTCTATAAGTGCATAAAGCTTTCTGCATTCATTTGTTTTAGCCTATAGTTTATCTTGTCATTTGTAGTGTTAAATGATTGTGAGTGGATTATAAACATGCCAATTAACTTGTGCAGTTTCACTCAAGGATTTAATATTTTAATATTCTACTCTATCTTTATTTTTCAAAATCTTTTTATTTCATAACGACTTAGTTTTGCCTTCAGATTTTCATAATTTAAACATTTAAAAATAGAAATATATATACCTCTACCTCTATATTCACACACCTAATTTTATCCAGTGTAAAGGCAGCAAACTGAGTTGTTTACAGGTGTACTTATGTAACCAATTTTCCTTTTGAATTATTTTTTCAAGATGCTTTCTTCACTGAGTTTGTAGCTATCTTTTGAGGTCAGTTTGAAAATTATTTTATTTCTTCAGTTACAGACATGAACAGTCATCCATGTGTCCTTCCACTATAGGCCAGTGGAATGCAAAGTTTGCATTTAAAAGTAAAAAATTTTGAATACTTTTTTTAGCCAGTATGTTTTCCAGAACATATGTTCAGTACCTGTTTTATAAAGTGTGTTGCTGATATGCAGAAATGATTTCCTCAAAAATGTCTTGTTTTCCACCTCTGGGTATAAAGCACAGGCCCCCCCAAAAAGGTCAAAAATAGTCTCAAAACAGTGTAGCTTCTTAGCAATTTAAAGATGAATTTGTATTCCTTCTTGTTAAATATTAATACTAGTAATATCATAAACACTCTTGCGTCTCATGGGACAGCAAGATTACTTGGTCAAAAGGATGTGTTTTGTTCCTTACAGGCATTATACTTTAATAAAAGCTTCTGCTGAAGTGGGGCTTGCATATTTATTGACATTTCTTCAAGGAATGTTTTTTTCCCTGAGACTAGCAACTTATGAAGAATTTGTCACCTACTATTGTTTAGTCAGTATAAAATGTTTGAGAAGGTGATTATGAATATATTTGACAAAACAGAAATTTTCATGCTTCTAGTGGAAAATGTATTTCAGTTATCTCAGATTTTGTGCAACTTTTGTGGAAAGATGCTCTTAGTTTCAGTGTTATTGCACTGCTGTATTATAAAAGGGCAATAGGATATATGGCTTAATTTTTTTCACTTTCAATATATGAATATGTTCAGGGTATTTGTTTTGGTATTATTGTCTTAATACCTGCAGCTTGCACCACGTTTCCACAATAAGGGTTGAAACAGCAATCACAATCTTTATTTGTGCTATAAAGAGCTAGTAGTTTTGATTCCTTTTTTCTGCATATAGCACAGTCTAGTAGAGGATCTTATTGGTTAGTACCTGCTGTGCTTTCATGGTGCAGTTAAATATTTGCATTGCAACAATCTACAAATGTGACTACAGTTCCTGATCCGTGTAAGTATATCTGCTAAGTAATGCAGCCTATTTCCTGACTGCAAATAATATGCTTATCTATGCTGTGTTTAATTTATGTGTAATTTATCCTATTAGATAAGATTTGTGTTGCTGCTGGAAAGCTATACTAGAAAAAGCCATGGGGATTTAAGAAATAGATACCTTACCTGTTCGGTGTGTTTAGACAACACAAACTGCTGAGCTTCTGTGGAAATAGTTTCACCAAGACTACTGTGGAAATTATTTCCAAGTGTGAATGGTGATGCAGAGCTGTGTGCAGTGACTAAGAAGTTCCTGCTTTCTAGAGGCTCCTGTGGATTTTCTGTGTAAACAAGCGTTGTCAAGATTATAAGCAGGATAAGTAACTCTGTGGTCTTCAAGGTGATCAGAGGTTCTTGAGGCCTTGCAGGGCAGCTGAAGCCTTGGAACACTGGTTTGCAAAGTCACCTGTGGTAGGATCAGACGATGACCAACAAAATCAATGTTGAGTTATCCTATCCTTTGTTACCTAGAGCAATATTCCAACTGTTCTTGTTAATCATAGCTACTGTTTCAATCGTACACAAGTTAGGTCTGTCCTAACATTTGCAACAAAACGGCACTTGCATACAAGCAAAAACTGTTCCAGCTCACTCGCATGCTGACCTGCCCCATTGCTCACTACAAACATTACTACTCCTATCAGCACCTCCCCATAGAAGCACCATGGAAGTTGTCATCCCATGCACCACCCAAGGGGTGATGGGGAGGGCTCTTCAGTGATGGTTGTCATCAGCTGTTAACCTGTCTAGGGATAATTTGGCCAGTGTGGATCCAGGTCCATACATGTAGCTTTCCCCAGCAAAGACTGGAGGCAGAGTCCTACCTTCTTACTGCTCAGTAGTCAGCAATGTCAGCATCTTCAAAGGAACTTCCCTAATACTGGCCTGCTGCAACTTGTGCATCGTGTAGCTTGCTTAATCAGATTTTTTTTTGGCAGATTGTGTTGTTACACTGCCTGTTTCGTCTGTGGGCCTCATAGCTCAACCATAAGTTTTGTTTCTATCCAGTCATCTTAAAGCTGCAGTTCAGACATTTGTCTCAGGCTGTTAAAGTGCCACAGGAAGACTGTGAAAACTCCACCACAAATCTGAGACCTGCATTTAAGACTAGTATCTTGTTCAATTACCAAATGAGAAGCACTGGTACATATTTTGTATTGCACCAGCTGATGTGTTTTGCAACCTGTAGTGTTTGATGGTGTGTATATGCTGCCCAGAGGCTTCTAAATGGGAAATACTGATCCTTTTGTATCTGCACTGAGAAGTGGTTAGTGATCCACAACTGAGAAGGAAATGAAAATGATTGCTGCAAATCTCACCCATGAGCCATTTACAGTGCTAGTTTGAGAGCTATTGACAGTGTCTCGCTGTAGAAATTTCCCACCATTTTTGAAGCTGATGCTAAGAAAATCAGAGATCTAGTTCGGTGCCTTTTTTTTTTTTTGGCAAATACTTGATGTACACTTGCAATAATTGTTAGGAAACTTGATGTGTGACATTGCACGAGTCTTTTGATAAATCATAAACAGTGTCAAAGGCAGGTGTATCCTGGAGGCTTGTTCTTTGTAGTGCCGGTTCTAGGATAAGTTCAGGATAGGTCTCAGACTCCTCCATAAACACAGACATCCTTGTATCACTGCTTCCTTGTATCCAGCTGCTCTATGTAGTTTTATTTGGATGGTCTTTATGCTTCTACGTTTTTCCTTGGGGACTTTTGTCAGCTCTGCTTCTTTAGCCGTAAACAGATTTTCTTTGCATCTGCAAGGAGTCAACTGAGTCTGCAGGAACATCAGGAGTGTGTATGTGTAGTCCTCGGTGTGAGGACTAATTCCTTGCAGGTGTTACTGGGAATCTCTGGTCTCTGCCTGACTCCTTGATCTGTGCCTTCCTGTCAGTTCCCCACCGAAAACCTTCCTTTTCCTTTCTTGGTACCTCTGTCAGCTGAGGAACCGTACATCACTTGAAAACATGCAGCTGAAGGCATCACAGCAGAGCATCTGGTCCAAGCCCTGCCCCTGCTTAGAGAAGTGATGACTTTCTGACCAGGTTGCTCAGGATGGAAACATTCATGTCCCAGACCAGAATCTGTAGTCCCACTCAAAAATTTGCATTCTTATCTCTATGAAAGTAAAAATACTTTGAAATTCACTGATACCTCTCTCACCTGGGGTAGAACAGCAACTATTTTTTCCTTTTCCCCTGTTTTTCCCTCACTGCATTTTGAGAAAAAAATAACTGGGCCTGTTGCAGTGAATATGAGAGTGCTTTTCAGTAAAACTGTGTATTGCTATGAAAGTTGCATTAGGAGTAATACATATGTTGCTTTGTAATTGAATTATTTGGCTGATGTGGTACCTCAGTTTTTATAGTCTGATATGACTGTTGCATTCTGGGACTGAAACTGTGTCAAACAAAAATACAGAAGGAGATAAGACTGTAGCTGGTTGAGTTACATATAGTGAAACTGTTTCCTAAAACAGCAGTGAAAATGCAGGCAACTAAGGCGTTACTTAATGAGAAAGTTCTTAGCTAGACAAGCCCTGAAAGCAACAGGGGCAATTACTGGGTGCAGCAATGTGCCCAAACAGCTTCTGGGCTGCGTGAGGTTGTTAGGTGGCTAAAATGGGGTTTCGTGTCTTTCTGCTGAGTAAACTTATAAATATGTTGTTCTTAAAGATGCAAAATTTACCTATAACATTTCTGCCTACATAATAGGGAATCATATTAAGAGATAGCTATTTTTTTTTTTAAATGTGGAAGTACCAGAAAATCTGGTGAATAGTATATTGTGTATATTAAAATATATATAGAAATCTGTAAATACTGTATTGGTAGTACGGCTGTCATCTGAAATGCATGGACCGAATTACAGTTGTTTTACTGTTCTTCTCCAGCTTCTTTCAACTGCAACACTTAATGATCATACATAAGTATTTTATTGCCGAAACTTTACATACCTTATTGGTTTACTTTCTCTTTTTAGGTGTCTTGGCTTTTTAGTCCAGCAAGAAGTGAAATAACAAGTCTAGATAGTGGAAATATAGATGACATTTTAAGTGAGTACTTTGAATAATTTTTTTCTTTGTGTGTCTGCAGTTACTTATCTGTGTGAATATTGCAGTATTATTAAATGAATATGCATGCCCTAGCTTTGAATATATGAATTGCAATTGGTTTAGAAATATTAAATGCCTGTGGTCAAAATTAGCTGTCTGAACTAATGTATTGCAATGAGAATTGGAAGTGTCTAAGAAAAATAACTGGTATTGTTTGCAGATGGGAATGCTTGATTACATAACCAAAGCCTGTCCAGAGGGCATTTTAAAAGTTTCCCCCCTCCCCCCCCAAATAACAGCAACTGAAACCCATGGTGATGGGCCTTAAGAATCTTGCTTATTCAGATATGCTTTTCTTCAGGTTAAGCACTGTCCTGATTCTGGTGACTCACAAAAGGGAGATCCGTAAATTAAACAGATGTGTATTTCTTGTCTGAAACATTCTCCCCTGAAAAATATACAACTTGCCTTTGCATGTCGTTGCAGGATAAAAGTTATGACATTGTTTCAAATACATCCAGGCGAAAAAAGTCTCTTTATTCTCTTTTATTAAAGTGTCTGCTATAATTTGGCAAATGTTACAGGAGTGCTTTGTGATATGAGATCTGTTTGTAAATCCCTGTTATGCAGTGGAAAATATAAAATCGTTTTATAAAATGTTATTGATAAAAGGAAATATATGCCAAGTGTAAATACTTCTTAAATTTATCTGATTGTTTTCAAGAAATACTTCATGCCTTGGAGATAACCCTAAACTTCTCAGGGCTTGTTAATTACCTGTTCACCACTTGTCTGCCTTGTTGGTAATGAAACCCTTAACACTGTAATTTTAGTCAAAACTGTAGTGTTCCCCAGCCCTCTCAAGAGTGTCTTTACCAGCGTAGTCTCAACTGCAGACTTTCAGCATCTTAGTCTTCACATGTAACTGCTCTGCAACTTTGTCACTTTTCTGCTTTGTCAGCATTTCTGCTTTATAAAGCTGTGGATGATATTCTATAGTTTCAGTATATGTTTCATTTTTTTCAATGTCTAGGTCACTACTACTCCTAAAAATCAATTTAAAGCATGGATATTATATTGTGTAAAGGTCATCACTTATTTTTGAGCATGAAATTTACCATTTTTTGGTGTATTTTCTGGCTTTTATGGTATGTGAAAAGTAATATATAGGAAAATTATTTCACTCATCATTATTTCACCTCATCACATGTAGCCCTATAGTACTGGACTTTTTTCGAGTGTCTCTTAGTATTTTTCATTTTTGGGGGACTGAAGATTTCTTTGCTACCTTTTGCTTTAGTATCCAGCTTCTTATCAAATAAGACAGGTAAAGACTGACCAGAGTAAGCTGCACGGGCAGGTTGGCTGTTGCTGAGTCTTCTAACGCCAAGAGCTGAGATTTAGCTTTTAATTGTTTAGTAACACAAATAATAGAGTTAATGCTTAAGAGATACACTAGAGTGCAATTTCTGGATGTGAGCACCTTAATTTTAAATCCAGAACTACTTTTTATTTCTTGTGTCAATTACTTCTGTGTCTTAATACCTTAGGAATTTACATTTTTAATATATCAATAAAGTCAATAGAACACTTGACTGAAGGCCTCTTTCATCACTCTCACATTTGTTATAGATTATATTTCAGATAAGATTTATCCTAGCAGTCTTCTAGCAATCAGACTAAGCTCTATGCCGAATAATGTAGAAATACTCACTTTTAGTTTTTTATGCCTATTTTTATAATCTCAGATAAAAGAACTAAGAAATTGCCTCTCAATGTGACATTGGGTTTTTTCTTTTTCTTTCCTCTCAGACAATGCAGATGTTGCTTTAGTTAATTTTTATGCTGATTGGTAAGTTAATCTCGTTTTTCCTATGTTTAAACTTCTGTCTACTGAAAACTGTCATGGTTGGCTGTAGTTTTCTAATTGAAAATACAGTAGTATGTTCCTTTCAAACCACTTCTTTACTGGGTTTATGTCACAATTACTTTCCCTTCTGCAGTTCTGCCATCCCATGTTTCATTCAGGGCTCCTATCAGAGAAAAAAGAATGAAATATTTTAGACTCTCAGTTTTCTTCTGTGTGGTCCCATGTGTATGTGCTAGGAAAAAAAAGGCGTGAAATTACACAAAAAATAAATTCTTTTTCTAATTTGTACAACTTTCCAGGTGGAGATCTAGAGAAATTATACGTGAAAGATGAAATCTGAGCAACTGGAAGAGGAAGGAATTTGGGGCTGACTTGGTTAGACATTGTGAAAGACATACTTGGAGGGAACTGTTTACTTGAAATTACTGAATCATTGTTAGAATTAATTTAAGCGATACAGCCCTTTGAAATGTCTCTTTTTTAATCATAGTAAACTAAGAAACTAGTTAAGTAAGAAACTAGGTCTAATCTCTTACCTGTTTTGTATGAAATTACCCTAAAAAGGCTATCTTTTAAAATAAGTAAATGAAACTTTTAATATGGCTATTTTTAGTTTGTGATCTGCAGATACCTGGTGGATCGTGGACTACTTCAAAAGCTTTTATTAGAGATAGGCAAAGAAAGCAAACCTATGGAGAGTAAATTTAATACACTGAAATTTGAGGTTTGTTTTGCCACTGAAAAATCATTCTTTGATTTTGCAAATGATAAACTGCAGAAAAGTAGCTAAATTTCCATGTTCTGATACTTTTGTCATAAAGGCAACATACAAATATTTTAAAAGTTGATATAGCCAGATAACAAGTGTCCTGTTTTAGGACCTTATTAGCACAGCTCCTTCAAATCCCAGCTGTCATCAGATCCTCTGTAGAATGGATGCACTCTGAATTTGAAGATTTGCATATGCTTACAAGTTGATTCTCATTATAGTAGGCTATAATTTTAAAACTTACAGCCTTAATTATGATTGCTACATGTGGGCATTCTGTAATAACCCCTCAAGATAGCAGACTGCCAGGCTGTGATGTAACTTGACTTTCCAATGGTAACAGATGAGTTCCCATCATGTACTCTGCCATAAGCACGGAGAAGAATGAAGGACAATGAAGCCATATGTAACATGTACATGCTACACAAATGTGTAGCATATAGTTCTGCTACTCAGAGTCAGGTTTTTTCAGAGAATGGACTTACTCTCTGTTTGTATTTCGAGAGCATAACTTGCATCTTAACTTAGAAGTTTGCTGTGTCAGGCATATTGGCATCCCCAGGTTGCTGCTGTTAAGTTTGAGGTGGGCTTCACTGCAGCTGGCTTTCTACAAGTCTGCTCCATGAGGCCTCGTTCTGGCAGCCTCTGCAGTGCTGTTATGCACCTTCAATTTGACATTCTGCTCTATGTTTAGAAGGACAGAATATAAAATAATTCTATTGGCATATTAAAACGGGCTTGTGCATTAGCATTACTCTAAACCACCGAAGCATCTTTACAATCCTACAGCCTGGGCAAAAAGAGAATTTGCTTCAAAATCTGATATGACTGAAAGAAGTGACCCATAGGGTTCTGTTTGTTGTTGGTGGTGTAAAAGTAGTCTGCTCAAATTCTACCAAACTTGAGTGATAATATAATACACAGTACTTAAAACTTGTGTTGTTGACCCATAGAAAGTTACCTTTGTGATATTTCTTGAAGGTGATGGTGAGTATTTGAATCTCAACAGTCTTAGGATTCTTCCTTTACTACATTTTTATAATTAGTTTCCCAGGGCTAATTTGAATAGAAAGAAAACTACACTTTCTGAACAGGCTTTTAATTGACTAATGGTGTTGCCAGGCAGATAAAACAAGAGAGTGTACCTTGAACTATGTATTCACTTAGAATTACTTTTTTGTCCACACCTCAATTATTCACGTTACTTTTGAATCTATTTTTATCCAGTCATTTACTGGGATGATTACAAGTAGATGTGATTCTTTCAAATAACTTTTCTTTCTTTTTTTTAAACGTTTTCCTTCAAAGATTGAAATATTCCGTTAGTCATCAAAATATTTCAAAGCAGTATTTCCAAGTTCTGATTTTGTGTTTTATTTTCAGGTGCCGCTTCAGCCAAATGTTGCATCCTATTTTTGAGGAAGCTTCTAACGTAATTAAAGAAGAGTATCCAGATAAGAATCAAGTGGTGTTTGCGAGAGTAGACTGTGATCAGCATTGTAAGTAAATCCTGATTTAGATTTTTCTGTGCTAATCTGCTACTAAGTTATTAATCGTATTGAAGAATATACTATATAGCTATATACTATATAGCTATCTAAACTTTAGCTGTACCTGCCCCATCATTTGGCCCAGAGCTGATTTTATTACATCAGTGAATCTCCTCTTCCAAATTTGTCAGGGCAAAATACAATGCTGTTTTCTCATTGCATCCATAAACATGCCTTTTTTAATCAGTTCAGCCTATCTTGTTTAATGAGGAAAAAATGACTGGGGTTATAAGTTCAATTGGCTCATAGTCAGAGAGCACCAGTGCAACAAATGATGCAGGTCTTCACAATCAAGAAGAGGAAGGGGTAACCTTCCATTGTCAAAATCAAGAATATGTTCTGCTCAGGCCTTCCTTCTGCCCAGGAGTCTTGGTGGGCCATGAGTTGCCTTTTGCAGAGCCAGACAGGGATCAGAGCTTTGCTTTGCTGTTTGTACACATGCCAGCAAATGGTTGCCTATTTGGGCTTTTCCCACGCCCAGAAATACATACCCCTGAGACTTACTGTTGGCTTACTGGTTGCTTTAGTGCTCTGTTACAAAAAATCTAAAGAGAGAACCTAATAGAACAGGAAAAAAAGGTCAGTTGCATATCTATGCAAAGTAGCTACTTTGATTTACATTTGTCTTTCCCATTTAGACTATCTAATTTTTTCATGGTGGAAAGGATTTTTCCCTACAATGAGAATTCTTGACTTGTGTCTTGGTTCTTACTTGCAGATTTAAATTGCACTTGAGTATCATTCACTGGCACTACTTTGTGCTCTGTTTTGTATGCATGCACATAGTTGCCCAACAATCAAAGCACCTGACTTGTGATCTTGAAAGAGATTTCAAGTATCAAAAAATTCAAAACAAACCTCTAAGGGAACGAACAGTGTCAACTCAGTATCTAACATGTAAAATAAATCAATTCTTCAAACTGTCAGGAGTGGCCAAAAAAGATTCTGTTCTCTCCCTTCCCAAAGATCAGTAGGACTGATTCATAACCACCAGAAACTTAAATGCCTCTGGGGTTTAATCTTTGGCTCACTCAGAGGTAAGACCCTCTTTATAACCTCAGCTGGAGAAGGGGCACAACAGTGTTCACCAAGGTATGGGAGCAGCCTTGAAGCTTTCAGCTGCCTTTCTACGTTGGAACAGTTGGCATGTGTTGAGGAACTCATACAAAACTTTAACATAGGTGTTCTTGAAGAGCAGTTTATTAAACAGAGGGTTGCAGAATCTGCTCCTCTGAGCAGATCTAGTACCCTGAGTGCAGTGTGGAACAGTGCACTTCTGTAACTGCCTGGAGCATTTCCAGAGCAGCAGCAGAATGGCTGTACTTGATGTGCTTCAGAAGATACTCTTTAGTCTCCTTGACTTATGAGTCTAATAGCATTTTTTTCTTTGTCATTATAATGTTTTCTGTTAAGTGAGTGTTTTCCTATCTCCTTTGTGAACAGCCTTTTCTAGAATAATGGATTTTTTGGTGCTGGCTTTTTGTTCATATTGTAGTTTTTGGAGGGGGCTGAGATTGTTTGTTTGTTTTGGTTGGTTGGTTGTGGGGGGGTTTATTTCCAGGTTTTTTGACGTGTAATACCTTCCCAGATCTCAAATACTGAACTACACTTTTAGCTTCTTTCTTTTTCACTTGTGGTGTTCTCTTGTGCTTCCAATCACCCTTCTATGTGGTGTGTGCTTTGGAAGATTTTAACCAAAAGTATAGCTTTAAGTATTCAAGTTCATCATCCTTAAAAGTCAATTTTCAAGTAAGGCAATGAAATCTTCTAGATTAGCATATTGAAGGGAAAGCCTGCTACATAGTCTTTGCTGAAGTTTTCGTACTTAATTTTTTGTCTGTCTTTGCTTTGAGATCTACTGCAGGATCTACACAAATAATCTGCCCTGATCTTCGCAAGTGTAGAAAATAAATGAAGTTATAGCAAACATTTTATTTGTTTTTCTATTGGTCTACATATTGAAATTTCTTTTGTGTGTATTTTTATATATATTCCATTCCTTTCTCAGCAGTAGTTTCTCAAACTTAAATCATTTGGGGAGAAGGGGGAATTAAGGACATTCATGCTTTCAGTTTACTTTTTTTGTTTATGATTGTCCTTAATAAATGAGTCTTATCTTGCTGTCTAACAGTCTGGTTGGCTCATCTTTTCATTGAGTCAAGATATTGACCATGAAACTTCCAATAAATTTCTCACAAACCACTGTGGTAAAATCAGCCTGTGTTGCTGAGTTTTTTTGTTATGGTTTATAGTAACTGCTGAAGCCCTTATTTTGTTTGCTGTAGCTTTAGTTGCTTGAGTAACTCAGAGTCTTTGGGCTGCTGGATGCCCAGTGTTTAGCCAGGAAATCACAGAATCACAGAATATGCCAAGTTGGAAGGGACCCACAAGGATTGTTGAGTCTTGTTTTAGCAGTTACGTAGCTAAAAAACCTTTTTTTTCCTCTCCAAGTCTTTGAAACACTTAAGGAGCTTGTTGCTTAATCTTTTCATATGCTCACTGAATTAAGCTCATCAGAGTTTGTTACAGAGAGCTAAGACCTAGATGCAGGAGGAGGTGCTACAGTACAAATTGTCTTCCTTCCCCTGGGAGTAGGTGTAGTGGGCTAAGTAGTAGGAGGCAGCCAGGAGTTTTGGTCTTTCTTTTTATTAATGGAATACCATGAATTCTCTGTATTTGCTCTTTTTGTTTTTACTTTAAGAAGTAGATGAGCATGACTTCTGCTGCAGAAGCTGTAAAATGTGAGAATTAAAAATTAAATCCTTTAATGGCAGGCAATTTACATTGCCTTTTTGCATTAAAATAGCAAAGCTGTACCTGTCATTCCTAGTTTCTAGTATTTTTTTGCTGAGTTGTAAACAATGGTACGTTTCATGGCGTACAGTTATTGGGTATGTCCTAAAGTTTTAAGTATTTTAATTTTGATTTTAATGTATGTAATAGCAGCTTTCTAGTGAGAGAGTGAATATTACCTATCATCCAGCTTGGGCCTGCTATAGTACTTTACTAAATGTTGGAGTCAGGATTGTCAGTGGTTTGTGGATTTTTTCCCAAGCTTTATATTTTTGTATGTGTTTCCATATTTTAGCAACAGGAGAGTGTTTACGTCAATATTTGGGTGTTTTGTTATGCCTGCATGTTTTACACCACTAGTAATTTACTATTAGAGTGATGTTCTAGAGATGGTGGACTATTTGCATTACAAATGATCTGTTTCTCTTTGAGGCCAAGACTCTGTAGGGAATCCAAATAGCTAATTTCAGGCCACTCAAAAACAGCTTTCAGAATGGTCAGCCAGGCATAGATACTTTCCATTTAATGTACTATTATTGAAGCACACTGCAGAGCCCAACAGCTCACACCAGCTTCTGAGGGTAAAGCAAATTAAAGAGAATTATTGATGCACTGCCAAATGTTTGATGCTTAATGACAAAGCCATCATTCTATCTGCTCTTATAGCCAATATAAAAATGTTTTTCGGGAAGGTGCTGGCCCCTATCAGACTAAATACAGAATCTAAATATTAATGCTTTATTAAGCCTCTGGATGTGTTATATTTTACACCAGTTTATAACATGGTGGATGATAATTACAACTGAAATGTGAAGTTAAGTCATCAGTTTTTAACCTGGTGTGGAACATACACTAAGGTAATCTGATGAAACAAACAGTTAAAGCAGGTACTCCTTCAGTTTCCAAGACTTTATCCTTTTGTAACTTAAAACAGGTAAAGTTCCACTACATTGTGTGCTCTTAAAATCTTTGGTGGTTTGAGTATATTCAATTTAGTAATTCATTTACCTTTAAAATTATGCACCTCTCTTCTAAGTATAATAGCTAACAAAAGTGATCTTCCATATAAAATTACAGAACATCTTTCTGCATATATGTTGTTACGAAGGTTTTCTTCTGCGGTTTTTGGTGGGATTTTTTGTTTGTTTGGGGGTTTTTGTATTTTTTTTCACTTGCTTGTGGTGGTTTTTATCCTTGGTGTTAAGTAGCAATGTTGGAAACTCAGTTGGTACAATGGATTTCAGGTGTTTCTGTTCTTTGTGAGTGAGTATTGCAATACAGAACTCATGTTTCTGGAGGAGATTTTATATTTTGAACAGTTTCTCTGAATTCAACATTAGTGGCTGTGGAACAGAATTCTTGTAAGTTAAAGTATATATGTTGGGGATTTAATTCTACTGCACCATTATTTCCATTGGTTTCTGAGATAATTATGAAAATAGTAGCTAGTTTGAATAAATCTTTGTGCCTCCAAACTGAAAACAAATTGTCACTGATGGGATGTAGAGAGGTGCTTTGCTGGACAGACTGTTTAAGGAACTATTGTTCTTCCATTCAAAGTGTGTCCATGAGTGGTATTTTCATCCACTGCTGTGAGCTGCTGATCCCTCTGGATCTGGACATCCCTGCAATGTGTGCTAATGGTAGTCTTCAGAGATTAGATTGTATTGGTACCGTGCCTTTGGTAAGCAAAATAATTCAGTAGGATTAAAAAATTTGGAAGTTCATAAATGAACTATAAATAAAACTCTAAACAACCAAGGATTTTAGTGCATTCCTGTCACTTTGCTTGGAAAAAAAAAATCAGTCTGAAAGAGTTATCTTTGGATAAAATAAAAAGTGGAAGTGATTTGAAGAGGTTTTTGATGGCACTCCTCAGGAGACCCATTTTATTAGCCTGTCAGAAAAGGTTATGGGGTGCCTACTGATGATGCCCTGCCAAGAACAGGCATGGCTGTTGGGAATGCTCCTTTGCAGCAGAAGGTGGTCTAGATCTGCTGTTACTTGAATTAGATATACAACACTGCTTACTTTTCTTGTACCTGTTTTGGTCCATCATACCAAGTGACTCAGGTCACCAGTATCACAGTCATGGGAGTAGGATGCCTAGTTTAGATGGTTTCCCAAGGTCCTTTCTAATTCTGCTTCCTGTGAGTATTCCCAGGTCTTATGACTTCTGTGCAAGTGTCATGAGAGGAGTGAGTAGTTTAACTGGAGAGAATTAAGGGTGTATTATGAAATACTTAAAAATAAGGTGAATTTAGTGCTATACGTAGGGAAGTGGGAGGCAAAAAGGCCTTTTAAGTGAACTTGAGAGAAAAAAGGTTGCAGAATAATAAGTAAAAAAGTACCTATCAATGACAGATTTCATTTCTCATCTGTAGAGTGCCCTGGCAGGTAGCCTGAGGGACTTCAAAAGATGTTGATTGATCTCAAGTGAGCAAGCAGAATACTCATTTGATAGCCCCAGCTTCAAACATACAGCAGACGGAATTTGTTAGTTTTGAGATGGAAGGTATTGCAGAAGCGTGAGGAAGACTTAAGATGATCTGACACACAAAAAAGAAGATTAATGTTAGATTCAGTAAATTCGAGCTCTCCATGTATGCAGCTATATGCAACTCCTATAACCATCATGTAAAACCAAAGTTAGGAAATGCATTTTGTGCTATCTCTTCCTCAGACAACATGAGGACACCTTCCCACATCTCCACTTGCCCCTTAGAAAAAGGGACACTGAATATTTTCCAGAATTATTTTTACAAGGTTTGAGTTTTGAGACTTTGATTTTCATCCAGATAACTTTTCAGGCTGTTGTAGTCCTCTGTTCAACATGTGAATTCTTCAGCTGCTGCCTTATATTATGAGGTGGGCATTTAGGATAATTATCAGTATTGTTCAAATCCTCATGGACATGTATTTTGGGAGCCAGCCCTGTAGACTTAAAATCTAAATATTTTTTGGTAATGGTATGAATTATGACTCTGAAAGATTAGAACAGTGCACTGAGTTAATGGTGAGGTGATACCCTGACCCTGATAAATGTTGCTGGTCCTTCAGTGGGAAGGACCTTCTTAAGTACATTGTGGGTGGGAGCCTTCATCAATATAGTGTGTCTTGGTGTAGTTTTTCAACATATTCTTGATTGTACATTTAATTTCATTTGGTGGCAATGGAGATTGGAATTTGGAATTGGAATTGAGATTCTTGGTGACGTGGTCTGATATACTAGCTGAACTTTGTACAGTGTGTTGTGGTGTTAACCTAGAACAATGGAATCTGAAGCATTCTGGGAAACATGTCACTGGCTATGTGCTTGCTTGCAGCCGTAGGTTGGGTAATGTGTCTACACACCACGTGAAAAGCCTGACAGTCCCAAAAATACGGGGTTTGGCATTCCTTTGAATTAAGGAACACACAATGCTCAGACAGTGGAGAAATGGCTGACAGTACAAGAGACGTGATAAAGATATGGATCACAAATGATAGCTCACAAAGCATGTTTTCTTAGAGAATCTTGATCAGATGACATGGGAGACTGTCTTGGAAAACATGAGTGTAAATGGCAAGTTTCACATAAAAGCTTCTTTCAAAACAACAGTGAAAGCTGCTGTCTCTTCCCTGTTGTAAGAATCAGCTTTGCCCAGGAGAGGTATCAAAATAGTGCCTCTCTGAAGAGAAATGAGTGACTGTGAGACATTCCTATTGGAGTCTGGTAGAATGAATAGTAGAAAAAAGCCTGGCCAGTTTAGAAATGATGGCATGTCAACAGTTATACATGCAAAATGGGGAGGAGAGAATCATCTGAATCCAGCAGTCATTGCTGTGCTTGTAATTTCTGATTTGTAGGAGAAAAGATGGTCAAGTATGTCAGTAGCTTCCTATCATAAGTAATGTGAAACCATTCCAGTAGCACAGACACTGGGCTTGCAATTTAATGATTAATTCAGCAAAGTACAAACACAAGATTTGTTCCTTTTAGGTACCTTAGTACCTGAAGAAAATAAAAAGTCATAAAGCCATAGCTGGGAGAGTTGTTTTCTGGGGTTTTTTAGGTAGGTTACCCTTATCTGTTTCAAATACCTCTTTTCATCAGAAAATGGGCAGTGGGAATGTCTGGAAATATTTTTAAATTTAATTTAGGATTTACTATAGCTAATGCAATCTATGAATGAGTTCAAACAATATTCCATTTATTTGCATTGTGTATTTCTAATTTTAAAAGGAATATAATTTTGTAGTTGCTCTGCTTATGCTAACTCTACCTGTATCAAATGCCAGAGCTTAATGAAGCATTTAAGGTTTACTCTATTTGACTTCTGAATTAATTCAAACAATTTTTCATGTACTTGCATTTTATATTTTGTAAAAAGATGGCTTTCAAATACTACTTGTGTAGGAGTGTAATTTCTCTGTTCTAGTTCAAATACCAGCATTCATGGAATCTCAATGTAATTTGTAAAGATCATGCAAGTTCTAACTTATGAAATTATGTTTGAATTCAGTTTTCACAGTGGGCATTTTATTACCGTTAATTTTTTTTTACACAACTTCAGCCCTTGATGAAGATCCGTATCCCTAGGGACTGCAATTTCCATCTTGGAGAACATTCATGGCCCCCTGAATGCCCCTTCTGCAACCCTTGCATCCTCCTACAACTGTGGAAATAACCTGAAGCAAAAATCCGTGTTGTGAGACACAAAAGTGTAATTGTTGGTGTTCTCTTGCAGTGCAGATCTGTAACAGCACCAGTCTTTAATCTCAACGTGTTTCTGCAAACCCCTGATACGTAGGTGCTCCTTGTCCCTTATCAGACCCTGGGCAAGTTTTGATCTACTGACGTACTGTCAGACCAAAGGTCCTTCCATCAGCAGGAGAGAAGGGCAGCAAATGCCTGCTTTGCAGATGTTGTTTGTTTTCCACCGAGCAAATATAAAGTGTTTCCTCCCCTGCTATATTTGCCAGCTTCTTGCAGGCAGCTCTTAGGTACTTTAACTAAAAAGTGGTGGAATTTAAAGGGAGAAAACATTATTGATCTAATACTCATTAATGCTGAATATATTGGCATCTTCCCATGAGAAATTTGTATTAATTTGAAATAAATGCACTCTAAATTGAGGACATAAAATATTTTACCCTTAATTTTAACTGTAATTAATGCATTAGGAAAGGCACTTCTGGGATATTTAGGAAACAGGTCAAGACCTTTCTCTTAGTCAAAATTGACAGGCTGAATTCTGTGTTATTATATAGTGATGCAAAGCTTTTTAGCTAGCGGAGCTTTTAAGTTTACTGCTTTGAGAGATGTTAAAGAACACTTTACTCCTTTGATGTGCACATTTTGTTCTCAATTCTCAGACTCGTCTAAGTTGTGCAACTGATACAAAGATTATTTTCAGTAACTAAAGCTGCAAGTAGGATAAGTAGTGTTCTAGCAGCAATTGAAATTACTGATGGTGTCACTGAGAGCTCTCCAGGCAGCAGAGGTTTCAAGCTTCTTTCTCCATTCTCTTTTAAAAAGGGTAAGAGCAAGACAGAGAGCAAATATGCTTTGTGATAAATGTGTAACTGAGAAGGAGGGGCATTTTTTGTCAGAAAGGATTAGTTTTCACATCATTTATTGCTGTGCGATGTGTGTTTATGGTCCCTCATTTGGTTGCCTTCCCACTGTGGGCTAATCCAAGTCACCTGAAGTGTATCCTGTGACTTCTTAAGGAGTCTGTGAAAAGTTAGAGAACATGCATTCAGCCCACATTTTCAATGCCTTCCTGCCTGCCTGCCTGCTGACTAAATGAAACTTGTCTCCAAAGAATGAATCGGCCTGTTGAAGTTCACCGTCTCCCTCTTTCCTTGAGAGAGAAAGGGAGAAGGGGAAGCGCAGTGGGTGTGGCTGACTGCAGTGAGTCACCTCGAAGGATTAAGCGGCTCAGGAAAGCAGACAGACTGCTCATATTTGAGGATTTAGTTAGGTTTAGGTGCAGAGGTTTAGGTAAAATTCATCCCACTCTGTCGCAGAGGACCCACAGTTTTCACAGGGGCTGTGAGATTTTATTTGTTT